>CM062297.1:222426748-223123293 GCA_031216915.1 Pictodentalium vernedei
AGAGCCCAAATATCAACCCAGGGGTCAGATTTGAACATACTTGAATCTGACCCTCCTAGAGATGTTGTATACCAAATATGAAAGCATTCTGACTTCAGGGTCTAAGGAAAAAGATTTTTAAAACAAGAGGCCCCATGGGGCCTGAGGCACTCACCTTACAATAGTTGTTTAAAGAAGGATTTAATTAGCATCTATAACTAGTTAACAATACAGAGGAATGAAGTTATTTAATTATTTATGACTTTGTTGTCCATGCCAGATGATTTTTTTCTAGTACTGGTATGCTACCACAAAAATAATGCCCTGATTTCCAGTAATACATAACTCGTGAGTCCAAATATCAACCTAGGAACTTAACTTGAACAAACTTGAGTCTGAGGCCTTCGCTTCCACTACCAGTGTGCTGAAAAAAATATGAAAGCATTCTGACTGGGGGATCTGAAGGAGAAGATTTTTAAAGCAATTTCCTCATATTGCACTGAGTTGAAATTCGGGCTACCATAAGGGGCCCAAATATTAACCCAGGGACCTGATTTGAACAAACTTGAATCTCCCTCCCCCCCCCTCCCCCCCCCCCCCCCCCCAAAGATGTTCTTTACCAAATGCAAAAGCATTCTGACTGGTGGATCTGGAGTAGATGATTTTTAAAGAAATTCCTTGATATTGCACCAAATTAAAATTCAGGCTTCCATAAAAAAGCCCAAATATGAAACCAGGGACTCAATTTGAACAAATCAATGTGACCCTCCTAGAGATGTTGTATACAAAATGTCAAAACATTCTAAGTGATGGTTCTGGAGAAGAAGACTTTTAAAGAAATTCCCTTATACTGCACTCCCATAGGGAGCGCAAATATTAACCCAGGGACCCGATTTGAACAAACATGAATCCAACCCACCCAAAGATGCTGTATACCAAATATGAAAGGATTCCCCCCCTCCCCTCCCCCCCCCCCCCCCCCCCATGATGTTGTATACCAAATATGAAAACATTCTGACTGGTGGATCTGAATAAGATTTTTAAAGAAATTTCCTCATATTGCACAAAGTTAAAATTTGGGCTTCCTAAATTTCAAACAAATTTGAATGTGACTACTGACTACCCAATGAAAGCATTCTGACTAGTGGATCTGAAGAAGAAGATTTTTAAAGAAATGTCCTCATGTTGCACCAAATTAAAAATTCAGGCCCATAGGGAGCCCAATTATTAACTCATGGGCCTGATTTGAACAAATTTGAATCAGACACCAGCCTCCCCCCCCCCCCCTCCCAACCCCAAGATGTTATATACCAAATATCAAAAGATTCTAAATGATAGTTCTACAGAAGATTTTTTAAATTTTGGAAAACAATTTATGGGTGCTATCAGAGTAATGCCTCTTGTGGTGCCCCCGTGGGGTTCAAGTGACCTGGTGGGCCCCATTTGAGCAAACATTAATCCTATATACTCACATCATATCTAACCAAAATTTAAAATGTCAGAATCTGACTTGTGGATGTGACGAAGATTTTTTAAAGAATAGTCTTCATAATGCAGAAAGTTAAAATTTGGGATTCCACAGGGAGCACAATATGACCAAGGCACTTGATTTGGACAAACTCAAATCTGAACCTTCTATGCTTGCTGCATATCAAATATTAAAAGATTATGACTGGTAGAGGTGAAGAAGAATATTTTTAAAGGAATTTCCTCACATTGCACTAATACATAGGGAATTCTCACTTTCAAAAGACGGCACTCAAATCATCCAAGTACCAAAATTTACTGGGAAATTGTTTGAAAAAAAAGAAAAATTTTGTTTTGAAGTCCGTTTCCGTGGTACTTTTTCTTCAGTTGATCAATTGTTTCTTGAATCTCTGGATTGGTATTTAAATGTAGACATTGAATAAGCTGCATATGCCCCTCCTAAGAAAAGCATATACCAACTAGATGAAGAGATTGTGCTCATACAATACACAGGATTTTCCTTCTATTTTCAGTTCCTGTACTTTTACGTCCCAAAATTGAGATAAACGCATAAAAACAGATTTTTTTTTATTTTTGTTTGGAAATTTTCAAAGTCCCAAACAAAATATTTTCAGACTAAAATATTTTTTTTTCTTTTTCTTAAAATTGACCAAAACGCATAATGAAAGTGTCAATGACACTGAAGCTCAACATGACAAACTTGAACTTGGTAAGTTATAAATGAAATGGCAAAATTGAAGAACAGTGTAATCCATCAATTTTTAAATGTAAACTGTAAAACTGGCTAAAGGAAGAATGTTGATACACAAATGCAGTATGTTCAGAGGTTACTGTAAATGGCAACATTTTTCACAGAAATGAATGCTAATCAATAGTTCTTATCAAAAGGTCTTGTCTAATGAGCACACCAAGTTAAACAAGCACACCAGGTTTCAAAGCAATTAAATCATAAATGTGCCCTGTTGGGTGTGCCAAAGAGAAATATTGAGGTCTTACTAAACTAAGTTCTAAGAACGTTAGCTGTGGCAACATTTTCTTATGGAAATTGAAGAAAATCGATAGCTTCCATCTAGAGGTCACCCCAAACAAGCATGCCAGGTTTCAAAGCAATCCAATCATAAGTGTGCCCTGTCGGGTGTGCCAAAGGGAAATATTGAGGTCTGACTCAACTAAGTTCTAAGAATGTTGGCAGCGGCAACATTTTACGATGGAAATGGAAGAAAATCGATAGCTCCCATCTAGAGGTCTCCCCAAACAAGCATACCAGGTTTCAAAGTAATTCGATCATAAATGTGCCCTGTAGGGTGTGCCAAAGGGAAATATTGAGGTCTGACACAACTAAGTTCTAAGAACGTTGGCCTTGGCAACATTTTTTGATGGAAATGGAAGAATCAATAGCTCCCATCTAGAGCTCACCCCAAACAAGCATGCCAGGTTTCAAAGCAATCCGATCATAAATGTGCCCTGTAGGGTGTGCCAAAGAGAAATATCGAGATCTTCTGACTGAACTAAGTTCAAAGAACGTTGGCCGCGGCAACATTTTTTGACAGAAATGGAAAAAAATCGATAGCTCCCATCTAGAGGTCACCCCGATCATAAAAGTGCCCTGTAAATATTGAGGTCTGACTAAACTAAGTTCTAAGAACGTTGGCCGTGGCAACATTTTTTGACGGAAATTGATGAAAATCGATAGCTCCCATCTAGAGGTCACCCTAAACAAGCACACCAGGTTTCAAAGCAATCCAATCATAAATGTGCCCTGTAGGGTGTGCCAAAGGGAAATATTGTGGTTTGACTAAACTAAGTTCTAAGAACGTTGGCCGCGGCAACATTTTCTTACGGAAATTGAAGAAAATCGATAGCTCCCATCTAGAGGTCACCCCAAACAAGCAAGCCAGGTTTCAAAGCAATCCGATCATAAATGTGCCCTGTAGGGTGTGCCAAAGAGAAATATCGAGGTCTTCTGACTAAACTAAGTTCTAAGAACGTTGGCCGCGGCAACATTTTTTGATGGAAATTGAAGAAAATCGATAGCTCCCATCTAGAGGTCACCCCAAACAAGCATGCCATGTTTTTTAAGAAATTTGCCTGAAATGTACTAAGTTCGAATTCGAGCTTCTATAGTGAGCCCAAATATTAATCCAGGGGGCCGATTTGAACAAATTTGAATCAGATCCACCCCACAATGTCGCATACCAAATATCAAAAGATTCTGCCTGCTGGATCTGGAGAAGAAGATTTTTTAAGAAATTTGCCTGAAATGCACTAAGTTCGAATTTGGGCTTCTATACTGAGCCCAAATGTGAATCCAGGTGGCCGATTTGAACAAACTTGAATCAGATTCACCCCTCAATGTTGCATACCAAATATCAAAAGATTCTGCCCATTGGTTCTGGAGAAGTAGATTTTAAATAATTTTTCTTAAATTGCACTGAGTAAAAATTCACGCCCCCATAGTGAGCCCCAATATTGGTTGAGGGACTCGATTTGAACAAACTTGAATCAGACCCATACCAAGATGCTACATACCAAGTACCAACAGATTCTGCCCAGTGGTTCTGGAGAAGATGTTTTAATAATTTTTCTATAATTCATATGGTACTATAAGAGTTATGCCCCATACAGAGCCCCCAAGGGACGTGGCTATTTCATTTGAACAAACATGAATTGCCATATAGTAATGAACATCAACATGAAGTTTCGTGAAAATTGGACCAGTGGTTTCAGAGGAGAAGTCGTTTGAAAAATGTTCACGACAACGGATGGCAACTGATAAGTAAAGCTCCCTTCGGGGAGCTAAAAACTAATTTCCGGATTTTGGTCCAAAATGCATGTCCCACCCGGACCACAAATTTTCAGTGTTGAAAAAAAATTTTTTTTTGTCTTAAAATTGACCGAAACGCATAAAAAAACAAAAAACTCATTTTCGGATTTTGGTCCAAAATTTTCAAGTCCAGACCGAGACACAAATTTTCAGCCTAAATATGAACCCAGGGATTTGGCTTGAACAAACTTGAATCTCACCTCGCTAAGCATGCTGCATACCAAATACCAAAAGATTCTTATTGGTAGATCTGAAGAAGAAGATTTTTAAAGAATATTCCTCATACTGCACTAATTCAAACATTTGGGCTCCCATAGAGAGCCCAAATATGGACCCAGGGATTTGCTTTCAATAAACATGTGAAACAATCTTCCAAAGATGTTATATGTAAAATATGAAAGCTTTTGGAGCAGTGGTTTGGAAGCAAACAACTCTTTAATTTTTTCCCATTGCCCACAGTGTTAAAAAATGCTGACTCAAAGTCCCGAAAAAATACCTTATGGCACAACCGATGGCAATTTTTTTTTACCATTCGTTTCTGTTGGTCCCAAGGAAGCCTCACACCAAATAAAAATTCTCAGTGTCGTGCAGTTTTGGAGATATGGACGTTTTCGTTTTTTTCTATTTTTGGCTCCTGAGGATCCCACGGGCTGCAGGAAAAAAATTTTTGGCATAAATCAAGTACTTATAACCCAATAATACCTCATATTAAATTTGGTTCAAATTAGCCTCTCAGTTCAGAAAATAGAAATTCTGAGCGGGGCAAAAATACTTGCCCCTCCCCTCGCAGAACAAAGGCAAATATTGCCCGTCAAACTTCTCTTGAACAAACTTGAGCCTACACCTCAAATATCAAGGCTGGTTCATGAGATTTTAAAAAAATTTGAGCATTTTGGCCTCACCCCCCTCCTCAATATAAGCAGAAACCCAATTTGAAGAAAAACCCAAATGCCCCTATATAACCGCAACTCATGTGAATTTTCACTGAACTGCAGCCAGTGGCTTGGGAGAAAATGACCCAAACACCACCTTCACGACGTAGGATGGCCGACAGAAGACAGATGACGGACGCCAGATGAAGGACGACAGACGACGGACGATGGACGATGGACAAAAAGTGATCAGGAAAGCTCACTATGACTTTCAGTCAGGTGAGCTAATAACAGCCTTCTTAGGAAAACACATGTGGGATTCAGTGAACAATTCTTTTTCATTCAACGTGTACAGGTGACTATATTATTTATTTATTTATTTATTGGTGTTTTTGGTCAAATACTTATGCAAAATGGATAATCATGACCGTGACAGTTTTATGGGTGGAGGAAGCCAGTGTACCCGGAGCATCAATGAGCAACTGTCAGCTTTTCAACATTCTAACTGTGTTTAAGCTCCGTTCAAGCAGGGTTACAGCGGTTAAAGACATGTGCACCATCGACGTGTAGTACGCCTTAGTACACGGCATCATCGTGCCCCCATGTAGCTAGGTAACCGCGATCAAGTGCCTTGCCCAAGGACACAACGTGGGTCGGTCCAGACGGGGATCAAACTCGGAACTCTAGCACAGACGTCCAACAGTCTACCACTGAGGCACCGCGCTCCTACAGGTGACTATAAATACAACAAAATGGGACGTTCTCATCTAGACATTATTTGGAGTCATCCTACCAAGCTACAATGAAATCCCTTCATAATTTTGACCTGTAGACTGTGCTAAAGGTTTTCGGGCTTCGGGCCTCTGTATCCTTCACAGTTGACCAATCGTGATCAAAAGTGGACGTTCTCATCTAGACATTATATGGAGTCATCCTACCAAGTTACAATGAAGTCCCTCTATAAATATGACCTGCAGACTGTGCTAAAGGTTTTTGGGTTTTGGGCTCAGGAAGCCATCAAGGTTGACAGATCATGGCCAAATGGGGAAGTTCGCATCTAGACATCATACAGTCATCCTACCAAGTTACAATGAAATCGCTCCATATCAAATATAACCTGTAGACTGTGCTAAAAGTTTATGGTTTTCGGGGTTGGGGAGTAGTCATGGTTAACAGATCATGACCAAAAGGGGACGTTCTCATCTAGACATATACAGAGTCATACTACCAAGTTAAAATGAAATCCCTTCATAAATACGACCTGTAGACTGTGCTAAAGGTTTTCAGGTTTTGAGCTCGGGCAGCCATCATGGTTGACCGATCGCGACCTAAAGGGGACGTTCTCATCTAGACATGACTTCAAACCAGCACATGAAATTTTGTGACGATCGGACAAGAACAACGGGGTGTAGCCTGTGCTAAAGGAAAATGTGAACCGACTTACAGACTTACAGACTAACACACACGTGATGGCAATAGCGTATCTTGACTTTGTCAAGCCAAGCTAAAAACGACACTGGGCCAGAATATTTTAATCTTTTTTTTTGCTCATCGCGGCATTGTGTGGTCGGGGTACAATCTGCTTGTCACACACTGTATGTTGAGCTTGAGGAATTAAAACTGAATGACGGGGCTGTAGTTTGAGTGGAGTATATACAGTACAGGGATTACAGCAGCAGTCTTTTTGCGGATTCTATCAAAACAAAACTTTTGAAAAAGTTGCACCTGACAATCATGATTTTTTTTACATAAACCAAACACAAAGGAGACTAAATCAAGATTCAAACTGAATGGCCAATGACAGCTTTATTCATAACCTGGAAATAAATCACGTTACGACATGCATAAATTGTGCAGTTTCACATTGATGGCTGTCAAATAATATGCAAACATTTGTTTATTGGAATAAAAATTCAAGGTCAACAATTGATGACATTCAGCTCATCAAGAAAATCACAATTTTGTATTGAGGTATTCAGGTATATTTATGGACACAGTTTTCCTTAGTGTTGTTGATCAGATAATGATTTTGTTTTGACCCAATCATCATTTAAGGCCCATTTTTGTGATCATAGGACTGTATTACTCATCATACAACCTCCATGCCCACACCCCCTCCCCATGAATAGGGAGATGAAGTCCATACTTTTGGCACATTAGGTCAAATCATGGTCTGCCCAGTGTGTTTAGGTCCTCCCAAAGACTCAAACTATTGAATTCTGGTGGATTCCCGAGAATGAAATTTGTGGGACACACCAAATGTAACCACAAGGCACACCCACTTTTGTACTGTTAATTGTTGGTAGCTTTACATATACATATCCCAGTCTTTTAATTCTTTTAATCATAGCACAACAGCTGGATGAACTGTATTTAGTGTAGCAGTATATCCTATTCGAATGAATGCTTACTGTGAAGTACAAACACTTTATGAGGTACTCCAGCACAACTGACATTATACACATGTATGTGTGAGGGTATGATCAAGTTCTGTTTATATGTTTAACATTTCAGATTGCTACCTTTTGGTTGACAGCTGCTAGCAATAGTTTGATCATATTAACTTATTGAGTGCTGGAAGACCATACATGTATTTGGGCTTTATTCTGAAGTGCATGCACTGCAACTTAAAGCTTGCATATTCTGAGAATGTGCTTCAGATTATCTTTGAAGTGAAATTATTTATTCTCCATGGACCTGACTTGTTTCAATTCATGGGCAAGTGCCTGTAGGCACTCACCCATGAATTGTAATACAGCAAATACACGTGAACACGTTTTGACAACCAAAAATAATTCAGCACTCTACCAGTTAACATGGAATAAATGTGTTTTTGTCTACAGATTGAAATACATGTACAAGAGGCCCAATATTAGCCAAAATAATATTTGCATTTTTGGGAGTTGGGGTGGGGGTGGGGGAAGATAGATCATTATAGATGATACAATCACACGATATTGTTCTCTTGTGTGTTATTCTGGTAAATAGTGTTAATACGGTTTTGTGTAAGAATACAATACACTTGGCTGTAGTAACCACGAAGATACTGAGCACACAAACTTTGTGTCTTAACTGAATAATAACTTTGATGTTAATGTGTGTTGTGTAATACACATGCGACGTCAGAATATATTATTTAATGTTCATTGTTCAACTTGTTACCCCACTTGATGTGTTTCTTCAGAGTTTACATGTTCTCTGCAATCAACATTGGAGAAAAACATCAAGGGAGATAACTGAATTAAATGAAAGTGTTAATGACACTGTAGCTCAACTTGACAAACTTGAAATGGTAAATTTGAAGATCATTGGTTCCAACGTTATTTGGTGAAACTTCAACATAACAGCATTGTGTTTGCACAATGTCAGAGCAATCCAGGCACTTTTAAATGTCACCTGTAAGGCCGGCTAAAAGAATGTTTGACACACAAATGCAGTAAGTTCTGGGCTTGCCATAATTATGAAATTCCATAGTCGATTAATCAGAGCCCAAAATCAACGATTAGTCGACTTTTTTGACAATGTTTTTTTAACAAAGGGTCGACTAAAATGAGATGGCTGAATTGTCCTAAAGGTAGGTATAACCGGGCGTGTGGCCCTGTACATTTCAAATAACATGGTGACATACATGTAGTCAACGATCCATCATTCCCACATTATATGGCTTGGTGAACGTCGGAATGAACGTTTCGTTGGCCATATTCTGTTAAGTTGGTCGATCGTCTGCCATACCGTTAAACAGTAATACAGCCTGATGCCCGAAATTCAGATGAAACATAACAGTGAGCAGCCAGAAGGAACTAGGCCTGATCCGAGGGAGAGGGATTTTACAACTTACAAGGACTATTCTGCTGGACCCTATAACGGCACTAAGGATGTAAAAAGTCACACACACCCTCCCCTTCTGCAAACACACTCATGATAATTTATCAATGGCAGGAAACGTTGTGATTTTCAGATTTCCAACACGAAAGAGTGACCCAAGGGAGCAAACTCTAGTTTTGTGATGCAAAATAGATTAAATATTTTGTGTTACAAAACAAGAGTTGGCTGAATCTTGCCCCATGATTGAAAATGGCTATGCAAATTTCATCAAACACAGCGAGTTTCATTTCGTGTTGTTCAAAATAAAAGATTTATGAGCAAAGAATGGTTATTGGAAACGATGTTGTTTAAAATACGGACATGTTGTTGACATGACGAGAGTAGTAATACTTGAAAATAACTTTCATATTTTCCAAAAAAAACAATCATTAAAGTGGGAGGTAATTACCGCAACCATTTTCGAATCGGACTTAGAATGAAAGTGTCAATGACACTGTAGCTCAACTTGTCAAGACATGTACATGTATAGTATGTGACACAGCAATGAGAAACATCTAGGTAATGACCTGATAACAAAGGTACATATAAAGTATTGTAACGGTCTGTACATAAATACTGACCGTAGCCTGTAACAAATGTATAGGTAAAGTATTGTAAAGGTGGGTGACAGTCAGATGCTAAACTAGAAAAGAAATCTTTGAGTCCCAGAGTGGGTGTGACTGAACCCCAAAATATTTGTTCTCATAGCACAGTGATAACAAAGGCACCCCAAAACACACTCATTCCTGTCCCAAGGTGAAAACAAAGGTACCCAAGAAGTTTCGTGAAGATCGGTTGATAAATACAGCCTCTAGCCTGAGCCGTATTGACATGTGCACTTACAGTGTATAAGTAGCACTAAATAAATCAAAATTCATCTAATTTGCATAATTTCTGCACGAGAAAAAAAACCGTACTGTATGTGATGTATTCCATTTTACTAAACATTCATACACAAATTTATTCAAATCAGAACTTTCATACAGAAGTTCTGTACAAAAGACTGATTGCACTAATTTTGGTACAAAATGGCTGCTGGTGGCCATCTTGAATTTTGGACCACACCCAAAAACACCCGTTCTCATCCCATGGTGATAACAAAGGTACCCAAAAAGTTTCGTAAAGATTGGTTCATAAATACGGCCTCTAGCCTGAGCCGTATAGAAGTTGTGTACAAAAAACTGATTAGACCTAATTTCGGTACAAAATGGCCACTGGCAGCCATCTTGAATTTTGGACCGCACTCAGAATCACCCGTTCTCATCCCAAGGTGATAATAGAGGTACCCAAGAAGTTTTGTGAAGATCGGTTGATAAATACAGCCTCTAGCTCTAGCCGTATTGACATGTGTACTTACTGTGTGTAAGTAGCACTGAAAAAATCAAAGTTCATCTAATTTGCATAATTTCTGCACGAGAAAAAAACCTGTATTATATGTGATGTATCCCATCGTACTAAACATTCACACACAAAAATTTTCAAATCAGCACTTTCATATGGAAGTTCTGTGCAAAAATCTGATTGCACCTAATTTTGTACAAAATGGCAGCCATCGGCCATCTTGAATTTCGGACCGCACCCAAAAACACTTGTTCTCGTCCCACGGTGATACCAAAGGTACCCAAGAAGTTTTGTAAAGATCGGTTTATAAATACGGCCTCTAGCCCGAGCCGTATTGGCATTTGCACTTACAGTGCTGAAAGTAATACTAAATACATCAAAGTTAGTCTAATTTGCATAATTTATGTACAAGAAAAAAACCTGTATTATATGTGATGTATACAAAAAATTATTCAAATCAGCGCTTTCATATGGAAGTTCTGCGCAAAAATCTGATTTCACCTAAGTCTGTACAAAATGGCCGCCAGTGGCCAACTTGAATTTCGGATCGGACCCCAAAACACTCGTTCTCGTCCCACGGTCATAACAAAGGTACCCAAGAAGTTTCGTAAAGATCGGTTCATAAATATGGCCTCTAGCCCGAGCCGTATTGAATTGTTGACGGACAGACGGACGACTGGCCATGGCATAAGCTCAAATTTGGCTTCGCCAAAGTTGAGCTAAAAATGACAATTTATTTGAGAGAGGGGGTGGGGGCCTTAGGCTGCCCTCCGTTACCTCCATATGGTCTACCACTGTCGTTTATACATCCAGAAAAGTTCCCATCATGTATATACAGCGTGATCATGTTCTGGCAAGGCAGTGGTATCGTTATACATGCGGGGGTGAAAAAAGCCGAAAAAGTCCACTTTCAAATTTAAAGTCGATCAATCGGCAAGACCGACAATTAGTCGACTTTTTGCATAATCATGGCAAGCCTAGTAAGTTCGGAGGTCATTGTAAACGGCAACTTTTTTCACAGAAATGAATCTACATGTAGAGATTTTGCCTAATGAGCATGCCAAGTTCAGAAACAATCCTATGATAAATGTGCCCTGTAGGCCATGTCAAAATAGAATGTAAATGCACAAATGCAATAGATTAAAAGATTGTTGCTAACAGCTCCAGTTTTTGATAGAAAAGAAAAGAAAATCGATAGTTCCTATCTCTATCACCCTGAATAAGCAAATGAAGTTTCAAAACAAGCCGATAATGAATGCGCCCTCTGAGGCATGCCAAAGGAAGATGTTAATGCACAAATGCACTACAGTTAAAACTAGAAGTCCTGTCCTGTATTCTGCACTATCGTACAGACGTACACCGTGAACGACTGTACTTTTGATTGTGGATATTCAGTAAACTGTCTAAATCCATCCACGGTACATGGTGGATGCTTTTGTACAGAAACACCAACAAAGTGGAATTTCCACGCATACTGGATTGTGTTATGTGAAAGAAACATTCTCAGCTTCAAGTGAGCTACGAACCAATCTAAACAGCCCAAGCCACTGAACCAAACTGTGTGTTTGTCTTGTCACAGAAGAAATGAGTGTATCATGAGTGGATATTCCACCCCTGGAGTGATTTGCAGAACCCCCCCCCCCCCCCAATTATATGATAGCAAGTTCTTTGAAGAATAATTCTGCTTATTGGGTGAGTCGCTGACTGCAAGTGGAGTTTCCTCGAGCTGAAATTTGCAAGACTTTCAGTCAGATGTCCCAAACGGTGGGTGAGGACGGGAATTTTATCGACCCATTCCACATAGGATCCCTTCATATCTCTAATATAGGAATACAGTTCGTTTGGAGAGGGCTACCATTAAATTATCGGCGCCGTGACGTTTTTAACCCACACACTTGAAAGTTTATGCAAAGACTTTTAAGTCCCCAAGCCGTTCTCAAACAGACTGCTGTGTTTTTCCATGTCCATTTGTCCTCGTCGGGCATACTTTTTTTCTTCAACAAACTGTGGATGTAGGCCAACACGTAAGCTCAACTTATTGTACTTTCACTTCTGGGAGGGAGGGCTTGTCAGGTGTTAATTTTCATAAATTGTTACCAGTCCGTTGATCAATTGAATATTCTACTTTCTTGCTCCTCATTTATGGAACAAATATGATCGTTATTTATTGATGCTGAAGGCTATATCAGAAACTTGGGCTATATTGTGGCGACGGCCACATGTGTGGCGTAAAGTACCAATAAATATGGAAGATGATCGCCATCCTTCTCGGTGTGACATACTAGGAGTGGTATAATCCTACCTGAACAGAGAATATTTTTCTCCATTTGCAGCAGTTTTTCAGGTAGCAATCAGTAATGTTGGCAATCACCATTTGTGCTTTTTGGACAGTGGAAAGTGTGAATAAGCTTTGAAAACACTCCTGTCAATATACAAAGCTCCCGTTTTATGACCCCAATTAGGAAATGGCTTACTTAACAACAATTAGGTGTAAAATTGATATTTTCAAAGGACTCATGTTCTTTTATCATCAGTGATTAAGTATTAATGATGAAGAGTGATTGAAAAGACCTGATCTGGAGAAAAATCAGTTTGGGATAGAAAATAAAAGTAAAAAAAAACAACTCATTTTTTCCTGGCTGCTTTATTTGTTTACAGGGACGGGATTTTTCAGCAGATTTCAGCGAATTCATGCCCCAATGGTGAAATTTTATAGAAATTAAGTATTTCTAACTTCACTCTGTGTACTTGAATTTAAACAAAAAACCTGATTTTCAAATTTATTTTGAATGTAAGGGAATTTTCACAAATTTCAGCGAATTTTGTTGCTTGCCATTCCTGCTGTTTACTGAAAATGTTATAAGATACGCTTAGCTCATGGCACTGACGACAAGACTGTTTAGAAAAGTTGAAGAGCAAACTGAAACAAGTTAAACAAATCAGAATTACGAAACCTCACTTGGCTTTAGAAGAAATTATCCCAAAGTGTCGGACAGTACTCTTATGAATAGATCACCTGAAAATACAAGCAGTAGGCCTGGTGATCGAAATTGGGAAGAAGGGATGTTTTTTTTAAAGCCATGTCTACAGGACTATATGGCCTATTTCTAACCACTCTGCACAGGGGGGGGGGGTTAATCAACATTAAATAATTATATTTAATACGAACACACGCGCCATTTGCCAAAACAAGCCCCCCCCCTCCCCCGCCTCAAAAAACAATCTTGCGACCACACAGCCGTGATTTTCAAAATCCTGTGGCGGGGGGAGGGGGGTCGAAATATTCAGAGACGGTTTGACTTGGGGACATGTGGGGTGAAATCGTTCGCCAGCCTTACGGCATGGCGCTGAAGGTCGGTTTGGGTCACACAGCGGAGACGATTCGGATCAAAACGATGGGGGGGGAGGGGAATTTGGCCAGGGGACGCTCTGGGCGATTGCCATCACCATCGTACTGAATAGCGAGTCGCGGCCCCACTGTTAGTAATAATTGGATGTAGCTGCTAGTAATATGAACAAGGGCCTCAAAAAGGAATGAGACGGTTTAAAATCATCTTGAAAATTTACTGCGATTTGCTTGTTAAAAAGTCAATTGGAGACTGAGCGGTATCATCGGTATTTGGATTTTTTGTGGTGATTTTACAAACAAATTTATCCATGTTTTCCAAGTCGAACGAGGTCACATTTTATTGATAAAATGTTGGTGACAAAACATTTTTCATTAGGCTTTTTCAAAACGATCACGTACTGGGTTGTTCGTCCATACACATCTCACACAAGTTTCGCCCCCGTGTTCAACAATAGACCGAATAAATCATTTAAGAGACGATTATCAGGTTTGGCAGCGACTTTGATTTCACTGTACGCGATTCTTGTGAAAATTAAAACTGGGCATTTCTACATTTTTTTTTGGCATATTTTCTTTCATTGTTACAACTAATTTACCAGACGAACCTGATTCAAAATAATATCGAAGTATGTTCTAGTCCAGTTACAACACATTTCTTATCCAAATTATGTGTGTCGGAAATCAAAGTTAACGACCTTGTGAATAACGCACTACATAATGCGTTACATAGCGCAGAAGTTATCGCATGTTTAACAAGGTTTACTTGACTATTCTGCACTAGATAGCGCATTAACTAACGAGCATTTTCTGCACTAGACGTGACAGGACTTCTAGTTTCAACTGTAAGTTTGATGGTCACTGCTGGTGGCAATGGTCTTTTGTTCTGTTTTTATGGAAATTCTTAAATATACCCTGCAGAGAGTGCAAAAGGGATAAGTTGCTACAATGAAAGTGTCAATGACACTGTAGCTTAACTTGTGTGTTGTGTTTGATGAAAAGGATTATGTTCAATGTTTATGAAAGGATTATAAAATAATACACAAATTGTGATAATTGTGAATATGTTCATTTCTGTTCCCTGTATGCTATGTTTTTGATAAAAATAATATGAGGTGTACACTTTTTTTTGTCTTAAAATTTACAGAAACGCATAAAAAACAAAAAAAAAAATTTTCCCACCCGCACCCCAAATTTTCAGGGGAAAAAGTTTTTTTTTTTTTTTTTTGTCTTAAAATTGACCGAAATGCAGAAAAAAAAAAAAAAATTTGGGATTTTGGTCCAAAATTTTCTAAGTCCCACCCGCACCCCAAATTTTCAGGGGAAAAAAAAAAAAAATTTTTTGTCTTAAAATTGACCGAAACGCAGAAAAAACAAAAAAATTTTTTTTCGGATTTTGGTCCAAAATTTCGAAGTCCGCTACGGGACCCCAAATTTTCAGCCTAAATATGAACCCAGGGATTTGGCTTCAACAAACTTGAATCTCACCCCTCTAAGGATGCTGCATACCAAATATCAAAACATTCTTATTGCTAGATCTGAATAAGAAGATTTTTCAAAAATACTCCTCATACTGCACTAATTTAAACATTTGGGCTCCCATAGAGAGCCCAAATATCCACCCAGGCAATTCATTTCAATAAACATGTGAAACAATCTTCCAAAGATGTTATATGTGAAATTTTAAAGCTTTTGGAGCAGTGGTTTCGGAGAAAAGTAGTCTTATGTTTTTCCCATTACCCACAGTGTTAAAAAATGCTGACTCAGCACTTTTTCAAACTCCCCAAAAAGTACCCCATCATAAAACCGATGGCAATTTTTTTTGATCATTCCATTCTGTTGGTCCTAAGGAAGCTTCACAACAAATAAGAATTCTCAGTGCCGTGTAGTTTTGGAGATATGGGCGTTTTCATTTTTTTCTATTTTTAGCTCCTGTGGTTCCCACGGGGCTATGGGGAAAAAAATTCGGCATAAATTAGGTACTTATGACCCAATAAGCACTCATGTAAAATTTGGTTCAAATCGGCTTCGCGGTTTGGAAAATAGAAATTTGGGGCGGGGCAAAAATTTTTGCCCCTCCTTTAACATCGTCAAATATATTATAGCCCCTCCAACTTCTCTTGAAGAAACTTGAGTCTACACCTCAAAAGGAAGCTGCATACCAAATATCAAGTCTCTGCTATTGCTGGTTCTTGAGAAGAAGATTTTTTAAGAATTGGAGGATTTTTGCCCCATCCCTCTGCTCAACGTGAGCCGAAACCTAATTTGACAAAAAATCAAAGTCCGCATACATAACCCCTTCTCACATGAAATTTCATTAATATGCGGCCAGTGGTTTGGGAGAAAAAGCCCAAACACCACCTTCACGACGGACGACGGACGCCGGACGACAGACGACGGACGACGGACGAAAAGTGATCAGAATAGCTCACCCTGACTTTCAGTCAGGTGAGCTAATGACCTGTGGACTGTGCTAAAGGTTTTGGGGCTTTGGGCTCGTGCAGCCACCATGATTGAATGATCGCAACCAAAAGGGGACATTCTCATTTGGGCATCATCTGGAGTGATCCCACGAAGTTACAATGAAATCCCTTCATAAATATGATCTGTAGACTGTGCTCAAGGTTTTCAGGCTTTGGGCCCCTGAAGCTGTCACAGTTGACCAATCACGACAAAAAGGGGATGTCATCATCTAAGCATTATATGGAGTCAAACTAACAGGTTACAATGAAATCCTTCCATAAATATGACCTATAGACTATGCTAAAGGTTTTGGAGTTTTAAGCTCGGGCAGCCATCAAGGCTGAATGATCGCGACCAAAAGGGGACATTCTCATCTAGACATTATTTGGAGTCATCCTACCAAGGTACAATGAAATCCCTTCAGAAGTATCAACTGTAGACTGTGCTAAAGGTTTTCGGGCTTCAGGCCCCTGAAGCTGTCACAGTTGACCAATCACGACAAAAAGGGGATGTCATCATCTAGGCATTATATGGAGTCAACCTAACAAGTTACAATGAAATCCTGCCATAAATACAACCTACAGACTATGCTAAAGGTTTTTGGGCTCAGGCAGCCATCAAGACAGAATGATCGCGACCAAAGGGGGACGTTCTCATCTAGACATTATTTGGAGTCATCTTACCAAGCTACAATGAAATCCCTTCATAATTATGACCTGTAGACTGTTTTAAAGGTTTTCGGGCTTTGGGCCCCTGTAGCTGTCACAGTTGCCCAATCGTGTCCAAAAGGGGATGTTCTCATCTACACATTATATGAAGTCAAACCTACCAAGTTACAATGAAATCTTTCCATAGATGTCATCATCTTGACATTATATGGAGTCAACCTAACAGGTTACAATGAAATCCTTCCATAAATATGACCTTTTTACTATGTTAAAGGTTTTTGGGCTCAGGCACCCATGAAGGCTGAATGATCGCGATCAAAATGGGACGTTCTCATCTGGACATTATTTGGAGTCATCCTACCAAGTTACAATGAAATCCCTTCATAAATATGACCTGTAGACTGTGCTAAAGGTTTTTGGGCTTCGGGCTCCTGTAGCCGTCACAGTTGCCCAATCAGGACCAAAAGGGGACTTTCTTATCTAGACATTATATGAAGTCAACCCACCAAGTTACAATAAAATTTCTCAATAAATATGACCTGTAGACTGTGCTAAAGGTTTTCGGGCTTCAGGCTCGGGCAGCCATCATGGTTGAATGATCGCAACCAAAGGGGACAATCTCATCTGGGCATCATCTGGAGTGATCCTACGAAGTTACACTGAAATATGACCTGTAGACTGTGCTCAAGGTTCTCAGGCTTCAGGCACCTGTACATGTACATGTAGCCATCACAGTTGATCAATCACGACCAAAAGGGGATGTCATCATCTAGGCATTATATGAAGTCAACCTAACAGGTTACAATGAAATCCTTCCATAAATATGACCTTTTGCCTATGCTAAAGGTTTTTGGGCTCGGGCACTCATCAAGGCTGAATGATCGCGATCAAAATGGGACGTTCTCATCTAGACATTATTTGGAGTCATCCTACCAAGTTACAATGAAATCCTTCATAAATATGACCTGTAGACTGTGCTAAAGGTTTTCAGGCTTCGGGCCTCTGTAGCCGTCACAGTTGCCCAATCAGGACCAAAAGGGGACTTTCTCATCGAGACATTATATGAAGTCAACCCACCAAGTTACAATGAAATTCCTCAATAAATATGACCTGAGACTGTGCTAAAGGTTTTCAGGTTTTGGGCTCAGGCAGTCATCACGGTTGGCAGATCACGCCCAAATGGGAAAATTCTCATCTGGGCATCATAAAGAGTCATCCTACCAAGTTACAATGAAAGCCCTCCATATTAAACATGACCTGCAGACTGTGCAAAAAGTTTTTGGGTTTCGGGCTTGGGCAGCCATCACAGTTGATCGATCATGCCCAAAAGGGGACATTCTCATCTAGGCATTATACAGAGGCATCCTACCAAGTTACAATGAAGTTACAATGAAATCCCTTCATAAATACGACCTATGGACTATGCTAAGGATTTTTGGGCTCGGGCAGCCATCAAGGCTGAATAATCGCAACCAAAATGGGACGTTCTCATCTAGACATTATTTGGAGTCATCCTACCAAGCTACAATGAAATCCCTTCATAATTTTGACCTGTAGACTGTGCTAAAGGTTTTCCGGCTTCGGGCCTCTGTATCCTTCACAGTTGACCAATCGTGATCAAAAGCGGACGTTCTCATCTAGACATTATATGGAGTCATCCTACCAAGTTACAATGAAGTCCCTCTATAAATACGACCTGTAGATTGTGCTAAAGGTTTTGGGGTTTTGGGCTCAGGAAGCCATCAAGGTTGACAGATCATGGCCAAATGGGGAAGTTCTCATCTAGACATCATACAGTCATCCTACCAAGTTACAATGAAATCGCTCCATATCAAATATGACCTGTAGACTGTGCTAAAAGTTTATGGTTTTCGGGGTTGGGGAGTAGTCATGGTTAACAGATCATGACCAAAAGGGGACGTTCTCATCTAGACATATACAGAGTCATACTACCAAGTTAAAATGAAATCCCTTCATAAATACGACCTGTAGACTGTGCTAAAGGTTTTCAGGTTTTGGGCTCGGGCAGCCATCATGGTTGACCGATTGCGACCAAAAGGGGATGTTCTCATCTAGACATGACTTCAAACCAGCACATGAAATTTAGTGGCGATTGGACAAGAACTACGGGGTGTAGCCTGTGCTAAAGGAAGATGTGAACAGACTCACAGACTAACAGTCACAGCCTCAGACTCACTGACTAACAGACTTCCGCACACGTGATGGCAATAGCTTATCTTGACTATGTCAAGTTAAGCTAACAATCCTACAATAAATATGCCCTTAGGCCATGTCAAAGAAGAATGTTGATGCACAAATGCAAATGAAAAGAAAATCGATAGCTCCTATCTTTGTCACCCTGAATACATGTAAGCATACAAAGTTTCAAAACAACCTGATAATGAATGCACCCTCGGAGTCATGCCAATGGAAGATGTTAATGCACAAATGCACTAAGTTTGAAGGTCATTGCTTGTGGCAATGGGTTTTTTGTCTTTTTTTATGGAAATTCATAAATATACCCTGCAAAGAGTGCAAAAGGGATAAGTTGCTGCACAAATGCACTAAGTTCAAAGGCTGGTGATAACGACAATAATTTTTTATGGAATTGAAAACTAGAGTCTCTACAGAGCCAGTAATCGCTCACCTGGAACTACATATAAAAATGTGATTTCCCATAGGCTTTCCATGGTAACTATGAGCTGCAACTGTGGCCATGTTTGCAACATTACATCAACATTACATGAGAATCATTGGTAGGTGTCCCAGTCTTCAATCAAAACATTTGAATCCATCAAAAAGAATCATAGAATGTCTCTGGTGGCCATATTTTCCAACCAACGGGAACAAAAAGAGGATCGTTTGTAGAGAGCCGTCTATAGACCATTTTTGCCAAGTTTTGGTTCACGTCAGCTCAGTAGTTCCAGAGAGAAGATGAAAATGTGATTTATCATAGGTTTTTTCTATAGTAACTATAAACCGCAATTGTGGTCATGTTTGCAATACGTTCAACATTAAATGAGGAATGTTGGTGGAGGGTGTCCCAGTTATCAACCAAGCAAAGTTTCAAAACATTTGGCCCTGTGGTTTCAGAGGAGAAAAGTTTTCAAAATTGACCAATCAGAATCAAAGACTGCTTCTGGCAGCCACGTTTTTCACCCAACAGGAATACAATGAGTAACAGTTGTAGAGAACCTCTCATAGACAATGCCTGCCAAGTCTGGTTCACAATGGCTCAGTACTTTTAGTGAAGATGATGAAAATGTGATTTCCTATAGGGGTTTCTATAGTAACTATAAGCCACAAGTGCAACCATAATTGCAACCCGGTAAGATTAAATGAGGATCATTGGTAGAGGGGGTTACAGTCGTCAGTCACACCAAACCATTTGGCTTTGTAGTTTCAAAGAAGGTTTCCTTGAAAATGTACACATTTATGAATTCTGTTTCAACAAAAAAATTAGTAAAAGAAAGTTAAATATTTTGAACATTACAATTTTTTCCGACAGTATTCTCTTTCAAAATAGCATTGGATAGGTAAAGGGTTACAGGAAAAACATTTTACTCCAATTTTGTCAAATCTTAAAAGATATATAATAATTACTGTCATCTAAGCTGACATGATGGGAAGAGAATATAAACAAAACTTCCATGGTTTTCCAAACACATGTCATCAATCAGTATTTTCTGATAAGTAACTTGAGAAGAATAATACATGTATCAACATACCGCTGCACTTGTTTACAGTACAAGTCAAAATACATTGTAGGATTATCCTATAAACTATGTATCTTTCTCTTCCTACAATGATAAGACCAGAAGCTGACATCATTTTCTGGAAAGCTCTCACTGATAGCTTTCCAGAAAATGTCAGATTCTGATCTTGTCAGTGCAGGAGCAGCAGTTTACTTAGTTTATTGCAGTTATGCTACAGCTTATTTTGACTTGTACTGTATACACAATATTTTGGGGTTTTTTTCCCCAGTTCTCAGTGGAGAAAACTGGAACCAACCATTACCAGATTTTCAAAAAACAAGTATTTTGCTGACAGTATCGATCTTCCTGCAGACAGGAGAGGCATTGGGTCAAGCATTAGAATATAGCCTCTGGCGGCCACATATTTCCATCCTCTCATAGACCATTCCTGCGAAGTTTGGTTCACGTCGACTCAGTAGTTCCAGAGAAGAAGATAAAAATGTGATTTCCCATAGGGTTTCTATAGTAACTATAAGCTGCAATTACGGTCATGGTTAGAGGGGGTCCCAGACATCATTTATGTGAAATATCAAATAATTTGGCCTGGCAGTTTCAGAAGAGAAGATTTTTGAAAATTCACCAACCAGAATCAAAGAATGCCTCTGGCGGCCATATTTTTCAACCCATGGGAACAAACTGAGGATCCTTTTTAGAGAATCTCCCATAGACCATTCCTGTCAGGTTTGGTTCATGTCAGCTCTGTAGTTCCAGAGAAAAAGATGAAAATGTGATTTCCCATAGGATTTCTATAGTAACTATAAGCTGCAACTGAAGCCACGTTCGCAACCCCATCAACATTAAATGAGGATCATTGGTAGAGGGGGGTCCCAGTCATCAATCATGCAAAGTTTCAAAACATTTGGCCCTGTGGTTTCAAAATCCACCTATTAGAATCAAAGAATGCCTCTGGCGGCCATACTTTCAAACCCATGGGATCAAAATGAGGACTGTTTGTAGAGGACCTCCCATAGACTATCCCTGCCAGGTTTGATCATGTCAGCTCAGTAGTTCCAGAGAAGATGATGAAAATGTGATTTCTCATAGGGTTTTTACAGTAACTATAAGCTGCAATTGCGGCCATGTTTGTTACCCAATCAACATTAAATGAGGATTGTTGGTAGAGGGGGTCCCTGTCATAATTTATGTGAAGTTTTAAAACATTTGGCCCGGCAGTTTCTTCAGAGAAGATTTTTGAAAATCCACCAACCAGAATAAAAGAATGCCTCTGGAAGCCATATTTTTGATCGGTCGGGAACAAAATGGGGATCATTTGTAGAGGACCTCCCATAGACCATTCCTGCCAAGTTTGGTTCACACCGGCTCAGCGGTTACAGAGAAGAAGATGAAAATGTGAAAAGTTTACGGACGACGACAGACGCCAAGTGATGAGAAAAGCTCACATGGCCTTTTAGGCCAGGTGAGCTAAAAAATCAATAGCTCACATCTGGAAGTCACCCTGAACACACATACCAAGTTTCAAAGTGATCCGATCATAAATGTGCCCTGAAGGGTGTGCGAAAGGGAAATACTGAGGTCTGACTAAACTACATGTAAGTTCAAAGGTCGTTCCCAGTGACATTTTTCGACAGAAAAAATGGAAGAAAATCGATAGCTCCCATATAGATGTCAACCCAAGTTTCCAAGCGATCCAATCATAAATGTGCCCTGCAGGGTGTGACAAGGGAAATATTGATGCAAAACTGCACTAAGTTTTTACTAAGTTCATCAAAGGTCATTGCCAACGGCAACTATTTTTGACGGAAATGGAAGAAAATTGATAGCTCCCATCTAGAGGTCAACCCAAACAAGCACACCAAGCTTCCAAACTTTTCAATCATAAATGCATCCTGTAGGGTGTACCAAAGGGAAATATTGATGCATAACTGCACTAAGTTCATCGAAGGCTGTTGCCAGTGGCAACATTTTTTGAAAGAAATCAAAGAAATTCAATAGCTCCCATCTCAAGGTAACCTCAAACAAGCTTACCAGGTTTCAAAGCGATCCGATCATAAATGTGACCTGTAGGACATGCCAAAGGAATATACTGATGTCTGACTAAACTAAGTTCAAAGGTCATTGTCATCGGCAACATTTTTTGACGGAAATGGAGGTCACTCCAAACAAGCATACCAGGTTTCAAAGCAATCCGATCATAAATTACCCTGTAGGGTATGCCAAAGGGAAATATTGAGGTCTGACTAAACTAAAACTAAACTAAGTTCAAAGAACGCTGCTAGCGGAAACAATTTTTGAAAGAAAATCAATAGCACCCATCTAGAGGTCACCCCAAACAAGCATGCCAGGTTTCAAAGCAATCCGATCATAAATGTGCCCTGTAGGGGGTGCCAAAGGGAAATATTGAGGTCTGACTAAACTAAGTTCAAAGAACGTTGCCAGAGGAAAGATTTTTTGACGGAAATGGAAGAAAATCGATAGCTCCCATCAAGAGGTCACCCCAAACAAGCGTACCAGAGCTGAAAATGAAACCAGAGGCTCAAGTGAGCTTAAAACTTTCACCTTACTCAAGTTGTTAAAAGGGAGGAGTGTGTGAGTAAGTGATGACCTCAGATGATTTTTTTGATTTGCCATGATACAACCAAAGGTAATTTTTTGGCCATTCAGTTCTGCTGGTCCTAGGAAAGCTACCTACATTTTTAGGTAAAAACAAAGCTCTGTTCTGTGAAGTCTCAAAAAAAGTGTCAGTACAAAATGTTTTTTTGTTTTCAACTCCTGTGGTTGTCTCTTCTCCCTTTCCCCAAATATTTTTCGGACATAAATCAAGTACTTATGACCCAGTTACTTCATGAATTTGGTTCAAATCAGCCCATTGGTTCTGGAAATAGAAATTTTGAGTGGAGCCAGATTTGGAAGCACAAATTTTGACCTACTGAGTTCCTTTGAAAAATGTGAATCTGCACAGATCTGCATCACTAAAGTAAGTTCTATACCAGAAATCTAAGCATTATTGTGAGTGGCTTGAGAGATGATTTTTAAAGCATTTTAGGCTGTGCACAGTAACTTTTGGGTAAAAAAATCAGAAGAGTAAACTCCGACAAGATGCTTTGTTCTAAATTACAATTATAACCCTGTTCGGGTGGAGTTAGTACGTTGGGGAGTCTTCACAGTAGCATGTTGTTGCTCACTGGTTCTCTCCGGCTTCCTCCACCCATAAAACTGTTCAACATAAGGTGACCATGGCTGTAGAAAGTGTTGTTAAACCCAACAAACAAATAAATAAATAAATAATGGAAATCTAGGGACTTGATGTTCGGCCTTAAATTTTCTGTCTTGTTTGAGGCCAAAACGTGCAGACTCGAAATGTGAAATGTCTCATTAATGAAGCCCATGGGAAATTATTCGTGAACGGTATTTTATTTTTAGCATTACTATTCCAATGTTACATGTCTGCCATCTCTTTTCTTCAATGGAGTGAAAAATTTTCAAACCCTGGTGAATTTGGGACAACAAACTGTTGCTAGAATTTGGAAGGGTTTTGTTGGTTGCAATGTCAGCTGGTAGTGAGGAAAGAATATATTTGAGTATGCATGGAAAAAAGGTTTGCTGTGTCACACATATCAATTACTTTTAATTGTCTGTATTGTGGCATTTTATGCATGAATATATTACAAGGACGAATGCAACTTGTAACTGATGAACCTATAAGCAATGGCGACTTTAGTTCACACGTAAATGTATTCACTGAAACCTCCGTCGCATTCAGTTCAATTTTATTGTTATTTTTCGGCACAAAACATTACTTAAAATGATTGATGCATTAATTAACTAAGATGACATTAAGACTATCTAAAAAAAATTTGCTAGAGTTCATAAAGATCATCAATAATCTATCAGCATGACTTTTAATCCCCAACACGACAATATCCGTGGAACGTATTAATGACGTGGGCAGTTGTGCAAGATGCCCACACCATATATTTTCTTCTGTCCACGGTCACTTACCATGGTGACTGTACTGTAGGTAAGACTTGGCCCAAAGATTCTAAAGAAGAATATTCAGTTGATGGAAGACAAGAAAGATAATGACTCGGCATTTTCCCATTACCAACAGTGTTACATGTACATGTAAAATGGGCATCCCGACACAGCGCCCCTTGACAAAAATGACAGCAATTTTTTTGGTCCATCTCATTCCACTGGTCCTAAGGAAGCTTCATACTAAAAAACAGTATTTTGGTAGATGCTGTTTTTGAATTATGGGCATTTGAATTTTTTCTATTTTAGCTCCTGGGGCGGTGAAAAAAAAAAAATTGTGCATAAATGCTATGTTTTTAATAAAAACAAGAAGCCCCGCGGGGCCTGAAGTGCTCATCTTGAACAGAACACAATAACAAGAGGCCCCAGGGGGCCTTAGGCGCTCACCGAATGTTCCATACTGTTAAGACACAAATTTTATCAAAAGCTATTCTTTAGGTTCTACAGAGTAAATCTATACTCTCTGTGGAGCTAAAACATCAACAGGACTGAATGGGACAATGCTGCTGATCAAATATCAAAAGATTCTGCATGATGGTTCTGAAGAAGAATTTTAAAGAATTTTCCTTGAATTGCACAAAGTAAACATTTACGCCCCCATAGTGAGCCCCAATATTGATCAAAAGACTCAATTTGAACAAACGTGAATCCAACCCATACCAAGATGCTGCATACCAAATATCTAAAGATTCTGCCCACTGGTTCTAGTGAAGAAGATTGTTAAAGATTTTTTCTTAAATTGCACTAAGTAAAAATTCACACCCCCATAGTGAGCCCCAATATTGGTTGAGGGACTCGATTTGAACAAACTTGAATCAGACCCATACCAAGATGCTGTATACCAAATATCAAAAGATTCTGCCCATCAGTTCCAGAAAAGAAGATTTTTAAAGAAATTTTCTTAAATTGCACTAAGTAAAAATTCACACCCCTTTAGTGAGCCCCAATATTGATCGAGGGACTCAATTTGAACAAACTTGAATCAGACCCATACCAAGATGCTGTATACCAAATATCAAAAGATCCTGCCCATTTGTTCTGGAGAAGAAGATTTTTAAAATTTTTTTCTTAAATTGCACTAAGTAAAAATTCAGGTCCCCATAGTGAGCCCCAAAATTGATCAAGGGACTCCATTTGAACAAACTTGAATCAGACCCATACCAAGATGCTGTATACCAAATATCAAAAGATTCTGCCCAGTGATTCTGGAGAAGATTTTTCCTTAAATTGCACTATAGGGAGCCCCAATATTGATCAAGGCACTCAATTTGAACAAACTTGAATCAGACCCATACCAAGATGCTGCAAACCAAATATCAAAAGATTCTGCACATTGGTTCTGGAGAAGAAGATTTTCAAAGAATTTTTCTTAAATTGCACTAAGTAAAAATTCACACCCCCATAGTGAGCCCCAATATTGGTTGAGGGACTCGATTTGAACAAACTTTAATCAGACCCATACCAAGATGCTTCATACCAAGTATCAAAAGATTCTGCCCACTGGTTCTGGAGAAGAAGATTTTTTAATAATTTTTCTACAATTCATATGGTGCTATCAGAGTTATGCTCCATACAGAGAGCCCCCAAGGGACGTGGCCATTTCATCTGAACAAACCTGAATTGCCATATACATGTAGTAATGAACATCCACATGAAGTTTCGTGAAAATCGGACCAGTGGTTTCAGAGGAGAAGTCGTTTGAAAAATGTTCTTGACGACAGACGACGGACGGCAAGTGATAAGTTGAGCTTCCTTCGGTGAGCTAAAAACAGAGTCCAAGAATGAGTACATTAAGCAAGCCATCTCCATAGGCTACACTGTCAATCCTTGAGTCCCTCGGGAGTGACAAAAATAATCTGGGCATCATGCCTTTTCTTCAGTTGATCATAAAGTAAAATGTAGAGCTCCCCTATGAAGCCCCTTGATACAACCTATGTGGATTAATCTTAGTTACACACTTCTTGAGGGTACTGAATACAAATTTTTTAATTCTCCAGCAAAACGGCTAATTCTGGCTCCCATTGGTAGCCCAAATATTAACCTACAGTTAAAACTAGAAGTCCTGTCACGAATAGTGCGCTTATCTGGGCTTTATAGCGCGTTGGAATTGCGCGCAATTGCCATATCGAATGGCATCCAAAGCACGGCAGGTTCTCCTGGTTACTGATAGCAAACACATGCAATGTTTCTGCCAATGGACCTACGGGTTACCCGGAGGTCCGTTGGCTAAAACATTGCTTGTGTAAAGGCCATATGTACAGAATTTGATAGCTTTACTTGGGCCATAACGCACACATTAACGCGCATATAAACGTGCTATTTGTGCACATTTTATGACAGGACTTCTAGTTTTAGCTGTAGGCTCTTGATTTGAACACAGTTGAATCTGACTTCCCTAGAGATGTTGTGTACCAAATATGAAAGCATTCTGACTGTTGGATCTGAAGAAGAGAAATTTTAAAGATATTTCTTCATATTGCACTACATGTAAGTTAAAATTTGGGCTACCATAGCGAGCCCAAATATTAACCTATGGATCCGATTTGAACAAACTTGAATCTGACCCCCCTAGAGATGTTGTATACCAAATATGAAAGCATTCTGACTAGTGGATCTGAAGAAGAAGATTTTTGAAGAAATTCCCTCGTATTGTACTAAGTTAAATTTCAGGTTCCCATATGGAGCCCCAATATTAACCCAGACACTCGAATTGAACAAACTGGAATCTGCCCCCCCCCCCCTCCCCCCCCTAGAGATGTTGTATACCAAATATGAAAGCATTCCGACTGGTGGATCTGAAGAAGAAGATTTTTAAAGAAATTTCCTCATATTGCACTAAGTAAACATTTGGGCTACTATAGCGAGCCCAAATATATACCTAGGGATCTGATTTGAACAAACTTGAATCTGCCCCCCCAGAGATGTTGCATACCAAATATGACAGCATTCTGACTGGTGGATCTGAAGAAGAAGATTTTTTTAAATTATCCCCCATATTGAACAAAGTTAAAATTTGGGCTTCTGTAGGAAGCCCAAATATTAACCTAGGGACTTGGTTTGAACAATCTTGAATCTGACCCTAATAACAATGATGTATACCAAACATTAAAAGATTCTGACTGGTGCTTCTGAAGAAGAAGATTTTTAAAGAATATTCCCCAGATTACCCTACATGTATGTTAAAAATTCGAGCTCCTGTAGTGAGCCCAAATATCAACCAATTAACTTTATTTCAGCAAACTTGTACCTGACCCCCTATGAATGCTGTATACTGAATATCAAAATATTCTGATGATTGGTTCTGGAGAAAAGATTTTTTTTAATTTTTGCAAATACATGAATGCTGTCTCAGCATTTTTTCGATGCCCATTACAGAACACCCTAACATAACCGATGGCAATTTTTTTTACCATTCAATTCTACTGGTCCTACAGATACTTCATACCAAATAACAGCTCTCTGTTCAGTGAGGTTTGAGAAATATGGGCGTTTGAAAATATTTCTATTTTTAGCTTCCAGGGTTCCCATGGGGATGCAGGAATTTTTTTTTTTTGCATGGGTCAAGTACTTATGACCCAATAATACCACATATCAAATTTGGTTCATACCGTACCATCAGTTCAGAAAATAGAAATTTTGGGCGGGGCCAAAAATCTTACCCCTCCCATTACAAAGCCAAATATTGCTTCACAAACTTCCTTCCTTTGAACAAACTTGATTCTACACCTCAAAAGGAAGCTCCATAGCAAATATCAAGTCATTGTACACACTGGTTCTTGAGAAGAAAATTTTAAAAATATTTTGGAGCATTTTCCCCCACTCCCTCCCTATCGGGCCGGGCATGTTAAGCTGAACAAAAATGCAATGCCCCTTTGGGACCATCACTCACACAAACTTTCATTTGAATTGGCCCAGTGGCTTTGGAGGAGAAGACCAAAACATGGTGCTGACAGTCGACGAAAGGAAGACAGACGACGGACAGAGAGCGATGAGATTAGCTCAGCTTGACTTTGTCAAGATGAGCTAATAATACAGGCCTGGCATTCTGAAAAATGCAGGAGGGCAAAAAATCGCTCTCCTCAATCAGCTTAGGAGAGCAATTAGCTTTACACAGCATTTTAAGTATCCAATTGAACGACTCATTGAAACTGAAACCAACAGACTACATCAGTGATTTTATTAACTTTACTAAGGTAAAGTGAAATCTCTTAGACATCTAGATGTCTCACTCAACAACCGAACACACACTTGACAAGACCTGTGTGTGTACCCAGACCTGTTGTCCAAGAAAGTCATACGCCTACCACTACCACCTTCAACCCCCAAGTGGGTTGAAGGTGGTAGTAGTAGGCGTATGACTTTCTTGGACAACAGGCCTGCTTGAATCTACAGTCACATCCTGGTGCAAGTGCTTCAAGTGACAGGATAGTAGTAATGGTAGTATATTATAGTGTCAATATTCCTTGAATAATAACTCCTCAAAATGTGATGTCAGTTGTTGAACTTGAAACTGACAGAAAAAAAAATATTGCTGTGACCCATTTTGCTTCAAATGATTGCAACTGTGTTTCGGTATGGTTGCAGCCATTACCTTTTACCACTAAACCACTTTCAAAATGAAATTACGTGATGTTATGTGACTTCGAAGTTAAATTACATTTTTGCTTTACAACAAAAAATTAATGTGAGCATAATACATGTAATCTCAATCATCCCAGACCAAAATATTTAGGAGGGCAATTTTTCGCTCTCCTTAATTCTTTCAGGAGGGCAGTAAGGAGAGCTAAAAAATCGCTCTCCTGAAATTGCCAAGCCTGATAATATGAGGTGTAGACTGTACTAAAGAACTGAGGGGTGGGTTAATGTGGCCTTCACAGTTAATGTATGTGGCCCTCATAGTTAACGTATGTCAACAAAAGTTACAAAGTTACAGTGAAACTGTTCCAAAACGAGTCATCCAATCAAGTTACAATGAAATCCCTTCATAAATATGGTCTGTAGACTGTGCTAAAGGTTTTCGGGCTTCAGGCCTGTGTAGCCATCACAGTTGACCGATTGCAACTAAAAGGCGACATCATCATCTCGACATTATACCAAGTCATTCTACCAAGTTGCAATGAAATCCCTTCACAAATACAACCTGTAGTCTGTACTTTCGGGTTTTGGGCTCGGGCAGCCATCATGGTTGAATGATCGAGACCAAAAGTGGACGTTCTCATCTGAGCATTATCTGGAGTGATCCTACGATGTTACATTGAAATCCCTTCATAAATATGACCTCTAGACTGTGCTTAAGGTTTTCGGTCTTCGGGCCCCTGTAGCCATCACAGTTGCTCAACTGCATCCAAAAGGACATGTTTTCATCTAGACATTATATGAAGTCAACCTACCAAGTTACAATGAAATCCCTTCATAAATATGACCTGTAGACTGTGCTATAGGTTTTCGGGCTTTGGGCTCAGGCAGCCATCATGGTTGAATGAGCACAACCAAAAGTGGACAATCTCATCTGGGCATCATCTGCAGTGATCCTACAAAGTTACAATGAAATCGCTTCATAAATATGACCTGTAGACTGTGCTAAAGGTTTTCGGGCTTCGGGCCCCTGTAGCCATCACAGTTGACCAATCACGACCAAAAGGGAATGTCATCATCTAGGCATTATATGGAGTCAACGTAACAAGTTACAATGAAATCCTTCCATAAATACGACCTATAGACTATGTTAAAGGTTTTCGGGTTTTGGGCTCAGGGCTCAGGCAGCCATCACGGCTGAATGATTGTGACCAAAAGGGGACGTTCTCATCTAGACATTATTTGGAGTCATCCTACCAAGTTACAATGAAATTCCTTCATAAATATGACCTGTAGACTGTGCAAAAGGTTTTCGACCTTCAGGCCCCTGTAGCCATCACAGTTGACCAATCGCGTCCAAAAGAGGACGTTCTCATCTAGACATTATATGAAGTCAACCTACCAAGTTACAATGAAATCCCTCCATAAATATGACCTGTAGACTGTGCTAAAGGTTTTCGGGTTTTGAGCTCTGGCAGCCGTCACAGATGACAGATCGCGACCAAATGGGGAAGTTCTCATCTAGACATCATATGGAGTCATCTACCAAGTTACAATGAAATCCCTCCATATTAAATATGACCTGCAGACTGTGCTAAAAGTTTTTGGGTTTTGGGCTTGGGCAGCCATCACGGTTGACAGATGATGACCTAAAGGAGACGTTCTCATCTAGACATTATACAGAGGCATCCTACCAAATTACAATGAAATCCCTTCATAAATACGACCTGTAGACTGTGCTAATGGTTTTCAGGTTCTGGGCTCGGGCAGCCATACCGGATGACCGGTCGGGACCAAAAGGGGACGTTCTCATCTGGACATGACCCCAAACCTGCATATGAAATTTTGTGACGTTCAGACAAGAACTACAGGGTGTAGCCTGTGCTAAAGGAAAATGTGAACAGACTAACAGACTTCCACACGCGTGATGGCAATACAGTAGAACCTGTCTTGAGAGACCGCCCTTTGGGCCACACAAAAGTGGTCTCTCAAGACAGGTGGTCTCTCATAACAGGTTTCAGGTTTTCTCAAGTCAGTGAATAACCAACTACAAAATTCAGAAATGGAGAAGAATGGATTTTTGTAATTACTTTGTAGTTCTTTTTTATGAAATTTTTGTAACAAATTGAAATGGACTGTTATAAAAATTATAAAAATAAATTAGTGTTGAAAATCTTCATTGAAGATTTTCAACACTAATTTATTTTTATAATTTTTATAACAGTCCATTTCAATTTGTTACAAAAAGATTTTCAACACAAATTTATTTTTATTCCTATCTGTCACATTTCAGGTATGTATGAAATTGTTTATTCAGCAATAATCCTAATCTTTTCACAGGGGTCTTATAAGAACATCTCAATCTTTAATGAGTTAGCAATTGAAACCCAATTAAGAGCTTTTAATACTTTTAATTATGTTAGTATAACCACAATGGATTTTCCAATTCCAGAACAGGTAAAAAGTTTTTGTCATGGTTTCAGTCTTCAAAGGGCGGTCTCTCAAGACAGGTCCATTATGGCATAAAAATACAAGTTGGTACCAGGTCACAGTGGTCTCTCAAGACAGGTGGTCTCTCAAGACAGGTGGTCTCCCATAGCGAATGTAGGAAAAAAAGTAACAGGAAAAAAAGAAACGGAAAAAAAGAAACAGGAAAAAAGTAACAATTATAATAATACAACAGGAAAAAAAGTAACAGTGTTTTTTCATTATTTCATTTTTCATTATAATAATTATAATAATAATTTTATTTTTTATTTTTTTAATTATTTTGTAATTGGAGATCATGTGTGCTATGACAATGTTGTTACAAGGATATCCATCATGCTTTCTTTGATGTACAACAATGTTCTTGAAACAAATGAACACACATTGTAATAAACACACAGCAAGTGTGGTTACTTTCAAGTATTCTCTTCTTTGATGTACAACAATGTTCTTGAAAAAATAAACACAAGCAAGTGCTAAATCAGACTGCCGTGCAAGTCTCTGTACTACTACAGATTTCAACAACCCAGAAATAGTTAGACAACACAACCATCCTCCAGAAAATGTCAGTATCGCATATACCAAATTGAGAAATGAAATGCGAAAACAAGCAGCTTCTTCCTTAGATAAGCCATCACAGATCCTCGCAACAGCTGTTTCAAATGCTGAAAGTGAAGTCAAGTTGATCCTGCCAGACTTAGATAATGCCAAACGGAGTCTGAGATACCACAGAAGAAGTCCTCCTGTCCCCAAAAGTCTGTCTGAGCTGACCATTCCAGAAGAGTTTCAGAAAATATCAGACTCTGAACAATTCCTTTTCTTTGATAATGGACCTGATGCAAGTGAGCATGTGGTTGCATTTGCAACAAATAGTGGACTCAATTATCTTGGCAGTGCAAGTACTTTATTTATGGACGGTAATTTTGCAATGGCTCCTCCACTATTTCAGCAAATTTATGTTGTTAGGGTTAAGTTTCATGACAGTTTTTTATCTTGTGTATACGCTATATTACAGAGGAAGACACGTACTTCCTATGAGACTCTGTTTCAAGCTATTGTAGATAAACTGACTGAGCTAAATATTGACTTGAGTGTAAATACTGTTGTGACTGATTTTGAAGATGGTGTGTTACGAGCTGTGAATGCTGTGTTTGGTAGACATGTACAGAGTAGAGGTTGTTTCTACCATCTGACACAAAGCACTTGGCGCAGAGTGCAGAGTTTAGGTTTAGTGCAGTTGTATCGGGATGATGCAGACTTCAGACTGTTTTGTGGGAAACTGGATGCACTTGCATTCTTGCCAGTTTCAGATGTGTGTGATGGTATGAATCACCTCAAAGACATTGTTCCAGAAGAAGCCGAGGAACTGTTGAGGTATTTTGATGAAAATTATATCACTGGTAGATACAGGCAACCTCGCGCCGCACCTTCAGATGTGTTGGCACCATTACGACTTAGATTAACTCCTCCAGCCTATCCTCCAGCTACATGGAATGTTAATAGTGCTACGCTGGATGGCGAATCTCGTACAAATAATGCATGTGAAGGCTGGAACAACAAGTTCTACAATCTTGTTGGCCACCAGCACCCATCAGTCTGGAAAACTATCCAATGGTTTCAAAAAGAGCAAGCTCTGACCAATACAATTATTCAACAGGTGTCAGTTGGTTTGCTGCCTGTTATCCGCAAACAGAAGTCAGCTGAATCCCTGAATAGAAAACTGAAAAATCTGTGTGGTTTATATTCCCAAGGTTCACTTACTATTTCAGCTTTTCTTACTGGCATTGGCCAGAATATTAGATTACACAAGGTGTGATATGTAATAATCTAACTAAATCATAATTAAGTTTGTTAAATTATTTTATAACTATGTACTATGTAGTACTTATACTGATATGTAATAATCTAACTAGTTTCAATAATATAACTAAATCATAATTAAGTAATCTATCACTTTTATGAAATAAAAATAAAGTGTGACTCTTATTCCTGTTCTTTTTTTCCTACCCAAATCTGTTACTTTTTTTCCTGTTACTTTTTTACCTTATAAAAATAAGAAAGTGTTACTTTTTTCCTGTTTCTTTTTTTCCTACCCAATCTGTTACTTTTTTCCTGTTACTTTTTTTCCTGTTACTTTTTTTCCGATTACCTCCCATAGCAGGTCCATTATAGAGTAAAACCAATTGGTGCCTGGCAGATGTGGTCTCTCAAGACAGGTGGTCTCTCAAGACAGTGGTCTCTCAAAACAGGTTTTACTGTAGCTTATCTTGACTTTGTCAAGTTAAGCTAAAAAATTACCCGGGGACATTTCGCAATCAACATCAATAAATTATTATATTTATTTGAGGGGATGGTTTGGCCAGGGGTGGTATGGGTGAAATTGTTGGACAGCCTTATCGGAAGGCCTGGCCACTGAGGAAGTGTTTGGGTTAAATAGAGGGATGGTTCAGATCAATATGTTGGGAGGGGGAGGGTATCATCCAGGGGACAGTTTGGGTGATTTTTATCATACTGAATGGTTTCATAACTTTTCTTACATGTATTATCAAGTGATTGGAACAAGGCCTCAGAAATGATTGTCTGGATTGAGAACATTTTAAATGAGATTGAAAATTTGCTGAGAGTTGCTTGTTAAAAATTTAGTTGGTGACAGAGAGATATTATTGGTACGTGGAGTGTTTCTTGAGTTGAGTTAGGCCCTGCAGTTAAAACTAGAAGACTTCCAGCAGAAGTCCTATTACGTATTCTGCGGTATTTTGAAATAATAGCATAGCGAAGCAAATCACCAGAAAATCACATCTGAAGTATGGTAGTCTGTCGCAATTTCTGCAGAATTATAACATGCAATGGCTGATTGAAATTCAGTGTTTGTAATTAGCAATCATCAGTAATCATTTATTTTTAGAAAGCTTTCCATGAAACTCCCACCTCTCACCCCAGGTTTATACACCACTGTTCTTGATTGGTCTACCCACTCACGGTCGGTTTGGGTCAAATAGCAGGGATGATTCGGACCAAAACGATGGGTGTTGGTTGCCCAAGGGATGGTTTGGGAGATTTTCATCATTTGTGTAATGAACACAAGTAGCAAGAAACATTAAATCAACAAAATTGGGTTCCCTAGTCTTTTGTTTATTACACACCACAGTAGCCTGTCAATTGAACAGATCATGACATGTCAAGAAAACGATTGTTTTCAGTATGTTCAGTGGATTTGCCTCAAATCTCAATGACACTGCAACTTATGTTTAGAATAAACAAATATATATAAACACCGAAATCGACCTCAATACCAATTTGTAATGTAATAATCCTTCAAGTTTGGTGTTCCCTGCAGGAAAACATTTGAACATGTGCTTAAAAATTATGAAAATGCTGCGGCAAATTTATTGCCTAGGAAAATATATTTTAGGTTGGCAAATATCTCGGCAATGCATATTGCCCAGGGCTAACTAAATGCCCTATAGAAGCCACTTTCAGGGTTTTCAGAAGAATGAGGGTACCAGAGCAAAGCCGACAATTTTCTTGGTCATGTTTCATATTTTAGTCAAATGCAAATAAGATTTATGTGTATAAATTTGTTTTATTACAAATTATTGTAGAGCACTTGCCTTGTAATAAAACAAAATTTTCAATAACAAATTCATACCACCAAAAATAAATTAGCCCTCAACCAGTTAAGGCAACTCAAGTTTTCATACAGGAAGCTCAAATCATTTTTTTTTTTTTTTTTTTTTTTTGGAGGGGCGGGGGGGGGGGGGGGGGGGGGGGGGGGGGGGTGGTGGTGAAAATTCCTGTGTCCATTTGTACTTTCCACTGTGACAATTTGTACCTTTACACTAGATAATTCATACTTTTACACTAGGCAATTCATATATATATATACCTTTATAAGAGACAGTTCACACCTGCATACACAGTATAGCCACCTTGGACTGGTCACTTTCCAGGGGGAGGGGAGTATTTCCACGGACGCATTAATATTTATTATACATGTAAGAATACTCATCAAAAATTTCATTGATGAAACAGCAGGCACAACCCGGTGCTTCAATTAAAATTTTGCTGCTGATGATTATTATTACCTGGTAAACATGAGCATGGACATCACTGCCCATGCATGCATTATGTCCAGCCCACAGTGACTGTACTGTACATGTACATTAGGGTACGAACGGTCCAAGGTGTGAATCATGATTTTTTTTTAAAAAAACAAAATTCTGGCGTGCGCACATGACAGCAGAATAGTCAAGAGGCTGATGCTGGTCATGTAAAGGCATAAACAAAAGCAGAAGGGTACAAGCTGTCTAGGAACTGCCAACACCATGCATGCAGTCCAATAGCACATGTACACACTACCTCTACTTACGTTCATTTGACATTGTTATATCTTCATTGCCAGTTCTATTATTGTATATGACCACTGCTGAAGCATTATACTTCTTTCCAGCATTCTTAATTTTTACATTAAAGTCACAGTTTCCTCGTCGTATCAATGCTATCCAATTTTTTTTGGGAACTGCATTTGAAATGTCTGTACAGCCGTCATGGATGTTTGTTGAACTGGGTGAGGTGACATGTACAGCAATTCCAGACTTGACATCTTGCCTATTGTTTACCTCTAGGTTTATTCTACCAACCTCCTCCTCTTTGAACACGACAGTATTCGTTTCCGGGTCAGTGTAAGTAATGTTTATAAACGCGGAAAAATATTGTTTGGTTCCCAAATATTCCGAATTTGCGCCCTGTAGATGGAAAAGAAACATAAATGAGAAGCATAGAAACATTTTTCGACTACAGTATATGGAAGGTCTTTCGGTGACGTGTTGCTTTCTGTCATGATAACTGAATGGGCAACGTTTCAGATTTATCGGAACAAGGTGGTTCCGCGTTGATGGAATCGTCTTCTCAAAGACAAATGTTTCCTCGCGACAACAACATTTTTTGAAGAGGCTGTTTTCCACCGAAAGTGTCATTCTTCGCGCACTATTGTCGAACAGTTTCGCAGTCCACTTGCCCTTTCAAATACAACAACAAAGTTCGTAGTGTTTGGTGAAAATTTAGAAAATTTACGCCCAGAACATTGATATGTAACATTTCATGGATATTATGATTATGAAGTGCCTGTGTTCTACGTCATCGTAATGTGATGATTGGGAAGAAATATCGATTGTGCACACGACACTACCACAAAGAAGGGAAAAAGGAAATTCCACTCACTGTTACATTTGACCTACTTAAGATTTGAAAACAAAAACAAAACAATAGCCACGTGCTTCTCCCAGGAAATACTTCAATTGAAAGAGGCGGCATTTCAATGCAAAACTGTTCAGTCAGGCAGCATTTCAGATACTCTGAATTTTCCAAATGTATTATCATTTACACATTTTAACACGTCAAATTCATCCAGACCAAGACGTTTCGGCCCTGGGAGTGGGAGTGGAACTGGAATGTGTGGAGCTGTGTTTCTGGCATTGGAATTGCTGTGAAAAATAACCTTATTTGACCAATTTAATCCTTTTCTGACAAAAAATATCTTTCTTATAAATATTTATAAGAAAGGTATATTTTTGTAAGAAAATGCTGGTCAAATAAGGTTATTTTCCACAGCAATTTCAATGACTGTGGTTTCTGCAGGAACTGGACAACTCGGCTTCTGGACATTAAGCTCGGGACAAGTCGACCATTAAGCTCGGGACAAGTCGACCCGGAACAACTCGGCACGGGACAAGTCGCCCTCCCCCCCTTTCAAATTTTTTGGAAAATTTATTATGAAAATTGAGAGATGTTAGTTATTAACGAAAAGCGAACAATGAAAGTGTTAAGCATAATTTTATTAATGGCTAAACCATTTTTTGTTATACTGTTTACAGTACATTTATATTATTTACAACACATCAAGGTACAGACTTATAAAACATGGAAATATAAAATAAATATCTTATATTATGTTATTACCACTTTGCAGGGCGTTTCCTACTGCATTAATGTCGATTTAACGGGCAATCATATCCTCTATTGCTCGGTAGTCACGTGATAGGAGGGCCGCTAATGGAAAACAAAATTCATTATCGGCCCTCTTGTCACGTGACGTCTTTTAGAATTGAAAATTTAGAAATGAGGCGAGAACTCGCAAGGAAAAGTTGATGCTTTCGCCATGTTGCGGTCTTGTTGATGGACAGCAACAGAAACAAATGACACGTGGCCATGTTGTCAGTTGTAGCCATTTTCCATGGCAACTGATTCGTCATCTTTATTGCGTGCATTACCTCCCTCGCTGGAAGTGGAAGACGGAATTTTTTTAAACTCTCTCATCGTCTCGATGTAATCAGTTTCTACAATGTAAAAACCCCTCATCATCTTGGAGTTCATGCATTCAGCATTATCGCGCGAACCCAGGTAAGTATTATATTATATTATTACCACTACATCATCAAAACATTTTCAAAACGTTCTTTGAGTTACGTGGTCCCAAATAAAATGTTTCTGTTTTATTAAATTTTGTGTCTTTTGATTGCTGGTATATCATTTTGGAAATGTGTAAAATTACAAATTACGTAGTGGTAATAATAGTAATAACATGATTGTTGTCGGGCATAATGGTTCGTGAGCGGCCCTGCATTGATGTTGAACAGCCCTTGGGCTTATTAACGGCCCTCGACTTCGTCTCGGGCCTTCAATAAATCCTCGGGCTGTTCAACATCGATGCAGGGCCGCTCACGAACCATAATGCCCTCCAAAATCATGTTATTGTTTAATTATTATCACTTTATAGGGCACTCCCTGGCGAATATTTTCATTTTCGGGGGCTGCACAAAACTCATATGTTTCCGTTCACAGCCGGGTTCCCGGGCAATAATGAAAAATTCGTTTCAATATGGCCCGGCGGCCCGCACATCCCCGGATGTAGGGGAGGTAACATTGCTTTGAGTTTGAATATTTGGAAAAGAGAGATGTGATGGCGGAATTTTGTGATCTTTGGCGTGAAAGAATTAAGATATACATTCGCATTTAAGGCATGAGTTAGTTGCTGACAATGATTGTGTGGGAATTTCACACATCTACTACATTGAAAAATGATAATAATGAGCAATCATAAGTGCTAGGCATTCAATTTATCAGCGTGGGAAGCGGCCAGGTGAAAACCGCAAATGCACGACACGCCGAGGTAAGTAAAATTTTCAAGTTTTAAACAGATTATTCACAGGTGAACCAGGGCCTTAATACTGTGAAAATATTTGTAATACTTCCGGAATAAATTCCAATTTATGATTTTATAAGGTTTGGTGTGGAAAAGTTGATAGTTTTGACATGAAAAATCGCGGAGTTTAAAATTTCCTAATCTCGTGTACAACAAATGACTTTCGGTACTTGTTTGCGTTGGGCGTCAACTGATTAATCACGTGACAATACTTAGCTAAATATGAATTATTCCTCTGGGCCAACTTCTGGAAGATAAACCAAATACTAGTGACTAGTGATGATAAGAGTTAAATTTCTAAGAATTATTGAATTTTAGTTGTGTTGAAATAATATATAAATTATGAAAAAAATAGCAATCTTGATTTTTCTTGGTTTAACATGTAACCTCTTTGAAATGTGATAATAATACAAATAACATTATTTTTTACGGGCGTTATGGTTCATTAACGGCCCTACGAAAATGATTAACAGCCCTTGGGCCTATTAGTGGCCCTCGATTTCGTCTCGGGCCACTAATAGACCCTTGGGCTGTTAATCATTTTCGTAGGGCCGTTAATGAACCATAACGCCCGTAAAAAATAATGTTATTGTATAATTATTTTACGTGTAACTTGTAAACATTATAATATACTCTTCAAATAAAGAAACTATACATCGAAATCCCATGCACTGAACTATACATGTATAAAATTGGTTACGGTGAAAAGATTTTGAAATATATGTTATGAATTGAAATCAAATCATGAAATGCTTGGGTTGATGGGTCAGAATTTCTCCCAAACACACGGAGAAATTGAAAACATAACGCTCGATCTGGCGACGTACGGTACAATTTGTGAAATGACGTGCCCGAGTGTATAGACGCCGGAACGAACGTTACGCCAATAACTGTGCATGTAAAGTTGATCATTTTGGTGGCGGTAGTGTTATGGCGTGAACAGGCATTAACCGTGCTGCCCGGACAACACCTGTTCGAGTGGAGGGTAATCTAACCGGCAGCGTTACAGAGGTGAAATCCTATCACGTCACTTTGTCTGTGCATTCATTCAATGGCGGCCTCTTTCAACATGGCACTACTCGACCAGATGTTGCGCGTGTTTGCAAAGTATTTCTTCAACAAAACAATATTCCTACTCTTCCCTGTTCAGCACGTTCATCTGACTTATCCCCCACTGAACACTTTTGGAATGAGCTTGATCACTGCGTCCGTCAGAAACGGCAGACACCACAGACAGTCGAGTCACTCTTTGCGGCACTACAAGAGGAGTGGCAGAACATTCCACAGCGTGTAATTCAGACTTTGGTAGCATTATATGGGTCGACGTTATCACTGCTCGTGGTGGTCATACACGGTATTGACTTTCCCCGGTTAGTAGTATGTCTCGCACGTTTGGGGCAATATTGGCCGGACCTCGGTGCCGGACCTCGGAAGTGACGTCATGTCCCGTGACCCAGTAGCGCCATGTTGTGTTGTCATGGTAACCCGCGTGAGCGGTCATGTTGTGGCGTCATCCCCATATTGATACGTGGCGTTAGTGTGCATGCGCTGCGCGTGTTGTTAGAGTGATACGCGTTTCCGTCGTCCATTTTGTATACTGGAGGCCGCCATCTTGGTTTCTATGGTAGCACGTGATTGCTATGTTGTTATGACAAAAAGGGGTGCCGAAGGCCATATCTTTTTCCAAAAGGGGTGCCGAAATTGGGGTGCCCGGGAATTTTGCCATCGGATATAGAGGTGATGAGAATCGGATACGACTTCGTTGTAATAAGGGGAGATAACTCTGTACGATTAAGTACAGGTTATGGGAAATCAAGCAATCTGATTGGTTAGCAATAATCTATATAAATGATCTATATAAATGAAACAACAAGAGTACACGAATAGGGTCAGAAGTTACAAGAATAGACTAGAATAGCTAAATTTAGTAATAATAAGCAAAGCTCTTCCAGCTGATAGGCTCTTCTATTCTACTGGAGTATACTCCAGGACAAAGGAACATGCCTAGGTAGACGTAAACTATTGCATATATAGATAGAAGCAGAGAATTCTGAAAGAATTCGAAATAGTAAAACTTGTCGTGTTGTTTGTGGTAATTCTACGAATCGGGAAAATACTTTTGTACAAAGGAACGTACCCTCCGAACATACCCCTGTCTTGTTGTAGGCCTTTGGGTAACATAGCAATCGCGTGCTACCATAGAAACCAAGATGGCGGCCCCCAGTATACAAAATGGACGTCGGAAACACGTATCACCCTAACAACACGCGCTGCGCATGCGCACTAACGCCACGTATCACTATGGGGATGACGTCACAACATGGCCGCATGGTAGCTGAAACAAACTGGGAAAATCTAATATGTAAAGCCCCAACAGTAAACGATTCTGTATCCAACTTTGTTTCTGAATTCTTGAAAATAGCACAACATTGCATTCCCAATTCCACAATAACAGTGAGGAAAAATGACAAACCATGGTTTGACAGCGCCATTAGAAGAGAGCTACGCCACCGTGACCGACTAAGGAAATCAGCCTTGAAAAATAATAAGCTCCAACTATGGGCAAAGTATAAGTCAGCCAGGAACAAGGTCAACAACATGAAAAAATTTGCCAAAAATGCGTACACTCTAAATCGGTTGGGTTAAAAATCAACCCAAATCGACTGGGTTGAGTGAATATGAACCCAATTTGGGTTCATATTCACTCAACCCAGTCGATTTGGGTTGATTTTTAACCCAACCGATTTTAGAGTGTATTTGGAAAAAGTTGACGATTCCTTATCTCATGATACAGAACCTCGGCAGTTTTGGCGTGTTGTTAAGAAGTTTTTGAACAACTTTCCCAGCTCTGCAGGCATCCCATATCTGCAGCGTGAATCTGATGAGGGCTGTGAAATAATCGAAAATGACACAGAAAAAGCAAACCCCCTAAACGAGACTTTTATTATTAACAGTGAATTAAACTCACATTCCAAAAAACTCCCAGCCTTTATACGTAGATGTTCACAATCCATAAGTAACATATCTTTTTCTGAAGAGGACATTATCGACATTCTAAAAAGCTTGAAAACCAACAAGTCAAACGGTCACGATGGGATAGGCCATAAAATGTTGAAGGAAACAAAGTTTTCTGTCAGTAGACCGCTTTTCCTTCTTTACGAGAAATCCTTATCAGAGTGTGCCTACCCAGACCAGTGGAAATTAGCTGATGTGATTCCACTTTTTAAAAGGGGGGACAAATACGACCCCAAAAATTACAGGCCTATATCCTTATTATGCTGTATTGGGGAAATCATGGAACGAGTTGTTTTTAAAGATATTCATAAATATTTCCTTAATAACAGGTTATTTTATAAATTTCAATCTGGATTTTTGCCGAACAATAGTACCGTATTCCAATTAATAGAAGTCTATCACAACCTTTGCAACGCAATAGACAAAAACATGCAAACCTGTGGCGTTTTCTGTGATATTTCCAAGGCTTTTGACAGGGTATGGCACAAAGGATTAATTTTTAAACTAAAGCAGTATGGCGGTTCTGGCCCACTCCTACGATGGTTTCATAGTTATCTTACAAACCGAAGGCAAAGGGTGAAAATTAACGGCTGCAAATCGGATTATAAAGATATAGAAGCTGGAGTCCCACAAGGTTCCGTTCTTGGCCCTTTTTTATTTCTCGTGTACATCAACGACATAGCCGACTATATCGAGTCTGTTGTTCGACTGTTCGCTGACGATACTTGTCTGACAGAGTCATCTTCTGATACTCATAGAATTCAGTCTAAAATGAACACCGAACTCCAAAAAATTAACAAATGGGCTGACACGTGGTTGGTCACATTTAATGCTAAAAAAACTAATGTAATACTATTTACACTCAGCAGGGATGTTATATTTCCAAATATTGTTTTCAACAGCGAAACATTAGATTTTGTTGCTGTCCACAAACATTTGGGGTTATCTATTCAATCCAACTTAAGTTGGGAAGCCCATATTGATGACATCTGTAAAAAAGCTTGTGCAAGACTTTCTCAGTTGAGAAAATTGAAGCACATTTTTAACCGACAGATCCTGGGAAAGTTGTAAAATGCTTTCGTTCTACCAATATTAGAGTACGGTAGTCCTGTTTGGTGCGGTGCTCCGCAACATTTAATGAAGCGCCTTGAGGATATACACTGCGATGCCGCACGAATCGTATCGGGCCTGACACGATCAGTATCACGCGATCGCCTCTTGTTAGAAGTTGGGTGGAATAATCTAGAAATAAGAAGATACGTTCAAAAGATGTGTATCTTTTACAAAATCATACACAACGATGTGCCAGATTTTCTCTATGAACTTCTACCACCACGGGTTTGTGACACATCGTCTTATAACCTCCGCAATTCGTCAAATTTTATGCCTTACAGCATGCGAACTGAGCTATTTAAACGATCATTCTTTCCGTCTTGCACGGAAACGTGGAACAATTTATCCCAATCAGTGCGAAATTGCTCATCGCTTACTGAATACAAAAAACTCATATCGCCCCCCCCCCCCCCCCCCCCCCCTCCGTATGCAGACCACCTGCATATTTCTCGCATGGTTCTAGAAAACACAGTATCATTCACAGTAGAATTAGAACCGGTTGTAGTGATCTGAGAAGTGATAAATTCCTCAATTACATCTCTGAATGTCCATATTGTCCACATTGTATAACTGTTGTTGAGGACGCAGAACATTATTTCCTTGTCTGTCCATCTTATTCAAACGCCCGTAACGCTCTTATTGGTAATTTATCAAATCTTAATATTACTCTGAATTCGGTGGATAATCTACTGTACGGTGATCCGGTGTTAGAAACCAAAACTAACACTTTGATTTTTAAATTTGTGCAACAATTTATTTGTAGCACTGGGAGGTTCGACAACGAGTTTCCCATCTAATATTTGTAAAACAATGCTGACTCAAGGTATCCACTCAATATAGAATACGCATGGAGGGGTTGCGGAATGGACGCGTCATCGGGGTGACGTTGAGCCAGCGCATCGGTACACAGATTGTGCAGTCACGGTGATAGTCACGGTTGCGCTGTTTTTAGGCCTGAGTCGCTGACGCGGCGTTTTCTCTACCTTTTGTGTGAATCAGCAAGGATCTAATGAGACACGTCCATAAGCTGTAGTACAGAAGGCGAAGAAATTATTATTATTATTATTGTTATTATTATTATTATTATTATTATTATTATTATTATTATTATTATTATTATTATTATTATTATTTTAACACATCCTAATCAGATCAGCGCCCAAGGGGTCTTTGGCTTTGTATATTAATTGATTCAAATCAAGAGAGATACAGAATGCAAAAGGGACATCAACAGCTTTTCTTTCTTTCTTTCTTTCTTTCTTTCTTCCTTTTTCTGTATTTGTTTTAGTGCTACATATTCATATTTATTTATACACATACGCACATATATATAAACCCATTCAAATAGTTTATTTTACATTTATGAATTTCAAAAAACTTGTTTGTTTCGCCATTGTAACATTTTCTGTATTCATGTTATGGGAGCGGAGGTTTCTACTAAGTGGAAAGCACTTGTCCTCCTATCCCTTTTTGCTCAATAGTTATGGCAAATAAAATATGTTTAAAAGTATGGCCGCTCACGCGGGCTACCATGATAACACAACATGGCGCCACTGGGTCACGTGACATGACGTCACTTCCGAGGCCCAGCACCGAGGTCCGGCCAATATTGCCCCAAACGTGCGAGACATACTACTCCGGTTGTCAGTGCAGCCATGTTTATGCGTGTTAATGACGTTTCACGTTTGCTTGTGTTTATGCCATTTGTAGAGTGAATGTGTCTAAAATATATCAGAAACATATCAATAATACAGCTAAATTAATTTTAAATTCTTGAAATAAAACAACAAATCTTTAAAATGTTGCAATAAATCGGGACAAGCCGCCCCCCAAAATCGGGACAACTCGTCCCCTTCTTGTCGAGTCTGTTCTTAAATTGATTCTGTGTGTTAGCATATACAGTTTTTTTCAGGTAGATGGTTCTATGGATCCACTAATATCTGGCTAAATGAGTATTTCCCAGTGTCTTTGCTGCATGCTTCTCTGTATAATTTGAAGTTATGTCCTCTCGTTTTTGTTTCGGTGTTTCTGTTGATATTTGTGCTACGTCTTGGTCATAGTTGTTGAAAACCTTAAAACATTCCATCATATCCCACCTGTGTCCTCTGTATTCCAGTGTTGGTATGTCTAGTGTCTTCAGCATTTCTTCATATGTTAAATACTGGCTTATAGCATAAAGCACGTTATCCTAAAATATCAGGAATTCATTTTTTAAAAATCCCCACTTTTCGTCGCTAAGACGCAAAGGCGGAGTTAAGTTTAAAATTCATTTTCTTTTTGGACATGTAATGGAAAAATAGGTCTAAGTACCCTGTAAGTAAATATTTTATTATAGTTATTATCACATTTCAATACACGTAAAAAAACAAAACAAAATAATATAATATACAGAGTAGATATGTATGAAATGCAGTCTACGTCGGCTTATCAGGCACTCTACTATAAAAGCGTGACCCTTTTCATTTAATTCCAAATATATAAGGGTAATGACGAGGATAAAGTGACAAGGATTACGTGATAAAAATTAGTTCCAATTACTACTCATTTTTCCGAAGGGTTAATCACCCTAAGTAGTGAAACAATGCGCAACTAGAGAAACAGAATTTACTGCACCCAGTAAATTTAAGTCTGTGTGAAAAGGGTTAAAGTATCAGGAATAAACTATACAGAAGGAGAATTTATGGAGGCTTATTTTCAGGAGTAAATTATTTTCAAACAAATCAGAAATGGATTTTCGTTAATAGTATTTACAGATATTCATACAGCAATCAGAACATTTTTTTATAAGAAACCAGAAAAGGCATATATGTGACCAGCATTCAAAGGGTTCGACACACGAATCAGAAGTGGACATTTTGGCCCTGCCCATCAAGCTGAGTGATGAAATACGTTCATGAACTTTTGAAATGCATTAAGGTGTAATGAAATGCATTCCCCAGTCTTTCTGAATAATATGCACTGGATGACCTTGGTGACCTCTTTCAGGCGGACCATATATTGAACCTCCAGCAGTTTTTAAATCAGTCTGTATAGTCCCATGTATACACCTACTTTAAAGAAATGGCTCCACCAACTACAGATCTGTCATTTTTGGGCGATGATAGCAAATATTTATTATGATTTAGAAGCCTCTAAGGCAGTCAGCCTACTGTATCACACACAAGGCCTCAAACTAGCTGAAAAAACAAAGATGAGTGCAAACTGGTTGTTGGTAACCAGCATGCCAAAACGAATAGAGATAGGACGATTTGTGTTTGAGTTATCGAGCCGACAAAGGGTGCATAGACTCTATATTGGGATAGTGCCATAAAAAACTTAAAAGCCCCAAGAGCTCGTTTAAAGGCCTAACCTTAAGAGCATCTAGTGCCCTAAACAAGGCATACATAAAATAAGATGGTGGAATCTTGAATCATGGCATTTGCGTAAAGAGTGGGAATATGGCAGGAAGCGTGCAAAAGGTTCTACCGTCATAAGTTAAATGATGTTGTTTGATCTTCGCGGTGAAGTATGAAGAGGGCGGTGAAGTATGAAGAGGGTTAAAGACAGACCATTTAAATATTCCATTTCATTAATTCATAATTGTGATAAGTGTTTCGAGAGAGCCGCTTACCACTCGGCCCGAAACCTGTTGATCTTGAGTTATGATTGAGAATGAAAAAAAAAATTAAAAAATGCAATGAAAGGTGAAGGTTATTTATTCAACTACAATTAATCAAGTGTTGTAAGATAGCTCTGTATAATAAACAAATTTTCTTGCCACAGTAAAGGTTTTTTTTCAACTTGGTTTGGGGATGGAATTTAATTCTGATCTGACAGCTGATAAGAGTAAATATGTGTCAGGCTGTCATCTATAGCAACTTCTCTCTAATTTGATTGTTTACATTATTCTCTTGTGTATATAAATATAAACAGCTATTTCTTTATGATGCTTTTCTTTTACAAAGAAATTAGGGGGTATAAAAAACTCTGTGGCCCAATGGACCACTCCCAAAGGTTCCCTGATAACATAGCTGGGCCAGTACTTGTGACAGGCTACCAGTATGCCAAACAGCCCCAGGACAGATTTTTTATTTATTTATTGGTGTGTAAGGTCACATATTTCTGCATAATGGCTAATCATGACCACAACAGTTTTACGGGTGGAGGAAGCCGTAATACCCGGCGAGAACCACCATGCAACGGCGAGAAACTGTCAGCCCCCCAACATACTAATTCCACACAAGCAGGGTTAGCATTGGTTGAAGACAGGTGCACCATCGACGTGCAGTACGCCTTAATACACAGCGTCACCGTGCCCCCACGTGGTTGATGGGGAAGAATTGTCTTGCCCAAGGACACAACGCGGTTGCCGCGGTTGCCGCAGGTGGTATTCGAACTGAGGACCTCTCGGCTTGCAGCCTGCACCTCTACCAATTCAGCCACCGCGCCCCCAGGACAGATGATTTGTTTTTGAGTTATCGTCAAGACAAAAGGAAGGGGATAGAAAATATTCATACAGGAATCAGAACATTTTTATAAGAAACCAGAAATGGCATATATGTGACCAGCATTCAAAGGGTTTGATACACGAATCAGAAATGGATATTTTTGTCTCTGCCCACTAATTTGAGTGATGAAATACATTCATAAACTTTAGAAATGCATTAAGGTGTAATAAAATGCATTTCCCAGTCTTTCTGAATAATGCCCCCATATTAAGATCTTCAGAGGGTTAAAATATTCCCTTTAAATACTCTATTTTAATCCTTTAAATGGGGGCACAGTGGCTCAGTTGGCAGAGGTGCAGGCTGCAAGGCGTGAGGTCCTCACTCTGTCCTTGGGCAAGCCACTTCACCCCATTACCCACGTGGGTGCATGGTGGCGATGTGTTCTAAAGCGTACTGCACATCGATTGTGCACCCGTCTTCAACCAATGCTAACACTGCTTGTGTGGAGTTAGTATGTGGGGAATCTGACAGTTGCTCGTTGTTGCCCGGTGGTTCTTCCCGGGTACTCCGACTTCCTCCACCTACAAAACTGTCGTGGCCATGATTAGCCACTGTGCAGAAATATGTGACATTAAACGCCAATAAATAAATAATCCTTTTAAAAATGAGCTCAATCCAGTAAAGGGTCATAAGCTATGTTTTTTCAAGCAAAAATGAAAAGGTAATTAAAACTGAATAGACGTTTCTGTGAAAAATGTTGACCGGTTTTCGCTGTTATGTTCGCTAAAGGGTTAAGAATCCCTTACTTTGGAAGGCACACTGAAAAGGTGTCCCATTCCACATAGAATTAAATGTTATGAAAATAAAGCAAAAAACATTACGTTTCTCAGCTGACAGTACCTGCTTTTGCACTCCGGAGGGATGGAACGGCACAAATCAGAGACATTCTCTTAATGGCACTTTGACACCAAAGGTTTCTGCACTCTCGGTGAGGCCGAGATGAGCGCAGTGAAAGACTATAGAACTCCTCTAACAAATTAGTTTTAAACAGTCATAGCACTAACACAGTACAGTCGACCATGCCAGTATTGCATTGTTACCGGCACCCTGACAGTTTTGTGATAGGTTTCAACAATTATTCAGTGCTGTTTTATGGAAAGGGTTAACTTTATTCTGCCTGAAATAAAATATGTGCAATCCACATTGAAGTCTTGAGAGGGGTTAAAAGCATTGAACTGAATAAGATAGGTTTCAACAATTATTCAGTGCAGTTTTATGGAAAGGGTTGAACTTTATTCTGCCTGAAATAAAATATGTGCAATCCACATAGAAGTCTGGAGAGGGTTAAAAGCAGTGAACTGAATAATTTACAATTTATTTCCTTGCAAGGCAAAGGGTTTCTCTCAACTTAGTTTCAGGAACTAACATCCCATTATGATGACAAGGTCAGATTTCATTTTGACAGATTACTCCACTGGTGTTTACATAGTCTCCAGTGTGAACATAACATCGTATTGCTTGGGGAGAATTTACTGTATCAGGAAATTGGAGGCTGTGAAAACCATGTGGCCTACTGGGCCATACTCAAAAAAATGTGATTTCCAGCAATTCTGAAAAATGCACTCAATGACCCCTAGTTGACCTCCGTGACCTTGACCCATATTTTGAACCTCCATCGAGTATCGACTCATTTGGTGTTGGTCCCAGGTCTGTAGGTCATACCATGCCTGAGATATGGGAGTGACCCACGTTCAAAATTTTGACCACGCCCACTGTTTTACGTAAAAATGCATGTGTGTATGTCAGGAATACTTTAAGGGTAAAAAAATGTGATTTCCAGCAATTCTGAAAAATGCACTCAATGACCCCCTAGGTGACCTTGACCCATATTTTGAATCTCCATCGAGAGTCGACTCATTTGGTGTTGGTCCCAGGTCCATATGTCATACCATGCTTGAGATATGAGCGTGACCCACTTTCAAAAATTTTGGCCACGCTCACTATTTTTACGTCAAAATGCATGTGTGTACATCAGGAATGCTTTAAGGGGTCAAGAAATGTGATTTCCAGCAATTATGAAAAATGCACTCAATGACCCCTAGGTGACCTCCGTGACCTTGACCCATATTTTGAATCTCCATCGAGTGTCGACTCATTTGGTGTTGGTCCCATGTCCGTACATCATACCATGCTTGAGATATGAGCACGACCCACTTTTAAAAATTTTGGGGCCACGCCCACTTTTTTACGTCAAAATGCATGTGTGTACATCAGGAACGCTTTAGGGGGTCAAAAAATGTGATTTCCAGCAATTATGAAAAATGCACCCAATGACCCCTAGGTGACCTCCATGACCTTGACCCATATTTTGAACCTCCATCGAGTGTCGACTCATTTGGTGTCGGTCCAATGTCTGTAGGTCATACCACACCTGAGATATGGGCGTGACCCACTTTCAAAACACCCCTAAAGACACCCTCGATACCCCAGGAATCTGAAAAACATAGATGGCCGAGAACTTGTGGCTGTCTATCAGCATGCCAAAAATCAACGAGATAGGGCAATTCCTTTTCGAGTTATCTTGCGGACAAAATAGTGATGAGAAGACAGAAGACAGGAGAAGAAGAAGAAGAAGAAGAAGAAAAAAGAAGAAAAAAAAAGAAAAGAAAAAGAAACCGTGCAAAAACAATAGTCTGTGTGTTTCACACAGACTAATAATCCAACTTCATTGATGGGAGAATGGAGAAACCAAATGATAACATACTGACAATCCATTAGTGCTAAACTTCTGCTCTCCATAATTAAAAATGGCATCGATTAGTATAGTACGGAAAAGAATATCGTCTAAAATTAGCAAGTGGGAGAACATTCATGAAAATATCGTTCGTGTCATTGAGTTGTACACAGAATAGGTCGCCCCAGGAAGGCTCGTCACGCATTACGATTACAGAACAACAAAATAACAGATAATCCATTCATACCTGTCACAAAAGCGGCAAAAACAAGTTCCTACCTTGGATTTGTCAAAACAAGTTAGTATATTGTAATTACAAATTAGTATCCACCTCCACACCCACCCTCATCCCCACTATTGAATCCGAAGAAGTAGATTATTCCTCACATTGGGCTAAGTTAAACTTCGAGGTCCAATAGGGCGCACCGATATTAACCCGGGGACTTGACCTTGAATCTGACTCCTCTTAGGATGGTGTGTATCATGCTTCAAAAGATTCTAACAGGGGTTCTGCAGAAGAAGGTTTTTTTTAAGAATAATCTTCATAACTTAAAATCTCTCTCTCTCTCTCTCTCTCTCTCTCTCTCTCTCTCTCTCTCTCTCTCTCTTAAGGACCCAAATATTAACCCAGGGGCTTAATTTGAACGAATCTGAATCTGACTCTTGTAACGACGATAAAAACCAAATATCAAAAGATTCTGACTGGTGGTTCTGAAGAAGATTCTTTAAAGAGTACTTCTCATATTGCACCAAGTTAAACATAAGGCTCTCATAGTGAGACCAAACACCAACTCCTGGACTTGAAAATTGAATCTCACCTCCTTACGGATGCTCTATACCTAATATCTAAATATAATATAAATGGCAGTTCGACACAGGAGGAGTGTCCATGACCAGAGATACGCCCTACATTAGATTTAGACAGGACCGGCTTTAATTTAAACTGCGACAGTATATGTTCGACGAAAGAGAGAGAGAGAGAGAGAGAGAGAGAGAGAGAGAGAGAGAGAGAGAGAAGAGAGAGATGGGGGGTGTGGGGAGTATGTGGTTACGAATTTTTGGTTTTGATACCGCGATATAAAGGCCAAATTGACCGAGCGCGTTTTTTATTTTTAGGTTTACATATGAACACTGCACCTTGTTTTGAAGCACAAGACACGTTAATAAAGAACTACCAACTTAATTACTATTTTAACTAGTGAGTCTGAAGAAGATTTTTTAAAGATTCTTCCTTATACTGCACTAAGTTAAAATTTGTGCTCCCATAGGGAGCCCAAATATTAATCGCGGGACTTTATTTGAACAAACTTGAATCTGTCCCCACCCTAATAATGCTGTGTATCAAAAACCAAAAGATTCTGACTGGTGGTTCTGGAGAAGAGGATTTTGAAAGAATATTCCCAATACAACACAAAGTTCAAATTAAGATTCCCATAGGAAGTCCAAATATCAACACAGGGAGCTGATTTGAACACTCTTAAATCTGACCTTCCTAAGGATGCTATATACGATACATCAAACGAGTGATGGGGCTTCAAAAGAAAATGTTGAACGATTATTCCTTATTATGCACTAAGTTAAAATTTGGGCTCCCATAGGTGACCGAAATATTAATCGAGGTACTTGATTTAAACAAACTTGAATCAGACTTCACTAAGGATGCTGTATACCAAATATCAAAACGAATCTGACTGATGGATCGGAAGAAGAAGATTTGTAAAGAGTGTTCCCCATATTGCACTAAGTTAAAATTCCGGTGTCCATGGAAAGTCCAAACATTATCCGAGGAAATTGATGTGAACTTGAATCTGACATCTATAAGGATGCTGTATACTATATCAAACGATTTTGATTAGGGTTTCTGGAGAAGAGTACTTTTAAAGATTACTCCCCATATTGGACTAAGTTAAAATTCGGGCTCCGAAAGGAAGCTCAGTTATCAATTAACTTGATTTTTATAAACCTTAATCTTACTCCCCAAAGTATAGTGTATTCCATATATTAAAAGATTCTGGTTGTGGAGTTTCGTGACAAGCTGACTTTTAGAGAATATTCCTCATACTGTACCAGGTTAAAATTCGGGCTGCAATAGGAAGCCCAATATTAATCAAGGGACTTCATTTGAACAAACTTTAATCTGACTCCCATAAGGATACTCAAACATCAGAAGATTCTCACTGGTCGATCTGAAGAATATTGCACGAGGTTCAAATTCAGATTCCCATAAGGAGTCCAAATATCAATACAGGGAACTGATTTGAACACTCTTAAATCTGACCTTCCTAAGGATGCTTTTTACCATATATCAAACGATTCTGAGTGGTGGAGCTGAAAAAGAAAATTTTGAAAGATTATTCCCCATCTTGCACTAAGTTAAAATTCGGGCTGCAATAGGAAGCCCAATATTAATCGGGGACTTGATTTGAACAAACTTTAATCTAACTCCCGTAAGGACTGTAGATCAAACATGAGAAGATTCTCACTGGTAGATCTGAAGAAGAAGCTTTGTAAACATTATTCTTCAAACTGCACGAAGTTAAATTTCGGGCTCCACCGAGTACCCACTTGTTAACCTATGGGCTTGATTTGAACAAACTTGAATCCGAGCCTGTAAGGAGTCTGTATACCATCTATCAAAAGATTCTGACTTGTGCCTCTGGAGAAGAAAAGTTTTGAATATTATTCCTCATACTGGACTATGTTAAAATTCGGGCTCCAACAGGGAGTCCAAATATTAGCACAGGGACTTGGTTTGAAAAAAATTAGATCTGACCTCCAAAAGGATCGTGTATACCAAATATAAAAAATAGGTTAATCTGAAGAAGATTTTTGAAGATTATTCTTCATATTGCAGTAAGTCCCCGCCTCCGGGACATGATTTGAACAATTGTGAATAGGATGCCTGTAACGATGTTATATACCAAAATATCAAAAGATTCTGACTGGTGGCTCTGGGGAAGAAGAGTCTTTGAAGAGTACTTCTCATATTGCACCAAGTTAAAATTTGGGCTCCTGTACATGTATTTAGCTCTTGGGATTCCCACGAGGATGCGGAATTTTTTTCTTTTTTGCACGAAACAAATACTTATGGTTCAGTAATACCACATACCAAATTGGGTTCAAATCGATTCATCAGTCAGAAAATAGAAATTTCGGGCGGGGCCTAAAGTCTTGCCAATCCATTACAAAGGCAAATACAGAGTAGCCCCAGATTTCTCAAGAAAATATAATATAAAGACCTTTTGCTCGTCACAAATCTGATTAGTCAAAAGTAAGCATTTACATCTGAACTGCCAAAAATAACCAGTCAGAAGTTGGCCTTTAACAGGACATATGAGCTGTGATGTTAATAGAAAAGTTGGAACAGGAACGCCGGAAACGAACCCGGTTATGAACTTTGTCCAGGATTTTTAGCATCAAACCTGAATTCGAAGGGTTTCCAAGTGTTTTCAAGGGTCTTGAAACTCAGTTTTTAAATTCAAGAATATTCCAGGACCCGGGACTACCCTGAATATTGCTCTACGAACTTCGTTTGAACAAACTTGATTTTGCACCTCAAAAGGAAGCTCAGTACCAATTATCAAGTCTTTGCGCCCATCGGTTCATGACACCCCCACCCGGTTTTGAAGGAGAAATCGCGAACACTATGTTTATGGATGACGTATGACGGACGGTGGGTGATCACAATAGCTCACCCCGACTTCCCGGCTGTCAGGTGAGCTAAGAAATCACGAAAATTAACAGCGTGTTGAAGAACCGAAGCAGACCGAAAGGAGACAGAAACGGACCAATATGGGACCGAAACGAAAGAACATGAGACGGACGCGGGATAGAAATTTGGCCGAAACGGGCCAACATGCCGGGACCGAAATGGACCAACATGGGACCGAAACGAATCAGCATGGGGCCGACACGGACCAGCATTGGTCTGGAACTGAAAGAAAACACAATTCTAAACTTAATATGTTTTTCTCTTATTTTAAAAAGAATTACTCTGAAAAGATACCCACCGATACGCGTCTCCATACTTAGGAACTGCGTACTACTAGAAAGAGTGGTGTTCGAGGCATTCTAGATGTCAAATAGGCTTAATGATACATCATCTTGTCAATTTCCTTTCATGTTGTCAAGTAAGCTGCCCCCTTGACCTTAGGATAGGGCAAGGTCCACTAGTGGAAAAGACTTTTCGAGAACTGTAACTGACAAAACTCCCGGATTTCCTTTTCTTGCGTATTTACAAGTTAAAATGCCACTGGGGGAGGAGGGATGGGGGTGGGGGTGGGAATTAGGTATAATGATGGAGTCTGGTCGATAATCACAAAACAAAGAAGCTTTTTCATTCGGCGCGGGGGGGGGGGGGGGGTGTTTTCTAAAGCTTTGTATCGTACCTGCACAGGTCGTTCTGGAACGGGTTGACTAACCCCACATCGCCCCTGTGTGTCGTCGGCGCGCTAAAACCTTCGCGCGTCGTTGTTGAGTCGACCATGTTGATTTCCTCTGAGAAAAGAAAATGTTCAAGACTAGAAGATACTACAAGCTGATATCATGGAAAGCTACGACATTTATAACAACCTTGCAAGATCAAACGGGTCCATTGACAGCCTTTTCCACAACTGAAAAGAAAGAAAACATCCAAAGAGAATCTCTATCTAAATTACCTCTATACCTACAAAATGTCATCAAGGGTGAGTCAGAACTTAAATCATGGTCAATTTATTAAGTATTTTTATCGCTCAGGCAGTTCAACCGACTCCTATGTATCTTCTAAGCAGCGAGCAGTAGGAGCTTAGCGGTACTAATGAGCGTGCAATAGGAGCTTAGTGGTGCTAAGCAGCGGACAGTTGGAGTTTAGCGGCGCTATAGCTTATTTTAGTATACCCTATAAGAGCCTGGGACAGTAGGAGCTTGGCATGCTTAAATAGCAGGAGCTTGTATGCTTGGTTCGGAAGTAGCTGGCCGTACTACACAGCTTGTTCTTCTCGCCCGACGTCCACCGGAGAGGATGAAGGTCAGAATACACCCGCCCACCGAGATGAGGGTCAGAACATCAACGTTCGCCGGAAAGGATAATTCACGCCCCGCCTGTCGGGACCACACCACTCTCATCGGGAGTGCGTCACGCCAGGCCCGTCGGGATCACCCGTACCCCACCCGTTGCCTCACAATGAGGATCACGCCTCGTCCAGCCCGCCATCGCAAAAAGTGAAGGAACCTCACCCCATGCGACGTCGCCGGCTGAAAGAGAGGTCAGAACGTACCTTGACCCGCCCGTCGCAGAAAGAGCAGAAGGGAGTCAGACTGTACACACACCGTTGCCTGCTGAAGAGGACGTCAGATCACGCCTCGACCTGCCCACCGCTGAAAGATGATTATGCCAAGCTCCGAGCTGTGAAGTGTGATGGGGCTGAAACAGCTCTCGCCATAGTACACTGCAAAAAATATAGGTTCTCTTTAGAACCAAAACTTCTAATCTTGTCCCTGAGATGGAACCAGTTCCGTTTAAACAGTATTTATTTCATACCAAATAAATTTACCAAGATTAGCATTCAATTTTAACAGAATATTACATGAACTGAAGTAGATTCAGCAGTAAACTTGGAGCTTATTCAGCGCGGTCGCCAAACATTTGAAACAAAGGAGATATGAACAGTTGGCATATCGAACCAGTTTTGGTTCTGTATGGAACCAAAACTGATTCGATATGTCAACTGTTCATATCTCCTTTGCTTAATAATGATTTGAGACAACCTCGTATATATAAGCTCTAAACTTACGACTGAAACCCCCTTAATTTATGTTTAATTCTGTTAATATTTAATGTTAATCTTTATAAATTTATTTGATTTGAAATAAACACTGTTTAAACAGAACTGGTTCCATCTCAGGGACAAGATTAGAACCAGTTTTGGTTCTAAAGAGAACCTATATTTTTGCAGTGTAGCCCGGCCGGTCTCCCCGCTGCTGGGGGAAATAAAAATTAGGAAGCTGAATTACTTAGAGAGACCAACCACAGAAAAGAAAGGCAGTACGAACAACTCTCTGAGTTGCTAGCTGTGCTTCTTTGTGCACAGGTCCCCAAGTCGCGTGATAACTCTCCATGCTCCCAATATAAAGAGGGCTGTTGTCCGAACCTGCAATGTTTGGATTGGTGCAACCCCGCAGTGTCCGTTTCTTCCTCCCTACTTAACAACAATGGCGGTGCTTTCTCAAATCTGTCAACAATGGTTGACCTCCTTTGAACTTCCCACAATCACAGATATACTGATGGCCAAAAGTAGACTCTACGTAGTACTGAAGGCCAAACTACTGGAGATGAGCGGCCATCGGCGCATTGAAACCTGCTTCTTATTGCAGTCATGCATCCACTGACTTCAAAATGTATCCATGCACTCAGTGTGGTGAAGACGAGTGCACATTGTGTCAGAAATGGTCGCATTTCAAATGTGTCAACCTGACTATAACCCTCATTAAATCATCAAGAGATGCAGTACCTAATTCAGTGCTATGATCCTAATATGACACTCTCGGACATGCCCCCCCCCCCCCCCCCCCGTTCCTTTACGGGGAACCTAAACTGACCCCTCCCCGTAAAACATTTTCTGGCGTCGCCAACGGTTAAACCCTATCATAATTTGGTCAGTTTCATTCCATTTTGTCATTCATCGTTCCCAAAATTAAGATGCGTCAATGATAACACTGTCGACACGACATACGTGTATTCTGAGGTGTGAAGATGCCAATTCATTTGGATGGAGCTACCCGCCGAAATTTAAAACACGTTGCTAGGCCTGAGGGCTGTTCCAGCTACCACCTGTACTATCCAGGTGAGCGACGACATAATTGACGTGCAATGGATGCTAATAGATCCGCCATGGGCGAATTCATAGGGGGCGCGCCCGGTGCGTGCCTGTCCTATTTTTTGTAATTCATTTTAGCTCAACTTTGACGAAGTCAAATTTGAGCTATTGTCATGGCCCGGCGTCCGTCTGTCCGTCCGTCTGTCCGTACGTCCGTACGTCAACAATTGGCTATGGCTCGGGCTAGAGGTCGTATTTATGAACCGATCTTTACGAAACTTCTTGTGTACCTTTGTTATGACCCTGGGACGGGAACGAGTGTTTTTAGGTGTGGTCCGAAATTCAAGATGGCTGCCAGCGGCCATTTTGTACCGATGATGCAAAAATCAGTTTTTTGTATAGAACTTCTGTATGAAAGTTCTGATTTGAATAAAGTTTTGTATAAATGTTTAGTACCATGGGATACATCACATATAATACGGGTTTTTTTCTCGTGCGTAAATTATGCAAATTAGACTGACTTTGATTTATTTAGTGTTACTTTCAGAGCTGTAAGTGCCAAGCTGCTATGGCTCGGGCTAGAGGCCGTATTTATGAACCAATCTTTACGAAACTTCTTGGGTACCTTTGTTATGACCGTGGGATGAGAACGAGTGTTTTTGGGTGCAGTCCGAAATTCAAGATGGCTGCCAGCAGCCATTTTGTACCGACGATGCAGAAATTTTTTTTTGTACAGAACTTCCATATGAAAGCTCTGATTTGAATAATTTTTCGTATGAATGTTTAGTACCATGAGATACATTACATATCATATGGGTTTTTTTCTCGTGCTTATATTATGCAAATTAGACTAACTTTGATTTATTTAGTGTTACTTTCAGCACTGTAAGTGCAAATCCCTATACGGCTCGGGCTAGAGGCCGTATTTATGAACCGATCTTTACGAAACATCATGGGTACCTTTGTTATCACTGTGAGACGAGAACGATTGTTTTGGGGGTCTGGTCGGAAATTCAAGATGGCCGCTGGCAGCCATTTTGTACAAAATTAGGGGCAATCAGATTTTTGCACAGAACTTCCATATGAAAGCTCTGATTTGAATAATTTTTTGTATGAATGTTTAGTACCATGGGATACCTCACATATAATACGGGTTTTTTTCTCGTGCGTAAATTATGCAAATTAGACTAACTTTGATGTTTTTTGGTGTTACTTTCAGCACTGTAAGTGCAAATGCCAATACGGCTCGGGCTAGAGGCCGTATTTATGAACCGATCTTTACGAAACTCCTTGGGTACCTTTGTTATCACCGTGGGACCAGAACGAGTGTTTTTGGGTCCGGTCCAAAATTCAAGATGGTCGATGGCAGTCATTTTGTACAAAATTTGGTGCAATCAGATTTTTGCACAGAACTTCCATATGAAAGCGCTGATTTGAATAATTTTTTGTGTGAATGTTTAGTACCATGGGATACATCACATATAATACGGGTTTTTTTCTCGTGCAGAAATTTTGCAAATTAGATTAACTTTGATTTTTTCAGTGCTACTTCTTACACACAGTAAGTACACATGTCAATACGGCTCGAGCTAGAGTCTGTATTTATGAACCGATCTTCACGAAACGTCTTGGGTACCTTTGTTATCACCGTGGGACGAGAACGAGTGTTTCTGGGTGCGGTCCAAAATTCAAGATGGCTGCCAGTGGCCATTTTGTACCGAAATTAGGTCTAATCAGTTTTTTGTACACAACTTCTATACGGCTCAGGCTAGAGGCCGTATTTATGAACTGATCTTTACGAAACTTCTTGGGTACCTTTGTTATCACCGTGGGATGAGAACGAGTGTTTTTGGGTGTGGTCCGAAATTCAAGATGGCCACCAGCAGCCATTTTGTAACAAAATTAGTGCAATCAGTCTTTTGTACAGAACTTCTGTATGATAGTTCTGATTTGAATAAATTTTTGTGTGAATGTTTAGTAACATGGAATACATCACATATAGTACGGGTTTTTTTTCTCGTGCAAAAATTATGCAAATTAGACTAACTTTGATGTTTTTGGTGTTACTTTCAGCACTGTAAGTGCTAATGCCAATACGGCTCGGGCTAGAGGCTGTATTTATGGACCGATCTTTACGAAACTCCTTGGGTACCTTTGTTATCACCGTGGGACGAGAACGAGTGTTTTGGGGTCCGGTCCAAAATTCAAGATGGCCGATGGCAGCCATTTTATACAAAATTTGGTGCAATCAGATTTTTGCACAGAACTTCCATATGAAAGTGCTGATTTGAATAATTTTTTGTGTGAATGTTTAGTACCATGGGATACATCACATATAATACTTTTTTTTTCTCGTGCAGAAATTATGCAAATTAGATGAACTTTGATTTTTTCAGTGCTACTTACACACAGTAAGTACACATGTCAATACGGCTCGGGCTAGAGTCTGTATTTATGAACCGATCTTCACGAAACGTCTTGGGTACCTTTGTTATCACCTTGGGACGAGAACGAGTGTTTCTGGGTGCGGTACAAAATTCAAGATGGCTGCCAGTGGCCATTTTGTACCGAAATTAGGTCTAATCAGTTTTTTTTACACAACTTCTATACGGCTCAGGCTAGAGGCCGTATTTATGAACTGATCTTTACGAATCTTCTTGGGTACCTTTGTTATCACCGTGGGATGAGAACGAGTGTTTTGGGGTGTGATCCGAAATTCAAGATGGCCACCAGCAGCCATTTTGTAACAAAATTAGTGCAATCAGTCTTTTGTACAGAACTTCTGTATGAAAGTTCTGATTTGAATAAATTTTTGTATGAATGTTTAGTAACATGGAATACATCACATATAGTACGGGTTTTTTTCTCGTGCAGAAATTATGCAAATTAGACTAACTTTGATGTTTTTTGGTGTTACTTTCAGCACTGTAAGTGCTAATGCCTATACGGCTCGGGCTAGAGGCTGTATTTATGAACCGATCTTTACGAAACTCCTTGGGTACCTTTGTTATCACCGTGGGACGAGAACGAGTGTTTTTGGGTCCGGTCCGAAATTCAAGATGGCCGATGGCAGCCATTTTGCACAAAATTTGGTGCAATCAGATTTTTGCACAGAACTTCCATATGAAAGCGCTGATTTGAATAATTTTTTGTGTGAATGTTTAGTACCATGGGATACATCACATATAATATGTTTTTTTTCTCGTGCAGAAATTATGCAAATTAGATGAACTTTGATTTTTTCAGTGCTACTTACACACAGTAAGTACACATGTCAATACGGCTCGGGCTAGAGTCTGTATTTATGAACCGATCTTCACGAAACGTCTTGGGTACCTTTGTTATCACCTTGGGACGAGAACGAGTGTTTCTGGGTGCGGTCCAAAATTCAAGATGGCTGCCAGTGGCCATTTCGTACCGAAATTAGGTCTAATCAGTTTTTTGTACAAAAACTTCTATACGGCTCAGGCTAGAGGCCGTATTTATGAACCGATCTTTACGAAACTTCTTGGGTACCTTTGTTATCACCGTGGGATGAGAACGAGTGTTTTGGGGTGTGGTCCAAAATTCAAGATGGCCACCAGCGGCCATTTTGTACCAAAATTAGTGCAATCAGTCTTTTGTACAGAACTTCTGTATGAAAGTTCTGATTTGAAAAACATTTTGTATGAATGTTTAGTAACATGGAATACATCACATATAGTACAGGTTTTTTTCTCGTGCAGAAATTATGCAAATTAGATGAACTTTGATTTATTCAGTGCTACTTATACACTGTAAGTGCACATGTCAATACGGCTCGGGCTAGAGGCTGTATTTATGAACCGATCTTCACAAAACTTCTTGGGTACCTTTGTTATCACCTTGGGACGAGAACGAGTGTTTCTGGGTGCGGTCCAAAATTCAAGATGGCTGCCAGTGGCCATTTTGTACCGAAATTAGGTCCAATCAGTTTTTTGTCACAACTTCTACACAGCTCATATTTGTGAACTGATCTTCATGAAACTTTTCGGGTACCTTTGTTTTCACCTTGGGACAGGTATGAGTGTGTTTTGGGGTGCCTTTGTTATCACTGTGCTATGAGAACAAATATTTTGGCGTTCAGTCAGACCCACTCTGGGACTCAAAGATTTTTTTCTAGTTTAGCATCTGACTGTCACCCACCTTTACAATACTTTACCTATACATTTGTTACAGTCAACGGTCAGTATTTATGTACAGACTGTTACAATACTTTATATGTACCTTTGTTATCAGGTCATTACCTAGATGTTTGTCATTGTTGTGTCACATATTATACATGTACATGTCTTTGTCTTGACAAGTTGAGCTACAGTGTCATTGACACTTTCATTTTAGCAAGGGACAAGGTATCGGGTATCATCCCAACAAAATATCCGAACAACACGATGCCAACAAGATGAATCTCAACAGGACGAATTTTTTTTCATTAATTATAGGAGAAATGTAAAGAAAACAATTAAATATAAATAAATATGTTCTATTTACACAATTTGATGTATTTGGGATTGGGGGGGGGGGCATTTTTACCCTTTTGAGCAGCTGCTGAGCAGTTGTAATGTTTTTTCTTTTTCATCTCTTGATCGCCGACAATCACTTACATGTCGAAAGTTGAAACTCGTCATATATTCCTTGAAATCCCACCGCGTAAAACACGAAAATCCTAAAAACATAAACACTGCGAGCGGAAATAAACTCCTGCTCGTCAAAGATCGGCAAAGTTAAAAGATCAATGCTAACAACAACGTTTCTCGACGGAAATGGATTAAAATAAATAGCTCGTATCTAAAGGTTGCTCCAAACCAGCACCCCGAGTTTCCAAGCAATCTGATCATAAATCATAAATGTGACCCGTGCAGCGTGCCAAAGGAAATTGTCAACGCGCAGACGGGCAAAGTTGAATTCACTGCATGCTAACGGAAACTTTTTGATGGTAATGAAAGAAGCTCCTATCTGGAGGTCAACCCAAAGAACATACCAAGTTTCAAAGCGATCAATTCATGAATGTACCTTGTATGGTATGCCAAAGGTAAATGCTGATGCACAAATGCAGTGAGCTTGAGGGTCGTTGCTAACGGCAACGTTTTTGACGAAAATGGAAGAAAATCGATTGCTCGATTAGTCACCCCGAATAAACATACCACGTTTCAAAGCAACCATACCATAAATGCGACCTGTGCGGTGTGCCAAAGGAATATATTGATGCACAAATGCACCAAGTTCGAAGGTCGATACGAACGGCAAGGTTTTTGACGGAAATGGAAGAAAATCAATAGCTCCCACCGCGAGGTCACCCCAAACAAGCACACCAAGTTTCAAAGCGATCCGATCATAAATGTGTCTTGTAAGGTGTGCAAAGGGGGAAATATTGGGGTCTAATTAAACTAAGTTCAAAGGTCGATGCCAACGGCAACGTTTTTTGACGAAATGGATAAAAATCGATAGCTCCCATCTATAGGTCACCCCAAACAAGCACGCCAAGTTTCAAAGCTATCCGATCATAAATGCGACCTGTGCGGTGTGCCAGGTGAAATTACGCGCGTACGCCGAAGGACGAGAAGTGACGGCAATAGCTCAACTTGACTTCGTCAAGTTGTGCAAAATGGCTTGGAGAGTTCCCTGCGCTCTCGTAGAACTGCTCGGTCCAGTTCCATGCAAAACCAAGATTGGAGTAAGATTACTATAATTTATTTATTGGGGTTTGATGACACCTTCAACAGCCAGGGTCACCCCGTGTCGGACAATTTTATGGGTGGAGGAAGCCGGACTAACCGGTAGCGCTGAAACGGTTGGCTCATTTTCGTAACAGACTAACCGAGAGCTATAGCCGGATAATATCCGATTATCCGTGGCCATTATTTCACCGAATATTGGACCAAAACTATAGGAATTGGAAAGCAGTATTATCAAACTATTCCGTAGTGTGTATACAAACGAAAGTTGTCGAGTACTCGACAACGTTCGTTTGAAAACACACTACTGAATAGTTTCTGCGATTACTCGTTACTCACGGAAACTGCCGATCATTAACGAAGTCTTGAACTCCAAAGTCGATTATTTCTCAATATACACAAGCGGCTTCGATGTGTAATCTTTCACAAAGGAGAAGCGGCATATTTACTACGTTTTAAACTTGGAATGACGATCACTATCGATATTTCAGATAACCGGTTGACGGTTTTTCTAATCGGTTAGTTTGCTAACTGGTTTCAAACCGATTATCCGGTTAACCATTTAAGTACTACTAACCGGGGAGAACCAACGAGCAGCAGCTAGCAACTGTCAGACTCCCCAACGTACCAACTCAGCACATGCAGAATTAGCATTGGTTGAAGATAAGTCGTCCACTGAGTTCCAATGTGTTCTATGTGCCAACTGGCACATAGAACACATTGGAACTCAGGGGACGAAGTGTTGTACGCCTCAGTACCACCGTGTTCCACGTGAGCAATCAGGATTAAGCACATTGCCGAAGGACGACACGCATTTATAGTTTAAACAATATTTGTTCAATAAGTATGCTGTATGTTACAGGATTGAACACCAAGAAAGGGAACAGTATATATAGTCAGCATCAAGAATATAACATACTAACAAAAGACCATATTAATATGTAACGGGGATCGGACAGAAAGTTAGGAGCTTATGTTAGTCATCTCCCGGGGTCATTCATAAATTTACATAAAAAGGTGGTATAATATAGTAGATAGACTCATATGTCACCGCCTGGAACCCATGGCCTGTGGTCGATCACCAACTTGATCACCAGCCACGTGCAAAGCCGTGGCACCGCATCCATGCACACAGTGGGGGTTGCCTATAGGCCCTAGGAATGTACACCTGAGAGCAAATACCCGAGAGATCATTTACATTTGATTTGTCAGCATCGTTGTCGACACAAGCAAGTAACTGCGAGTGCGAGGACACGACACCCCGGCCAGGGTCAAAACCGACACGCATTTCCCACTGGTCAGGATCGAACAGTGAACCTTTCGGTATGAAGCACAATGCTCTTACCACGTAGCCATCGTGCACCCTGGTTACTTGAAATCTTACTCGAGTAACACTATACCATCTGCGCAAACAGGCTTAGGCAAAACTAGTCGAAGCGCATCTTCTATTGGGAACAGAACGGTATCTAAACAATGCAAAACAAGGATCTTCCAAGGTACACATGAGGGGTGGGGTGGGGGGGGGGGGGTGTAATAATTCGGTCTCTGTGATTCACCTGATAATTGGAAGACAAGATTTAGTGACTCATCACAATTAGTGGATGGCTGCAGTACGACAAAGGGAGTGAATGATGAATCGATGGTCATTGTGACCCAGGGAGACAAAGTGCAGAGGTCAGCGATGGTTTCGGAGATTCATAGGGATGTCTTTAAGTGCCCCCTCCCTCCTGTCATTGCGACTGAGCAGCTTAAACAGGTGAGAGAGGTACAGGAATGATGATGAATTGTCCACATCTAATGTACTGCCATCATTGCAACCGGGATGGGGCAAAGACATCTTTTTCCGGAAAGGTCTGCTCAAGGTGACCCAGCTAGTCATCGTGACTGCTGTTCGTTCCCCATGAAGAACCTGCGATGAAGACACCGTCGGAAACCAGGATAAACGTCCAAGAGGGAGTCACCATGCCATTAGACACCCATTCACCCTCAGCAAATTTAGATGCTCTTTGTAATAAAAGAGGTTCTACACAGTGAAGAAAATGAAGTGGAAGATTGTTTTGGTTTTAAGAGCCAGACACCCTTGTATACATACACATTTATCGGGGCTTTGTGAATTGGCTGCAAGTCGATTTTTTCATGTTTGAGATCAGAAAAAATGGCCTTGGGACTCGGATTGGCCTTTAGTTCAACAGAATGGATGCTGTAAAATGAACAAGACGAGGAAGCAAGTTTTCAGCCTGTGGATTTTGAGCAGGTCTCTTAACTGAACCATGCTTGATTTCTTATACTTCCAACAGATTATAACTCTCAAGAGGCGTTTCAGTCACTGGATATACATGTAAACACAAGCGTCCACTGTCTGAAGCTTTGTTTTATGTGGCATTGGGAAAAATGCTGGTCCGATCGAACAAAAAAGTTCCTCTTCCTCCACCTGCCGACTGGTCGGCAGAGCAATTGCGAATCCATTTAGGGTCCACAAAGACCACAAATGTATTTGTTTCTTGATGCTGAATCCCATTCTGTATTGTAATTACAAAATTGCGTACATTGTATTATTTTTGTAAAAATATTAACAAACAGAAATAAATGCTGTTTAAACTGAATGTCGGCTTATTCGGACCTTTGCTCTTCGGACCTTCGCTTTTTCGGACCACCGGCTTTTTCGCCCCCTCAATTATATATTGATAATTAGGAATTTAGGAAATTTCAATTATTTTATTTATTTATTATTTAAGTTTCAGTTATACTTGATGAATGAAAAGTTTCAGCGTGCCAAAAGCGCACAGGGACGATGTAGGATTGAAATCAGTTGCTACCCGAATAATTTTAGGGCATGGTTTTGAACTGAACAGTATAAAAACTCTCTCTTCGCCCGAACGGCATTTAACAGGAACCATCTAGAAGAAAATATAGTCCGCGCACCGAAGCTACAAAACTTCAAAGCCGCGCTATTGGACGATCGTGACTAATGCCCCCCCCCCCCCCCCACCCCCCCCCCCCACTCCCACCCACCTCCCCACACCCTCGTCGCATCAAAGCCCAATGGGGATATCTGCGTCGTATTGATACAGATACAGATACAGAGAGGTATAAATGATTTGTAAAGCTTGAGAAGTCCGTCTTTGTTTGTTCACGAATTCTATATTTTTTACTGCGCGCTGGGAGCTTCCTACTTTTTTCTACGCAAAATGTCTATCTTTTTCTCTTGGTTAATTGTCAATATTTTCCCTTTAGTGCGTATGGAAACATTGAAAAATAATTAGAAAATGCAAATTACCTTAGTTATAAATTTATGTGTCTTTTCGTTTATGTGTCTTTTTCATTCAAAATTTTAATGCAAAATGATAACAATCAAAGCACTTGATACCTGGAAAAAATATAGCTTGCAACACTGTCTGCAGTAGGCTAACTGTTGTCAAAACAACGAGGTGATGTTCAATTTATTCTGCATTTTAAACTGACCACTTGTTAAAACAGCTGACTTTATTGTTTAGTTTAGCACATGACATCGCACCGGTGTCGGGTCATTTCCTTCCTTTTCCCATTCGTTCCCCGGATCGTTTCGTTCCTTTACCAGTTCGTACTGGGTCGTTTCGTTCTGAGTCGTTTAGGTGAGTTTAATCAACTCCCTGTCGGATGAGAAAGTTGATTATAAAATCTATTTATTGAAATAAAAAAGCGACTCAACATAGACTCATTGCGCCGATTTTTAACACTGATGAAATTTGAAAAGAACAATAATTATTAATTTTTATGTTCTATTTTTATGGTGTACGGACGATTCGGCACCTCGTACGATTGGACACCTAGAGTTTGGTCGATTCGGCACTTTGATTTAATAGAGTAGCGCATAATTACTTTTTATAACACGAATTTGATAACAACTTGTGTCGGCGTTGTTTTAATAATAATTTTGTTATGATCATTTACTTTTAATTCAGTTAAGGTTTGCCATGTTGTTTTTATTCCATTAAAGTCTGCCCTGTTGGTTTTTAATGTTATTACATGAAGGCGTGGACATTGTTTTAAGCAACATATTGGTATGGTATTTATTCACTGAAAGGAAGTTTGATCATTTTTGTCTCGTCATTGTTTGAATTAAAACAGATTTTTAGTTTCATCTGGCGAGCTTTATTTTAATTGTTCGTCTTCATAATGACTGTCGGGTTGTTTCAGTTATGGTTTCACAAACCTTCACATAATAATAATAACACTTTGGCCAGCCGCTGATCTGTCGCGGTTCTCGGACGAGAAGGCCATGGTTACCCCTGTACTCCCAACTACCTCCCCATTCCCACGCTTCTCCTCTCCTCCCAACACTCGGAAACGAACTGCTTGATGATATCCCTTGTCCCATTCTTCCCAATCTCTCCAATTAGCATATTAACCCTCTCCTTTGAGTACCCCCTAACCACATGTCCTTCATTCTCCCATCCCACTTCCCCATTATACTCCCAGTGAATCTCATTCTTTTAGACTGATACTTTGGGCATTCTAGAAGAAAGTGTTCCAGGGTCTCCACCATGTCCAAGTTACACATCTGGCACTCCCTTTCACCGTCTTTCCCAATTTTTCCCCTCAGCTCCAGGGATCGCGATCTCAGCTTGAACAACAGTGACCCCCCAAAGGTGCCATCAAGGTACTCTTCAAAACCTGGCTTCTCTTTACCACGCAGGCCACCCAAAGACCTCTTTGATTTGACCCCCTCTCGCCAATTACGGTTACAATCCTCCATGACCCTTTCTCTGACGATTTTTTTACCCTGGTTTGCCCCAACGTCCAGGTCCGAGATCTCCAATGAGTAGTTATCTACTAGCTCCCATCCAACCCGTTTTGATATTTGAGTTGAAAATTCTCAGGAACATTACTTTACACCATCGCTGTCGGGGAAATTTACCAAATAATTAAGATAACCGAGCTTCAACAGGTCTATCCTGTCCTTGATCCTCATCCACCCAAGCTCAACCCTGATTGCTTCTAGCGCTGCGGCATTACTCGACCCTGTTATCCATAGGCCTGCATCGTTCTGCAGGATTTCCAAGCTCTTTACGGATGTCTGGTTTAGGGGTACCACTTCCGCACCGTATGTTATACTTGGCAGCCCCACCATTTCCCAACTGGTTTTCCCCACGAAAACCTTATTGAAACTGTTTCTCCCTATAAGTTTCATTTGGTTAAGGATTCGCTTCCCCTTCAGAATCAATTTATTTGTGTGGTTCCGGTAGATGCCTTTTCCTGTAATGTTTATATTTACCCCCAAATACTCGTAATCACCTGTCTCTCCCACACTGAGAAGTTTGCTGCTCCCTTCCGGAATGCAGAACTCACCCACTCTCCACCTTCGAGTGGGGTCCACTTTGCGGCCCACAGGTATAACTTTGCTCTTGCTTTCATTAAGTTCGAGTCTCCATTTGCTCCCATATTTCCCAACAATTCCCAGCATTTTCGTTAGCCCCTCTTCGCTTTCTGACACTAGAACCATATCGTCTGCAAAAAAATAGCCCTGGGATCTTCAAGTCCCCAACTGCTACCCCCACCTCGCTACGCAGGAGTTCATCTCCTAAACCTTTGATGTACAATGCAAACATGCAAACAGAATCGGCGAAAGGATACACCCCTGTTTTAGGCCTATCTCCATAGGCACACGTTTCGTTGTAATGTTTCCCAGGCTAAGTTCACTCTGTACATCTTTATATAATGCTTTCATAATTCCAACAAACTCGCCTCCTAAGCCCATAGCCTCCAGCTTGCGCCACATACCTTCCCTCCATACTCTATCGTATGCCTTTTTGATATCCAAAAAGGCCATGAACATCTTTTTCTTTTTTGCTTTCGCGGATTCTGTCATTTGGGATAGTGTGAAAAGATGGTCAGTAACTCTCCTTCCCTTCCTGAAGCCATTCTGGATTTCTCCCCAAAAACCCTTCTCCTCAATCACCTCCTCTAGTCTCCCATACAGGACGTTAGAGAAAACCTTTCCAATGTTGCTACTGACAGAGATCCCTCGATAGTTATCCAAAACGTCTTTTTCCCCCTTTTTGTGAATAAATGTCACTTTACTTTCTCTCCACTCCTTTGGGACCTCTTGATTTTCTATGGCTAGATTGAATAGGGCAGTTAGGCTTTCCACGAGTTCCTCTCCTCCTTTTTGATAAACTCGTTAGGAATTTCATCCACTCCTCCCGCTTTTCCATCTCTTAATTTTGGTATCACCTTTCGCACCTCCTCCGTTTTAATTTCGCTGCACACGAAGCTCGATAGGTTTTCCTCGACCTGATTCGGACACTCTGGTGGGCTCCCCATGCCCCATCGCTTATCGTTTACCTTTTCCCAGTGCTTGACTAGTTCTGATGCGACTTGATCTTGCTCGGCTGTAACTCTGCCATCTACTTTAGTACTCTGAGGGCTACTTCCTTTGTTACGTTTATTCACCCATTTCCAAAATACGTTCGAACTCGACCCCCCTGTCGTTCTTATCGTCCCAATAAGACTGTAAGACAAACAGAGGACTTCAGAGAGGCAAATAGACAGCAAACTGATATTCGGTGGTCAAGTACAAACTGTTTTGTCACAACCAGGTAAATGACACTACCAACCTACCCACTAAAATATGTGGGCAGGATGAATACAAACTTATAGTTTATTTAATAGCGCCCAAAAACCTCTCAGAGCATTGACTTTTTTTAAATTTTCCTGGAGGAGACCCCGGACACCGACCAATAGAACTTAAAAATTAAAAAGATTGTCAGAAACCCAACAGTATTTCAATAAATCGATATTTTAAACAAAGGGTATCATATATAGACTACACTCTGCTTGTTCCAAAAAGGCAGAAACAATTACACCTGTTTTATAAGTTGATTTTTTTTAAATAGAGGAAAATTCGATCTCTATCAAAATTGCATAGATTCATGTGGATTAGTGAAAAATAATCTTCGTCTCAAACAACAAAGTAACCTATTGTACCCATGTTTCTGCTTATGCAGTTATTCCATTTGTTGCTTTTTGTTGGCGCCTCTGATTACAGTGAAAACAAGCTGTGTCACTTGCATTATACTCAGTTCATCAATTATTCCATTGGTTGGAAGGTACTACTCTCTGAGAATAGGTACCCGTTCCTGTTCCTGTTCCATGTCCTGTTCCTGAGAATAGGTGCTCTTTGCTTTATCAACACGAGGAGTGGCTTGCCATTGTTTGGAAACACATGATAATACCAGTGTATTAAATTTTATTAAATCTGAAAAAAATATAATTTTGCGTTTATTCGTTGAAAAGCTGCAATGGAGACTTTTCAGTGAATAAATACGAAATTATTGGTGACAGATATATATAAGAATTAAGGTTATATATACTTATCTAGGAGTGTATTCGATTATATTAAATCTGATTTTAAAAAATGTAATAATTTTGCGTTTATTCGTTGAAAAAGAACAAATGGAGGCTTCTCAATGAATAATTACACGAAATTATTGGAGACAGATATATATAACCGACTTATCTGGCAATTTAATAAAATCTGGTAAAAAGAAATTATTAATCTTAGTTTATTTTTATAAAGTAACTTACCTTTCCTGCTAGTCGTCTGTTGTTGTTTTTTCGGGTTTATTTGTAGAAGAGGGGGGGGGGGGGGGGGGGTTCTTGCTTTTAATGCCCAGAGGTCACAGCTAAATAACAAAAACAAAAAAATCATTTAAGAGAGTGGTGGGGGGAGATATGCTCCCATTTTCAACTGCTCACTTTTCAACAAAATTTATTAACGAACCTAAATACATCCACAAGCCTAAATTCTGTTTCTAAATATTTTTTCTCAATTATTTTGCATTTATTACTGTGAAATTAATGACAAAAAATATATAGAACATGATTTCCCAAGGGGCCGAATCGTGCAGTACCAAGTACCGAATCGTCCAAAACCAAGTGCCGAATCGTCCAACGCAGATGCCGAATCGTCCAATGCAGGTGCCGAATCGTCTTAGTTCCGAATCGTCCGTCATTCCTTTTTTATTTATCATATTTCAATACACATTATACTTTTGTCTAAAAAAAAATATTAAAACATATGAGTAGTATGTCATGTACCCGGACACTCCCCAGGTTGGATGACCCCGGAAGTGACGTCATGTCACGTTACCCAGTGGCGCCACGTTGTGTTGTCATGGTAACCCACGTGACCGACCATCTTGTAACGTCATCCCCATAGTGATACGGGGTGATAGTGCGCATGTTGTTAGGGTGATACATGTTTCCGTCGTCCATCTTGTTTACTATGGTAGCACGTGGTTGCTATGTGACCTAAAACCTTCTTATAGGCCAGGGGCATGTTCGGAGGGTGTGTTCGATTGAACAGGAGTAAAACTGATTACCACGAACAACCCGACAAACCCTCCAAATCACCGAAATCCACCCAGAACCACCGAAATTGACTTTATTTACTACGGATTTTCCCCAGAATCCTTTTTAGGACCACCATACCATGGTACCGAGAGACCCCAGGTACCGAGGTGGACCCCGGGGTAAGTTCGATTGAATTAGAGTAATTTTTATGGTTCGGATTTCCCCCAGAATCCTTTTTAGGACCACCATGGCTTATAATAGTAGCACGTAGTGCTATAGTACTGAGGGGTCCCTTTGGATTATAGCCAACTGATAGACAACTTCCATGAAAGAATCTATCGAGTAGTTACTGATAAGTCATTGCTGGAACGACTCGAATCCCACCGAGCAAATAAGCCATAGAGTATTTACTTGAACGAGTGACTCGCACATACGACTCTTAGCCTCATTTCGGTATTTGAGGATACCTATGACCCAGTATTGTATTATTTGAGGATACCTATCGAGGATATTTTCTGGAGAATCCCTTTTTAGCTCACCTGACTGCAAGTCAGTGTGAGTGATTGCCATCACTTGGCGTCCGTCGTCTGTCGTCCGTTAACTTTTGCAAACTTGGCTTCTTTTTAACAGCCGTTCAGTCAAATTCAAACATATATTGTACAAACCATCCCTGGAGTATAACCTTTCTATTTTGTTCTGTAGGGGCGTTTGAAAAAAATGCCGAGTCAGCATATTTGCAAAAAACGGAAAAACAAATTTCTTCAGAACCGCTGATCAGAATCTTTTGATATTTGGTATACCACATCCATAGGACGGTCAAATACACGTGTGTTCAAGTTGAGTCCCTCGGTTCATATTTGGGCTCAACACAGGAGTCCAAAATAATTTACTTAGGGCGCTATGGGGAATAAGCATTAAAAACCTTCTTCTTCAGATCAAACAGTCAGATTCTTTTGATACTTCATATACAACATCAATACAGGGGTCAGATTGAAGTTTGTTCAAATTGAGTCTCTGAGTTAATATTTGGGCTTCCAGGGTAGGTAGGATTTGTTTCAAAAGTTTTGTTCAGCAGTTTTTTCCTGTCTCTTGAAATTGATTAGCAAGTGGGTGTAATTGTTTAGCAGTTTTAATTCATGATGGTTCCACCCTCAAAAGTACTAAAATAAGTCAACAATATGTATAATTCAATCATCATGCCCCCTACATATTACCTGCCAGTCTTCCGCCCAAATTATGGCACCCAGTGAAGGCATCACTTGGCTGTTGCCAGGGGGTGGGGTGGGGGTGGGGGGGTTCGGGTCAAATTGTTTATCCCAAAATCTGCTTCTTCAGATCCACCAGTCAGATTCTTTTGATATTTGGTATGCAGCATCTTTTCTTTTTTTCTTTTTTTTTTTGGGGGGGGGGGGGGGGTGAGGGGGGGGGGGGTAGATTCAATGTTTGTCAAATGGGATCCCTGGATGAATACTTGGGCTCTTTATTGGAGCCCAAATTTTAACTTAATGCAATATGAGAAAATTTCTTAAAAACACTTCTTTTTCAGACCACTAGTGAGTATCCTTCCATATTCAGTATGTGACATCTCCAGAGGTGTAAGGTTCAAATTTTTTTCAAATTGAGTTCCTGGGTTAATATTTGGGTTCCCCAAGGGAGCCCAAATATTTACTTAGTGCAATATGGGGAATTACCGTTTAAAATAATCTCCTTCAGATCCAGCAGTCGGATTCTTTTGATATTTGGTGTACAACACCTCGGGAAGGGTTAGATTGAAGGTTGTTCAAATCTGGTCCCTGGGTTAATATTTGGTCTTTTTATTGAAGCTAAAAATTTAACTTAGTACAATATGAGAAAATTTCTTGAAAATTCTTCTTCTTCAGGTCCACCTGTGAGAAACCTTTCATATTTGGTATGTAACATCTCTAGGGGTGTCAAGTTCAAGTTTGTTCAAATCGAGTCGCTTGTTTTTTTTTTTATTTTTTGTTTGTTTGTGTGTGTGTGTGGGGGGGGGGGGATAGAGAGAACCACAGTAGTTGAAAACAAAACAAAAATTTTGTTCGGTTGTTTTTTAATACTTCACAGAACAGAGCTTGCTACGAAGCTTTCCTAGGACCAGCAGAAATGAATGGCGAAAAAATGTTGCCTTTGGTTATGTCATAGCAAATCAAAAAATTGCTCTTGCTTTTGATCACTCACTTTACTGATACTCTCATCCCTTTTGACAATTTGAGCCAGGTGTGCGTTTTAGGCTCACTTGAGCCTCTGGTTTGTTGTATGAGGCCATGGGGGCCATGAGAAAATCCCTCAATAAGGTCTAATTTACTATTCCTCTTGACCCCATTTCTTTTGAGGCCATGAAAAAATCCCCCAGCGAGGCCTAATTTACTATCCTCTTAGCCTCAATTTGACATTTGAGGTTACCTATGGCCTGGTATTGTATTATTTGACGATACCTATTTAAATATTTATTTGACACATCACTGTGAAATTTGCTTGTGACATATTTGCGATATTTTTGGTGAATATGATTGAGGAATGTATTGAGATGGTCTCCAGTGTTTACATTAGCTCTCTTGACAGGCAGACTTTCCGTGACAGTCATGGAAAGCATGTACCCCTTGATTTTCATGATGTTTTCGTGTACTGTCTACATGTACATGCCATGTGTAGGGTATTCAATCTTCATTTTAACACAAACCCTTGTGATTTAATGATTGAACATGGCAAATGCAAATGTAAGAAATGTGGCGGGTTGTAGGGATGGTGGAGCAAGGGGCTACCCATCGCCAGGTTGGTGAAGCCTTTGGTATGCACCATGCGGTGATCACCAGAGCGTGGGCAAGATTTCAGCGGTATGACAAGCCATTAAGACGGCATGGTGGTGGCAGGGACAGGGCAACATCTGTAGCTGAAGACCGGTTTTTGATCATTCAGTCCCGTAGGAACCGCTTTGCCACGACAACCCAGCTTCGCAGTGACCTTCAGAATGCATCCGAGTTAAATGTTTCGACGCAGACTATCCGGGCAAGGTTGCACGAAGGTGGTCTCCGATCGAGAATACCATGTATTCGCATCCCGCTGTCCCAGAACCACCGCCAGGCACGATATGAATGGGCCATGGACCACGTTGGATGGACCAGAGAAGATTGGCGACCTGTCCTTTTTACAGGTGAGTCAAGGTACTGCCTAGACCACACAGATAGGCGTTCTGGGGTATGGAGAAGACCAGCAGGAGAGCGATTCCATGCAGCCAACATTGCTGAGCATGACCACTATGGTGAAGGGTCAATCATGGTCTGGGGCGGCATCAGCTGGGATGGACGTACAGAGCTCTGTGTCCTTGAACGTGGTACATTGACTGCACAACGGTATATTGATGAGATCCTGGGTGTCCACGTCAGATTGTCTGCAGGTGCAGTGGGTGATAGATTCATTCTGATGGACGATAATGCCCGTCCTCATGTTGCCCATGCTGTCGGGGAGTATCGACAGGGGGAGGGGATTGAGTGAATGGACTGGCCAGCAAGATCCCCTGACCTCAATCCAATCGAACATGTCTGGAATGAGTTGCAGCTTGCAATTTCAACCCGTCCAGTCCAGCCAAGAAGTGTCCAGGAGCTTGGTGCCATGCTGGTCCAAGAATGGAACAACATCCCGCAAAGGACCAACAGGAACCTGATTGGGAGCACGAGAAGGCGTTGTCAAGCTGTAATTAACAGTAATGGGTCTCATACTCGATACTGAACCCATACCAGTTCGCTCCGTCAACTTTTTGGCAATTTTTAAAAATTTCTTCTTTTACCAATAATATCCATTTTCCTTGGTTATCGTATTCAAAAGCTAAAAAATAATGTCAAATTCAAATAAAATCTTAATTTCTGTACTTGAATCATTAAAGATATAATTAAATAAAAAATAGATACACTTTTCATTACAATATTTCAACTAAAACGTAAAACAGGTAGTCGATGTACTTGGTGCTTAGCAAACTTTGAGTAGAATATCACAACGCTATCACTGGGTGTCCTGCCATCACGGATCACCCCACTAATCATCAGTGGCTGACCCGTCGAGCGACTTTTCGAGCTTGGGGACTCGAGAGCTTCTGAAAGAAGGTTGACTCTGTCGCTCTTGATCAGGACCCTGGAGAACGGTTGATGGGTCACAAACGCGAGTAGGAGATGCTAAGGATTCTGGGATAAGAAGAGGGGCCAGCGAAAATGCTGGGAATTGTTGGGAAATATAGGAACAAAAGGAGACTCGAACAAAAGGAAAGCACAAGCAAAGTTATACCCGTGGGCCATAAAGTGGACCCTACTCGAAGGTGGAGAGTGGGGGAGTTCTGTATTCCGGAAGGTAGCAGCAAACGTCTTAGTGTAGGGGAGACAGGTGACTACGAGTATCTGGGGGTAAATATAAACATCACAGGAAGAGGCATCTACCGAAACCACACTAATAAATTGATTCTGAAGGGGAGGCGAATCCTTAACCAAATGAAACTTATAGGAAGAAACAGTTTCAATAAGGTTTTCGTGGGGAAAACCATTTGGGAAATGGCGGATCTGCCAAATATAACATATGGTACGGAAGTGATATCCTTTAACCAAACGGCTGCAAAGAGCTTGGAAACCCTGCAGAACGATGCAGGCCGATGGATAATGGGGTCGAGTAATGCTGCAGCACTAGAAGCAATCTGGAGTGAGCTTGGGTGGATGAGGATCAAGGACAGAATAGACTTATTGAAACTCAGTTATCTTAATTAGCCAGAGTATTTCCAACTCAAATACCAAGACAGGGTGGATGGTCCGAGTGAGGGAGTTAATAGAGAACTACTCATTGGAGATCACGGACCTAGAAGTAGGGACAGCCAAGGGTTAAAAAACGTCAGAGAAAGAGTCATGGAGGGTGGTAACCTTAACTGGCGAGAGGAGGTCAAATGAAAGAGGTAACGAGGAAGTGGGATGGGAGAATGAAGGACATGTGGTTAGTGAGTGACTCAAAGGAGAGGGTTAATATGCTAATTGGAGAGATTGGGAAGAATGGGGCAAGGGATGTCATCAAGCAGTTCGTCTTCGAATGTTGGGAGGAGAGAAGAAGCGTGGGAATAGGGAGGCAGTTCGGAGTAAAGGGGTAACCAAGGCCTTCTCATCCGAGAACCGCGACAAATCAGCGGCCGGCTAAAGTGTTATTATTATTCACAATGCTTCACCACAGCGTCCGCAACGCCACCAACTACGGGGATCGAACGAGCCCCCAAATGTAACAGGAGGAGAGGTAAATGTGGGAGCAAGGGTTCGAACCGTGGACCTGTAGCACACAAAGCGGCTGATTTACCACGAGACCAAGAGATCCGGACCAACCAAGCCGGTTGGTAAATGTTTTTTATACCTCGACCGCCACACCTGAATTAATCAATGCTGTGTTCCTCCAGTCATTTCGTATCTCATTTGGTACGAAACTACTCGGTATGAAACGACTCCGTACAAACCGGTAAAGGAACGAACGACCCAGGACCATCGCACCGACTATTCCCCGGAGAGTTAATATTGGAAAATAATTAGAAAATGCAAATAACCTTAGTTTTTTTCACTTTTATGTGTCTTTTCTTTTTAGATCTGTTGAAGAGGCGATTGTTCACGGCGACCTGAATGACATCGAAACGCAAATTACATTCCAAGTGGTGGAAAATGGGTCTACAATTATTGTCATAACGATCAATATGTAACTGAGGGGGCAAATGAAAGTGTCAATGACACTGTAGCTTAACTTGTCTGTGTGTTGTGTTTGATGAAAAGGATAATGTTCAATGTTTATGAAAGGATTATGAAATAAGACAAGAATTGTGATAACTGGGATTATGTTAATTTCTGTTCCCTGCATGCTATGTTTTTAATAAAAATAATATGAGGTGTACACTGTACTAAATAGCTGAGGGGTGGGTTAATATGAACCTCACAGTTAATGTATGTGGCCCTCACAGTTAACGTATGTCAACGAAAGTTACCCAGTTACAGTGAAATCATTCCAAAACGACTTATCCTATCAAGTTTCATTGAAATTCCTTCATAAATATGGCCTGTAGACTGTGCTAAAGGTTTTCGGGCTTCAGGCCTGTGTAGCCATGACGGTTGACCGATTGCAACTAAAAGGGGACGTCCTCATCTCGACATTATACTGAGTCATTCTACCAAGTTACAATGAAATCCCTTCACAAATACGACCTGTAGTCTGTACTCAAGTTTTTCGGGTTTTGGGCTCAGACAGCCATGGTGGTTGAATGATCGCAACCAAAAGGGGACGTTGTCATCTGGGCATCACCTGGAGTGATCCTATGAAGTTACAATGAAATCCCTTCATAAATATGACAAGTAGACTGTGCTCAAGGTTTTCGGGTTTCGGGCCCCTGTAGCCGTCACAGTTGTCCAATCACGACCAAAAGGGGACGTTCTCATCTAGACATGATTTGGAGTCATCCTACCAAGTTACAATGAAATCCCCGGATAATACTTTTTGCCGGTAAAAAGGACGGTGTCCGGTAAAAAGGATGGTAAGTGTATAAAAACTACGTTTTTAAGTACTAAATCTACCTCTGAATGTGTGAAAAGTGATTTTTTAAGGAAGCTTACGCAATAATAAGTATATAGAAGGAAGATTAAGTATTGTTTGTTTTATTGTAGACTATTTACAAGACAAAATAGATCATTTTCCATCGACACTGATCGACACGCCATTTTGTGCATGGGAAACAACGATTTCGCTGAGGTGCACGACGGGGTGAATATTATCATACTTGCTCGATGGAGGTGTAGCGAATTTTAGATGTTTCTGTTCACCACGAGGGGATTTAACACAGAGTGTTTTTGGAGAGAAACCATTTATAATTTGAAAATAGTCTACAATAAAACAAACAAAAACTGTTTTATTAAATGTACATGTCCCTCTGAAAGTGTGAAGTGAAGCATTCTTGCCCCCCCCCCCCCCCCCCCCCCACACACACACACCATTACAGAATCCAGGCTACGCCCGGCTAGATACTACATATATAATCCATTTCCGATAATTTCGAAAATGGGGGGGGGGGGGGGGGGCAAGATCGACAACGCTGGCATATTTCAATGGCTTGAACTATTCCCTCCCACAGTTGTGGGCCCTTTCCCGGATATTTTTTTCCTTCAAATTCTGAAGCTTTCAGATCGATTCCGGTGCCTTCTGAGGAAACGTGGGGGTTAAAAACAGTAAGTTACGGTTTGCATATTTGCTCCCCGGGCCCACCACTGTGAGTTCACACATAGGGATTGGTGGAGTGAGCACAAGGGGCCCTAGTCTTAACAGGCTCATGTGAGTATCACTGAGGTGGGACTCACAGGAATCTAGAACTAGTATCCACTGATGTATGTATGGTTTTAATATTTATTATCACCTCGGCAAGTGTTTGGCGAAACGCTAACTGAAAATAAGATATGAATCCCCGTTTAAAAAAAAAGCTTGAACACAACTTTTTGCCGGTAAAAAGGACGGTAAGCGTATAAAAACTGTTTTACTAAATGTACCTCTGCAAGTATGAAGTGACAATTTAATGAAGCGTGCGCAATATAAAATGAAGATTAAGTATTGTTTGTTTTTATTGTAGACTATTTTCAAATTGTAAATGGTTTCTCTCCAAAAACACTTTCTGTTTAATTCCCTCGTGGTGAACAGAAAGGGTTCGACGATTTACCCCATAGAACCCCATAGATACCCTACAGAACCCCATAGATACCCCATAGAACATCATGGAGTGATAAACAAACATTATCGCACCCTTCAAGTGTCAGTTACTCATTTGTTGACGGAAGTTACTTCACTTGGTCGAGTCGAGTTCTTGGAACCAAATGCGTCTGACTCTTGGATAATGAAAATTAATCGCCAAAAATCCAACATATAAAATCGTTATCAAATATTACACTTATAATCATATAATAAATATTTTATGATTATAAGTGTAATATTTGATAGTGGTCTGATATATTGGATTTTGGGCGATTATTTTTCATTAACTAAGAGTCAGACGCCAGTGGTTGAACGAATACTGGACTTTTCGCCGAAAGTACATTTCGCCGGCAAAGATAGTTCGCTGGAACTTAAAATGTTTAAATAAGACTTTTCGCCGAAAGTATTTTTTTTTTTTTGTCTCGATTAAAAAAGACAGTTCGCCGGGACATTAAACGTTTAAAAGAGACAATTCGCCGATTTTTTTTTCTCCAACAAAAAAGACAGTTCGCCGGAACATGAAATTTTTAAAACAGACACTTCGAAGCTATTGGTTTGCCATTTAAACAACTTTGGGTTATCTGAAGCGTGGAAAATTACCCGATATGTTCAGAGAAAAATATTCTCTCCTTCACTCCCATAGCTTTTGTCAATGCAGGCCCTTACCGCAAGGATGGGCGGGGGCATCCCCAAATATATCGTTAGATGATGCTAAGTGAATCAATCTCAATCAGACGATCTGTGTAGTCCAAACTTGGACCCAAAGTCCGCAATATAATTTTTGGTTTGGTATCTCCACATGATGTACCCAACCAAAAAGTTATATTACGGATTTTGGGTTCAAGTTTGGAGTAGGCCTACCTCCTGTGCAGCCTCCGGCAGAAATATGTGCAAGTACGAACCTGCAATGTCATGATGAAAGGGTGGCAATCTGACAGCTTTTACCATGATATCTCCCAAAACAGTGGTTAACTTCCATCTAATGATACCCACCCACCCCCACCCATCCCCCCCTCCCTCAAACAAATATGTGGTTACATAGAAGTCAATATAGGAAGCGGGAAAATTATCCGATATGTTCAGACAAAATATTCCCTCTACCACTCCCACAGCATTTGTCAATGAAGGCCCGTACCGGAAGGAGGGGCGGGGGGGGGGGGGCATCCCCAAATGAATCAGTGGATGAGGCTAAGTGAATTGGTGGTCTCATTCGGACGATCCACCTCCTGTGTAGTACAAACGTGGACCCAAAGTCCGAAATATAATTTTCTGGTTTAGTAGTAGTACGTCCACGGGAGAAAAAAAGACTATTCGCCGGAAAATATCAGACACCGTGTCGGAAAATTTATTTCGGCGAACTGTCTGATATTTTGCAGCGATTAGTCTTTTTTCGGGCGAAATGTCCAAAGTTTCGGCGAAGTGTCCAACAGTTCGGCGAAAAGTCCAGCCTTTTACCGGCGAAATATCCAAATGTTCGGCGAACTGTCCAATTTTTCCTTCCGGCAAAATGTACTTTTGGCGAAAAGTCCAGTCCCCAGTTGAACAGGGTGGCAACATGAAACGGAGCGTGAACAAATAACGAAAACATGTTTATGGTGTTTATAGTGGTTTATATCTATTCATGCAATAGAAGGAAAGGCGGAAAAAATGAAGATAAAAACAAGATAAACAAGATGAACAACATCAAAGATTTCATTATACGGCAAATTTTGACTTGACGTGCAGTGAAGGACCAGCGCATGAGAGAATCCGCCCTCAACTGGTTGAGTGCTAGATTATTTTTGGAAGTCAGAATTTGTTTATATAGATTTGCATTATTAAAAATTATTGGAGAGTGCCTTAATCTATAAGAAAACAAAAAGGCCTGATCCCCCCTTCCCTACCCCGCCTTGCTAGGCTCAAAACCTAACTATTACTGATTGTCTAACACACTTCTGTTGAAAACATTAACCTAGCTTGCTATGTAATGCTCTACCCGACAAAGTTATCCAATGTCCTGATGATGGGGCTTTAGTAGTACCGTTGGTCCCTCCTATCTGTGACTTATCGCAATGACCGTAACACTCACATTGTAGCCATCGCATTAACTATAATATACATGAAATAAACATTCTCACTATATATACTTCAGATAAAAATAAAAGGGGATCAGTTATATAAATCCCTTGGTTTGTTTTATTTTAATGTTTTTTTTGCTCTTTCCGATCGTGACCTCTTTCTTTGACCAGGCTTCTTTGCAATTGAGTTCACTCTTGGGATTTGAAAATCTACTTTTGATGCTTTTATAGTTTCACTTAGAGCATCTGTATAGGTCTTGTGCTCCATAAACTTGGAGAAAATTTGGCTTTTATCTTTTTCCGACTTTGCTGCCCAGACGTCATGTGGAAACAAATATTTATGCATGCTTTTTGCAAGTTTATAGTTGCCTGTTCCATGTAGAGAACGTTTTAGGTCTAGCATTTGAAGGTTTGTTACCCGCAGCAATTTGTCAACTAATTCTGTCAGTTTTTTAGATTTCCACTGAATGGCATGCTTCAAAACATTGTTCATTGACTCCGCTCCATTGTTTGTCCAAAGTGATTGATTTCCGCTCTGTGTGGGCTTGCACACATTTGACCAAACTGCATGTTGAAATCGTACATAGACACTGTCCTTTGGCATGCACGTATCTTGGGGTTGAGTACCCCGAAAAGCATGCGACGGGGGAGGGGGTTAACGTATTGTTTAAAAGGGACGTATCTTGGTGTTAAGGGTTAAAATATAAAAATAAAGGAGGAGTGGTCCGAAAAGCATGCAACATGGGGAGGGGGTTAACGTATTGGATAAGGGGGCGTATCTTGGGGTTAAGGGTTAAAGTATAAAAATAAAGTTAGGTCCGGTACTCTTCTATGGGGTATCTATAGGGTGCTTGTCATGCTCTATGGGGTATCTATGGGGTATCTATGGGGTTCTATGGGGTAAATCGTCGAACCGAACAGAAACATCTAAAATTAGCTACACCTCCATCGAGCAAGTATGATAATATTCACCCCGTCGTGAACCCCAGCGAAATCGTTGTTTTCCTTGCACAAAATGGCGTGTCGATCAGTGTCGATGGAAAAATGATCTATTTTGTCTTGAAAATAGTCTATAATAAAACAAACAATACTTAATCTTCCTTCTATATACTTATTATTGCGTAAGCTTCCTTAAAAAATCACTTTTCACACATTCAGAGGTACATTTAGCACTTTAAAACGTAGTTTTTATACACTTACCGTCCTTTTTACCGGATACCGTCTTTTTTACCGGCAAAAAGTATTACCCAAATCCCTTCATAAATATGACTGTGCTAAAGGTTTTCGGGCTTCGGGCCCCTGTAGCCGTCACAGTTGCTCAATCGCGTCCAAAAGGGGACGTTCTCATCCAGACATTATATGAAGTCAATCTACCAGGTTACAATGAAATTCATCCGTAAACATGACCTATAGACTGTGCTAAAGTTCTTCGGGGTTTGGGCTCGGGCAGCCATCATGGTTGAATGATCGCAACCAAAAGGGGACGTTCTCATCTGGGCATCATCTGGAGTGACCCTACGTAGTTACAATGAAATCCCTTCATAAATCTGACCTGTAGACTGTGCTCAAGGTTTTCGGACTTCGGGCCCATGTAGCCGTCACAGTTGACCAAAGGGATGTCATCATCTAGGCATTATATGGAGTCAACCTAACAAGTTACAATGAAATCCTTCCACAAATATGACCTATAGACTATGCTAAAGGTTTTCGGGTTCGGGCAGCCATAAAGGCTGAATGATCGCGACCAAAAGGGGACGCTCTCATCTGGACATTATTTGGAGTCATTCTACCAAGTTACAATGAAATCCCTTCATAAATATGACCTGTAGACTGTGCTAAAGGTTTTTGGGCTTCGGCCGACTGTAGCAGTCACAGTTGCCCAATTGCGTCCAAAAGGGGACATTCTCATCTGGACATTATATGAAGTCAAGTTACAATGAAATCCCTCCATAAATATGACCTGTAGACTGTGCTAAAGGTTTTCGGGTTTTGGGCTCAGGCAGTAGTCACGGTTGACAGATCGCGACCAAATGGGGAAGTTCTCATCTAGACATCGTACGGAGTCATCCTACCAAGTTACAATGAAATCCCTCCATATTAAATATGACCTGCAGACTGTGCTAAAAGTTTTTGGGTTCAGGGCTTGGGCAGCCATCACGGTTGACAGATCATGACCAAAAGGGGACGTTCTCATCTAGACATGATACAGAGGCATCCTACCAAGTTACAATGAAATCCCTTCATAAATACGACCTGTAGACTGTGCTAATGGTTTTTGTGTTTTGGGTTCGGGCAGCCATAGCAGTTGACCAATCGCGACCAAAAGGAGACGTTTTCATCTAGACATGACCCCAAACCTACATATGAAATTTCGTGACGATCAGACAAGAACTACGGCCCTTATAAAAAAAAAAGTACCATGGTTTACCATTTTTATAAAGGGGGGGGGGGGGGGGGGGGGTATAACCTGTGCTAAAGGAAAATGTGAACAGACTCACAGACTAACAGACTTCCACACGCGTGATGGCAATAGCTTATCTTGACTTTGTCAAGTTAAGCTAAAAAAAACAACCCAAAAACTGGAGGTCCGAAGATTATTTTATGTTTGTGTTATTGTTAACTTTTCTTAAGTGATTATTGTAAAACCTGAATTTTATTCTATGCATGACTGTTTGGGTCCCAAACTTAGGGATAAAATGTAATAAAATAGTTGAAATTTCCTAAAATTCTTGTCATAATTATCAATATGTAATTGAAGGGGAGAAAAAGCCAGATGTCCGAAAAAGACAAGGTCTGAATGAGCCAGAGGTCCGAAAATGCCAGGGTCTGAATAAGCGAAGGTGCAAAAGAGCAAAGATCCGAATAAGCTGGATACCTTTGAACTAAATGCATCTATTTTTTGTGCAAGTTTATTCACAGCTGCACAGTTGGGAGCATGGTAGCATATTGTGCTGAGACTTGTTGCATGCCGATGGTGAGCTGTTAGTAAATTGGAGAGTCTAAGCCTGGAGCCTGGAGGCTCTCGTAAAATACTCTGGGTTCCTCCACCCTGAAAAGCTGTCTGACACAAAATGACAGGCTCTGTTGGACACGTTTCTCACTGGTGCATCTGAAGAAAAAAAAAATTGTATAATGTCCCTCTTATTGCACTAAGTTAAAATTTAGGCTTGCATAAGAAGCCAAAATATGAACCAGGGACTTGATTTGAACTAACATGAATTTGGCATCCCTAAAGATATGTACTAAATATAGAAAAATTCTTTTAAAGAATATTCCTCATATTACATTACGTAAAAATTCTGGCTCCTATAGAACCCAGAGATTTAATTTGAACAACTTGAATCTGACCCCCATAAGGATTCTGTATACCAAATAAAATAAGAGGCCCCGTGGGGCCTGAGGGTGCTCACCTGACATGGTAGCCTAAATATCAACCTGGAGAATTGATTTGAACAAGTTGCATCTGCCCCTCCTAAGAAAAGTTTGTACCAAATATCAAAAGATTCTGACCGGTGGATCTGAAAAAAAAGATTTTTAAAGAATATTCCTGATATTGAACTAAGTTATAATTCAGGCTCCCACTGGGAGCCCAAATATTAACCCAGGGACTTGGTTTGAACAAACTTGAATCTTACCGTCCTAAGGATGCTGTATACCAAGTAATAGATATATCACTATTTTGTGTACTATATGGGTATATAATTGTACAGTTGTGCAGGTGTCCGGAGATATTTTGGACGAGGCGAAGCCGAGTCCAAATATTGGACACCTGCACAACTGTGCAATTATTTACCCATATAGTACACAAAATAGTGATATATGTGATTTAATCCACAGCCCCTCAATGTTAACAAAAGTCCAAAAAATTATATTTTAGAAAGTTTGACACCTGTAAAACCACATTTTAAAACACATTTTGCTTGCTCTACCCCCGAAAAACAAAATGGGCATAACCCATTGTTTGCTTGCTAGAAAGTCTATTGAAGTTATGACACGCATCAGGAGTTCAGATATTGTGAACAGATCTGTGGCTTCGAAGTGAACTCACATCATGACGTAATTTGTTCTCCCGCTAATATAATGTCTCAGCTCAAGGGTGAAACACTTTTTCAATCCCTCATCGAATGTGCGGCAGATAAATTTAATAATCATTCATTTGTAAAGCATTTGGAAGAATAATTCTTTTTTTATCTGAAGAAGAGCTTCGCTTTCCCTCAGGGGTGGCGGGTGGTGGTGCCTGATTGCCATCTTAATATTTGAAAAAGGGCATTTTTTTAGGTTATTTATGTATTTACTGGTGTTTAAGGTCAAAACCGCAAAAAAGGTGTAAAGTCAAGTTTAGCCAATCGTTTACACCCATGCTGCCCATTTTGGGGGGATTTCTACCCCGGGCACTGGTGACCAGGTCCTATTTTGCCAGTAAAACTGAACTTGTTTACCACAGCAAACAAGCACTGCTTCACTTTCGAGGTTTCCACAGGAGTCCTTTTTAGGTTACCAGGACTGTTGGTTATTAAAAGCAACAAAAAATTAAAAAGTATATTATAATTTGGACACGATGCACACTCAATTCAGTAGCTCTGTTGAGAAAAGCTTGTCGATAATTCATGTGTTAGAAAGTTTTTCACACCTCCTTTACAGCATCTTTACTTTTGAATGGTTATGATTACAGTACCGTGACAGTCGTACAAATATCTAGTTATTGGGACTGTTTCAAAACCGTCCCAATATCCAGATATTGGTACTGTTTTACTGAGCTGTTCTCATCAAAACTGTACTTGGTGTGATTTTATAGGGCTTGTTTTCATGACAGAGAACAAAAGAAATATTAGGTAGCTGTGGATTAAATAAAAAATTTTGGCATAAATTAGGTACTTATGACCCAATAAGTCCTCATATCAAATTTGGTTCAAATCAGCCTCTCAGTTTGGAAAATAGAAATTTTGGTACAATTTGAGCTCCCACAGGAAGCCTAAATATGAACCCTGAGACTTGGCTTTAACAAACTTATATCTCACCTCCCTAAGGATACTGTATACCAAATATCAAAAGATTCTGAAAGGAGGATGTGAAGATGAAGATTTTTGAAACATATTCCACATATTGAACTAAGTTATAATTTGGGTAGGCCATAGGGAGACCAAATATGAACCCAGGAACTTGGCTTGAACAAACCTGAATCTCCCCACCCCCCCCCCCACCCCCAAGTATGCTGCATAGCAAATATCAAAAGATTCTGATTGGTGGATCAGAAGATTTTTGAAGAATATTCCTCAATATTGCACTAATTTGAACACTTTGGCTCCCATAGAAAGCCCAAATATCGAGACCCAGGGAATTGATTTCAACAAATATGTGAATCAATCTTCCAAACATGTTGTATGTGAAATATGAAAGCTTTTGGAGGAGTGGTTTGGGAGAAGAGGATTCTTTAATGTTTTTCCCATTACTCACAGTGTTAAAAAATGATGACTCTGCACTTTTTCAAAGTCCCGGAAAAGCACCCGATGATAAATCCGATGGCAATTTTTTTGACCATTCATTTCTGTTGATCCTAAGGAAGCTTCACACCAAATAAAAATTCTCAGTGCCATGTAGTTTTGGAGATATGGGCATTTTAATTTTTTTTCTATTTTTAGGTCCTGTGGTTCCCATGGGGTGACGGGAAAATTTTGGGGTGCTTAATTAAGTGCTTATGACCCAATAAGCCCTCATATCAAATTTGGTTCAAATCAGCCTCTCGGTTTGGAAAATAGAAATTTTGGGCGGAGCCAAAATTTTTACACCTCCCATAATGATGGCAAATATAGTCCCTTGAACTTCTCTTGGAACAAATCTGAGTCTACATCTCAAAAGGAAGTTGCACACCAAATATCAAATCTCTGCTACTGCTGGTTCATGAGAAGAAGATTTTTAGGCACACTTTTTGGGCATGACATCCTGATTTGAACAAAATCAAAATGCGAGGTCATAACAAACAAGCATCTCAAATTTCACTTAAATTGGAGCAGCGGTTTTGAAGGAGACGTCGCAAACACCATGTTCACGGACGACAGATGAAGAGTGATCAGTAAACCTCATCCTGACTTTCAGTCAGGTGAGCTAAAAAAATCATCCAGCCCTTGAAAGAGCGGATATTTGTATAAAATACAAAAGTATAAAAATACATGTTTAATAAAATTAATCATGAATAAACCCAACCAAACTGATAACTGATTTTGGTTGTTAATACTAATCATGTTAATACTAATCATGGAACAATTATGAAAACAACTATGGAAGTTGTTCTGACCTAAAGTGGGGCAGTCGACTACTAAATAACAGAATTGAAATTCAGAAACTGGACAACTGGGATTAAACCTCCCAGAGAACACAGGAATTAAATTTGAACAAACTTGAATCCGCCTCCTATAAGGATGCTGTATACCAAATATCAAAAGATTCTCACTGGTGGTTCTGAAGAATATTTTTTTAATTTAAAAAACTCCAGGGTGCTGACTTATGCCTCTCCTGCACACACTGTGGGCCTGGCAAATTGATCTGAACAATCTTGAATTGACATATGATAAGGAACACCGATATTAAATTTGGTTAAATTTATTCTGGTAGTTTTTGAGAATTTGATATTGTAAAGTCTACACTGGATGGATATATGGAAGGACAACAGATGGAAAGTGATCACTAAAGCCCCCCTTGACCTTTGCTCAGGTGAGCTAAAAATAATAAGCAGATTATATCTTCTGAACATACATGTATAGCAAGCATTTGGATCCGTCAGTAATCAGTAAGAGCAAAGTTTCATCAGTAAAAGAGAAGATATACAATGATTTGTCCATTCTGCATGCTCAGAGAGTGCTTTCCATCACTGTTAATTATGAGGATACCTTTAGCAAACATAAGAACATACATCAGTATTGTCATAGGAGCAGGGGTTAAAAAAAAGTATACAAAAGACATCTTGTGATGGACACAAACTAGTCGAAATTGGTACCGAGAGGTAGTTGAGTGGAAGTTAATTTTTGGTGAGGTATGTGTGAAGGGGTGTATACATGTAGCAACTAAAGTCAACATACAGCCATGTCATTTTGAGTGAGTCTGTACTGGGCAGAACCTGACACTGCAGAAGGCTACTGAAGTCTCAAAATTTCCTGAAAAGAGTTCTTCATGTACAAAATATGAATTTTGAAGCTCTCTGATATCCCAGCACCTGATGAAGTTTCTTCACAATACTCTCTTCAATATATTACAAAAAATTAATAAATTTTGAAGCTCTGCCCTATTTTGGCCTTGGTGCCCATCTGAAATTTTTATTCTGTTGCCCCAAAACTTCAGTCAATGAAACTTTAGACTAGGAAGTGCTCCCTTAAGTCATCTGGCTTTTGGTATTGTCCACACATGGAAGAGCCATGGGAGGGATTGTGGTGGGGACTCTTCCCCACAAACTGGTTCCTGTATTCTCGGTCAGATATTTTTTGGGTTCCAGAAATTGGTTCCTGTACTCCTGGCAGGATGTTTCTTGGATCCCAGAAACTGGTTCCTGTACTCTCGGCCAGAAGTTTCTTGAGTCATTTTGCTATCGGTATGCCTTCACTGCATGGGAACTTCACCCATAAAAAAGTACTCAGGATGTGCTACATGTAGAGGACATTAATTTTTGTCTCTGTGAAGACCCTGCACCTTCACCTCTGGGGGATACTTATTTATTTATTGTTGTTTAAGGTCACATACTTTTGCACAATAGCTAATCGCCACAACATGGAGATACAAACTTGGCCAATCATTTATACCCATCTTGCCCATTTTAGAGGACTTCCACCACAAGCACTGGTGACTGAGTCCGATTTTACCAGTAAATTAGAACTTGTTTACCACATTATACAATCACTGCTTCACTTCCCAGGGTTCTCACAGAGGTCTGGGGATACACACTCTTAATCCAGCATACTGCTATCCATGCTATAAATGGTGATCTTGGCCATAAATCTGTTAACATATATAAAACTGTTAAGAAAAGATAGAAAATACTGCATTGTTTGAGCTGACATAGTACAGTCAGTGGAACTGGTAGAGTGCTACATTATTTTTCAAAGGTGATTTATAACGAGGCCTGAAAATAAGCAGTCTGACATTTGCAGAATGAGGTCATCAGAGGGTGAATTTGATGATGCTATCCCATACAGTGGGCTAATTTAACCTCTGGGTACCTCTTTCTGTTTAGTTTTGAGACCGTGATTCAGATTGAGCTTCACAGAAGGTAAATTTAGTGATGCTGCCCTGCTGTGCTGGGCAGCATCACTAAATTCGCTCTCTTGGGACCTCATTTTGCAGATGACAGTCTGCTTATTTTCTGGCTTGTTTATAACAGGAGTACTTTTGTTATCAAACAAGCCACACTACCAGCAAGGGGAGCCTTGCTGGTAGTGTGGCTTGTTTGATAACAAAAGTACTCCTGTTTCTGTATTCCAGAGATAAACTGAGCATTTATTCTGTTACATCTTGTTTGACAGAGCTCATGAAGCTCTGTCAAACAAGATACAATAGATAAAATACCTGTATTGGATATACTGAGGCTAAATAGGTATATAAATAAATCAGGGAAATTCAGTGATTGTCAGAGGAATTTCTCAACATGTTACCTGATTTTTTATTTAATTAACAAGGGTTTGTTCTATAACCTATATGCAGTTAACAGGTTAAACATTTGTACTGAAGGTATGACAAATGGTTTTAGAAGCTATATTAAATTTATATTTATTTATTTATTGGTGTTTAAGGTCACATTTCTTTGCACAACAGCTAATCATTCATAACTGCAACATGGATATAAAGTCAAGTCCAGGCAATCATTTATACCCATGTCGCCCATTTTTGAGGACTCCCAGCTAAGGCATTGGTTACCAGGTCCTATTTTATGAGTTAAACAGAACTTCTTTACCCCAGTAAATGTGCACTGCTTCACTTTCTGGGGCTCCCACAGGGAAAATTCAATTAACAGGGTTATTCTATTATGAGATATCCAATTAAGTGCGTTCCACTGTACAGTTTATCAATTAAATTGAAAACAAATTCTTAAGACAGATGCTGCCATGAAGAATATAAAGAAGTTACAATAAAAAAAATACTATCAATACTTTTTATTAGTTCAACAACTGAAACATAAAAATTTTTAGGACTCAACAATAATAAACTGGTACATGTATTACAGAGAAAACACTACACATTTTTTAACACTGATTTTTCCTCGGAGGGGGGAAGTTGAGTTTCATTATATAATAGATTAACCCTTCAATATGAGACTTTTTTCAAATGAGTTGTTAATTTACCACAGTACATGGATGGAGAATTGATTAGCATTAATCTCTTACCTACCTCAAATGAAAGTGTCAATGACACTGTAGCTTAACTTGTCTGTGTGTTGTGTTTGATGAAAAGGATAATGTTCAATGTTTATGAAAGGATTATGAAATAAGACAAGAATTGTGATAATTGGGAATATGTTAATTTCTGTTCCCTGTACGCTATTTTCTCAATAATGAAAGTGTCAATGACACTGTAGCTCAACTTGTTTAAGACATGAACATGTATAGTATGTGACACAGCAATGACAAACATCTAGGTAATGACCTGATAACAAAGGTACATGTAAAGTATTGTAATGGTCTGTACATAAATGCTGACTGTAGCCTGTAACAAATATATAGGTAAAGTATTGTAAAAGTGGAGTGACAGTTAGATGCTAAACTAGAAAAGAAATCTTTGAGTCCCAGAGTGGGTCTGACTGAACCCCAAAATATTTGTTCTCATTGTACAGTGATAATAAAGGCACCCAAAAACACTTGTTCCTGTCACAAGGTGATAACAAAGGTACCCCAAGAAGTTTCGTGAAGATCAGTTCATAAATACAGACTCTAGCCTGAGCCGTATTGACATGTGCACTTACTGTGTATAAGTAGCATTGAACAAATCAAAGTTCATCTAATTTGCATAATTTCTGCACGAGAAAAAAACCTGTATTATATGTGGTGTATTCCATGTTACTAAACATTCCTACAAAAATTTATTCAAATCAGAACTTTCATACAGAAGTTCTGTACAAAAAACTGATTGCACTAATTTTGGTACAAAAAGGCTGCTGGTGGCCATCTTGAATTTTGGATAGCACCCCAAAACACTCGTTTTCATCCCACGGTGATAACAAAGGTACCCAAGAAGTTTCGTAAAGATCGGTTCATAAATATGGCCTCTAGCCTGAGCCGTATAGAAGTTGTGTACAAAAAACTGATTGGACCTAATTTTGGTACAAAATGGCTGCCGGCAGCCATCTTGAATTTCAAACTGCACCCCAAAACACTTGTTCTCGTCCCAAGGTGATAACAAAGGTACCCAAGAAGTTTCGTGAAGATCGGTTCATAAATACAGACTCTAGCCCGAGCCGTATTGACATGTGTACTTACTGTGTGTAAGTAGCACTGAAAAAATCAAAGTTCATCTAATTTGCATAATTTCTGCACGAGAAAAAACCCCGTACTATATGTGATGTATCCCATGGTACTAAACATTCACACAAAAAATTATTCAAATCAGCACTTTCATATGGAAGTTTTGTGCAAAAATCTGATTGCACCAAATTTTGTACAAAATGACTGCCATCGGCCATCTTGAATTTTGGACCAGACACCAAAACACTTGTTCTCATCTCACGGTGATAACAAAGGTACCCAAGGAGTTTTGTAAAGATCGGTTCATAAATACGGCCTCTAGCCCGAGCCGTATTGGCATTTGCACTTACAGTGCTGAAAGTAACATCAAAAAACATCAAAGTTAGTCTAATTTGCATAATTTACGCACGAGAAAAAAACCTGTATGATATGTGATGTATCCCATGGTACTAAACATTCATACAAAAAATTATTCAAATCAGAGCTTTCATATGGAAGTTCTGTACAAAAAACAGATTTCTGCATCGTCGGTACAAAATGGCGGCTGGCAGCCATCTTAAATTTCGGACCGCACCCAAAAACACTCGTTCTCGTCCCACAGTCATAACAAAGGTACCCAAGAAGTTCGTAAAGATCGGTTCATAAATACGGCCTCTAGCCCGAGCCGTATCCAATTGTTGACGGACGATGGGCCATGGCATAAGCTCAAATTTGGCTTCACCAAAGTTGAGCTAAAAACTAAGTGAGCTTTGGTCCAATCCAAGGGTGAGAATTTTAGTCTTATTGGAACATAGTCTCATGTTTGGGAAGAACATAAAGTCTCAGCCAACAAGCATCCAGGTTTAACCCACAATATTGTTTGAAACATTGCTTGCACTCCCCATGCCCTTGACCTGGTGGACAGGGCTGGGAGCACTTAACGTTTCAAACGTTAACGTGTCAAATTATTTTAATTTAACCAAGATAATAACGTTAAACTTTGAAGATTATAATTGTATAATATGTAGCATTGCGTCGTTATCTTGTGTTTACCCAAACCGGATCATGTGTGCCGATGACGTCAAATTTTGCGCCATTTGACAAAATTGAAGAACACGAATAATTTAGATGTCCGTCAATTATAGTTGACCCATTGATTTGGTGGAGAGACCATGAAGCCCTCCTACCAATGTTGTCGAAGCTGGCCTGCTGATATTTGGCGATACAGCAATATCAGCTCTTCATCCGAATGCCTATTTTCTATGTGAGGACTGGTATTCGAGCAACGCCGGATCTCTCTTTCTAAGGATACGGCTGCAGCGATTGCATTCTTAAATGAAAACATCGCTGAATGTTAGAATTTTCGATAACCTGAGAGAACTATATTGACTACTCAACTCGTCCCCTGAGTTCCAATGTGTTCTATGTTCCAGTAGGCACATTGGAACTGAAGAGACGAACTGTACGCAAGTTCAATCATATTCAAATTCAAATCAATAAAAATGACCTAAGTTATTCAAATTTTGTTCATTTTAACATTTAATTTCATTTAACTAGTTAATGCAGAATTATTTAACATGTTAACATGTTAAGGAAAATTTTTAACTCCTCCCAGCCCTGCTGGTGGAGTGCTAAATGTTTTTTAAGTTGTCAAAATTAGTTCACATGTCTGAACTTTGTTAGAATTTATGAGAGAGTGCTTCACTTCAAAGATAATATAAAGCACATACACAGAACATGAAGCCTTTAACAACAATATAATGCACATACACAGAACATGAAGTCTTTAATTTGCAGTGACTGCACTTCAGAACAAGAGGCCCCAGGGGGCCTGAGGGCGCTAACTTGACATGGTAGTCTAAATATCAAACCAGGGACTTGACTTGAATAAGCTGCATATGCCCCTCCTAAGAAAAGCATATACAAACTAGATGAAGAGATTGTGCCCACACCATACGTAGGATTATCCTTCTATTTTCAATTCCTGCACTTTTACGTCCCCAAATTGAGATGACAGCATAAAAAACAGATTTCTTTTTATTTTTGTTCGGAAATTTTCGATGTTCCAAACAAAATATTTTCAGACTAAAATTTTTTTTCTTCTTAAAATTGACCAAAATGCATAAAAACCAAAAAAACTAATTTCCGGATTTTGGTCCAAAATTTCTAAGTCCCACCCAGACCCCAAATTTTCAGTGTGAAAAAAATAATTTTTTTTTGTTTTAAAATTGACTGAAACGCATAAAAAAACAAAAAACTCATTTCCGGATTTTGGTCCAAAATTTCGAAGTCCGGACCGGGACCCCAAATTTTCAGCCTAAATACGAACCCAGGGACTTGGCATGAACAAACTTGAATCTCACCCCCCTAAGCATGCTGCATACCAAATATCAAAAGATTCTTATTGGTAGACCTGAAGAAGAAGATTTTTAAAGAATATTCCTCATACAGCACTAATTTGAACATTTGGGCTCCCATGGGGAACCCAAATATGGACCGAGGGAGGTGATTTCAACAAATATGTGAATCAATGTTCCATAGGTGTTATATGTAAAATATGAAAGCTTTTGGAGCAGTGGTTTGGAAGCAAACGATTCTCTAATTTTTTCCCATTGCCCACAGTGTTAAAAAATGCTGACCCAGCATTTTTCAAAGTCCCGAAAAAGTACCTTATGACAAAACCGATGGCATTTTTTTTTACCATTCCTTTCCGTTGGTCACAAGGGAGCCTCACACCAAATAAAAATTCTCAGTGCAGTGCAGTGCAGTTTTGGAGGTATGAATGTTTTCGTTTTTTTTCTATTTTTGGCACCTGAGGTTCCCACGGGGCTGCATGAAAAAATTTTTTGGCATAAATCAAGTACTTATAACCCAATAATACCTCATATTAAGTTTGGTTCAATTTGGCCTCTCAGTTCAGAAAATAGAAATTCTGGGCGAGGCAAAAATTCTTGCCCCTCTCAGAACAAAGGCAAATATTGCCCGTCAAACTTTTCTTGAACAAACTTGAGTCTACACCTAAAATGGAAGCTGCATACCAAATATCAAGTCTCTGCTATGGCTGGTTCATGAGAAGATTTTAAAAAATTTTGTGCATTTTGGCCCCATCCCCCTCCACAATATGAGCAGAAACTTAATTTGAAGAAAAACCCAAATGTCCCTATATAACCGCTACTCATGCGAATTTTCATTGAACTGCAGCCAGTGGCTTGGGAGAAAATGACCCAAAAGCCACCTTCATGATGTACGACGGACGACAGACAAAAAGTGATCAGAAAGCTCACCCTGACTTTCAGTCAGGTGAGCTAATAAAGGCCACAAAAAGGCTTCCAGTATTCAACCAGTTAACAAAATTTGAAAGTTTCTGTCTTCAGTGGGGAACGTAACATAGGAAGTGTTTTAGTGGAAATTCATTCTCTTCCTATCGTTATTGTATGGGTAATGGTCAGACAGTGATGGCTTAACTGATAGGATGATAGATTTTTGTGGTTGCAGGGCTGTTGAGAGAGTGAAGCCTGGCATTGTTGGGAGCCCACTAGTAGGCCTCTGGTGGCTGTCTGCGTTCCTCTTAAGCAAGGGTTCGCAGCAAAAATGGCTTGTAAGCATGCTTTTGTAGTATATTATCTGCATATGAAAACCCACAAATTTGTTAGTGTCCAATCGAGTAACTCTGTGCCCCTGTTTGGTCATTATCATTTGTACGAATTTGTCCTGTTACAAATTAGAGGAGAGTGCCTAAACTAACAGGGATTCTTTTTGGTGTCTACAGGGACCAGATATGGGACCCTTTCCTATTGGCATATGGGTACGATTTTTCCCAACTCAAAATTTCCCAATCGCATTCCTCATTCAAACAGAAATATAATGCACAATTGGGTGTCCTGAACTGAGTACTTTTAAGTCATCAGAAAACCAATAACTGCCAACCTTATGAAGCAAAGAGAGCATTGGAATTTGAGGGCAAATGATAGGTTCTTCTTTGATAGTACAGTAGAATCCTCTTAACTGGTAGAGTGCTGAATTATTTTTGGTCAAAATTTGTTCACATATCTTTGCCTTGCTACAATTTAGGGGAGAGTGCCAAAAGGCACTCTCCCATAAATTGTAACAAGGCAAATCCTACCAGACTAAATAATTTCACTTCAAAGGTGATATGTAGAACATCCACAGAATATGAAGCCTTTAAGATGTGGTACCGACACTTCAGAATAAAGTCCAAATATGGGCTTCCAGCACTCTACCAGTTAATTGAATATCCATTTTGCCAGTGAAAATTATTCAATTAACAGGAGTATACAATTAACAGGGATTTGGTCAGTTTCCTGTGTTCTGGAGGTAAACTGAGCATTTATTCTATTATATCTTGTTTGACAGAGCTCTTAGAGCTCTGTCAAACAAGATATAATAGAATAAATGTCTATATTGGATGTTTGAGGCCAAAAAGGTTGATAAATAAGGGGAATTTGGTGCGTGTCACAGCAATTTTTTCGACATATTACAAAAATTTATATACAATTAACAGGAGTTTACGCTACAACCCATATGCAATTAACAGATCAAATTTGTACTGAAGGTATGGTAAACGGTTTTGTGTTTGAAAATTATATTCAATTAACAGGGATATACAATTAAGAGATATCCAATTGAGTGGGCTCCACTGTATAAGAATGGTTTAACCTTCTGCATATTGATGTTAAAATATCAAAATTTTAAGCAGCAAATTTTTCTCATAATCAGTGTTCATGTTGTCGATAACCATTTTTGCAAATTGCGAAAAAAAAATCAAAAGTGGTGAAAAATAGTCAATGGTTGGCCAAAAAATGGCTAAAGAATACTTTTGTCTCTTGGGTAGAAATTATAAATTGTTCAGCAAAGTTAATGCTGCTTACGTAATTCCCACATTCAGCCTCGCACAGAGCGCAGGATTAATTAATTGCAGGGCTGTATTCACACCTCCATGTCAACCTTTTTCAGTGGCTTCACATTTATGTCATCAAACTGGCTACAGGCAATTAAACGATAATTTACTCATACAAACACGAAAGTATATATATATGCACAGATGGGCATGCTACATCAAGTAACATAATGAATCGTAAAAGAAAACTTGCATTTGGTGAAAGTGATTGCAAGCAATTCACAAAAGTGAAAAAATGACTGAATTTTATATTGTGTTCCTGATTCAACAGTGGACTGTGAGAGGGCATTTTTCACAGGTACACGGTTTACTCCAAGGTGAGAACATGGATCAATCAACATTTCATTTAATAGCGGTTTGGTTAAAAGAATAAAGGCCTTTATACACCACATGTAGATGCAGCCTGTGCAACTCGAGTGTATTATTATTTATTTATTTATTGGTGTTTAAGGTCACATATTTATGCACAATGGCTAACGATGACCGCGACGGTTTACGGGCGGAGGAAGCCGGAGTATCTGGAGAGACCCACCGAGCAACGGCGAACAACTGTTAGCTCCCCAACATACGAATTCCACACAAGCAGGGTTAGCATTGCTTGAAGAAAAGTGCGCCATTGACGTGCAGTACGCCTTAGTACACAACGCCACCATGCCCCCACGCAGGCAATTGAGATGAAGTGCCTTGCCCAAGGACACAATGCGGTTGCCGCAGGTGGGATTCGAACCGAGGACCTCTCGGCTTGCAGCCTGCACCTCTACCAACTGAGCCACTGTGCTCCCGCGACTCGAGTGTAGTGATAAAGTAATAAATACTTGAACTCACTTTAGAATGAGACAATCCTTTACCCAACACGAAAGATGACACTTGCAAACAAAATTCTTGTGTCAAAAACATAGCTTACCGTATTTACTCTATGTATTGGGACAGATAAAAATAAATATTTTCACAGATGTCCCACATCTTAGAAAATGGGACAAAAAACACAACCTGGTCTTGTTTTGATGCTGAATCAAGTTGTGTGTGATTCGTTTTCCATCACTATATACGAAAATCGCCATCCAATTTTTTTTTTAGATTTTCATTTTTTGCATCCAAAACATAGCTTATGCCCCTCATTGAAATGAGCGCATTGGGCTCGTTCTAATGAGGGTCATAAGCTATGTTTTGGAAGCAAAAAATGAAAATTTTTAGTTACACAAAAATTCTTTTTATGAGTGTCATCTGCCACTAGCATTCGGTAAAGGGTTGAAGACTGTAACAATGTAATATTAAATAGTCTTCCTCATGTCAGTCTGGACTGTAAATATTAAAACTTAGGAAACAGATTTAAATAAAAACAACACAAATCAGTATGTATTATCAATTTTTTGTTGTTTAAAAAGGAAAATTAAACACAAACTTAGCTTTAATATTGAGCATTTTGCACTGTTTTCAGGTGACTGGGCCAACTGGAAACAAGTCTCCTGAGTGTCCCAAACATTAGAGCATAAAAAAAAATAAATATTTTTCTGGAAAAAATGAGTGTCCCAATATATAGAGTAAATACGGTATGACCTCTCATTGAAATGAGCTCAACGAGCCATTTCAATGAGGGGTCATAAGCAATAGTTTTGAGACAAAAAATGAAAAAATAATGAAAATAGAATGGCAGTTTTTGTGAATTGCACTGGCTGGTTTTGGAGGTTACAAAGGGTAAAGGGTTAAAGTTGAAAATGTTATCTGTTTGAATGCTGAGTTATTGTTAGGGAGAACTTAGTGAAGAAAATAACATGATGTTTGGGAGTAGGCCGGAGGCAAAAACTCCATCAGGTAGGGTTTATTGTTTGTATTGTCTCTCTATTGTCTGTTATACCATGACTGCTGAGCGTATTCAACATTATGCAATACAATACAGACACTGGGCAATGTGCCAGATACACCCTGTGTGGAATCTGAATTCTGGACTCCATTTATCTGTGTTTATTTTCACTCCAAGCTCCTAACAAATATAACTGTTTCAGGTCAAAGAATATCATATTTATTAGTTATTTTAACCCTTTGTGTGCTATAAACTTAACATAACGAGAAACAAAATCTCCATCTTGAAGTTGACTAAACTGTGATCCTTCCACAAGGTCAGGCGCAGCATCCTGGTAGTAACGGTAAGGACTAGCAGTGGCCTGCAAATTCTTCGCTATACTGATCTTAATGATTTCTCCCAAGTTTTAAATTTTCTTTTCTAGCAGCTGGCGATTAACCAATAAGAATTTGTGACCGTCATCTGCTTGCCGATTAGATGAGCACACAATCTGCCGATTTTGAGTGCCGATGTCAGATACCAACAATCAAAAGGAGTAGTATGTTTTAGAATGCATAGAACATGGTTAACTTTACAGTACAGTCAGGTCGATTGGTTTGCTGACCTCAAAAGTATGTCAGTGTGTGTTTTAAAATGAAAATACGACATCAGTGGAAAGGAGTTAACAGCGCAGCATCTTTGATCGATGATCAAAGATGCTGCGCTGTTCATTTGTTTCTGCTGATGCCACATTTCATTGAGTCATCACAGAACACGTGGCATGTGTGTCATGAGCAGCAATCAAGGGAAAGATCAGACCAATCAATGAGATCAGGCCAATCTTGATCCCTGCCAATCATTATGGCAACTTATTAAGTTTATTACTGCTTGTATGAGATTGCTAATCAAACATAAATACAAACAATTTTGATCCAGTGGTGTTCCATGTAACCATCAGCATGGACCAATGTTCAAACACCTCTACTGATGGTCAACCGATGGCTTAAAATCGACCGATGTCAGATGCAATTGCCGAACATCGGTTAATCACTACTGGCAACAAGTGGTGCGTTATAATACAAGCAGCGCACAGTCAGGAAGAAAGTATGTATACTGTCATACAGCCCCCCCCCCCCCCAGTGGACTTTTTTTTATATAAAAGTGGCACACGAAGGTTAAATCTGATTGTTTTCACTAAATTTATTAAAACTATGATAGAGAGTCATGAAAAAGGAAACAAAGTTCAGGAGGCCAGGTATATTTATTTATTGGGATTTAAGGTCACATACCTATACACAATGGCTAATCATGACTGACAGTTTTACGGGTGGAGGAAGCCGGAGAACCCAGAGAGAACCACCGAGCATCGACAAGCAACTGTCAGTGCATTAACATTCTAACTCTGTTCAAGCTTGGCTCAAGCAGGGTTAAAGCGGTTGAAGACATCTGCACCATTGACATGCAGTACGCCTTTGTACACGGCGTCATCGCACCCCCATGTAGGCAACCGGGACTATTATGATCCCCAATGAGTCTGGATGTAAGATGGGGAAATCTCACCCTTGGGGCAAGATATTTGAACCAGACCCGAGGCTTGCCGAGGGTCTGGTTCAAACATCTTACCCCGAGGGTGAGATTTCCCCATTCCCACCTTCAGACTCAACGAGGATGATTTTTCTCCCCACACACATCATTATAGATAATTGGCGGTCACGTGCTGATATACCTAATTTATCAAGTTGTAGTCCTTTCGAAAAACGAACAATTTCATTGGAAAGATCGTACAAAAGTTAGGTATATACCATAGGTATATACTAAAAAATTGATTTGTAACACTGTCCATTAAGGGGTTAATGAATTTGCGCGTGTCAAACTCTAATGTAAAGGGCATTGTGAGATTATTGATCGATCGATAAATTCGCGCAGTGATATTATAAATCTGCAGAGAAACATGGGGTTCAAACAAATCAACATTGTTGATTTTGAATGGCACGTGGATTATATGCGGGAAATCGTGAAGCCATTTTGTTTATTTACAATTGTGCAGACGATGATGAAATAGTTCTGGCGACCTAAGAAAATATGCAAATGAGTATGTCACGTGGGGTGAGTGGGATAGAAACATCCCACCCTGCTGTCTCACCCGGGACACGTGTATGCTTCACGAATAGTGGGGGGAGAAAAAGTTGTCCCAGACGGGTACTCAGGACCTCTAGCATAGAAGTCCAACAGTCTACCACTGAGCCACCGCACTCCCCAGGAGGCCAGGTATTCTTTAAATAAACTGCTGAGACCTCCTATTCTTCAGCTTTACCAAATATGTGTAAAAAACAAATGTATTCAACTGCTCAATTTGTAAATTATGTGGGTGGGTTTTCTAATTTGTTAGGCAAAGGTTAATAGTTTGTTTTTATCAAACAGCTAATTATTTTGACTGGAATGATCAAGGTAATCAAGGATAATACAAACTGCTTTAAAAATATTACAATGTCTTCCATATGATAACCTTCAGTAGTTATGTCATGATTGATGATCCATGTATTCTTAATTGAAGTAATAAAAAAATTTGGCAAAGTGTGGTGTACACATCAACCAGGAACCTGAAAATTTTATATCACCCATAAATTTGTAATAAGCAGTAGTTTATTAACGAGTTGAGTGCCATAGTACAGCAGTGGTGGAATGGTTGTAATCCATGTGTGGGCAGTGATGTCCACGCATGCGTTTACCAGGTAATAAAAATTATCATCAGCAAAATTTCAATTAATGAAGCACCGGGTTATACCCGGTGCTTCAGTAATTGAAGTTTTGATGATTATTCCTACAATTAGAGTTTAGAATCTAATATTATTGCGTCCGTGGAAATATGTCCCACCTGTGGAAATATGGCCCACCTGTGGAAAGTGATCAGTGCACAGCGGCCATACTGTAGAAGCTAGTATCATGGCTTTACTGAAAAGTGCTGAAAGTCACTTGAGTGGATTTATACTGTATACAGTGTGCAAAATTTAAAAAATTACTCTTAACTGACTGACCGTTCACGTGGGTTGGAGATGGCAAACCGAGTGATCAACTAGGTAAAAATTCTTGGGAAACTGTGTTTTTATCCTTAACAAGTATTCATATATTGCATGGAATTGAAATATATATAGCCTCTCACAGCAAAAGTCTAAAAATCTATCAAGACACAAGAAAGGCTGCTCAACTGGTAGAGTGCTAGAAGTCCATATTTGGGCTATATTCTGAACTGCAGGTACCTAAAGTTAAAGGCTTCATATTCTGTGGATGTCGTTCATATTATCTTGTAAGTAAAATTACTTCATTTCCTTTGATTTGCATTGTTACAGTTGATCGGAGAGTGCCTATAGGCCTATAGGCACTCTCCCATGAACTGTAACAAGACAAAATGTGAGAACAAATCTTGAGGCGGAGACAAAAATTTGCACTCTACCAGTTAAGTGACTCAGACTTTACCATTCAAGATGCAACTTTTGGCTAACCGGTCATATGTTCGCATAGATTTAAATTTGCGTAACCACCACGTGAACGAAACGAGCATTCTCGTCAAATTTTTCACACTCGTATACATTAGTATGTTGTTTGTTCAGAAGGAGATGACAATAGATAAAACTGTTTTGTTACAGTTTATTGGAGTGTGCCAACATGCACTCTCCAATAAATTATAACAAAACATTAACATTATACAGTGGGGACCTGTTAATTGAATGGTCACTTGGTTTGTAAAATTTGTTCAATTAACAGGAGAATTCAGTTAATTGGGATTTAGTCACTTTCCTGTATTCTAGAAATAAAATGAGCATTTATTCTATTAAATCTTATTTCACAGAGCTCTGTCAAACAAGATATAATATATTAAATGACTGTATAGGATGTACTGAGGCAATATAGATCTAGAATCATTGGCAATTTGGTGATTGCGAAGAGTACTTTCTCGAAATATTATAGAACTTTTTATTCAATTAACAGAAAGTTACTCTATAACCCACTATTTATTTATTTATTTATTTATTTATTTATTTATTTATTTATTTATTTAACAACACTTTCGACAGCCAGGGTCAACTCATGTCAAGACAGTTTTGTGGGTGGAGGAAGTCTGTGCACCCAGTGAGAACCACAGAGCAATTGTCAGACTCCCCAACATACTAACTCTGCACCATCAGAGTTTAAGGACAAGTGCAGTTCACCTAAATACACAGAGCCACTGTGTCCCCACCCCATATACAATTAACAGGTAAAATTTTCACTGAACTTATGGTAAATGATTTGGGAATTATACTGTGTAAGAGATAAAAATTAAATGTGCTCCACTTCAGGAACAATATTTTGTAAAACTAAGTCTCCCCTTGCTGGCTAAAATACTACTGTAAGTCCCCATAAAGTAGATCTTGTTTCTCAGGCCATTTTTTGTAAAATTTCATGCAGGTGGGCAGTTTTTTTATTTTATTTTTGGTAAAATACTCTTGTAAGGCATCAGGAAGTAGATCTTCTGTTTCCCAGGCCATTTTTTGTAAAATTGCATGCGGTGGGCATTTTTTTATTTTATTTTTTATTTTTGTAATTATTTCTTTGCCATGAAAAGTTCATGTTCTTGGTTTGTTTTACGTTTTAGTACTCATAATCTACAGAATACGATGGGTGGTGGTGAATTTCATCCTCTGAGTTCAAGATGGCTTTGCAATGCTTAAAGCCTTGTTGCACTCAAGGAACAAATTGATCAATTTTATTAACTTGGGTAAAATATCAGACATAAAGCAGTTTGCATGTGGCAGCCAAAAGGACAATGCCGGATGGCCTGAGAAACAGATTTAACATTTTTAGGCCTAACAAACAAGCTTTAATAAATAATTAGTACTCTTCTGGTAAGTCCTTTACTCACATAACATAAAAATCAAGCCAACTCTGTTAACAAAGCTGTCATTGAAATTTTATTATTTTTATTATTTCTTGACTACAAATATGGCTTATGACCTGTCATTAGAAGCCAAACAAGATTTTCTAATGAAGAATCATACGTTATGTTTCTGAGACAAAAAATGAAAATTTTTTGTTGTTCAAGAATGTTTTTTGCAATGTTCATCTCCAAGTCAAAGTGGGTAAAGTGATAACTGGTTGAGGGCTAGATTATCTTCAGTGGTCTGAATTTGTTCATCAAAATTTGTTTATTACAAATTATTGGGGAGAGCCTTCAGACACTCTCCCATAATTTGTAATAAAACAAATTTATATAAACAAAATAGTATTTGCATTTCACTGAATATGAAATTTGAGTAAGGAAAATGTTGGCTTTTGCTCTTGTACCCTCATTATGTTGAAAGCCCTGATAGAGTTAAGAAACATTCTGATCTCTAACCTAAGTCTGAATCATATTATCAAACTGAAAGATAACAGGTGAAGTATGAATGAGAATTGTTACGACATAGTACATTGACCACTGAAGATTATTATTTATGGCAATGTTGTGTAGAGCAAAGTTCTACATATCTTAGGTCATTAACCATCCATAATAGGATCAGTTTGTTGTGTGCTTTACAAGTTTCCACCCATAATCTCTGAAAATGTATATTATCCCCAACCCTGTAAGCCTATGTAGGTAGACTGTGAGACAGGTGTACTGTCCTAGAGGAGACGAAAATATTTCAGCAATGTATCTGAAAAATAATTAGGATGTTCACCCCCTTACAAGAATACATTTTATTGCTGATAAGCCCCCACCATAATCTCTGAAAAAAGGTACATGTATAATTTTCAACTCCATGAGTATAGACACACTGGTATTGTGTGGGAGAGTAGATGAATATTTTTGCCAAAGTTTCTAAAAAGTAATTAAGATGTTAACCCTTTGCCCACCACACGATATCAAAATTTATTTGGAGGGGTCTGTGGTAGAATTGTTTGATCCAGTTCTGTGTAAAATCCCAAATAATTTATTTATTGGGGTTTAATGATACTTTCAACATCCAAGCTCTTTATGGAGAGAACCACTGAGCAGCAGCAAGTAACTATCAAACTCCCAAAATTTGAATTCAAGTTTTACTTAATATGGTTTATTTTTTTTAATTTTAAAAAAACTTTCAACAAAACCATATCATGTGACCCCTCATTGGAATGAGCTCAATCCAGTGAGAGGTTACATGATATGTTTTTGTTGAAAAAGAAATTTTACTAGTTTTTTTTTAATGACTCAATTTGTGATTTATGTGGACCGATGCAGTCGATTCGTTAGATAAATGGTTAACCCATTTGATGAATACATCTTGTAAATCAAAAAGCTTACAGCCATAATCTCTAAAAAGGTGCATGTATATTTCTCAACTCTATGTGTATAGACAGACATGTGTAATTCCTGGAGGAAAAGAAGAAATTTCGGCAATGTTTCTGAAAAATAGTTATGACGTTAAACCATTTAACGACCATATATTGGCAGTCAGAAATGTTTTTCTTCTTTATAACATATATTTTGTTCACATTTTACTTCTAAAACATAGCTTATGATGCCCAATGAAACCAGCTGCACAAGCTCATTCCAATGAGGTGCCATGAGCCATCCTTTCAACACAACAATAAATACACAGAATGACACGTGTGTGGGAATGGGTTAACCCTTCACCTAACATGAAAAGCAGACGACACTTGCAAAAAAAATTCTTGAATAACTAATTTTTTTCATTTTTTGTCTCAAAAACATAGGTTATGACCCCTCGTTGGAACGAGCTCGACGAGCTCGTTCCAACGAGGGGTCATAACCTATGTTTTTGAGACAAAAAATGAAAATATTTTGAAAATTAATTGACGATTTTTGAGAATAGCGCTGGCCGGTTTTGGCCGTTACGTTGGGTAAAGGGTTAATCGATATGGCACGAGTGCCAGCGTGGAAGGATAGAATGAGAGGCTGCAGGCCCAGAGTTTTATCCTTCCACGATGGCACAAGTGCCATATCGATTAACCCATTCACACACATGTGTCGTTCTGTGTTTATTACACACCTTCATGTCTATAAAAACCATTATTAGGACATTCAGCAATTCATTTGACAACTATCAACAAAAAGAACACATTTTATCGCCAATCAAATTTGCGAGGGAACCCTGTGTTACTATTTTGTTCCCTGAGTTCCAATGTGTTCTATGTGCCTACTGGCCTATATACAATTGACAGGTCAAATTTGTATTGACAGTATGGTAAATGTTTTTTTGTTCGGAAATTATGTACAATTAACAGGGTTAATAATTTAAGAGATATCTTGTTAAGTGGGCTCCACTCCACTACAGCACCACTTTCCACCCAGGGAACATTTTTTATAGGGGTTTAACAACACTTACAACAGCCAGAGTGACCACATGTTGGACAGTTTTGTCGGGTGGAGGAAGCTGGAAAACCAGACAGAACCAACAGGCAGTGGCGAGCAACTGTCAGACTCCTTAATGTACTAACTCAACAGAAGGAGGGTTAGCACTGGTTGAAGACATGTGCACCAACAAAAATGCAGTACATAGACAAAACTACATGTATGTTTCAATGAGTCGTTTTGTATTCAATGAGTCAGATGTGCGTAGGAAGAAAACGTCGAGACCGAAGGTCGAGACGTTTTCTTTCTACGCACATCTGACGAATTGAATACAAAACGACTCATTGAAACATACATGTGGTTTTGTATTTATTACATGACCCAAGCACCTACTGACATAATTTGCTTTTCTATCAACGGTGGTAAACACCATGCACTTTATGCAGTCGCATTGCATAAAAAAAGTCCCGGTTGGAACAGGTTGGTGTGCAATACGGAATTCCGTATTGCACAGCCGTATTGCACGCCGTATTGCATAAGAGAGACTGCATGGGCATGTAATAAACCTTAATACATGGCACCACCGTGCCCCCATGTAGGCAATCCAGATTAAGTGCCTAGCCCAAGGACACAATGCAGTTACCCTGGCAGGGATTGAACCATGGGCCTTTCAGTTTAAAGTTCAATGTCACAACCACTGAACATCTGCAGTAGGGAGGACAGTATGACACAAATATTCATACCCAAGTTTAGACAGATATTATTACCCAAATAGTTTTGACACAATTTACTGGAAAATGCCAATGGGCTGTTGTACATCAGTACAATGGATTCTATGACAACAGGTGTTTTTTTATGACAGATAAAATTTACAATATATTAGTAATTTAAATGTGCCCTATTAATCATTCTGGGGATCTGGGGAAAAAAGTCGGTTTGCCAACAGGTTTGAACTGACTTGAAGCACATATTTGAAGCAGTCTATATTAGATAGACTTGTATTTAATATGAAATGTCAACACTGTTGATTTATTATGACAATTGTATTTTGTACTATTAAGTTCACTAGAACTCTTTTATTATTTACTAGGATAAGTGTGTCAAGCTTGATTTAACTGGTAGAGTACCAAAAGCCCATATTTGAGTTATATTCTGCACAGCAGGAACAACAAGGCCTCATACTCTGTGTGTTTCATATAATCTTTGACGTGAAATTATTTCAACTGTATGGATTTAACTTGTTGCAATTTATGGGAGAGTGCCTTTTGGCACTCTCCCATAAATTGCAACATTGCAAAGACTGGTGAATAAATTTTGATGACCTTTAGCACTCAACCAGTTAATGAGGTGTTATAATTTATTTTCTGAAGAATAACAAATGTTTTCATCCAAATGAAAGCTTCAAAAAGTATATAATAAGTAAAGCATTAAAACACATTTACTTATTTGTTTATTGGGGTTTAATGGCACTTTCAACAGCCAGGATCTCCTCATGTTGAACAGTTTGATGGGTGGAGGAAGCCGGAGTACCTGTAGAGAACCACCGGCCAACAGCGAGCTACTGCTAGCTTCCCCAATGTACTAACTCCACACAAGCAAGGTTAGCATTAGTTGAAGACAAGTGTACCATTGATGTGCAGTATGCCTTAGTACACAGCACTGCCATGCCACCATGTGGGCAATTGGGAGGGAAGTGCCTTGCCCAAGGACACAAACCAGCTACCCCTAGCGGGGATAGAACTGTGGGCCTTTCGATTTGAAGTCCAATTCCGTAACCATTGAGCTACCGCACACCCATTAACACATATTGATGCATTCATGAGAAATTTTTTGAGACTGCTTCATCAGGAAGTAAAAATTGAAGGAAGGAAGGAATGAATGAATGAAGGAAGGATTTTTACAGGCTATATACTCATGGATACTGATATGGGACCAAAATCCTTGTGTCCCTCTTTGATAATTGTTTCTATTTTTGAGTTTTTAGGTGTACAGCGAGGCAGGTGAAGGAGGTCTAAACACCTAGAGGAAACCACCAGCAGTAAGACTTAAATCTTGGAAGACTGTTGAAGCTTGAAGAAAAAAAGGGGTTTTATAGGCTGCACACCATACTGATATTGAGCCCAAGATCTTTGTGTCCCCCTTTGGGCTACCCGACACCTCCAGATAAATTGCATCCTTCCTTTATTGAGTGCTTGTCAGGGAATACCCTTGACCCCCACATCAGGTAGCACAAGCCCCCCCCCCCCCAGAATGAGGTCCCCATTGGGTGAACTTGGTGATGCTACCCTGCACAGAGTAGCATTACTAAATTTAACCTCTGTGAGCCTCAATCTGTATCAAGGTCTTAGGCCTAAACAGAAAGAGGTACCCAGAGGATAAATTGGAGCATTCTAGCCTACTGTATGGGATAGCATCAACAAATTCACCCTCTTGGGGTCTCATCCTGCAAATGACAGAATGCTTATTTTCAGGCTTGTTTAAGACCCCTCATTAGAACAAGCTCATCAATGACGTCACAAGCTACAAGCTATGTTTTGAGACAAAAATAGAAAAGTTTTATTTCAGAATTTTTTATTGAGGGGGGGGGGGGGGGGGTTGTGGGGTTGGGTGGGGTGGGGTTGAAGAAGGGGTGGGGGTTAATGATACCTTCGACAGTTGGGATCACCTTGTGCCAGACTGTTTTACGGATGGAGGAAGCCAGAGTACTCAGAGAGGACTGCCAAGAGGTGGTGAGAATTGTTTTTGCAATGTTCGTCTCCAACTCATGTAGGGTAAAGGGTTAAGAAACATTCTACAGTATATGAAGATGAATGGTTTTGATCAAGACTAAATCATACTACCAAATTGAAAGATAAAAGGTGAAGAAATGAAGAATTTTTTAAAATTGTTACACATTTAGATTTTTTGCTTTTTCCATCCAAAACATAGCTTATGACCCCTAATTGTTATCAGCTCATTTCAATTAGTGCTCATAAACTTTCTTTCAGAAGCAAAGCATGACTATGTTTAGTCATTTAAAACATTTGCAGGTCCTTGGCAGGGGATTTCTAAATTCAAAGACTTTCAAGGAACCTCAAGAAGTCTGACATGAGAACTCTGGTATACTGGGCCATCAACATGAGATATCCTCTGAACAAGCTACTATTACAAATTTACCAACATGCAACTAAGGACAAATAATCGACAATAAAGTAGTTTCATTCAATATTTTTAACAGGATGTGCCAAGCTATCATTAACCGGTAGAGTGCCAAATTAATTTTTGTCATCAAAATTTTCTCACATGTGTTTGCCTTGTTACAATTTATGGGAGAGTGGCTTGGGGCACTCTCCAATAAATTGTGACAAGGCAAATCCACATAGACTAAATAATTTCACATCCTCAGAATATGAAGCCTTTAAGCTGTGGCACAGGCTAAAGCCCAAATATGGGCCTCCAGCACTCTATCATTCTAATATGCCACAGCATGTAAAATATGCTGGGAAATTTGTTCATTTACAAGGTTCTCTAAATAGTCAACAAGTTTGCAATAATTTGTTAGCTATTGGTTCGATGTCTTATTTCTTTTCCTCCTATTTTTAGAGAACCATCACAGCTGGAACAAATATATTTTTTTATTTACTGGTGTTTAAGGTTACATACTTATGCACAATGGCTAATCGTGAACGTGACAGTTTTATGGGTGGAGGAAGCCAGAGTACCTGGAGAGAACCACTGAGCAATGACGAGCAACTGTCAGCTCCTCAACATTCTAACTCAGTTCAAGCTCAGCTGAAGCAGGGTTACAGCAGTTGGAGACATGCGTACCATCGACGTGCAGTACGCCTTTGTACATGGCATCATCATGCCCCCATGTAGGCAACCAGGATAAAGTGCTTTGCCCAAGGACACAATGCAGGTCGTCCCGGATGGGCATTGAACTCAGGACCTCAAGCATAGAAGTCCAACAGTCTACCACAGAGCCACCGCGCTCCCGTTGGGACAAATAAGGTCATCTTCACGATTCCACTGCACACCATGAGGGTCTGTGTGTATGCTCTGTGACATTGTGGCATAAGTTATGCACAAAGGGAGATTCGCATTCAGTTGTTCAAATTGAAAATATTCTTGCCTAGATAATTGGCCTCTTGTCAGCAGAACCTCCTCATGATGGCATGTTAAGGGCACCTGTTCTGAGGTTGTAGAAGTCAGAAATAGGCCTTTAAGGGTTAACTGGTGGAGTGCCAAATTATTTCTGGTCATCAAAATGTGTTCACATGTGTTTGCCTTGTTACAATTTATAAATTTATCCATGCAGAGTATATAATTCCACTTCAAATATAATATGAAGGATAACCACACAACATAAAGGCTTTAAGTTGTGGTACCTGCACTTCAGAATAAAGCACAAATACATGTATTGGCTTCTACCACTCAAGGGTTTAGTGATGGTCCTGAAACCAGTCCTATGAAACTGAGTTTTCCAAAGATAAAAAAATAAGACACTTTCAACAAGATGTTTGTTCGTTTATTTATTAATTTAATGGTATTTAAGCTCATATATTTTGGCACAATGGTTAATCATGACCATAAAATGGAAATAAAGTCAAGTCCAGCCAATCGTTTATACCCATGTTGGCCATTTTAGATGACTTCCATCCCAGGCACTGGTTACTTGATCATATTTTACCAGTAAAACAAAGCTTGCTTACCACAGTAAACAAACACTGCACAAGGAGAAGTTTTTTATTTAAGTCTTATTATTTATTTATTTATTGGTGTTTAGAGTCACATATTTCTGCACAATGGCTAATCATGACCACAACATTTTGACGGGTGTGGGAAGCAGGAGTACCCGAATAGAACCACCGCGCAACGAGCAACTGTCACCTCCCCAACATACTCACTCCACACAAGCAGGGTTAGCATTGGTTGAAGACAGGTGCACCATCGACGGGCAGTATGCCTTAGTACACAGTGCCCCCCCCCCCCCCCACCCACGTGGGCTATGGGGGTGAAGTGTCTTGCCCAAGAACACAATGTGCTTGCAGCACTTCTACCTACTGAGCCACCGTGCCCTCCTATTTAAGTCTTTCTGAATTCAAGTGAGAATGGGGTCAGAAAACTATTTTTTCAATGTAAGTTTGGGCAGAGAGAATTTGTTAAATATATATGAGTCATTGCCATAATTTCCAAGCGAACATCAGAATATTGGTTTCGATGTTAAAATTGCTTTATGAGTTGAAAGTGTTTGGAACAAAATAAATTAAAACCTCAATTAAACTCAAGCAACCGAATCAAAGGAAATTTGACACATATCACCAACTATTTATTTATTTATTTATTTATTTATTTATTTATTTATTTATTTATTTATTTATTTATTTATTGGTGTTCATATTCAGTATCTATGACTACAGCATGACCGCAACATAAGTAAAATTAAAGTTTACCCAATCGTTTATACCAATGTTTCCCACTTCAGAGTACTTCTATTCCAGGTGTTGGTTACCGGGTCCTGTTTTGCCAGTAAAACAGAACTTGTTTTGCACAGTAAATAAGAATAGCTGAATTTCCCAGGGTTCCCACTGAGTATACCACATGCTACTTTTTTTTTAAATCAACAATAATAAGAGAAATAATAAAATAAATTTCATTATTTTACACGATACAAGTAATTATAGGTATAAAATCTCTTCTCATAAGACCAGGAATGCCAGAAGCATGGGGGCAGCTGTCCTCCCTGCCTTCAGCTGACAGAGCCAGCGGGGGCAGACAATGCTCTTCCCAGGTTTGTCACTCAATTTTTTTCAATGATTTATTCTCAAAGCAAAGCTAAAATACAGCTCAAATCCATTCTGGGAGTATTCAAAATTCAATGGGGGAGTTGGGGAGGTGGTGTCCCCATCCCATCAGGAACGGGACACCTCCTCTCAAACTCTCCCAACTTAGGCCTTCAGCCTTTGAGACATGCATGCTTCGGCATGTCATGCTTGTGCTAGTGCTAGTAACTGCCCTTTTTCCAGGGTCTCCAACCCCCAACCACCTTGAAGTGCTTCCACCACCCCTGCTTTAGACATTGTTTTAATATATTGCTGATGATAAAAAATGTGAAAGAGAGTTAGAAAAACTACTGCATGCTGATGTTAAAATTTTAAAGAATGAAGAGCAATTTTTTCATATGATGCAATTAATCAATTCAATTGTTTGACAGAGCTCAATAAGCTCTGTCAAACAAGATTGAATTATGTCATATTCCTAGTTGCATAATGGGAAAACTTTGCGACTTTCGGAATTTTAACTTCAGCATGCTGACGGTTAAAACATGACAACAGCATACACAGGATGAAATCATGGATGATATGCAAAAACAAAAAAATTTTGTCAGAACATGGCAAGGAGATTAAAGACAAAACTTTCACGAGATGAAGTCTCAACCAGATATTTTTAAAAATGCATAGGATGTAAAAGAAATGGTTTATCTAAATGACCCCTGTTGAACCACAAGGTCCATTAGTAAAAACTTGTATTTCTTAATGCTGTTTCACAAATACATATAGGTTATTACCACCATGTGGGTTTCTGAGATGGTGTATTGAAGTCAAGATCTCGTCTCTGTGCATATATCACAATGAGTCTGTTAGGACGAGTCGATATATATGACCCTGAGGCGAGGACAAGACTTCAATACCCCATCTCGGAAACCCGGCTGGCAGTAATAATCAATTTATCTTACAATATTCCTCCCTCTCAGTTTCTTGACTTGTTCGCATATATTTTGGCAATCATTCAGCATCTATGAGTTTATTTTTTATGAATGAAAGTCAAGCAGTCATGGTACTGCATTCTTGTGCTATGCATGACATAATCTCCATTCATTATTGTACTGGTACTATAGCCGCTGAAGTTTATAGCAGTGTTTCAGCTGTGTGTTTCTTTGTTTTATTTTTCAGGTTTAACACATGGAAGGCCTATAAAAATATCATCATGGCAAAAAATGATCTAGTCTAATTTATTTCGTTGAGTTGGTTATTTATCCTTTAACCCTTTACCCAATGAATCGCCCATATCCGCCTGAGTAATATGCATATTCAGCAGCTGAAAAAATATTATTTTTCGAAAAATTGCAACAAAACCATATCATGTGACCCCTCTTTGGAACGAGCTCGTTCCAAAGAGGGGTCACATGATATGGTTTTGTTGAAATGTTTTGAAAAAATTTTAAAAATGATATTTAAAATAATAAATTTTGATATCGTCTGCATTGGGTAAAGGGTTAATTACTGTTATAAAAATGGTGACCTCGACAAGTGTAATCAGTTTTTGATGAGTGCAGGTAAAAATGTTCTCTTTCTGAATCGAATTATTGCATATGCGGCTACAACCCTCAATATAGATTTGTATTTTTTGGCAAGAAGTTTTCACTTGTATTGGGGAAAATACCTTCTTGCTGTAAGATAAAAGTTATTGCCCTGTTCGAAACTCAACTCAATGGGTGTTTTAATAAAATTCCTCTCTCCTCCTCATTCTACATACTGAACACAGTGCGATTTTATTTTTTTAATGTTGAAAAAAAATCTTGATTTGGCAATATGGTAAAAAAAAGTTTTGACATAATACAAATAAATAAAAGTAGCTAAAAGAATATAAACTGTATTGAAAAGTTAAGTACTTGTACCATGTTCTGAAAATGAGAGCTTTGTCAAAACTGTAAAGTTCTCGGTCACTATCCTTGGTCAAGTGTAATAAACATCAGGAAATGTTCCAATAGGACTAAAATCCTCCTCCTCTGATTGGACGAGAGCTCGCTTAGTATATTCTATGTTTACGGATCAAGTAGCAAATGTTACTGTCCTACGTTACAATGCAAAATATTTGAAATAACGTCGCCCATTTCGTAATTGCTTCATCAAAAGAGTGACAAGCAAGCCACTTCATTTTTTCTGGATTTTTCACACTTGCAACAGAGGGTGTTCCGGATAAAGTGTTGTTTAAATTACAAACTGATTTATGATTTGAACTAAGATGGAATGAGTTTATCTGGTTTATTATTTATCCAGTGCCATCGTGGGAACATGAGAGTTTTTACTAAACCTGTGATCGTTAAAAGTTGCCTTCCAGAATGCAACTTTTAATGATCACAGATTTAGTATATAAATCTCTTGTGTTTCACAATGTAGGTTTTGGGCTATGGGTAGTGTCTTATTGGAACATACACACTATTGTGATAAGTTGATGGTACCATGGTCTGTGGCTCGGAGCGTATGTTCAACCTTGATGCTTTGCATCTCAGTTGAACATAAGCTCTGAGCCGCAAACCTCAAACCAGGTTACCGTCAAGTCATCACAATAACTTATAACGTTGGAATCCTAATTTACAGCTTTATAACTCATAGGGCCTTTATGTTACTGGTATATTCTGTGATCCTAGAAGAGCTCTTTAACAGAAACATTGAATCCTTCTCCGACTCCTGAGAATTAAAACAAGTTTTGGAAGCTATGACTCAAGCATGAATCTGGAAGTACACTACCTGAGTCTACAATGTTTCAAAAAATATTTTCAAATTGTGCAGTAATTGATAACACAATGTACAGGTGAGATCTGTGAGTACCATCCTATTTTTTAAGAATGCTCTAGTGTTTTGGAAATGATTAACAGCAAAAGGAAACTGATGGGGAGTGTGGGGGGGGGGGGGGAGGATAATGCTGCAACAGTTCTTGATAGAACAACCTGTGATTTCAAAGGAAGCCCACATTCATTTAAAATTAATTTCAATTCTACCATGGCCATTTTTACTTTGACCATTTTACTGTGACTTTACATTCACTTTTTCACCCATATTTTGGCAAAGTAATTTGTGAAGTTGACAACACATGTTACATAAGTTTAAACCTAATTTAATTTGTGACCTATTTACCAAAGTATCAGGTTAACCCTCTGCAAACTGGTGCCAAAATAATGAAATTTCAACTAGAAAATTTTCCCCCATAGGAATTTAACCAACTCAATCTTGTTTGACAGAGCTCAGAGTTCTGACAAAGAAAACTGAATTGGTTAAATTCTAATTGTACAGTGGAGCCCACTCGATAGGATATCTCCTAATTGAATAATCCTGTTTACTGAATATACCCTCCAAATATACAAAACCATATGCCATACCTTCAGTACAAATTTGACTAATTGCACATGTTTATAGAGTAAACTAATGTTAATTGAATAAAAAATCATGTAATATCAGGTAATGTGTTGAGAAATTACCCCGACGATCCTTGCATTCCCCTTGTTTATAGACCTATTTGAAATCACAACATCCAATGCAGGCATTTAATCTATTATTTCTTGATATCATTTTATCTTTGGAATAGAGGAAGGTGACCAATCCCTGTTAATTAAATATTCCAGTTAACTGAATAATTTTCACAAATAAATGGGCATTTAGATATTCAATTAACCATGTTCCACTGTATTATGGTGGTAGTGGGTAGCTCAGTGGTTAGAATTCAACTTCAAACCAAAAGGTTGACAGTTGAATTCAGATCAGCGGTAACTGCTTTTTGTCCATGGGCAAGACAATTAATCATGACAGTCCACGAGGGAGCACAGTGGCACTGCGAACTCAGGCATACTGCATGTCAATGTTATGTTTGGCGTCAGCCACTGCTAAAGCAAGGGGCAAAAAAGCAAGTATTTTTAGCTGCCTCACACCAATTTTGAAATCGTTTCAAAATTTTGCTTGTCTGTCCAGTACGGCGATGGTAACTGAACTTGGCGATCCTGTTCTTGCAATCGATCGCACTGATAAAGCAAGTTTGATATTTTTGCCTGATTTTATTATCGTTGAGTGTGCCCAATCTGGCAAACATAGTCGAATGGAAAAATTTCTAGAATCCAATCAGCATTTGGAATTATGTCACATGAACTTTTGCTTATTGCGCGATGCCATATTGGGCAGGTCACATGATTGACGGATTTGCAGAATCGCGGCATACGGTCCCAAGAAAAATCCCAGTGTGTGTCCCCTAGTGATCAAGAATAAAATTTTGCCTACGATACGACCACGGTGGTCCAGCGAAAAATAATTGCTTGTGTGCCCCTTGCTTATTTCTGCTTGTCCAGAGTTACTACATTGGGGAGTATGACAGATGATCGCCAATGCTTGGTGGATCTCTCCAGGTACTCTGGCATCCTCCACTCATAAAACTTCCAACACAATGTGATTTGGGCTATTTAAAGTGTTGTTAAACACCAATAAAACAAACCAACAAATTGTATTATGGGAAAAATTCCTGGGGTGAAATTTTGACTTCAGTGTGCAGAGAGTTAAGTTTTCAATCAAATCCACTGTTACTAAACCACATATAAGCATAACAAAGTCTATGTATTCACCCTTTACCTGACAAAGCTTGCACAAAAATACCTGAATAATTAATTTCATATTTTGCATCCAAAAAATAACTTATGATCCTCCACTGAATCAAGCTCAATGAGCCTGTTCCAATGATCAATCATAAGCTATGTTTCGGAGGCAAAAACTGAAAGAAAAAGTAAAAATTGAATGGTGATTTTTTAGATTAGATCTGGCCGTGTATGGCCATTACACTGGGCAAAGGGTTGTATACTTTTAGCTAGAATATAACATACAAACTATCTGTACAAAACACAAAAAAATTATTGTCCTCATTTACATATATACAAATAACTTAGAGATAACATGATTCTCACATGATATATGTGGTATTAAATACTGACAGAGAATATAAATACATACATCGTATCAATATCACAGACACACTCTACATCTAACAAAAAATATCAGCTGACCTGATACATGCTCCTCAGATATGAGTCCAAAAAAGAAGGCATAATAGTGATTATTAACTCTTAACCAACTGAGTATTTTAAGTAAATTTTTCAGGAAATCTAGTTATGGCTGCAGTGAAGCAGCTATGACTAGACTGGATGAAAAATTCATCTAAATTTAACTGAAGAAATTATTATTATGTATTGATGTTTAAGGTCACATATTTATGCACAATGGCTGACCATGACCGTGACAGTTTTACAGGTGGAGGAAGCCGGAGTACCTGGAGAGAACCACCGAGCAACGTCGAGCAGCTGCCAGCTCCCCAACATCGTAACTCCGCACTGCAGCACAGGCAGGGTTAGATTGGTTGAAGACATGCGTACCATCGATGTGCAGTACGCCTTCGTACACGGCATTATCGTGCCCCCATGCGGGCAATGGAGATGAAGTGTCTTGCCCAAGGACACAACGCGGTTGCCGCAGGCGGGACTCAAGAAATCAATGGTGACAAAATTCATACAGCATACAGGATCAAAATTTGATTATATATGCCCAAAGTATACTTATTTCAGTGCAAGTGAAATCCTGTCCTGGGCAGGAATATCTACCAGCAGCAGGCAAAGAGTTAATAAAATTTTTCCCTTGTAGATTCAATGCATTTTTTCACCAATGATTTCTTGAGTTAAATTTGGATTAATTTTTCATCAAATCTAGTCATGGCTGCTATGCAGCAGCCATGACTACATTTGATGGAAAAATATCTTGAAAATACTCAGCCAGTTAAGAGTTAAAACTCTTGAAAATACTCAGCCAGTTAAGAGTTAAAACATGAGAACATAGATAGATGAAATCATGCATGATATGCCAAAAAGCTTTCTCAGAACATGGCGAGGGGATTACAGCCAAAACGTCCATGAGATGAAGTTTCAAACAAATATTTTTTAAAATGCATAGGAAGTATTAGAAATAGTTTATGTAAATGACCCCTGTTGAACAACAAGGTCCATTAGTCAAAACATTTGACTTTACACTTCACATTGATGGTTTGTAATACAACAGACAATAGAGAATTGTTATAGCCTTAAAAATTTCAGTGAAAATAGATTGCATACAGCCGACAAATAATGTTTTTGTTGTGGTGTATGTCATGACAGGCAAATCGTCTGTGAACTTGAAGTTATAACCTATGGTCAATGTCATGGCACACCCTAGTGTGATGATAAAGCAATCATTGTGTGAGGTATGAACAAGATCAGTTCTGGGGTTCCCAAAGCGAAAGCAGCTACTGTATGACCTCCCCCAAATTTTCTGAGAGCATAAAAATTATATGATTATTTCTCGATAGTGTTCATATGTCCCAAATTCTAACAAATGCTATACCTCCTCTAAATGAAACTGAATGATACCGGGGTCTCATTTCTTGTCACATTTTTACGATATCTACTAGTTGGATTCACGTCACCATAATATAGCCTTAGCTGGTGATGTGACATTAAAAACCAATAAATAGTTGGATTCTCAGATTCCCATTTATAAGGCTGGTCTGGTGACACATGTATATTGCTTCACAAGCCATAAATAGTTATATAATATGAGAAAATTACTACTAAAGTGCAGTGGGGGAGATTTTCCATCCAACAGTAATTTACAATTTAAAATTCGATCCAGATGACAGCCCAAAATATGCGCATTTGAAGGTTTTTCTATTTTTAGCTCCTGGTGTTCCCACGGAAATGTTGTGAAATTTTTTTCTGAATAAAGAACATATAATCTAATAATATAGCATACCAAATTTGGTTCAAATTGACCCACTGATTCTGAAAATAGAAATTTTGAGTGGGCCCAAAATTTGGATTCTCCAATGGTGAGAACAAATATTGACCTATAAACTTTCTTTGTATCAACTTGAATCATCATCACACAAAATATCAAAGTATTCTTACTGGTCATTTATGAGAAGATTTTTAAAGACCTTTAAGCTTTTTGGGCATTACCAAGGAAAACAGCAGTATTTAAAAAAAAAAAAAATGGACAGAAAATACTTCCCCAAGATGATGTGTGCCAAGTTTGTTTTAGATTTTACCCGGTGGTTCTGAAGAAGACTGAAATTTGTGGTTTACAAGAAAGACTCAGCATTTTCATATTACTGACAGTGTTAAATGGATATCTCCATATGGTACCCATGACACAACCAACTGTAATTGTTTTGGCCCACTTGATTCCACTAGACCTAAGGAAGCTTCCAACCAAATAACAATTCTCTGTTGAGGACATTGTTCAAAACTTTGGCCTTGAATTTTTTTCTACTTTTAGCCCTTGGGGTTCTGATGAAGATGCAAGAAAAAATTTTTTTGGGCATGAATCATGAGCTTACTAATGATCCAATAATACCACATATCAAATTTGATACAAATCAACATCTTTTTAGGAGGGGTCAAATATCTTTCCCGTCCCATTACAATGACAAAAAGGACCCAACAAACTGCTTTTGAACAAACTTTACTCTACATCTCAAAAGGAAGGAGTACCAAATATTAGTTGATTGTATGCATTAGTTCATGAGGCATTTTTTAAACATTGTGGAAGCTTTTCCCTCACCCTGTCCCAAGAAGGCATCACACTGATTATAGCCAAACTGAAAGGGCCTACCCCAACCATCACTCACATGAAAATGGAATCTGCTCAGCAGTTTGGGAGAGACAGACTAAGGTTGTTCAGTATAGCTTGCCCTGACTTTCAGACATGTGGGCAAAAAAAAGTGGTACAGTGGAAACATGTTAACCCTTTACAGAACACAGACCTTAACATTTATTTTTTATTTTAAATATGTCAGAAGTCACATTGCCAATAAACATATTCACAAAAAATGACTATCCAATGATCGAGAAGTTGATCATTTTCCCCATTCCAGTGATAAACTGTGCATTTATGATTTCATACCTTGTTCGACAGAGCTCATACAGCTCTGTGAAACAATATAAAATAGATCACATGCTTATGCTGGAAGTACTCAAGTAAAGCTGGGGAATTTTAGTTCAATTTTTATAAGGTCAGAATAGTTTTTCTTCAGTTAAAAGAGATTTCACCTATAAAATGAATATGCAATTAATAGGTTAATTTGGTACTAAAGGTATAGTAAATGGTTTGGTGTTTGAAGTTATATGCAAATGACATTAACATATTACCCAATGTTTACAATATCACAATTTGTCATTTTCATTTTTTTTTTATCAAATACAGTGGAGCCGACTTAATTGGATATCTCTTAATTGTATATCCCTGTTAATTGAATATAATTTTCAAACACAAAACCATTTACCATACCTTCAGTACAAATTTGATCTGTTAACTGCATATGGGTTGTAGAGTAAACTCCTGTTAATTGTATATAAATTTTTGTAATATGTTGAAAAAATTACTGTGACACGCACCAAATTCCCCTTATGTATCAACCATTTTGGCCTCACTACATCCAATACAGACATTTATTCTATTATATCTTGTTTGACAGAGCTCTATGAGCTCTGTCAAACAAGATATAATAGAATAAATGCTCCGTTTACCTCCAGAACACAGGAAACTGACCAAATCCCTGTTAATTGTATACTCCTGTTAATTGAATAATTTTCACTGGCAAAATGGATATTCAATTAAGAGGATTCTACTGTACTTCAAAATATTTTAACAAAAGCATATCATGTGTTCCCATCATTGGAATGAACTTGACAAGCTTGTTCCAATGAGAGGAACAGCTGGGGGCATGATATGGTTTCGTTAAACCTTAAGAGATCAGATTAATTTTACATTAATGACCACTGTATATACATTTATTATGCCAGCTAATGAAATTCGCCAATCACAGCCCCCGAATAGTGGGATGGTACTGAGCCGTATTGGGTCACCTGCAGCCCGAGGTGACCTAATACGAGTTTCCTAATACGAAACTCGTATTAGGTCAGTACCGCCATTTTGTTTTGACGTGGAAATTCCTCACCTCGCGGTGCTTTTATATCCATATTGAAGAAATTGCAGTACAATCAAACGTCCCTCCGTGTCTATATGTCTCATTTTCTCTCGTTTTATAATAAATTTATTGTGAAATTTATTTTCTAAATGTAAATTTAATTATTTGAAGTGAGAAATAGTACTGTATTCGATCTACCGATAACGGATGAGTCAGCCTGGCCCTAACTTGACATAGGGTCTAAGCTTATTGAGGCTAACACACAACAGTTTGGGTACGGTGTTCGCCTCGATATTTTAAAAGCTTTAGAAAAAATATATAACCCATAAATGCGTTGTTAGAAAGTTGAAAAATATATATAGTGTGAATAAATAAACTGAGAAAAAAATTGTCTTATCCCGGGAATAGATTAATTTCATTTTTTCTCGTTGAGCTCATTCTGTAGTCTCTGTTGTGCTAAATGGATAACGTCGCTTCGAAAATGGATTTAATTTCATTGAATAATTATAAGATTGCACAATGATGAAATTGTGAAGAAATGAATCACATCTATGAAGGAAAAGATGCGAGATACATTTATTTTGTTCGAATTCTATAAAATCATACGTTTCGGACATTTTCTGCACACTCAAGACCAAGTGACAGTACGAAGAAAAGTGTCTATTGCTGTTGTCTGTGTTGTCAAGGAAATTATACACAAACAGTGAGACAACTGTGCACGTTTGTTACAACTTACATAGCGTTTTGCACCAGTTTTGAAAATGTTCCGGCATTCAAATTTGATTGTTATTTTGTTTTCGCTGGCATAATAAATACGTTATAGGACGTTCAGGTGGCGGATACGGTGTCATATGAGGCTCGGCAAAAACAATATTGGACTCGGCGTACCGCCTCGTCCAATATTGTTTTCACCTCGCCTCATATGATACCGTATCTGCCACCTGAACGTCCTGTAACTTATAGTACACAGCAGCAGATGATAACAGTGCGTCTACATAATTATTGGCTGCCCATACAGGCAGCCAACAACGATGTAAAAACACTGTCAAGATAAAAGCATTCTACCAGAAGAATTCCTAATGAAGAATACACTTGAGACATCTTTTTAGGAGCAATATAAAAGGGGCAGTTTGTGGCTATTCAATTTGTAAATTATGCTTGCAGATGTGGCCAATTCATTTGGCACAAAGTGAAGCAATAAACATTTATACACCTGGAATTCAATTAAGCACCACCTGTTTTTTTTGCAGTGGTGTTAATAGAAACTGTCATTACTTTCAAGCTATCTTTCAGATGGCCAAAAATGATTGTTTGTGAAAAGAATGGTCTACTGACAAATGAAAGACAACACAATGATGAAAATATGCAGTATTTTAATGGTGCTAATTACATATATCTGTCACTAATGTTTTTGATGGAAAAATGTTCTCACTACAAGTATGGTGCTGGAACGGTCCATCATGAAACAATGCCAGTAATTACTGACAAAAAATGTAACTTGTGATCTACAGAACACAATAGCAGTGTCTGACATCAGAAGCAAGTGTATCCACCACATGTCCAGATGACAGCCTGAACCCTCCCCCAAATGCTACCTTTGAGCCTTCTGATATGGTCTAGAGGCAACTGCTGTCACTTCTCATGTAATGCAGCTTCCAAATCGGCCAAATTTAGTATAGGCGGATCCCTTGCTTGCACACAACGTCCGAGAAAGTCCCAGATGTGTTTTAAGGGATTCAAATAAGGGCTCATTGCAGGCCAAGGTAGTGTTGTAATAGCATTGTTCTGAAGACATGCTCTCACAGCATGGGAACGATGTGGACAATTGTCATCCATGAATACAGAGAGAGTAGCCAACAGGTGGTTGTCAAAACGATGCATGATAACCAGATTGAGAATGTCCCGGATGTACTGATGGCCATTGAGATTCCCCGTACAGTCACCATATCAAGTTTACAATCATGAGAAAGGCATCTCCAGATCATTACTGATCCTCCACCATAAGGAACAGTAGGTTTGAAGTTCCTGGGCACATAAGCAGTATTTCTATGCTTCCACACTCTCATGCGACCATCTGTGATGTGAAGCGCTACTCTCGTCTGACCAATGGACTCTCCTCTACGTCCTGAGATATCAGACATAGCTAGATGCTTGATGACCCTTCTGGACCTCATACCCAGTGCTTTGACACAGTTTCGAACAGTTCTGTTCCACAAAAGCTTGTTTGGGAGCCAAAGGCATTTCAAAATCCCACTTGAAGCAAAGGCTTCATGCCTAATGAGGCATGCCAGACTTCGATCTTCCCAAGGAGACGTCTTTTTGGGTTGTCTAGGCCTTGGTCAGTCCTTAACATTGGATGATGTTGATGTTTTCGGACAAGTCTGCTGATAGCAGTATGATTATAGCCAAGTTGACTTTCAATAGCTTTGAATGACATGCCTGTTGCATGCATGCCAACGATTTGCCACCTTAGTGCCTCTGACAGTCTCCTCCTTGCCATGTCAACATTTATTAAGAGAAGTGACAAATTTTCTTGTTTTATACCCAGATATTGCATGTGGATGATAGTATTTTTTGTGACATTCGCGGGAAGCATGCTTCATGTGGATGAGGGGATGTGTTTGGGGTACGTTATCAACCAGAAACATGTTTCACTAGATGAAGTGTACTGCAAGACATAGCAATCATTAAAACATAATAATCAGTAACACAGCAACTTCAATGTCATGAAACATTTCAGGAGGTGCTTAATTAAGTTCCAGGTGTATCTATGAGAACCACTGTATCAAAACACTGACATTCATTTTCATGTTTTATCCACTGAATATTTTAAAAACATTAAAAGACAAGATCAAATTTTTTTCTACAAAATTAAGACAGTTAACCGGAGTTACCAATTAAAAACTAACCTCTACATAAATAAATGCAAACAGAATTCTGAGCACATCATACTTGATAAAGACAATGATGAAACATAAAAATAGAAGCAATCACAGATCATAAATACAAGAATAGACTCATTTCACCCTTTTAACCAATTTAATACAGTGTGATGATTATGTCATAAACAATTGTTATCGTTCATCTTTGGTGGCGCTAGTTCATGAATATAATGTAAGTTACATAATTTACCTGAATGATAGTTCATGCATACATACAGTAAGGCTGCCGTGGACTGGTCACTTTCTACGAATGGGCAATATTTTCACGGATGCAATAGTATTAGATTCCAAGCACTAATTATAGGAATAATTCACCAAAATTTAATTAATGACGCACCGGTGCAACCCGGTGCTTCACTAATTAAATTTTGCTGATGATGAATTTCATTACCTGGTAAACACAAGCGTGGACATCACTGCCACACACAACGTCCGTTTTTGGTAAATTACATTTTATGACAGATGCAAACATTCATTTTAAATCAGAAAAAAAAAATACTTGTGTCCATTAATATGATATAAGTCCTTAAGTTCGTGCAAAACTTGAAAAAAAAACTAAGATTTAAATGGTGATTTTTTTACTGTTACATTAGAATGTAACTGCTAGAAAAACCACCATTTAAATTTTGTTATCTTTTTCAATTTTTATCTTCAAAATATAGCTTTTAACCACTCATTGGGATGACGTTGTCAAGCTTGTTCCAAGTAGGGATCATCTGCTTTGTTTGCAAGGCAAAAATAAAAATTTATAGTCCTTCAAGAAATTTTGTTGCAAGTGTCAAAATTAATTGTGTCACCTAAAGCGTTGAATAATTTGAATAAAAATGGCAGTATACATCTTTCATACAAGTTTTGCATTGCATTACATATTTATGTAAAAAAAAACATTTTTGTGAACTATACTTTATGACAGGTGCAAACAATTACTTTTTAAGAAATAAAAATAATTGCGGCAAATAATATGTAAGTTATCCCTTTACTTAAACAAGGCTGTCACAAAAATATTCAATTAACTTTTCTCCCTCAAAAAACATAGTTTAGGCCTCACAAAGTAGATTTATTTCTCAGGCCATTTATTGTAAAATTGTATGTCAGCGGGAATTTATTTTATTTTATTTTCTATTTTATTAATTATTTCTTTGCCATCAAAAGTTCATGGTCTTGGTTTGTTTCATATTTTAGGCCTCATAATATACAGAATAGCATGGGTGGTGGTGTATTTTGGCCCTTGAGTGCATGAAAGCTTTGCAATGCTAAATTGCAAAGCCTTGTTGCACTCAAGGGTCAAATTTATAAATTTTATTAACATTAAATATCAGATATAAACCATTTAATTTTTATTTCTTTACGTTTGCATTGGGTATAAAAAGAGAGCATGTGGCAGCAAAAAGGACCATGCTGAAGGGCCTGAGAAACAGATTTTTAACTTTTAAGGTCTTATAATCCCTCTTTGGAATGAGCTTGTCAAACTCGTTCCAATGAGAGATCACAAGCTATGTTTTCAAGGCAAATCTACAAATTTATTGTCAATCAAGAATTTTTTTTGCAAAGCTTATCTATTAATTGTATTGGGTCAAAATTTTAATAATTTAAATGATAATGACAACACACACACATTGAGTTACATTCTTATGTAAAAAGACATATTTGTGAACTAAGTTTTACAACAATGGGTGTAATGATTAATTTGTTTATCAGGAAAAAAACATTTGTGTTAATTTATATTTTGGGGAAGCAACAAAAGTCACATAACATTTCACATACAATTAGGTAAAATTTATGTATACCTTATCCTGTACAATGTACAAACATTACAGTACAGTTGTCGTCGCTGGTCATAATCCACACACGGGCAGTGATGTCCATGCATGTGTTTACCAAGTAATGAAATCATCTTCTGCAAAATTTTAATTAATGAAGGACCAGGTTGGGGTTGTACCCGGTGCATCATTAATTAAATTTTTGATGATTATTCCTATAAATAGTGTTTGGAATCTAAAATTATTGCATCCGTGGGAAGTGACCAGTTCACGGCAGCTATACTGTACAACTCACTGACAATTATCAAATAATGTCACAAAATAAGACTACAATATAAACACTTTTTTATTTATGTTGCTTGATTTATTTAATTCTTTATTTATGTTGCTCAATTTTTTTAATAGATTTGTTTTTAAAAATGGATTATTTCAGAGAAACATGAAATAAGACTGCTGGTATATAACTGTATAGAATTTAAAGTGATAAAAACAACTGAGGCTTCAATAAATAACTCAATACAATGAACGAAAAAGTGTTTTGTAATCCGTTATTTTACTATTTTGTCCTGAAGCATTGTGTTATGGGAAATATTTGGACTTAATTAAACACACATGTTGATGATGGTGGAGTTATAAAAATGCACTTGTCCCGGAAAGTCTCTGTACAACCAAGATAGAGCAGAGTTAAGATTCTCAGATGAAAGTGGATCCCTGATGAACCAAGAGTCTATTAAAAATGTTTGAACCCAGTTTACGACATTCAATTCAAGCTATGATTTATCGAGCCTCAAAATGACATGATGTAATAATAATTCACTAGCACTAGAAAGTCACTGCACAACCAGTAATGTGTTTCTTTGTTTCATTTTTGATGTTTAACAAATGGTGTATACATATTATTGCTAAAGTGAAGTCATCTGGGTCATAGTATCACATTAAGTTGAGGTCAGATTGCAGAACCAAATGAGCTGCTGCAGGCAGCGAGTTTGATTCTGCATTTTGATCTCCTCAACAAGACGTGATGTGATGACTCAGTTCACTTCACAGTAGCGATAAAAGGTTTATTATATGACTTATAGTTCAACATTACATGCCAATGCTAGCATTAACAATTATCCCAACCTTTTTTTGGTAAACTGGATTGAAGTAGAAAAGAACTATTTTTGTTTATACACTTATTTTTGAAACAGGTGCACACTTCCGGAAATCACCCGATGTGCATGAATATACGTAACAGAGTGAACAGTCAACTTTCAGTTAACCTGGACAGTCGTTTCAGTGCATCCATTCCAGCTCAGAGTAAGGTATTCTCTGTAACTGGAACAACTAATTATGCAAATTCGAACGCACCCGTAAATAGTCCATCATTCTAGAGTGATATGGAATCTGTTTCCACACTGTGGATTTTCCAGGGATCAGGAAAAGATCGTCAAACGGCAGTGATATTTAGCAGTTAAATTACACAGTCATATAATAAATAAAAATATCAGCATGACAAAAAATGAACTAGTCTAATGTATTTTGTTGTGCAGTGAATTATTTTTCACTTAATTACTGTTATCAAAAACAGTGACCGTGTCACGTGAAATAACTCAATGCCAATTAAGTGCAGGTAAAAAATGTTATCTTTCTGAATGGAATGATTGCAAGTGTGGTTTCTATCGTTAATACAGATTTGTATTTTGTCTAAATACTTATTTTTGTATTGGGGGAAATATGTTCTTGTTGTATGATAATACAGTATGATAATACAAAGTTCTTCATCAGAATGTGCTCTACATGTGCGTACAAGATTTTAGTTTAGTCGAAGGACATTGTCAAATTATTTGACATTAAAAACACATAACAACATTACAAATACAGTTAAAATAATTGAGCAGATACTGTTTAACCCTTAACTCTTTCCCAACTATAACTGAATGGTTAAAAATCAACTATGTTAGGGGGATTGGAAATTTCAAATTGTTCACCTCTTTAATTGAATATAATTTTAATTTAATATGGTTTATACCACAGCATGAAATCTGGTCACCTCCCCACCCTCCATACAGAGCAGATTCCAGCATGGCTGCTGCTCGAACCTGACTGACTCACAAGAGATTTATAATTACAACAACAAATTCTAATCTATTCCTAATCCATCTACACATTGTAAAAGAAATAGATTCTCCAAAATCATTCATTTTGGGTATTAAAACATACCTTTTCCAGAAAAGCATTTTGCATTTTTATACAGCCATAGAGCACCATGTGCGAATGTAACCCTTTACCGAACACAAAAGGAAGAGAACACTTACAAATAAAACTTCTAAATAACTAACTGTTTTAATTTTTGCATCAAAAACATAGTTTATGACCCCCCCTCATTGGAACGAGCTCAATGAGCTCATTCCACTGAGTGGCCATAAGTTATGGTTTTGAGACAGAAAAAAAATGAAAAAGATAATGAAAACTCAATGGTGATTTTTGTGAATAGCTCTGGCTGGTTTTGGCCATCACATTGGGTAAAGGGTTAAGGCTATAAAATTAATATTATTTATGTTTGACAGAATATGAAGCATGATGACTTTAGGTGTCACTGGTAGGGAAAGAGTTAAAGACCAAATTTTCAATAACAGATTTGGTTTCCAATCCAAGCAGCCAAGACATGATTAAAAAAACATCGCAGTGCTGCAGAATATATGTCACATGTAGCCAAAAATGTGTGAAACTATACAGGCTTAAAGGCTAAATCAATTATAAAAACGATTGTGCTTCACTAACTCTAAAGAACAAAGTGGAAGTCCTTTTACAACATCTCAAAATGTGATGAGCTACTTTATATGAAGTTCATTACGTAAATAATCTTCTATCTGATTCGTGCTTCTACTGTATACAGTTACATTCAATGACATGTGAATTCAGTAGGATGTGGCTGAGTAGAACTGCATTTGCTGGAACATTCCTGCATTTCAGTTTGATTCCTTCGAAGTACTCCAACTTCAAGTCTGATTGTATTCTGATATTTTTTCTGGTGAATCTTTTAATATTGAGATGATGCGTTCAACAATGAAAGACAACAAAGAGTCCAATGGGTCCATTAGTCCTCTTTGAAGCCACTTTGGAATAGTTGTCCTTGCATGAGAAAAACCTAATTTGTTTAGAACATAGTCTGCCCCAACTGGATCTATCTGTTTATTTGCCCAATGCAACAGTCTGGAAAAAAGAAAAAAATTATAAATGTAAAGTACATAACATTTTTCAAAACACAATAAACAAATTTGATAGATGTTAACCCTTTACCTAACATAATGACCAAAACTCGCCAGTGCTATTCTCAAAAACCTCCAATTAATTTTCATTATATTTTAATTTTTTGTCTCAAAAACATAGGTTATTAACCCTCTTTGGAACGAGCTCATTGAGCTCGTTCCAATGAGGGCTCATAACCTATGTTTTTGAGATAAAAAGTTAAAAAATTTATAGTAATTTATATATTTTTTATACTTACCAATGACCCAGACATAGCTGGTGCTAACTCTTAAAAATCTAGGGCCAAACACAAATTTTGCCCCCCAATCCCCAAAATTTGCATCTAAAACCAAAATAAATCATGTCCTAAAGGACCTCCATACTTCGCCCCTACTGCGCATGCGCAGTGTCAAGGACGTTCCGAAATTGGCGCCAATCATCATTCTTACTGGCAGTGCCTAGACAGAGCTATGTACTCAGCGGGAAGGTATGAGTTCCCAACTCCTGGGAGGGCCATCCCCGTCTGGGTCATTGGTAAGTATAAAAAATATATAAATTACTATAAATTTTTTAACATTTTTATACTGTACCAATGACCCAGACATAGCTGAATAGTAAAAAGGCTGGAGGGCCTAGGACATAGAGGAAAATCCAATAAGCTCAACTATATAATATAGAGTGAACCCCTCAAGGAGAAAAGGAGTATTAGGCTTTACATGTATCTTTCTTATTTTATGATAAATTAGAAAGATACAATACCCTTCATAACTGAGCACAATAACATTCATGTTCTCTATTAACATCTAGTATAACCCATTATACAAATTATTTTTAAAGTAAGCCAATAAATAAAGTTAGTCCAGAGAATTGAGACTCTTTATATTCTTTTAAAAGTGTACGAGGATTGTATATTAACGCCCGTTTGACACTTGACATATACAAATGCTTCACACCGAGCTACACTTTAAAAATATGACATGAATGAATTTTTAACATTAATATTACACTCTAAAACCATCCCGGAAACGACTCAGAATTACTGACTCCGGAGGAGGAATTCCCTTGCTTTTCACTATAAAGCAGGTGACCTAAGGGAACACCCTCCCCCCCCCCCCCCTTTCCCCTTGCCCTGGGTCCAATAGCCCAGAGCGAAAAGGGCAGCAGGACGGAGTCACTGCCGGAACAGAAAGCCTGCATAACTATAGTTGCAACTGTTTAGTGGACGACACTCTGAGCAACAGATAACGGACCTAAACAATGCAGGTCTCCAGAAATGGACTCAATATTTCTGAGATAAAAATTCGTGAATATGGATGGCTGAGACCAATAAGCAGCCTTCATTAAATCTGTAATAGCCACACTATTTGCGTAAGCCCAAGATGTAGAAAGAGCTCTTACTTCATGAGCAGAAATCTTAAGCACAGACTGCTGGGAAGAAGATAAATTTTCATAAGCAGTACGGATAGTTAATTGAATCCATCTAGCAACAGAATGAACTGAAATGTCCTTTCTATTAGGCATCAGAGACAGAAAGAAACGTTTTCGTCCCTTTCTGATAAACTGAGATCTCTGTTTATAAATGCGTAAAGCTCTAACAGGACAGAGTAAAGGCCTACGCCCGTCTGACGATGGAAGAGCCTTAATAACAATAGGTTCCGGATATTTATTAGGAGCCTGATTCTTAGCTAAAAATCCAACATTAGTAGTGAAGGTGATAGTGTTCCTGACACTACGATAGTGAGAATCGTCCACTGATAGTGCATGAAGCTCACTGACTCTTCTAGCAGAAGAGAAAGCTAAGAGAAAAGCTGTCTTATAAGACAAGAATTTGAAATCTACTGTCCCAAGAGGCTCAAATGGCTTTTCCTTTAGTTTAAGAAGAACCCAAGCTAAATTCCACTTAGGAATTAATCTAAGAGTTCTGGGTCTATTTATCGAGAAGTTTCTAACTAACTTAGATAAAGAGACATTAGATCCAATTTGTAAACTATCGTGGTGTGCATAGGTATCAGATAACATAGACCTATAACCCTTAATAGTAACAGGCTGCAGTTTGATTTCGTCAAACAAGTATAATAGAAAGTTTGCAATGTCTGGTATGGATGGATCAAAAATATCAACAGAATGATCCCTACACCAACGCCGAAAAACCTTCCACTTAGCCACATAATTTAGCGAAGAGGAGGTCCTTCTACAGTTAGAAATCGCATCCACTGCTCATCCTGTAAAGTGCTTGCCATGCAAGAAGGACTGCACAACGGAAAAACGTGAAGGTTGAGACCTTGTGGGTTGTGATGAAGTCGACGCGGTTTCCCCTGCGAAAGAAGATCCCCCCGTGGAGGAAGCTTTCGCGGTAGGTCCCACAACAGACACCTGAGTAGATTTATCCACGGTCTCTGTGGAGACAGAGATGCTACCAACAGAATCTTGCACGGAGATTGTTTTATCTTTAGCAATATTTGCTGAATCAACGGCGCTGGAGGATATCCTATCATTCCGTCCCATGAGATCGATAGAGCGTCTACTGCAAATGCTCTTGGATCCGGGCACGGTGACACATACGTATGCAAATGATTATTGAGATGTGTCACAAATAAGTCTATCATTGGCCGTTCCCACTGGTAGCAAATCTGATTGAATACTTGTTTGTTGAGAGTCCACTCCAATGGCAACAAGCGACCCTTCTGTGAAAGGGAGTCTGCTAGTACATTCAGACGACCCGGTATATGACGGACCGAAAGTAGAACTTGATGTTCTAGAGCAAACAGAAGGATTCTCTCCGTTAACTTGAATAACGGAATGGAATGAGTGCCACCCTGGTTCCGTATATACGCCACTACTGTCGTATTGCCGGACAGAATTTGGACATGAGCTTTGTGAATAATGTCCACCCAATGACGTAACGCAAGCCAAATTGACATCATTTCCTTGATGTTTATGTGCTTGCCTAGGAACTGTGGATCCCAAAGACCCTGGCATCTCGAATTCGTTGGGATCAATGTTGCACCCCAACCTGTTTGACTGGCATCTGTCATAATGGTAAAACTCGGATCCGGCAACTGCAGCGGAACTCCCTGAGTTAACCACTGAATGTTTGCCCAAGTCTGAATCTCTTGTTTCACTTGATCTGACAAGAGAACGTCTATGTCGAGCGAATGAATCTTCACACTCCAATTCTGAGTTAAGAAAATTTGGAGAGGACGAGTGCGTAACCGCCCCATCGGAATGAGATCCGCAGCGGCTCTGCACAGACCTATCAGTCTCATAAACTCCCTCGCTGTGACTTTGTCTGCATGAAGACAATAGCGAGCATAACAACTGACTAATTTCGCTTTGGTTAACCGCAGACGAACGAGATTGTTGTGCGTCTCGAAGCTCATTCCCAGATCAGTGAATGACTTGGACGGCACCAGATCCGACTTCTCCTCGTTTATAACAAAACTGAGACGTCGGAGCAATAGAAGCAGATTCTGCACATCGTTCTGAAGCGTTAACTCGTTGCCGTACCTCTGAAGAATGTCGTCCAGGTAGGCCGACGTTACCGCAGACGAATGAGCTCGGAAATACATCATTACCGAGTTCATTACCCGAGTGAAAGCCCAGGGTGCTAGGTTCAATCCGAAGCACATCGCCCGGAATTGATACACGACTCCTAGGACTGCGAAGCGTAGATACTTTCTGAATGTCGGATGTACCATGACATGAAAGTATGCATCCTTGAGATCTATGCTTGTAGCTTAATCGTTCACCCGAATACTCGCTCTGACCGACCGAATCGTCTCCATATAAAATTTCGGAGCGATGATCAGCTTGTTTATCCAGCTCAAATCTATGACTGGACGGAACGAGCCATCTGGTTTCGGAACCAGAAACAGATGGCTGTAGAATCCCGGTGTTTCCTGGTCTTCTACGACCTCTATCGCGTTCTTCATTAAAAGAGACTGCACCTCCAATAACAGAGCGTCTCTTTTCTGCAGGTTTGACGGAAGTTGAGTCCATTTTGGACTTCGAGTTAAAGGAGGCTTTCGTTTGAAGGATATTCTTAGACCTTCCGAAATCACCCCTCTCACCCAAGGGTCGTCCGTAATCGACGCCCACTCTTCTGAAAAACTTGACAACCTTCCGCCAACCGGAACACGATAGAGGTTGAAGCCATCACCTCCTGGACCTGCGAGGCCTGCGGGAGGAGAAACCACGTCCTCAAAAATCCCGGTGTTTCCTGGTCTTCTACGACCTCTATCGCGTTCTTCATTAAAAGAGACTGCACCTCCAATAACAGAGCGTCTCTTTTCTGCAGGTTTGACGGAAGTTGAGTCCATTTTGGACTTCGAGTTAAAGGAGGCTTTCGTTTGAAGGATATTCTTAGACCTTCCGAAATCACCCCTCTCACCCAAGGGTCGTCCGTAATCGACGCCCACTCTTCTGAAAAACTTGACAACCTTCCGCCAACCGGAACACGATAGAGGTTGAAGCCATCACCTCCTGGACCTGCGAGGCCTGCGGGAGGAGAAACCACGTCCTCCACGACCCGCACCTCGTCCTGTCAACCTTGGGGCATCCGACCGATTGTCCCGGCCCGAAGGACGTCCCGCACGTGAGTCGCTGCCTTGACGGTCTCTTGAATAAGACCAAGAGGACGCACCGGAACCTCTATAGGAACCTTTTTTGGGCGCATTAGACCCAGAAGTGCCTGTCTTATTCTTCTCTGCCGTATCCGACTTTTTGGAAGCGGATTTAAACAGCAGAGAATCCGAAGCTTTCTTAGTAATTTTATCGTAGATTGCAGAAAGCTTGCCGTCGAATAGAAGTTCTCCGGAGACCGAAGCGACTCTGAGAGAGTTCTTCACCTTACTATCCACGCGTGTGGATGTAGCTAAGGCTGCTTCACGTCTAACCAACTCCAGGTTTGCCACTGAGAGGGCGGAGTTATACGTGGAATAAGCCACTGCCCTTGAAAGAAGTCTTAAAGAGGATTGTATATCCTGGAATTCTTTCCCTTGAAGCCGCAGTGATAACGCCTTTGTAAGGTGGTCTGCGTAAGATAAAGCGTCTAAACTGGCCCTGTTAGACGTGATTGTCGTATCCAACACCGCGGTTGGAACGGACATAGACGACGGTAACGACAATTCTAAGTCTTCCGCCTCGTCGTCAAGACGCAGAGGAACTCTCGGAATACCCTGTCCTGCCGTATCGAATTTATTCCTTGCATTAATGAAAGGCAGGTTAAGAGCAATGGAGGACAAGAAACCAGCTTTGCCTGTTTTGGAAGCAAGCTTGAATATAGCGTCGTTCAATAATTCAAATGTCCTTGTGACATTATTGGACTGAGACGGAAACTCAGGGACGATGTCTCTGAACCGCTCAAAGAATTCAGTGTCCAATGACGCTATTATTCTCTTGTCCGGTACCGCAGCAGTCTGGCCCGACGGAACAACGTGAGGAAGGAAGTGCCGGATGAAATCCACAGCAGCTTTATGTTGTTCCGAAAGGGATAGCTCCAAGTCATCCGTATCCCTTTCACCATCCGGTCGGACCTCATGATGCTCCCGGTCGTCCGCACCCGATGCTTCGCCGGAGTGTACCGACCCAGCGCCGTCGGATAATTCCCGATCCGACACCGATTCTGTCGGTTGCTGGGATGCTGCGATAATTTGTGCTATCTGAGCAAGCACGTCCGTCATCGAGGCCTGCGGAGTAGCTGTCTTTCGCTGCTTAGCCGCGGGAAGCTCTGCATCAACTGACTCCCGCATACTCTTCCTATGCGAACGTCCGGAGTCTACCGGCCTCGTGTCCCTGGCTACCGGATGGCGTGACCTGGTCACCGAAGAATCCCTTATCGGCGAAGCTGGAAGAATATCCGCGGTCACGTAGCCAAGGTGTGGTCGTGTGCGCTGGTGAGAGGATGAGGAAGCCTGAGCAGTCTCCGCGGACTGCCTAAACAACGGAGCATCCCGAGCGACGGACGTGTGCTTCGCTGATGTTGTTGTACGAGAGAGGGGCCTCTCTCGCTCGCGGCCCGGCTGGACCTGGATGAGCTAGGAACCGGACTAGAAGGCTTCCTCCGATCTCTCCTAACATCCGCCGTCACTGGGTGTGCACCTAGTATGTTTATAGTGCTCGCATCACCCAACATTTCCTCCTGGACCGCAACGGACGAACCCGGCTGCCGAACCATTCGGTGAATGGACGCTACACCGGGCGAGCTAGCGGACGACAGCGCCGTCGATCCTACTAGGGACCTCTTAGGCAACTGTCGTATCTCCATGAGCACTTTTGCCGCTAGCTCCTCATTCAATTGTGACGACGGAAGCGCACTCTTGGAAGATAACATGGAAACATCACCCTGTTCTTGTTCCTCTGAAATAGAAACTGATAGACTAGAGTGACCCTGCGGAGAAAGGACCGGCATAGCCCTTTCTCCACTAACAACATACCGTGACACACGTTTCCAATGTTTGTCATCCCAATATTGACATATTGAACAGGAGTTAGTGCGAGTACACTGACTACAATTAATACAATGATCATGAAAGTCAGAGGAAGATTTCTTCCTATTACAATTTGAACAATGTCCTTTCATTGTGAAAAGACAACAAGTCCTAGTACTCGCACAAACCCCTAAACACAAAGATACATAATAACATGATCCATTAACATTGAAAAAAGCAAATGAAATTCAAAATAATTTTTGAAAAATATTTTTTCAGCGAAGCCCAAGTTTCTGAAAAGTAACGTTGAGCCCCAATGGATCCCAAGGGTAAGTGTGGTCAAAAATTTTAAAATTATATTAAATAATTATTGCAACACTTACGGATAATAATAATGTATCTTGTAATGAGATAAACTACTCCAAAGGCAAAAAGCCCCCCTCAAAAGAGACTGTTGCCAATGTAAACAAGAAGTGAAAAAAACCAGAAAACATGACTCCAGGCACTGACAATACTGGCCCGAAATCAGTTATCAATATTACACACTACCTGATGCAAAACAGGGACTTCCAAAGAAGAATCTGCAGAACATCAGATGGTAGATGCAGAACACAACGTCTAAACACCCATGGGTGAAAACGTAAACATGGGAAAAATAACAGAATTCATTCTGTAACCAAGCTAATTCTCCCAAGAAATTTTAGTAGTAATCTTACTCAAAAATATGCCAAAAGCATGGGAGAATAGCAAGGGGGAACTTACAGGATAAGGAGAGAGGAAAAACTGAATAAGCAGTGCAACTTCAAAGCAAGAATGACAACAACAGGCCCATGCCTCGAAAATAGGCAACTTAACATAATTTCATCACAAAATTTTAAGTTACAGCCCTGAATATTTTCTGTCACTCCTTTTTCCTCTCCTCCTTCTCTATCCTCCTTAGAATCACCATTTCTCCAATATTTATGTGTGTGGCATCATTTAAACTGAGATTTACAAGCACAAAGATCAGTGAGATGTTAACTGATGAAGAGCCAAACAAAGAATGATGATTGGCGCCAATTTCGGAACGTCCTTGACACTGCGCATGCGCAGTAGGGGCAAAGTATGGAGGTCCTTTAGGACATGATTTCTTTTGGTTTTAGATGCAAATTTTGGGGATTGGGGGGAAAAATTTGTGTTTGGCCCTAGATTTTTAAGAGTTAGCACCAGCTATGTCTGGGTCATTGGTGCAGTATAAAAATATGAGTTATTCACAAATTTTGTTTGCAAGTGTCATCTGCTTTTCTTGTTTGGTAAAGGGTTACAGCCTCATCACTCATCAGCATTCTTCTTTGAAGCAGTTACCTGTAAAAACAAAGGGACCAACCTAGTAAGTAGCCAGAGTGAATTTCACTCCAAAAATTTGGCTTCTGAATATTAGACATAGGCTTCTAAGTTGGCTTGTAACTGTAAAACCCCCATTTCCTCCATTGGTCACTAAGGCAGCCAAGGCTTGATTGACTAAGAACTATTGTGAAAATGAATGGTTATTGTGGTGTAATAAATCTGTTTCTTATTCATTTTAGAAACAATTTTAATTATGCCCCAAAAGAATGTAATTTATATGCACAAATGCATGCCCTATGCAGTTGAAAGCTTCCAACAAGAAGATCGCAACTGTTAATTGGTAGAGGGCTTGAAGCCCATATTTGGGTTTATGCTGGTGTGAAGGTGCTACAACTTAAAGGCTTCATCTTCTGTAAATGTACTTCATATTATGTTTGAGGTATAATTATATCAACTGTGTGGATCTGCTTTGTTACAATTTCTCAGAGAGTGTCTATAGACAAAACACATGCACACATTTTGACAACGAACAATAATTTAGCATTCTATCAGGTTAAGTAAATCTAGCTTCTGGATTTCAAAAGTAGGCTTCAAGTCTGGCTCTTATGTTTAAATGCACAGGTCAAATGCTCATGTTCAGGCTTACAATACAATGACAATTGTATGAAACAGTCACTAATTGTTGAAATCCTTGTTTTGTCACAAAAAATTATAAATTCAAAGTAATTTGTATATTTTAATATCTACCAATGGCCCAGACTAGCTGGTGCTTAACTCAAAGTTATTAAGGGCCATTTTTTGAACCCCCAATCCCCAAAATTTGCTTGCAAAACTGAAAATTAAAAGTCCTATCTGGTTCTCCATACATTTACTCTCCGCATATGCGCAGACGCCAGGAAGTGACCGGAATTGGCACCAACATCATTCTTTGCAGAAGAGAGCACAGTACTACATAAAAAATTCAGCGAGGAGGTATAAGAGTCGACTCATGGGAGGGCCATCTCCGTCTGGGCCATTGGTAATAATAAAAATATAAAAATTACTTGAATTTATAATATTTTTACACTGTAAACCAATGCCCCAGACTAGCTGAATCGTAAAAAGATAGAGGGCCTAGGACTTCAGAATTAGTAGATCATTAACATAGTTCCAATCCTGTAATCCAAGGTGAAAGGAAATTAAAATTATTAGGAATTACATGTATGTCTCTCTATACAGTAATAGAGAAGACATATCATACAAAAGGAGCCCAGATCAAGTAATTCCGTATACTTAGCATGAAGACTATGCTAATTGGATGTAATGAGTTCCCAATTTTTAAGGTTAGCCCAGACTAAGCCAAAAAAATTAGGATGGCGTATTTGAGAATGAGAGAATATCCCCCACAAACATACACCATATACAATAAAACTCCAGCTGTTTGCAGGATGTAATTACAGATAAAACAGCTTCACTCATAGTTACATACTTATCAAGTTGGAGGAGAGGTAAAAAATACCCCCCCACCCACCTTTTCTTTTGAAGGAATCTTCAAAAAGAAAGAGGGGAGTGCTCTGGAATCAGTAAAAGCGGTACCAAAAAGCAATATAAATATCTGTCGAACAGGCACTCAGGTATTAATTATTATTAATAAATGGTGCTTAACATCACATCAGAAGCTAAGGCTATAGCGACAATCTCGGTAATTAATATCGCCCGCTATATAACGTATACCAGAATCGGCATACGCAAATAGGTCGAAAACTGGATATAATATATAACATACACATGTCCAACAGAAACACAATGAACGATCTGTGGAAAGTAACACACTTCTGAGGTAACCCACAGGTGACCCCATTCAGGCGTACAATAAATTCCAGTAACAACACTCCCCGACATGTACAATCTGATATCTATGACACTATAAACATTGGGAATATACAAAAGTGTAAACAAGGTGCATTTGATTGAGTACCGACATTAATAGAAACCTGGATCTAGAAATGGAAGTAGGTATGATGAAGAGGCTCGACACGGACCGCCCCCGAAATAATTCATAATTTCTAAGGACAATAACACACAATAATGCGACTGCCTAATAAACTATTATTATGCACATGAGCATTGAAAACCTGCATGTAATCATCTGAATACCAGTTAACTGGCTATGCAGCCTCCGAGGTACCCAAAGACTAGCAATTTATTTAGGATGAATTATGCGCTCGTATATGACATAATTATAGATGAACAATCACAGGAAACCAACCAACTAAAAAGTGGATGTGCCCATGAGGTCGCCATAGAACACGATCCAGCCGCCGCCAATCAAGAAGTCATGAAATGCATGTATGTATTTAAACTCATACAAGGCTTGCGTGAAGAAAACTACATCTTGCCTGGATATCACCTCTAAACACATTGGCGGTGGGGTGAGGGGGTGGGGGATTTGAAGTCATATCGAACTCTCCTCACCCGCATTACTTAATCATTCTTGTGTTAGTCATAAAATAATATAAGAACCGCAATAATTCCCTCACGTCTAACCGACTCCATTTTGCCACTATGGACGAAGAAGGACGTGAAGAACAAAAACTTCCCCTGATAAAGAAGGTCCTCTCGTGGAGGAAGCTTCCGGGGACATCCCATAACAGACACTTGAGAAGACTGATCCAAGGTTTCTGTGACGACAGAGGTGCTACTAGTAGGATTCACACTGAGACTGTTTGATCTTAAACATAATCTAATGAATCAACTGAATTGGAGGATAGGCATATCCTATCATTAATCCCCATGAGATCGGCAGAGCGTCTACTGCATACGCTCAATGGTCTGGGCAAGGCAACACAAATGACGGTAACTGATTGTTCTGGTGCGACGCAAACAAATCTATCATGGGGCGATCCTTCTGGTAGCAAATCTGTCCAAATACTCGCTTGTTGAGCGTCCACACCAATTGCAACAGGCGACCTTTCCGAGAGAGCGAGTCTGCTAGTACGTTCAGACGACCCGGTATATGACGGATAGAAAGATGAACATGATGATTCATGACGTATTAAGAAAATCTTCTCTGTTACTTGGCATAACGGAAATGAATGGTGGCCGCCCTGGTTCCCGATGTAAGCTACTACTGTCAAGTTGTCTGACCAAATTTGAACATGGCTGTCCATTATTATGTGAATCCAATGTTGTAGTGCTAGCTATATTGATATCATCTCGTTGATGTTTATGTGTTTCTCCTGGAACAGAGGGTTCCAAAGACCCTGACACTTCAAGACTGCGGAACTTAGGGTCGCGCCCCAACCCATCTGACTCACATCCGTCATAATCGTGAAAGCCAGATCCAGCAGTTGCAGCGTAACTCCCGGAGTGAACCACTGAATATCTGCACAATTTGAACCCTTGTTTTACTAGGTCTGTTAAAACAATACTGGTTCAAGCGAAAGCATCTTCACATTCTGAGTAAAGAATATCTGGAGGGGATGTGTGCGGAGACAGCCCATCGGAATGAGATCCACAGCTGCTCCGACAGTCGCATGAATTCCCTCACTATTAATGCGTCTGAATGTAGACAAAAGCGAGCATAACAACTGACAAATTTCGCTCTGGGTAACAGCAGACGAACCAGATTGTTGTGAGTCTCAAAGCTCATTCCCAAATGAATAGACGACTTGTACGGAGCTAGATCTGACTTTTTCTCGTTTACGATGAAACCGAGATGTCGGAGTAATAGAAGCAGACTCTGAACATGAGCTCGAAAGTATGACATTACCGAGTTCATTGTTCGAGTGAATGCCCAAGGGGCCAGATTCAGACCAAAGCATACTGTTCTGAACTGATACACCTTCCCTTGTACGGCGAACCACAAGTACTTTTAGAATGCAGGATGTACCAGGACATGAAAGTACGCATCCTTAGATCTATGCTTGCCGCAAAGTCAATCACTTGAAAGCTTGCTATTATCGACTGAATGGACTCCATAAATAAATTTTTGGAGCCATGATAAGCTTGTTATCCAACTCAAGTCTATTACCGGTCGGAACGAGCCGTCTAGCTTCGGTACGTAGAACAGGTGACTGTAAAAATCTTGAGAATCCTGATTCTCGATGACCTGTATTGCTTCCTTTGATAAGAGAGCTTATACCTCCGGTAGGAGAAACTCTCTTATGCAAGAATTTGATGGAAGATTTGTCCAATGCGGACAGCTAGTTAGTGGAGATTTTGCTCGGAATGATAGCCGTAAGCCGTCCGAGACTACACTTCTCACCCACCGATCTTCCGTGATTGTTATCCAGTTTTTTGCGGAGCTTGATAACCTTCTGCCAACAGGCCAGCAATAGAGGTCTAAACCATGGATGACCTGCGAGGCTTACGGGAGGAGGAACCACGTCCTCCCCACGAAAAACCTCGTCTCGTCGGCCTAGGGGGATCTGATCTATAGTCCCGATCAGACTTATGCCCCTTTTTCGAGTAGCTATACTGACGACCTACAGAGTAATTATAAGAGGGTTTCTTGTACCCTCGTGAGGAGTTTCCTTTTAACGATTTTTGTCTGGAATGCCCTCCTTTACTCTTGTCTGCTGAAGTGGATTGTTGATAAGCCGACTTCAAAAGCAGAGCACTAGACGCTTTCTTAGTAGCCTGATCATAGACTAACGAAAAGCTAGTCGTCAAAAATAAAATGTTCGGAAACTGGAGTGACTCAGAGAGACCTTTTCACTCTGTCATCTTATCAGTGATGTCGACGCAAGGGCAGCATCACATCTGATTAACTCCAGATTAGCCACTGTTAAGGTGGAGTTATATGTGGTATACATAACTGCCCTGGAAAGAACTCTACGAGAGGTACAAATGTCCTCAAATTCCTTTTCCTTGAGCCGTTGCGCCATAGCTCTTGTGAGGTGATCTGCGTAAGACATAACGTCCAAATTTGCTCTATTTGAAGAAATTGCAGTCTCAATTGTGTCTGAGCGAATAGTGAATGATACAGGTAAGGATACCTCTAGATCCACGGCCTACTCATCCAAACGCAGAAGAACTCTCTGAACATCTTCCCCGACCGTTTTTAAATGAATGTGGTTCAAAAAACGGTATGTATACGGAAGATGAAGATACAAATCGCCTTCTTCCTCCCACTCAAGAGGATAAATATGGAGTTGTCTATATGGCCGAAAGCCTGCGACACCTGCATAAACTGAACCCTTTGTCTGGATAAAGTCTGCGTCCAACAACACCAGCGGTTTCTCTCTTGTCGTCACAGCATTCTGAATCGGCGGAACAAAATCAGGGTAGTATTGATGGATGAAAGCCATCGCAACCATGTACTGTTCCGAAAGGGAAGGGTAATCCTCTTCCTTATCCCTTTCACCATCCGAGAGAATCAGTTGCGAATCTTGGTCCATTGCATCTGCGTGAACAAATGACTGGACTGACCCAGCACCGTCCGACAGCTCAGATTCTGAGTCTGAGGGAGGCTGCATCTGCACTTGCTGGGATGCTGCGATCAGCTGTGCAATCTGCGACAGCAAGTTCTTCACCGAGGCCTGAGGAGCAGCGGTCTTCCATTCCTTAGCCACATGCTGCTCCTGGGACGGTGTGTCAGAAACGGATCCTTTCTCCAAACATCCCGATGATCGAGGCCTCGTCTCTCTAGCTACCGACTTCATGAGCGAAGAGTGGTTCCTTCTTCATGCAACAGGCTGGATATCCAAAGTCGGGTAGCTAGGATACAGTCATGTGTGCTTAAATAATGTAGCGGATGAAGCCGTGACTGAAGCCGACCCCGGCTACAGACTAGGCGGAGCGTCCCGAGCGGTGGGCGGACATATGCTCTGTCTTGTGCAAGTTTCCAACCAGAAAACTTCATTTCGGCCTTGTGAAACCTAGTGGAGGAACCCTTGACTGAAGCCGACCCCGGCTGCTGACTAAACAGAGTGTCCTGAGTGGAGGGCAGACACATGCTCTGGCTTGTGCATGTTTCTCAATACAACATCTGACCCCAGACGTTGCTAGATTAGAGAGGGAGGCCTCTCATGCGTGCGGTCTATCAGACTGACTTTCTCCCTATTTCCTCCCTATTTCCGTCATCGCTGGGTGAGCTATTTATATTATAGTGCTCGCTCTACCCAATCCACTTCTTATGAACGCAACAGACTTACCCGCTGTCATGGCACCCACGAACGGGGTACTGCTTCACCGTTTGAGCTAGCTGCTTGCAAGAGATTAAAACCCTTAACAAAAGGCCCTAACTCTTGCAATAATGAGCACTGCAGCTAGCTCTATATGCTCCACGGAGCGCGACGGCGGTAGCACACTTGGATGGGTGTCAGAATATCATCACCATGTTCATGTTCCTCTGAAATAGAAACTGACAGAATGAATTAAAACGCAGTGAGAGGCCTGATCCTCAGAACCTCACCGCCAACAACGTACTGAGACACCCGACTCCAACATCAGCCATCCCAGTGAACACAAGAATGACAAGAGTCCGCAGGAGTGTATCAGCTAAAGTCGATATCAGTTCTCCAAACTCCACAACAATATATAATTATAACTAAGATACTTGAATTATAGCTATCATAATTAAATTCAATATATTTTTTGTAAACAAAAAAATTTTGAAAAAACGTCCAAGTTCCCAAAGGGAACATTAAGACCCCCAAGGGCATCCCCATAGAGCCTAAGTGTGGACAAAATCCAAATTTTTTGAGCTACACTACCAGAATAATAATCAATGTTTCCTACAGTATACTACAGTAATAGAATATAAAAAAATCTACCTATATATGAGGACGTTGACATGTAAACAAGACATCAGGCACACAAAAAAGGCCCAAAGTCAGAACCAATTGAAATACTATCAGATGCAAAGCTAGATCTTCATATGAAGAAAAAACGATACATCAGATAGAAGATGCAAGACTAAATGACCTAACACCCCCTAGGGTGAGGACGTAACCCTGGGGAAGAAGCAGAATAATATTCTGTAATATATGTTAAACTCCCAAGAAATTTAATAAAAAATTTCAATAAAAAATAGACAAAAAGCAAAAAGCTTAAGAGTTTAACAGGAAGGGTTCATGGAAGGATAGGGAAGGAATACTTAACAAACAGTGGAATAATCATTATCAAAAATGATAAATTCATAGTATTTTGTATATTTTTTATACTTACCAATGGCCCAGACCAACTGGTGCTAACTCAAAAAATAATCCAGGGCCAAACACAAATTTTGTCCCCCACCCAATCCTCAAAATTTGCATGCAAAACCAAAAATTAGAAGCCCTATCTGGTCCTCCATACTTTTGAGAACTGCGCATGCGCAGTATCCAGGAAGACACGGAAATTGGCGCCAACCATCATTCTTTCTAAAAATTACCTGCTAAATGTTGTAAACAGTGGGGAGATATGAGTGCCCACTCATGGGAGGGCCATTCCCATCTGGGCCATTGGTAAGTATAAAAAATATACAAATTACTATGAATTTATAATATTTTTATACAACAACCAATGGCCCAGACTAGCTGAATCGTAAAAAGGCTGGAGGGCCTAGGACATAGAGGGAAAACCCAATCACTCAATCACTCATAAAGGATATCTCCAACAGGAGAATAGGAGAGAAAGGAATTATATACGTCTTTCCTCATTTGCGAAAAATGAGAGACATAACACCAACAATGTAACTGAGTATTACATATTATATAATTCTCCATTTAATGCCCGCATAACCCATTATGCTAATTCGGTGAAGGGAAGCCCATATATAAAGACAGTCCAGAGAATGAGACTCTTTATACTCATTTAAAAGTGTCAGAGGATTGTATATTAACGCCCGTTTGACACGTGACATATACAAATGCTTCACAGTGAGCTACACTTTAAAAACAATACATAATGAGACATATAATTTGCTTCACACTGAGCTACACATTAAAACCATTCCAGCACCGACTCAGTGCTACTGACATCAGAGGAGGTCTTCCCTTGCTTTTCACTATAAAGCCGAAGAGGGCAGCGGAACAGCGTCACTGCTGGAACGGGCTGCCTAAATAACTATAGATGTAAACAATTTAGTGGACGACATTCTAAGCAACAGAAAGAGGACCTAAACATCTAAGGTCACTGGAGATGGATTCTAAATTTCTAAGGTAGAACTTGGTAAATGTAGAGGGCTGTGTCCGGAATGCAGCCTTCGTGAGATCAGTAATGGCTATACTGTTAGAATAGGCCCAGGAAGTGGACAGTGCTCTAACTTCATGCGCTGATATCTTATTAACAGAATGCTGATCTGAAGATAGATTTTCATAGGCAATGCGTATTGCCAACTGAATCCATCTTGCAATAGAATGAACAGAAACATCCCTTCTGTTAGGAATTAAAGAAAGAAAGAAGTGTTTTCTTCCTTTTCTAATAAATTCTGATCGCCGTTTATATACAGTTGTCCGTAGGAGACAGAGCCCTAATCGTAATAGGCTTAGGCCATTTATCTGGAGCCTGATTCTTTGCCAAAAATCCCACTTCTGTAGTTAAAGTAATGGTATTATCCACACTATGGTAGTGAGCTTCGTCAACAGATAAAGCATGAAGTTCGCTAACTCTTCTAGCGGATGCAAAGGCTAAGAGAAATGCCATTTTACAGATCAAGAATTTGAACTCTACAAAGTCCAATGGCTCAAATGGAGCTTCTTTAAGCTTCACAGAACCCAAGCCTAATTCCACTTAGGAATTAATCTTAGGGTTCTAGGTCTATTGATAGAAATATTTCTCACCAGTTTGGATAATGAAGCATTAGACCCAATTGCCAAGCTATCATGATGAGCGCAAGTGTCTGATAACATTGACCTATAGCCCTTAATAGTGACGGGCTGCAGTTTGAGATCGTCAAAAAAGTAGACCAGCAAGTTGGCAATGTCCGGAATGGACAGATCGTATACGTCTATCGACCGATCCTTACTCCAACGGAAGAAAACCCTCGACTTCGCTGCGTAATTCAATGAAGAGGAGGACCTTCTGCAGTTAGAAACTGTGTCCACTGCTCATCCTGTAAATTGCTTGCCATGCAAGAAGGACCACACAACGGAAATCTGTAAAGGTTGAGACCTTCCGGGTTGTGATGCAGTGCGCGTGAATTCCCCTGATAAAGAAGGCCCTCTCGTGGAGGAAGCTTCCGAGGAACGTCCCATAACAGACACCTGAGAAGACTGATCCACGGTTTCTGTGACGACAGAGGTGCTACTAGTAGAATTTTGCACTGAGACTGTTTGATCTTTAACAAAATCTGCTGAATCAATGGAGTTGGAGGATACGTATATTCTATCATTCCGTCCCAAGAAATTGACAGAGCATCTACTGCGTACGCTCCATGGTCTGGACATGGCGACACATACGTCTGTAACTGATTGTTCAGACGCGTCGCGAACAGATCTATCATGGGTTGATACCACTGGTAGCAAATCTGTCTAAATACATGCTTGTTGAGCATCCACTCTGATGGCAACAGGCGACCTTTCCAAGAGAGTCTTCTATAACGTTCAGACGACCCGGTATATGACAGACAGAGAGATGAACATGATGATTCACGACATACAGAATTTTTTCCGTTAGTTCGCATAACAGAATCGAATGAGTGCCGCCCTGGTTCCTGATATACGCTACAACTGTCGAGTTGTCCGACAATATCTGAACGTGAGCGTCCGCTAGAATGTGAATCCAATGTTGTAGCGCTAACCATATTGACATCATCTCCTTGATGTTTATGTGTTTTTCTAGGAACCAAGGGTCCCAAAGACCCTGACACTTCAAGTCTGTCGGGCTCAGGGTCGCGCCCCAATCCGTTTGACTCGCATCAGTCATAATCGTGAAAGCCGGGTCCGGCAGTTGCAGTGGAACTCCCTGAGTTAACCACTGAATATCTGCCCAAATCTGGACATTTTGTTTTACTAGGTCTGTTAAAACAATACTGGTCTCAAGCGAATGTGTCTTCACATTCCAGTTCTGAGTAAAGAATATTTGGAGGGAACGTGTGTGCAGACGGCCCATCAGAATAAGATCTGCAGCCGCTCCGCACAGCCACATCAGTCGCATGAATTCCCTCGCTGTTAATGGGTCTGAGTGTAGACAAACACAAGCATAACAACTGACTAATTTCGCTCTGGGTAACGGCAGACAAACCAGATTGTTGTGAGACTCGAAGCTCATTCCCAAGTGAATGAACGACTTGGATGGAGCTATATCCAACTTTTTCTCGTTTATGATGAAACCGAGACGTCGGAGCAATAGAAGCAGACTCTGAACATCGTTCTGAAGAATGATTTTGTTGCCGTATCTCTGAACAATGTCGTCCAAGTAAGCCGATGTTACCGAAGACGAATGAGCTCGGAAGTGTGACATTACCGAGTTCATTATTCGAGTGAAAGCCCAGGGCGCCAGGTTCAGACCAAAGCACATCGGTCGGAACTGATACACTTTCCCTTGTACTGCGAACCGCAGGTACTTTCTGAATGCCGGATGTACAAGGACATGAAAGTACACATCCTTTAGATCTCTGCTTGCTGCATAGTCGTTCACTCGAATGTTTGCTCTTACCAACCGAATGATCTCCATTTCGAACTTCAGAGCCACAATAAGCTTGTTTATCCAGCTCAAGTCTATTACTGGTCGGAGCGAGCCACCTGGCTTCGGTACAAGAAACAGGTGACTGTAGAAACCTTGAGAATTTTGATTCTCGACAACCTCTATTGCTTCCTTTGATAAGAGAGCCTGTACCTCCGCTAGGAGAGACTCTCTTTTGCAAGGATTTGACAGAAGATTCGTCCAGCGCGGACATCTTGTTAGTGGTGGTTTCGCTCGGAATGTTAGCCGTAGGCCATCCAAGACTACATTTCTCACCCACTGATCTCCCGTAATTGTTATCCAGTTTTTCACGAATCTTGATAACCTTCCGCCAACTGGCAAGCAATTGAGGCCATGACCATCACCTGTACGACCTGCGAGGCTTACGGGAGGAGAAACCACGTCCTTCCCACGAAGAGCCTCGACCCGTTGGCTTAGGGGCATCTGACCAGGAGTCTCGATCAGACCTATGCCCCTTTCCCGAGTTGTTGTAATGACGACCTCCAGAGTAAACATATGAGGGTTTCCTATACCCTCGCTAGGAGTCCCTTTTTGGCGATTTCTGACTGCGACGTCCTCCTTTACTCTTTTCTGCTGACGCAGGTTGATGAGACGCCGACTTTAGAAGCAGACTGTTGGACGCTTTCTTAGTAGCCTGGTCATAAACCAGAGAAATCTTGTCATCAAATATAGTGTGTCCGGAAACCGGAGCGACTCGGAGAGAATTTTTCATCTTGTCATCTATCAAAGATGACGCAACAAGGGCACCATCACGTCTGATTAACTCCAAATTAGCCACTGTTAAGACAGAGTTATACATGGTAAACATAACTGCCCTGGAAAGAACTCTTAAAGAGGTACGGATGTCCTCAAATTCCTTCCCATTGAGACGTTGCGCCATAGCTCTTGTAAGGTAATCTGCGTAAGACATAGCGTCCAAATTCGCTCTATCTGAAGAAATTGCCGTCTCAATTGTGCCCGAGCGAATTGTGAATGACCCAGGTAAGGATACCTCTAGATCATTGGCCTGCTCATCCAAATGCAGAGGAACTCTCTGTACATCTTCTCCGACTGTTTTAAACGAACGTGGTCCAAGAAACAGTAAATTTATGGAGGATGATGATAAGAAACTGCCTTTCTTCTTCCCACTGAAGAGTTTAAATATGGCGTCGTCTAAATGGCCAAAGGCCTGAGACACCTGCCTAGACTGAACCGGAAAAGATAGGACCTCCTCCTTTGTCTGGATAAAGTCTGAGTCTAACGACGCCAGGAGTTTCTTTCTTGTCGTCGCAGCATTCTGATTTGCCAGAACAAATTAAGGGTAGTATTGATGGATTAAATCCATCGCAACCATGTGTTGTTCCGAAAGGGATGGGTAATCTTCTTCCATATCCCTTTCACCATCTGAAAGAATCAGTTGTGAATCTCTGTCTGTTGCATCTGAATGGGCAGATGACTGGACCGACCCAGCACCAACCGACAGCTCAGGTTCTGAGACTGCCGTAGGCTGCTCTTGCACTTGCTGGGATGCTGCGATCAGCTGCGACAGCAAGTCCATTACAGAGGACTGAGGAGCAGCGGTCTTCTGTTTCTTTGCCGCTTGCTGCTCCTGGGACAGTGTGTCTGAGATGGCTCTTTTTTCCAGACGTCCCGATCAATGAGGCCTCGTCTCCCTAGCTACCGGATGGTCCGACTTCACAGACGATGAGTGGTCCCTTCTTGGCGATGCAGGCTGGATATCCGAAGTCGGGTAGCTAGAGTGCAGTCGTGTGTGCTTGGTAGATGACGTTGTAGAAGCCATAACTGCAGCTGAGGCTGGCTGCGATTTATGTGGAGCGTCGAAACGGAAGGCGTGGACGTATGCTCAGACTCTCGCAAGTTTTTAATCACAACATCTGGCCACCCCAGATGCTGCCGAGAAAGAGAGTGGCCTCTCTCAGACCTCGCCAAGCTTCCCACGGTACTTGCAGGCTTCTTCCTCTGTTCCGTCATCGCTGGGTGAGCATGTTTATGTTTTAAGGTGCTCACTCTACCCAATCCACTTCTATCGACCACAACGGACACACCCGCCGTCACAGTACCCACGGACGCAGTAACCGCTTCACCAGTCGAGCTAGCTGTAGACAAGGGATTAAAACCACTGGCTAGTGGCTTTATCCCCTGTCTGATATTCCTGAGCACCTTGGCAGCAAGCTCTGTTTGCTCATCTGAGTGCGACGACGGTAGCACACTTCCTCTAGGCATCACGTAAACATCACCATGTTCTTGTTCCTCTAAAAAAGAAACTGAGAAACTTGATTGACTTTACGGCGAGAGGACTGGCATTGGCCTCTCACTGCTAACAACATACCGTGACACCCATGACCAACGTTTGTAATCCCATCCAACACATGTAGGACAAGAATTAGTGGGAGTACATCGACTACAAGCAAGGCAACATGCATGTAAATCGGAGGCAGACTTCCTAGCCTTGCATTTTGAGCAATAAGCTATCATGATTAATCAAAACAAAGTTGACAGTACTCCCACCAACTCCACAATAAATATATAATAAAGATACATAATAAATCACATTCAAAATAAAAATCAATTTCAAAAAATTTTCCAAAAAAATTTTGATAGGAGCCCAAGTTCCCAAAGAGAACAGACGAGCCCAAGGGTATCCCGATAGAGCCTAAGTGTGGACAAAATTCCAAAAATTATTGCTACACTATCGGAATAACATAATATGTATCTTACAACAATCCTACAGTAATATAAATAAGAAACTACATATGTTTATGAGACATTGCCAATGTAAACAATGTCATTAGAAAAACCAGAAACAAGACTCCAGGCACTGAATAAACAAGGCCCGAAGTCAGTAACAGATTTTAGACTATCCGATGTAAATCAAGATCTTCAGATGAAGAAAAAACGATACATTGGATATATGATGCATGACCCAAACGCCTAAACAACCCTAGGGTGAGGGCGTAACCATGGGAAAATATAGAATAAACATTCTGTATAACACGTCAAACTCCCAAGAAATTTTATAAAAAAATTTCAATAAAGTAAGCCAAAAAGCTTGGGAGTTTGACAGGAGGGCTTCAAGGAAGGATAGGGAAGGAACACTTAACAAACAGTTGAAAAATCATTAGCAAGAATGATGACGTCAGTCCCTTGTCCCGAAATTGGGAAATATGAAATAATTTTTATAAAAATTATAAAGTTACAGCCCTGAACGTTTCCAACCACCGTTGTTCACTTCCATCATCCAATTATGTCCTTGGATCCACCAATTCTACCATTGATTTGTGTCTGGCATCATTAAAACAGATTTAAAAGCACAGATGTTAGTTTGTTGTTACTGACTGGAGGGCCAAACGAAGAATGATGGTTGGCGCCAATTTCGGTGTCTTCCTGGATACTGCGCATGTGCAGTTCGCAAAAGTATGGAGGACCAGATGGGACATAAAATTTTCAGTTTTGCATGCAAAGTTTGGGGATTGGGTGGGGGGGGGGGGGGGGAGATTTGTGTTTGGCCCTGGATTATTTTTTGAGTTAGCACCAGCTAGTCTGGGCCATTGGTTGTTGTATAAAAATATGATGATGTCAGATGTCCTGAAATTGGGAAACATAAAATAATTTTATAAATATTATAAAGTAACAGCCCTGAACGTCCAAAACCACCGCTGAACACTTCCTTCATCCAATAACAGCCTTGTATCCACCAATTCTTGCATTGATTTGTCTGGCATCCTCAAAAAACGAGATTTTAAAGCACAGATGTCATTTCATTGTTGATGACTTTAGGGCTAAACAAAGAATGATGTTGGCGTCAATTCCAGTCACTTCCTGACGTCTGTGCATTTGCAGAGAGTAAATGTATGGAGGGTGAGATAGGACTTTTAATTTTCGGTTTTACAAGCAAATTTTGGGGATTTGGGGGTTCAAACTTGTGTTTGGCCCTTAATAACTTTGAGTTAAGCACCAGCTAGTCTGGGCCATTGGTTTACAGTGTAAAAATATTAAATCTACATATGAATGCAGAAATAATTGAGTGGAGTTATGGTTCAAAACAACTCGAATCAGCAAAACAAGAGGCCCCAGAGGTGTCTGAAGAGCTCACCTGACAAAGTTGTTTAAAGAAAGGATTTAATTATTTAAAAAAAAGTCATTCAGCACCTTGTAATCATGAGATCAAAGGTCTCCAAGTGTTCTATGATTTGTAATGATTGCCAACCTAATGGCTGTAGCATACTCGGTCTTCAAACATAGTCCATCCTCTGCCTGCCTAAGTTGTAGACCAAGACTGCTCCCAAATGTTGAGTGCTCACATAATCGGTGACAGTACTTTCTCAAAATCTGTGGCAGTCAGGCTATTACCTGCAGAAAACTAAAATGAAAGTGTCAATGACACTGTAGCTCAACTTGTCAAGACATGTACGTGTATAGTATGTAACACAGCAATGACAAACATCTAGGTAATGACTTGATAACAAAGGTACATATAAAGTATTGTAACGGTCTGTACATAAATACTGACCGTTGCCTGTAACAAATGTATAGGTAAAGTATTGTAAAGGTGGGTGACAGTCAGATGCTAAACTAGAAAAGAAAACTTTGAGTCCCAGAGTGGGTCTGACTGAACCCCAAATATTTTTTCTCATAGCACAGTGATAACAAAGGCACCCCAAAACACACTCATTCCTGTACCAAGGTGAAAACAAAGGTACCCAAGACATTTCGTGAAGATCAGTTCATAAATACGAGCTGTATAGAAGTTGTGACAAAAAACTGATTGGACCTAATTTCGGTACAAAATGGCCACTGGCAGCCATCTTGAATTTTGGACCGCACTCAGAAACACTCGTTTTCGTCCCAAGGTGATAACAAAGGTACCCAAGAAGTTTTGTGAAGATCGGTTGATAAATACAGCCTCTAGCCCGAGCTGTATTGACATGTGCACTTACAGTGTATAAGTAGCACTAAATAAATCAAAATTCATCTAATTTGCATAATTTCTGCACGAGAAAAAAACCCGTACTATATGTGATGTATTCCATGTTACTAAACATTCATACAAAAATTTATTCAAATCAGAACTTTCATACAGAAGTTCTGCGCAAATATCTGATTGCCCCTAATTTTGAACAAAATGGCTGCCAGTGGCCATCTTGAATTTTGGGCCAGACCCAAAAACACTCGTTCTCGTCCCACAGTCATAACAAAGGTACCCAAGAAGTTTCGTAAAGTTCGGTTCATAAATACGGCCTCTAGCCCGAGCCGTATCGCCAAAGTTGAGCTAAAAATGACACTTTCTAGAGCACACTGGACGAGAAAAACTGAAGAAAATGTAAAAAAGAACATACTGCAAATAAAATGCGGCAGTAATGGTGAATAGAAAGTACCTTAAAGTTGGTTCTAACTTCCATGTTTTACATACAAATTCTCTCCAGTCTTGTTTCAATACAGCTGTTGGATCTGGAACTTTTTTCTTCTCTGTATCAGGAGATTTAGCACTTTTACTGGCATTTCCTGAAAGTAATTCATGCACAATTACTACTTCAAAAGAACACAAACAGTGTTGCCCAACTCTTTAACCAAAACCAATAGAAGATGACGCTTACAAAAGAAGTTTCTTCAATATCTGATTGAGAAAAGAATTATTTTTGGTTGCTAAAATTTGTTTTCATCTCTTTGCCTTATTATAATTCATGGGAAAGTGTCTTTAGGCACTCTCCTATAAACTGAAACAAGACAAATTCATACAAACTAAATAAATTTACTTCAAAGATAATATGATTCCCATCAAGAGAATATGAAGTCTTTTAATTGCAGTACAGTGGAGCCCACTTAATTGATATCTCCTAACAGAATAACCCTGTTAATTGAATATAATTTCCCAACACAAAACCATTTACCATCCCTCCAGTATAAATTTGACCTGTTAATTGAATATTATAAATTCATAGTAATTTGTATATTTTTATACTTACCAATGGTCCAGACTAGCTGGTGCTTAACTCAAAGTTATTAAGGGCAAACACAAATTTTGAACCCCCAAATCCCCAAAATTTGCTTGCAAAACCGAAACATGTGCAGACGTCAGGAAGTGACCGGAATTGGCGCCAACATCATTCTTTGCAGAAGAGAGTACTACATAAAAATTCAGCGGGGAGGTATGAGTGCCCACTCATAGGAGGGCCATCTCCGTCTGGGCCTTTGGTAAGTATAAAAATATACAAATTACTATGAATTTATAATATTTTTACACTGTAAACCAATGGCCCAGACTAGCTGAATTGTAAAAAGGTGGAGGGCCTAGGACTTCAGAATTAGTAGATCAACATAGTTCCAATCCTGCAATCCAACGTGAAAGGAAATTAAATTTATTAAGAATTACATGTATTTCTCTCCATACAGTAATAGAGAAGACATATCATACAAAAGGAGCCCAGTTCAAAGAATCCCGTATACTTAGCATGAAGACTATGCTAATTGGATGTAACAAGTTCCCAATTTTTAAGGTTAGCACGGACTAAGCCCCCAAAATTAGGATGGCATATTTGAAAATGAGAAAATATCCTCCACAAACATATGCCATACACAATAAAACTCCAGCTGTATGCAGGATATAATTACGGACAAAACAGCTTCCCTCATAGTTACATACCTATCAAGCCGGAAGAGAGGTAAAAAATCCCCCCCCTTTTCTTTTGAAGGAATCTTCAAAAAGAAAGAAGGGAGCGCTCTGGAATCAGTAAAAGCGGAACCAAAAAACAATATAAATATTTGTCGAACAGGCACTCAGGTATTAATTTATTATTAATAAATGGTGCTTAATGCCACTTCAGAAGTTAAGGCTATAGCAACGTTCCCAGTAATTAATACTGCCCGCTATATAACGTACACCGGAGATGGCTTACGCAGATAGGTCGAAAACCGGTGATATAATATATAACATACACATGTCCAGTTGAACCACAATGAACTATCTCTGGAGAGTAAACACACTTCCGAGGTAACCCACAGGCGACCCCATTCAGGTATACAATAAATTCCAGTAACAACACTCCGCGATGTGTACTATCCGATATCTATGACACTATAAACGTGCGAATATACGAGTTGAGTACCGACATTAATAGAAACCTGGATCTAGAAATGGAAGTAGATATGATTAACAGGCTCCGACACAGACCGCCCCCTAAATAATTCATAATTTCAAAGGTCCATAAAATACAATAAAGCATCAGCCTAATAATTATTATGCGAGTGAGCATTAAAATCCTACATGTTTCACTCTGTTATGGACCTGCCATGAGAGACCACCTGTCTTGGGAGACCAGAGAACTGTAGCAAAAACTCAATTTTTAACCCGTTTTGAGAGACTGCAAAGTTAAAAAATTTATAGTAATTTATATATTTTTTATACTTACCAATGACCCAGACATAGCTGGTGCTAACTCTTAAAAATCTAGGGCCAAACACAAATTTTGCCCCCCAATCCCCAAAATTTGCATCTAAAACCCAAGAAATCATGTCCTGAATGGCCCTCCATACTTCGCCTCTACTGCGCATGCGCAGTGTCAAGGAGGTCCCGAAATTGGCGCCCTTTATCATTCTTACAATCAGTGCCTGGTCAGCGCTATGTACTCAGTGGGGAGGTATGAGTTCCCAACTCCTGGGAGGGCCATCCCTGTCTGGGTCATTGGTAAGTATAAAAAATATATAAATTACTATAAATTTTTTAACATTTTTATACTGTACCAATGACCCAGACATAGCTGAATAGTAAAAAGGCTGGAGGGCCTAGGACATAGACGAAAATCCAATAAGCTCAACTATATAAAATAGAGTCATCTCCTCGAGGAGAAAAGGAGTATTAGGCTTTACATGTATCTTTCTTATTTATGATAAATTAGAAAGACACAACACCCTCCATAATTGAGCATCATAACATTCATGTTCTCTATTAACAACGAGTATAATCCTTATACTAATTATTTTTAAAGTAAGCCAATAAATAAAGTTAGTCCAGAGAATTGAGACTCTTAAAACTCTTTTAAAAGTGTCCGAGGATTGTATGTTAACGCCCGTTTGACACGTGACATATTCAAATGCTACACTTTAAAAATATGACATGAATGAATTTTTTAAACATTAACTTTTCACTTTAAAACCATCCCAGAACAGCTCAGAATTACTGACTCCGGAGGAGGTATCCCCTTGTTTTCATTATTATTAAAACAGGTGACCCAAGGGAACACCCTCCCCCCCCCCCCCCCCCCCACCCTTCCCCTTGCCCTGGGCCAAATAGCCCAGAGCGAAGAGGGCAACAAGACGGTGTCACTGCCTGAACAGAAAGCCTACATAACTATAGTTGCAACTGTTTAATGAACAACATTCTGAGCAGCAGATAATGGACCTAAACAATGCAGGTCTCCAGAAATAGACTCAATATTTCTGAGATAAAAATTTGTGAATGTGGATGGCTGAGACCAATATGCAGCCTTCATTAAATATGTAATAGCAACAATATTTGCAGAAGCCCAAGATGTAGAAAGAGCTATTACTTCATGAGCTGAAATCTTAAGCACAGACTGCTGAGTTAAAGATAGAGTATCATAAGCAGTACAGATAGTTAATTGAATCCATCTAGCAATAGAATGGACCGTAATGTCCTTTCTATTAGGCATCAGAGACAGAAGAAGCTTTTACGTCCTTTCTGATAAACTGAGATCTTGTTTATAAATACATAAAGCTCTAACCGGACAGAGTAAAGGCCTATGCCCGTCTGAAGACGGAAGGGCCTTAATAACAATAGGTTCCGGATATTTATTAGGAGCCTGATTCTTAGCCAAAAATCCAACATTAGTAGTAAAGGTAATAGTGTTCCAGATACTACGAAAGTGAGAATCGTCCACCGATAGTGCATGAAGCTCACTGACTCTTCAGCAGAAGAGAAAGCTAAGAGAAATGCTGTCTTATAAGACCAGAATTTGAAATCTACTGTCTCAAGAGGCTCAAATGGTTTTCTTTTAGTTTAAGAAGAACCCAAGCTAAATTCCATTTAGGAATTAATCTAAGGGTTCTAGGTCTATTTATCGAAAAGTTTCTAACTAATTTAGATAAAGAGACATTAGATCCAATTGTAAACTATCATGGTGTGCATAGGTATCAGATAACATAGACCTATAACCTTTAATAGAAACAGGCTGCAGTTGATCTCGTCAAACAAGTATACTAGAAAGTTTGCAATGTCTGGTATGGAGGGATCAAAAATATCAACATAATGATCCCTACACCAACGACGAAAGACCTTCCACTTTAGCCGCATAGTATAGCGAAGAGGAGGTCCTCCTACAGTTAGAAATCGCGTCCACTGCTCATCCTGTACAATGCTTGCCGTGCAAGAAGGACCGCACAACGAAATACGTGAAGGTTGAGACCTTGCGGGTTGTGATGAAGTTGACGCGATTTCCCCTGCGAAAGAAGATCCTCTCGTGGAGGAAGTTTTCGCGGTAAGTCCCACAGCAGACACCTGAGTAAATTTATCCACGGTCTCTGTGGAGACAGAGATGCTACCAACAGAATTGTATTGTGATTGTTTTATCTTAGCAATATTTGCTGAATCAACGGCGCTGGAGGATACGCAAATCCTATCATTCCGTCCCACGAGATCGGTAGAGCGTTTTCTGCATATGCTCGGGGATCCGGACATGGTGACACATACGTCTGCAATTGATTGTTGAGTTGTGTCGCAAATAAGTCTATCATTGGCCGCTTCCATTGGTAGCAAATCTGATTGAATACCTGTTTGTTGAGAGTCCATTCTGACGGCAACAAGCGACCCTTCAGTGAAAGGGAGTCTGCTAATACATTCAGACGACCCGGAATATGACGGACCGAAGCAGAACTTGGTGTTCTAGAACAAACAGAAGGATTCTTTCCGTTAAATTGAATAATGGAACGGAATGAGTGCCTCCCTGGTTCTGGATATACGCAACTACTGTCGTATTGTCGGACAGGATTTGGACATGCGCTTTCTGAATAATGTTCATCCAATGACGTAGCGCAAGCCAAATTGACATCATTTCTTGGATGTTTATGTGCTTGCCTAGAAACTGCAGAACCCAAAGACCCTGGCACTTCGAATCCGTTGGGATCAATGTTGTACCCCAACCTGTTTGACAGGCATCCGTCATAATCGTAAAACTCGGATCGGGCAACTGCAATGTTAGCCCAAGTCTGAATCTCTTGTTACACTTGATTGACAAGAGAACGTCTGTATCGAGCAATTCATAGATTGCTGAAAGGTTGCCGTCGAAGAGAAGCTTCTCCGAGACCGAAGCGACTCTGAGAGAGTTCTTCACCTTACTATCACGCGCGTGGATGTAGCTAGGGCTGCGTCACGTCTAACCAACTCCAGGTTTGCCACTGAAGGGCGGAGTTATACGTGGAAAAGCTACTGCCCTTGAAAGAAATCTCATTGAGGATCATATCCTGGAATTCTTTCCCTTGAAGACGTAATGATAACGCCTTAGTAAGGTGGTCTGCATATGATAAAGCGTCTAAGTTAAGTCTGTTAGACATTATTGTCGTTTCCAACGTCGTGGTTGGAATTGACATAGACGGCGATATAGACAATTCCCAGTCTTCAGCGTCGTCGTCTAGACGCAGAGGAACTCTCGGTATGCCCTGTCCTGCCATTTCAAATTTATTCCTTGAATTGATGAAAGGCAGATTTAGAGCATTTGCGGACAAGAAACTAGACTTGCCTGTTTTGGTAGCAAACTTATATATAGCGTCGTTCAATAATTAGAATGTTCTTGTGACATTATTGGACTGTGTCGGCAACTCAGGGACGATGTCCCTGAACCGATCAAAAACTCTGTGTCCAATGACGCTATTAGTCTCTTATCCAGCATCGCAGCATTCTAGTCCGACGGAACAACCTCTGGAAGATAATGCCGGAAGAAATCTATGGCAGCTTCTGTTGTTCCGAAAGGGAAAGCTCAAAATCCTCCGAATCCCTTTCGCCATCCTGTTGGACCCTATGAAGTGCTCGGTTGTCCGTACCTGATGCTTCAGCGGAGCGAACCGACCCAGCATCATCGGATTATTCCTGATCCGACAGAGATTCTGTCGTTTGCTGGGATGCTGCGATAAGTTGTGCTATTTTGGATAGCACGTCCGTCACTGAGGCCTGTGGAGAAGCGGTCTTACCTTGCTTTGCCGCTGGAAGCTCCGTGTACGTTGCCCCGTGCATACTTCTATTATGCGAGCGTCCGGAGTCTACAGGCCTCGTGTCCCTTGGCTACCGGATGGCGTGACCTGTTCGCCGTGGAATCCCTGATTGGCGAAGCTGGCAGGATATTCGAGGTCACGTAGCCAAGGTGCGGTCGTGTGTGCTGCCGTGAGGATGAGGAAGCCTTATTGACAGTCTCTCGGACTGTCTATATAACGGAGCGTCCCGAACGGCGGACATATGCTCCGAATGCGAAACGTTTGTACCACAACATCTGGTCCCAGATGTTGTTGTACGAGAGAGGGACCTCTCTCGCTCGCAGCCCGGATGGACCTGGACGAGCTAGAAACCGGACTAATAGGCTTCCTCCGTTCTCTCCTCTGATCCGCCGTCACTGGGTGTGCACTTAGTTGATTTATAGTGCTCGCATCACCCAAAACTCCTTTCTGGACCGCAACAGACGAACCCGGCTGCCGAACCATTCGATGAATGGACGCTGCACCGGGCAAGCTAGCGGACGTCAAAGGCCGTCGATCCTGCTAGGGACCTCTTAGGCAATTGACGTATTTCCATGAGCACTTTGCCGCTAGCTCTTCATTTAATTGTGACGAGGGAGGCACACTTTTGGAAGACATCACGGATACATCACCCTGTTCTTGTTCGTCTGAAATAGAGATTGATAAACTAGAGTGACCCTGCGGAGAAAGGACCGGCATGGCCATTTCCCCGCTAACATACCATGACACACGCTTCCCATGTTGTCATCCCAATTGACACATACTGAACAGGAGTTAGTGCGAGTACACTGACTACAATTAATACAATGATTATGAAAGTCAGAGGAAGATTTCCTCTTATTACAATTGAACAATATCCTTTCATAGTGAAAGGAATACAAAAAGTCCTAGTACTCGCACGAACCCCTGAAAACAAAGATACATAATAACATGATCCATTAACATAGAAAAAATAATTGAAATCAAAAAAAATTTTTGAAAACATATTTTTTCAGAAAAGCCCAAGTTTCTGAAAAGTAACGTTGAGCCCCAATGGATCCCAAGCCTAAGTGTGAACAAAAATTTTAAAACTATTTTTAAAAATTAATGCAACACTTACGAATAATAATAATGTATCTTGTTATGATTAACTAACACAAAGACAAGAAATCCCCCTCCACAGAGACTGTTGTCAATGTAAACAAGAAGTGTAAAAACACCAGAAACATGACTCCAGGCACTGATAAAAAAATTTTAAGTTACAGCCCTGATTATTTTCTGTCACTCATTTTTCCTCTCCTCCTTCTATTTCCTCTTTAGATCCACCATTTCTCTAATATTTATGTGTCTGGCATCATTTAAACTGAGATTTACAAGCACAAAGATCAGTCAGATGTGAACTGATGAAGGGCCAAACAAAGAATGATAAATGGCGCCAATTTTGGGACCTCCTTGACACTGCGCATGCGCAGTAGAGGCGAAGTATGGAGGGCCATTCAGGACATGATTTCTTTGGTTTTAGATGCAAATTTTGGGGATTGGGGGGCAAAATTTGTGTTTGGCCCTAGATTTTTAAGAGTTAGCACCAGCTATGTCTGGGTCATTGGTACAGTATAAAAATATCAATTTTGGGCAATTTCAGAGTATTAAAATCAATTAGGATCAACGCAATGTGTACAGAAATCAATAGTTCAAAAATGTAACCCGGACATCTGCCCAACAGTGAAATTCAGTCAGGACAACTTCCCCCAAAACCTTAATATGTGAAATCATACACATGCATGATTGTCTGAATCCTATATTAATTGGCTTTCAATTACACTGTTATTCGGTTGTATAACTCTTCAAGTCTGAGAAATTTTTATCAAGATCCATGTGAAAAGATAAAGATTATATTGCTAAAAAAAAAAATTTATGTCCATTATTTGCTGAAGTGTGACAAACTTAAAAAGAGAATTAACTCTCTTCACTCTGATGTCAAAATATCTAAATTTCAAGTAGCCATTTCTTTCCCATAATGCAACTGTGAATTTAACCAATTCAATCTTGTTTGGCAGAGCTCAATGAGCTCTGTCAAACAAGATTGAATTCATTAAATTTCTAGTTGCATTATGGGAACAATTTGCACCCATAACTTTAGATTTTTTGACATCAGTGTGCAGGGGATTAAGCAAACTAAAACACCCAGGGCAGCTTATTTTTACTCAAAGTGTGACTTGAAATTATCTGATATTAAAACAAAACCCATCAGACACAAAAATAGACTTTTCAATGTATAACAGTAAATTATTATAAAAATAGCTCATTTGAAAATATTTTGGATGGACTAACCCATTCACATCATAATCTCAAAAATGTTTTTCAGTTTATGTACTTTTAACTGTAATTTACACTGAATCAAAAAAATAAGTATAGTAGAAACAAATGTGAAAAATAGCATAAAGGATGAAATATAATAGTTCTAATATTGCATGTTTGTGGACAAGAAGTCGTGCAAAGAGTTTAATGACATGTTGTGCACCCAACCATATACAATTTTGCTACGGATTTCAAAATAGCATGTGCTACCTGAGAATGTCAAATTGAATGGGTTACCAATGATTTTCTTTGTGTTATGTTGTGCTAGAGAGCCTGGGTTATTGAGAAAACATGCTAGTTTTTGTCTTCCGCATTTTAAAAAATGCCAAGGTTATCCAAAAGTTAAAAAATTTATAGTAATTTATATATTTTTTATACTTACCAATGACCCAGACTTAGCTGGTGCTTACTCTAACAAAACCAGGGCCAAACACAAATTTTGCCCCCCAATCCCCAAAATTTGCATCCAAAACAAAAAGAAATCATGTCCTAAAGGACCTCCATACTACGCCTCTACTGCGCATGCGCAGTGACGCAGTCGTCCCGAAATTGGCGCCAATTATCATTCTTACTGGCAGTGCCTGGTCAGCGCTATGTACTCAGCGGGGAGGCAAGAGTTCCCAACTCCAGGGAGGGCCATCCCCGTCTGGGTCATTGGTAAGTATAAAAAATATATAAATTACTATAAATTTTTTAACATTTTTATACTGTACCAATGACCCAGACTTAGCTGAATAGTAAACAGGCTGGAGGGCCTAGGACATAGAGGAAAATCCAATAAGCTCAACTATATAGTAAAGAGGTAACCCCTTAAGGAGAAAAGGAGTATTAGGCTTTACATGTATCTTTCTTATTTAATATTAAATTAGAAAGATACACTACCCTTAATAATTGAGCACAATAACATTCATGTTCTCTATTAACATCCAGTATAACCCTTATACTAATTATTTTTAAAGCAAGCCAATAAATAAAGTAGTCCAGAGAATTGAGACTCTTTATAATCATTTAAAAGTGTCCGAGTATTGTATATTAAAGCCCGTTTGACACTTGACATATACAAATGCTTCACACCGAGCTACACTTTAAAAATAAGACATGAATGAATTTAAACATTAATATTACACTTTAAAACCATCCCGGAAGCGACTCAGAAATACTGACTTGGAGGAGGCATTCCCTTGCTTTTCACTATAAAGCAGGTGACCTAAGGGAACACCCGCCCCCCCCCCCCCTTCCCCTTGCCCTGGGTCAAATAGCCCAGAGCGAAGAGGGCAGCCGGACGGAGTCACTGCCGGAACAGAAAGCCTGCATAACTATAGTTGCAACTGTTTAGTGGACGACATTCTGAGCAACAGATAACGGACCTAAACAATGCAGGTCTCCAGAAATGGACTCAATATTTCTGAGATAAAAATTCGTAAATGTGGATGGCTGAGACCAATAAGCAGCCTTCATTAAATCTGTAATAGCAACACTATTAGCATAAGCCCAGGAAGTAGAAAGAGCTCTTACTTCATGAGCAGAAATCTTAAGCACAGACTGCTGAGAAGAAGATAAATCTTCATAAGCAGTACGGATAGTTAACTGAATCCATCTAGCAATAGAATGGACTGAAATGTCCTTTCTATTAGGCATCAAAGACAGAAAGAAACGTTTCCGTCCCTTTCTGATAAACTGAGATCTCTGTTTATAGATACGTAGTGCTCTAACAGGACAGAGTAAAGGCCTACGCCCGTCTGAAGACGGAAGAGCCTTAATAACAATAGGTTCCGGATATTTATTAGGAGCCTGATTCTTAGCTAAAAAACCCACATTAGTAGTGAAGGTGATAGTGTTCCCAACACTACGATAATGAGAATCATCCACCGATAGTGCATGAAGCTCACTGACTCTTCTGGCAGAAGAGAAAGCTAAGAGAAAAGCTGTCTTATAAGATAAGAATTTGAAATCTACTGTCCCAAGAGGTTCAAATGGCTTTTCCTTCAATTTAAGGAGAACCCAAGCTAAATTCCACTTAGGAATTAATCTAAGAGTTCTGGGTCTATTTATCGAAAAGTTTCTAACCAACTTCGATAAAGAGACATTAGATCCAATTTGTAAACTATCATGATGTGCATAGGTATCAGATAACATAGATCTATAACCCTTTATAGTAACAGGCTGCAGTTTGATTTCGTCAAACAAGTATACTAGAAAGTTTGCAATGTCTGGTATAGAGGGATCAAATATATCTACAGAATGATCCCTACACCAACGACGAAAAACCTTCCACTTAGCCGCATAGTTTAGCGAAGAGGAGGTCCTCCTACAGTTAGAAATCGCATCCACTGCTCGTCCTGTAAAGTGCTTGCCATGCAAGAAGGACCGCACAACGGAAGGTTGAGACCTTGCGGGTTGTGATGGAGTTGGCGCGATTTCCCCTGCGAAAGAAGATCCTCTCGTGGAGGAAGCTTCCGCGGTAGGTCCCACAACAGACACCTGAGTAGATTTATCCACGGTCTCTGTGGCGACAGAGATGCTACCAACAGAATCTTGCATTGAGATTGTTTTATCTTTAGCAATACTTGTTGAATTAACGGCGCTGGAGAATACGCATATCCTATCATTCCGTCCCAAGGGATCGACAGAGCGTCTACTGCAAATGCTCTTGGATCCGGACACGGAGACACATACGTCTGCAACTGATTGTTGAGATGTGTCGCAAATAAGTCTATCATTGGCCGTTCCCATTGGTAGCAAATCTGATTGAATACTTGTTTGTTGAGAGTCCACTCCGACGGCAACAAACGACCCTTTCGTGAAAGGGAGTCTGCTAGCACATTCAGACGACCCGGTATGTGACGGACCGAAAGAAGAACGTGATGTTCTAACGCAAACAGAAGGATTCTTTCCGTTAGATTGAACAACGGAACTGAATGAGTGCCTCCCTGATTCCGTATATACGCCACTACTGTCGTATTGTCGGATAGGATTTGGACATGAGCATCGTGAATAATGTCCATCCAGTGACGTAACGCAAGCCAAATTGACATCATTTCCTTGATGTTTATGTGCTTGCACAGGAATTGCGGATCCCAAAGACCCTGGCATCTCGAATCCGTTGGGATTAATGATGCACCCCAACCTGTTTGACTGGCATCCGTCATAACGGTAAAACTCGGATCCGGCAACTGCAGCGGAACTCCTTGAGTTAACCACTGAATGTTTGCCCAAGTCTGAATCTCTTGTTTCACTTGATCTGACAAGAGAACGTCTACATCGAGCGAATGAATTTTCACACTCCAATTCTGAGTCAGGAAAATTTGAAGAGGACGTGTGCGTAGCCGCCCCATCGGAATGAGATCCGCGGCGGCTCCGCACAGACCTATCAGTCTCATAAATTCTCTCGCCGTGACTTTGTCTGCGTGCAGACAATAGCGAGCGTAACAACTGACTAATTTCGCTCTGGTTAATGGCAGACGAACGAGATTGTTGTGCGTCTCGAAGCTCATTCCCAGATGAGTGAATGACTTGGACGGCACCAGATCCGACTTCTCCTCGTTTACTATAAAACCGAGACGTCGGAGCAATAGAAGAAGATTCTGAACATCGCTCTGAAGCGTTAACTCGTTGCCGTACCTCTGAAGAATGTCGTCCAGGTAGGCCGACGTTACTGCAGACGAATGAGCTCGGAAGTAGATCATTACCGAGTTCATTACCCGAGTGAAAGCCCAGGGTGCTAGATTCAATCCGAAGCACATCGCCCGGAATTGATACACCACTCCCAGGACTGCAAAGCGTAGATACTTTCGGAATGTCGGATGTACCATGACGTGAAAGTACGCATCTTTGAGATCTATGCTCGTTGCATAATCGTTCACCCGAATACTCGCTCTGACCGATCGAATCGTCTCCATATAAAACTTCGGAGCGACGATCAGCTTGTTTATCCAGCTCAAATCTATGACTGGACGGAACGAGCCGTCTGGTTTCGGAACCAGAAACAGATGGCTGTAGAATCCCAGAGATTCCTGGTTTTCTACGACCTCTACCGCATTCTTCATTAAAAGAGACTGCACCTCTGATAACAGAGCGTCTCTTTTCTGTGGATTTGGCGGAAGATGAGTCCACTTTGGACTTCGAGTTAATGGAGGCTTTCGTTTGAAGGATATCTTTAGACCTTCCGAAATCACTCCTCTCACCCAAGGGTCATCCGTAATCGACGCCCACTCTTGTGAAAAACTCGACAACCTTCCGCCAACCGGAACGCGATAGAGGTTTAAGCCATCACCTCCTGGACCTGCGAGGCCTGCGGTAGGAGAAACCACGTCTTCCACGACCCGCACCTCGCCTCGTCGACCTCGGGGCATCCAACCGATTGTCCCGGCCTGAAGGATGTCCCGAACGAGAGTCGCTATCCTGACGGTCTCTCGAATAAGACCAAAAGGACGCACCGGAACCTCTATAGGAACCTCTCTTGGGCGCATTAGACCCAGAAGTGCCTGTCTTATTCGTGTCTGCTGTATCCGACTTCTTAGGAGCCGATCTGAACAACAGAGAATCATTAGCTTTCTTTTTAATTTTATCATAAATAGTGGAAAGCTTGCCGTCAAAGAGAAGTTCTCCTGAGACCGAAGCGACTCTAAGAGAGTTCTTCACCTTAGAATCCACCAGTGTGGATGTAGCTAGGGCTGCGTCACGTCTAACCAACTCCAGATTTGCCACTGAAAGGGCGGAGTTACACGTGGAATAAGCTACTGCCCTTGAAAGAAGTCTTAAAGAGGATTGTATATCCTGAAACTCTTCCCCTTGAAGGCGCAGTGATAACGCCTTAGTAAGGTGATCTGCGTAAGATAAGGCATCTAAATTGGCTCTGTTAGACGCAATAGCTGTTTCCAACACCGCGGTTGGAATAGAAGCTGACGACGGTAATGATAGCTCTAAGTCTTCCGCCTCGTCGTCCATACGCAGAGGAACTCTCGGTATACCATGTCCTGCCGTATCGAATTTATTCCTTGCATTAATGAAAGGCAGGTTGAGAGTATTAGCGGACAAGAAACCTGCTTTCCCCGTCCTGGAAGCAAGTTTAAATATAGCGTCGTTCAATAATTCAAATGTTCTAGCAACATTATTGGACTGCGACGGAAACTCGGGAGCGATGTCCCTGAACCGCTCAAAAAATTCAGAGTCCAATGACGCTATAATTCTCTTGTCCGGAAGCGCAGCAGTCTGGCCCGACGGAACAACTTGAGGGAGAAAGTGCCGGATGAAGTCCACGGCAGCTTTATGTTGTTCCGAAAGGGATAGCTCCAAGTCATCCGTATCCCTTTCACCATCCGGTCGGACCTCACGATGTTCCCGGTCGTCCGCCCCCGATGCTTCGGCGGAGCGTACCGACCCAGCGCCGTCGGATAATTCTCGATCCGACACCGTTTCTGTCAGCTGCTGGGATGCTGCGATAAGCTGTGCTATCTGCACAAGAATGTCCGGCGTCGAGACCTGCGGAGGCGCAGTCTTTCGCTGCTTCGCCGAGGGCAGCTCCGCATCAGATGGCTCCCGCATACTTTTCCTATGCGAACGTCCAGAGTCCATCGGTCTCGAATCCCTGGCTGCCGGATGGTGTGACCTGGTCGCCGAAGAATCCTTCATCGGCGAAGCTGGTAATATATCGGCGGTCACGCAGCCAAGGTGCGGTCGTGTGCGCTGACGAGAAGAGGAAGCCTTAACAGTCTCTGCGGACTGCTTATACAACGGAGCGTCCCGAGCGACGGACGTATGCTCCGCTAAAGACACATTTTGTACCACAACATCTGGTCCCAGATGTTGTTGTACGAGAGAGGGACCTCTCTCGCTCGCGGCCCGACTGGACCTGGACGAGCGAGGAACCGGACTAAAAGGCTTCCTCCGTTCTCGCTTACTATCCGCCGTCACTGGGTGTGCATCTATTATGTTTATAGTGCTCGCATCACCCAAAATTTCCTCTTGGACCGCATCGGACGAACCCGGCTGCCGAACCATTCGGTGAATGGACGCTACACCGGGCGAGCTAGCGGACGACTTTTGTCTAATCTCCATGAGCACTTTTGCCGCTAGCTCTGAATTCATTTGTGACGACGGACGCACACTTGAAGAAGATAACATGGAAACATCACCCTGTTCTGGTTCCTCTGAAATAGAAACTGAGAGAGTAGAGTGACCTTGCGGAGAAAGAGCCGGCCTCGCACTTTCTCCAGAAACAACATATCGTGACACACGTTTCCAATGTTTCTCATCCCAATGTTCACATATAGGACAGGGATTAATGCGAGAACACTGACTACAATTAATACAATGATCATGAAAGTCAGAGGAAGATTTCTTCCTATTACAATTTGAACAACGTCCCTTCATTGTGAAAGAACAACAATAAGTCCTAGTTACTCGCAAAAACCCCTGACACAAAGATACATAATAACATGATCCATTAATAAATGAAAAAACAATTGCAAAACAAAATAATTTTGAAAAAATATTTTTTCAGCGAAGCCCAAGTTGCTGAAAAGTAACGTTGAGCCCCGATGGATCCGATGGCAAAGTGTGGTCAAAAATTTTAAATTTATATAAAATAATTAATGAGACACTTTCGGATAATATAAATGTATCTTATAATGAGATAAACTACCACAAAGGCAAACAGCCCCCCTCAAAAAAGGCTGTTGTCAATGAAAACAAACAGTGTAAACACACTAGAAAACATGACTCCAGGCACTGAAAAAACTGGCCCGGAATCAGTCATAAATTACACTCTATCTGATGCAAAACAGAGACTCCCAGGGGAGAATCTGTAGAACATCAGATGGAAGATGCAGAACACAAACGTTATACACCCATGGGTGAAAACATACCTATGGGGAAAATAACAGAAAACATTCTGTAACCAAGCAACTCTCCCAGGAAATTTTAGAAATGAAATTTCTCAAAAATATGCCAAAAGCATGGGAGAATTGCCAGGGGGGACTTTAGAAGGCTAGGGGAGAGGAAACACTGAATAAGCAACAATTAGCAAGAATGACAACAAGAGGCCCATGCCTCGAAAATAGGCAACTTAACATAATTTCATCAAAAAATTTTAAGTACAGCCCTGATTATTTTTTGCCACTTCTTTTTCCTCTCCTCCTTCTATCCTCCTTAGAATCACATTTTCTCCAAAAATTACGTGTCTGGCATCCTTTAAACTGAGATTTACAAGCACAAAGATCAGTGAGATGTTGACTGATGAAGGGCCAAACAGAGAATGATAATTGGCGCCAATTTCGGGACGACTGCGTCACTGCGCATGCGCAGTAGAGGCGTAGTATGGAGGTCCTTTAGGACATGATTTCTTTTTGTTTTGGATGCAAATTTTGGGGATTGGGGGGCAAAATTTGTGTTTGGCCCTGGTTTTGTTAGAGTTAGCACCAGCTAAGTCTGGGTCATTGGTACAGTATAAAAATATCAGACGTTGCATGCAATTGGAATGCATGAGGCTGGGATACCTCCAGATGAGCTCACTGCTGAGTTCGGATTCACTGTGGCCACTATTTACTGTCACATTGGAAGGTATAAAACCACTATTCAAATCTACTGCCAACTGCATTCAGGTCAACCAAGAGTTACGATTCGTGCACAAGACAGACACATCAGGACGTCTCACTTGTGGAATTGCTACCTTCTGGCGAAGAGGACAGCAGCAATTACTCCTGGTAGAACTAACAATAGAATCAGTGCGCAAACTGTCCACAGCAGACTCTCTGAACACGGCATCCGAAGTAGGCGTCCATACCACGGACCAATCCTTACCCAACGTCATCATACCATCAGAATGGAATGGGTATGCCAGCATATTCACTGAACTCAGCAGCATGCTGATGGTAGGGCAAGAGTGTATCGCCGATGAGGAGAACGGTTTTCTGATGCTTGCATGCAGGAATGCGACCGTTTCGGCGGGGAAAGTGTAATGGTTTGGGCAGGAATTTCCTTGCACCATCGAACGCAGCTGATCCTCATCGATGGTAATCTGAATGGACAGCGATATAGGGACGGGACGAAATTCTTAACGCTGTTGCTGTCCTGTTGTTCAACGCCAACGTCGTATTGCAGTTATTCCAGCAAGACAATGCCCGATGTCATGTGGTGCGTATCTGTCGTGACTTTCTTGAGGAGCAGAGCATCAAAATTCTTCCCTGACCCCAACTTTCACCAGATTTGTCACCAATCAAGCATCTTTGGTATCAATTGGATCGTAGGGTACGACTTCATATAGGGCCGAAAATTCTTAGCACTGTTGTCCCGTTGTTCAACGCCAACGTCATATTGCAGTTATTCCAGCAAGACAATGCCTGATGTCATGTGGCGTGTATCTGTCGTGACTTTCTTGAGGAGCAGAGCATCGAACATCTTCCCTAGCCTCCACTTTCGCCAGATTTGTAGCAAATCGAGCATCTTTGGGATCAATTGGACCGTCGTGTACAACTTCATGTGGGACAAAAATTCTTAATGCTGTTGTTGTCCCGTTGTTCAACGCTAGCGTCATACTGCAGTTATTCCAGCAAGACAATGCCTGATGTCATGTGGCATGTATCTGTCGTGACTTTCTTGAGGAGCAGAGCATCGAACTTCTTCCCTGGCTCCCACTTTCGCCAGATTTGTCGTCAATCGAGCATCTTTGGGATCAATTGGACTGTCGGGTATGACTTCATGATCTTCAGACGTTAGGCAATTTACGTAATGTTCTAAGGCAGGAGTGGAACAAAATACCACAGGATGACATTTAGAGACTTATCAGGTCCATGCATCATCGATGTCTTGCCATCCAAGAGATAAACGGTCGAACATACACGCTACTGACTGCATGTGTGAACTTTTCATTTCATCCCATGTCTGAATTGAGATGTCCTGACCTGACGCTGGCAACAGTAAGAACATGAAATTATGCAAATTCATACAGACTTGAATTATGAATTTACAATAATTTGTTCGGGATTAAAGTCGATAATACTAAAAAAATTGCTCCTCAAAAGTTTATTATACTTTCTATTTTGAATCAGTATATTAAACAATGCCTTTGTACTTGCATTAAAACGGAATTAAAATGATAAATTTATATTAATTTGTTTATTTTAAATACTAAGCAATGGCCCAGATTTAGCTGGTGCAACCTCAATATTATTAAGAGCCAAACGCAAATTTTGAACCCCAAAATTTGCATACAATACCAAAATAAAAGTCCTATCTGGACCTTCATACTTTTAGTACCTGCTCATGCGCAGTACCCAGGAAGAGACCAGAATTGGCGCCAACATCATTCTTTCTAGTTGTGCCTTCTGAAGTGAAAACTCAGTGGTAAGTATTAAAAATAAACAAATTACTATAAATTTATCATATTTTTATACTAAAACCCAATGGCCCAGACTTAGCTGAATCGTAAAAAGGTGGAGGGCCTAGGACTTAAAGAAATAGCAGACCAAAACACAGCTCCTAAGCCTGCATTAGAACTCCCAAGGTGAAAAGGAGATTAAAATTTTAAGGAATTACCTATATGTCTCTTTATACATCAATAGAGAAGACATACCACCGAAATAAGGAGCAATATTCAAGTAATTCCCTATTACTTAGCATAAATGATAATGCTAATTGGGTGTAACGAGCCCCCAATTCTAAGGCTAGTCAGAATAAGACACTTAAAATTAGGAAAGGCGGTTTCAAGAGTGAGAGACTAACGCCCACAAACACACGCCATATATAATGTAACAAGCTGTACATAATATTAGAATAATCTACAGATGATAACAGCTTCATCATAGTTACACACTTATTATAAGGCCAGAAGAGATAAAGAGAACACCCCACCCCCCCCCCCCCCCCTATTTTTTTTGAAGGAATTAACTTCAAAACAAACAGGGAAGCAGTCTGGAATCGGTGAAAAAGCGGGTACCGAATGATATATAAATTCGCCTAAAAGGCACCCGGCTATTAAATTATTAATTTATTGGTGCTTAACACATCAGCAGCTAAGGCTATATCATGGGGATCACAGTTATTAAAATCGCAAGCTTCTAAAAATATGCCGCACCCGGAATATATAGATAGGTAAAAAACCGGTGATGTCAATATGTACAACCTTAAACTTGTCCAATTGAATCCCAATGGAAAGTTATCTGACAGAACTTATACGCTTCTGAGCCAACCAACAGGTGACTGTGTTCAGGTGTACCATTAATTCCAACAATGAACCTTCAAATTGTAACCGTTCAATTATATGAGAACAGCAATATGCCTTGTGTACCACTTCCAGTTGAAGACTGGATTCAGAAAATGGAACGGGATACAATTAAAAAAACCTGTCACAGACCGTCCACAAATAATTCATTGTTCCCAAGGTCTGTTAAAACCAATGACTGTTCGGAGAAAGAATATACCACTCTGAATAATGAAGCCAAAAATAGATGGCCTGTTGGAAACTCCATAACTGATCCAACTAGCCCCAAAATTCTTATAAGCTGTATACTAACGCAGAAACAGAATTTAAGAGAATCTATTCAATAATATGTCTACCTAATAACAGATACATATCATGCACTCAATCAACAGAATCCTGCCTGTACCCTCATCTGAATATAGCCTGTATCAAGGCGTGACCATGCGATACAAAAACTAACCAGGAAACTGAAGGAATAAAACAACGTTAATGTGGTTAACCTGAGGAATAGACTCATACGTCATAAGAAAAGCAGACAACTCTGAGCGAAACTTCTCAGAGTGGACTAATTGCCACATTTGAAGAATGTCGTCCCAGATAACCGATATGCCTGCCACACAGGAACACGCAGGCTAGCAATGTCAACTGAATGTATTCATGAAAGAATTTGGAATCCAAAAACAGTTACTGTTCAGGAATCATATGCTCATATACAACTTATGAACAACCAACCACACGAAGCAAACCAACTAAAGAGTGGATGCACCCCTGATGTCGCTGTTAGACCACAACCCACCCGCCAATCGAAGAGCAATGAAAGACATGCATATCATTGAATTTATACGAGGCTTATATGAAGAACACAATGTCCTGCCCTGTAATCACCTCTTAACATATTGGTGGGGGGGTCAACAAATGAATCGCAATACTAGATAAGTAAGGCTGGCGAGTAATATTAAAGCTTGGAACAGGGACAAATTCCTTTTTCACTATATGAAAAAAAAACTTCACGCTACATTCCCAAACTATACTGCTGCTGCTGTTCTCAACAAGATGGATGTTACATCCCAACGCTCACCTACATTTGCGCTTGATAATGTCGTTCCAATGTAACATGCCTAATATTTAGTTAATATAAATCATTAACTAGGCATCAAATGATTAATGTGGTTTATGTGATGGCTTTGGAAAGTCTATATTTCTGCATTTATTATATATCAATTCAACATAGAATCATTGGATACATCTTTTAGAAATGTTTATGATTAAGAATATGAATCGTGAGGCCAGATATTAAATCATAAATAAGAATTAGGAAAGGCTTTCATAAATCACTGAAATTTTAATTGAAGTACATTCACTGGTTAAAGAGGAGTTGCGGGAAAACATTCGTTCAAGAAAGTGACTATGAGTCCCAACAAAAATACATCACATCAACAACTAAAATAAGCCTTAATGTTACTAGTAACAAGTATGAAAAAGTATTAAATAATAAAAAAAAAAAGTTAAAAAATTTTTTTAAAGAAAGTGAATATAAGTCCCAAAAATCCCCGTCAAATTCCTCAAATATGCATGTAATAAGGGCGCAATGTTACCGCAATGTAGTTCAGTAACCCATGCGTACAATATCAATTGCCTGGAAAGACACATAGAAACAGAACTCACCTTAACACCTCACCTTAACACAAACTTTTAGTACTTAAAATTGAGTAAGTCAGACAAAAACGTGTTACTGAAAAAAGAAAAGAAATCAGTTAAATTTCTGCATACAGTAGGGTTAATACCTACAGTTGTTATTGAAATGAGAAAATAAACAGTAATGAGAGGTGAAGGCACCACAATCTGCACAAAAGCTGACTTTAACGCAAATTCTTACAACACCTAAACGCTAATTCTTACAACAAGTTTTGGCAGAAAATCAGCCTCAAATTCCTGAAATATGCATGTAATGAGGGTTAAATATTACTGCAATGGAGTTCAGTAACCCAAGTGTAGAATATTAATTGCCTGGAAAGACACATAGAAACACAACTCACCTAAACACAATGTTTACAAAGTTTTACAACTTAAAATTTACTAAGTCCGAGAAAAACATGAAAATTTTGACTGAAAAAAAAGAAAATTTCCGTTAAATTTCTGCATACAGTAGGGTTAATACCTACAGTTGTTATTGAAATATGAAAATCAACAGTAATGAGAAGTTAAAGCAGCACAATCTGCACAGAAGCTGACTTTAACACAAATTCTTACAACACCTAAACGCAAATTCTTACAACAACTTTTGGCAGAAAATTTTAGGTGAAATTTGGAAAAAGGTCATAGTATCAGGGTTAAATACTGTTCTGATAGTCCCCTACAACCTACATATGCAATATCAAAGGCCTGAGCCCACTGATCTTTGAGAACTCACCTTAACACCTCACCTTAACACAAACTTTTAGAACTTAAAATTTACTAAGTCCCAGAAAAACATGGAAATTTTGACTGAAAAAAAAGAAAATTTCCGTTAAATTTCTGCATACAGTCGGGTTAATACCTACAGTTGTTATTGAAATATGAAAATCAAGAGTAATGAGAAGTTAAAGCACCACAATCTGCACAAAAGCTGACTTTAACGCAAATTCTTACAACACCTAAACGCTAATTCTTACAAGTTTTGGCAGAAAATCAGCCTCAAATTCCTCAAATATGCATGTAATGAGGGTTAAATATTACTGCAATGGAGTTCAGTAACCCAAGTGTAGAATATTAATCGCTTGGAAAGACACATAGAAACACAACTCACCTAAACACAAAGTTTACGAAGTTTTACAACTTAAAACTTACTAAGTCCGAGAAAAACATGAAAATTTTGAGTGAAAAAAAAGAAAATTTTCATTAAATTTCTGCATACAGTAGGGTTAATACCTACAGTTGTTATTGAAATATGAAAATCAACAGTAATGAGAAGTTAAACCAGCACAATCTGCACAAAAGCAGACTTTAACACAAATTCTTACAACACCTAAACGCAAATTCTTACAACAACCTTTGGCAGAAAATTTTAGCTGAAATTTGGAAAAAAGTTGCAGTTTCAGGGTTAAATACTGTTCTAATAGTCCCCTACAACCTACATATGCAATACCAAAGGCCTGAGCCCACTGATGCTAGAGAAATTCACCTTAACATTAAATCTTACAATATTGGACACGCCGGACGCCCGAGGTTATCACAATAGCTCACCACATCTTACAGATGTAGGTGAGCTAATAAAGAGTAATACAGCTAAAAAGCTTATAGTTTTAAAAAGCTTATAGTTAGTCAAAGTAATGACACTAACCTGTCACGACTCATAACGCTTTAGTGTTAGTTATCTAGAATAGAATAAAACCATAGGGCTCCCTCACATCTGACCGACTCCATAATGCCACTAAGGACGGAGGGGGATGTGATGAACATGGACTATTGCAAGGAATATACCCGCTGAAACAGCATCGACATATCCCTTGAAATCAAGATAGTATGCTATGGCGTCAAATAATATACAATATAGACATGATATCCAATCCACCAAGTGGAAATATAATCCACAACAATAGATTTGATAAAAATGAAGTGGGAGACGAAAACTATGTTCCGGCACCCGGTCATAAAAACCTAGATGAATTCCTTGCGCCTCATTACGATTATAGCAGGAAATATATTCCTGAAAAGGAGTTAACTACATGCATTCGAAAGAACGCTCATTAATCACACTAGGTTAATATGGCATCCTCAATAGGGCTAAAAGCCTCAGACAACTAACACAAAAACAATACCGTTAAGGAGAGAACAACGCTTCTCTTGTAACAGTACCTTGTCCGATAGGACAGTGGTCTCAGCCTGGCTGAAGCAGCTAAAGGTCTTCCTGCTCGTGAAGACAATTAAATGGCTGTTAACTGCGGCCCTAGAAGCTCACTAAAGGAGACTTACAATGCTAGCTGCTAATGATAGGGAAACTAGAGCGCACTGTCACAGTGCCGAAGCTGCGATGATTCGAGCAACACCAATGATGTTTTAAAACTCGCTGGTGACAAAAAAAACTTGTTGGTGGTGAAAAAAAACAACTTGTTGATGACAAGTCCATAAATGTGACAGAAATTATCCGAATGACATGCACTATTGAGAGGGTGTAGACATTATGAAGATACACGTGCATACCAAGTACGGTGTCATTCCATTAAGTATTTTAGGAGTTATGGTGTTTTTTAAACTCGTTGGTGACAAAAAAACTCGTTGGTGACAAGTCCATAAATGTGACAGAAATTATCTGAATGACATGCATTATTGAGAGGGTGTAGACATCATGAAGATACACTTGCATACCAAGTATGGTGTCATTCCATCAAGTATTTTAGGAGTTATGGTGTTTTTTAAACTCATTGGTGACAGACCAAACGACCGGCCAACCGACCGACCGACAGACAGACCGACATTGCCACATATAGAGCTGCTTGTCGCAGCTAAAAACACCACCCATAATTCTAGCTAGGCTACTATAGCGTCAACAATAAGACTATAGTCTGTGTCACTAAGGAAAACACAGAGAAGGAAAATTTGAACTCTTTCCTTTAGCGGTTCTATTCCCAAAAGACAGCGGTCTCGGCCTAGCTAATGAAGCTTAGAAGACTTCATCTCCATGAAGACAAATATCTCGGTGTAATTTTTGCGACTTTAGAAAGCTCACTAGATGGAGACTTACAACGTTAGTCACTCAAGTTGGGGAAAAAGGGCCACATTTGATTCTTAAAAAACATCAACAAACGGACTAAAAGCCCCAGATGTCTATATAACATCAAGAAGGAAACAACATACTCTTTCCTTTTAACAGCCCCAATTACAGAGAGACAGCAGTCACAGATTAACTAGTGCAGCTAATAAGTCTTCCCATATATCTCAATGAAACTGCGATTTTGAAAGCTCACTAAACGGAGACTTACAACATTAGTCGCTCAAGGTAAGGAATATGGGCCGCTGTTCTAATGGCTGGAATTCCAAAGAGACAGTAGTCTCAGCTTAGCAAATGCAGTTTATTAGTCTTCATTTCCATGAAGACAAATATCTGTGTCACCTGCGGCCTTGGAAAGCTCACTAAACGGAGACTTGTATATATATATAAACACAGACCGCTCTTAATTCATATAAGCCAAACTAAGGTGACAACAATAGGACTAATTGCCTGTGATGCCTAGGAATACTTCACCGAGAAGGAAAATGTAATCTTTCCTTCTAATGGCCTTATTCCAAAAAGCTAGTGGTCTCTGCGTAGCTAACACAGCCTAGAAGTCATATAACGGTGAAGACAGAAATCTGTGTGTTATCCTGCGGCCTTGGAAAGCTCACTAAGATTTACAATGTTAGCCGCTAATGTATAAGAAAAGACGGCTCTAACTGTACATAAGGCTACTATGGCATCCACAATAGCACGAAATGCCTCTGACGCCTAGGAATACAACATCGAGAAGGAAAAGATATACTTATTCCTCCTAATGGCTCTATTCCAAACAAGACAGCTGTCTCAGTCTAACTATGAGCTATCGATCTTCTATTCGTAAGGAATAGATCATTGCCTTCTTATACTATTGCTAAGCCAAGGGAGGCATCGTTAATCGGACCAAAAGCCTTCAACACCTGAGCCGAAAAATCCGGGAAGGAAAGATCTTCATATTCCTTCGCCCACTGCCTTAACTGGTAGAGTGCTAAATTAATTTTGGTCATCCAAATTTGTCCATGTTTCTTTGCCATGTTACAATCTATGGGAGAGTGCCATTAGGCACTCTCCCATAGATTGTAACAAGGCAAATCCTCATAGACTAAATAATTTCAATTCAAAAATAATATGAAGCACATTCACAGAATATGAAACCATTAAGTTGTGGCACCTGCACTTCAGAATAGAGCCCAAATACGGGCTTCCAGCACTCTACCAGTTAAGCTGTTTTTTGCCTAGCAAATGCAGACTTTTGTTCAAATGGAACAAGATTCGAAAAGGTTATGAATAAAATTCACAGACTTAATGTGCCATTCCGTGAGGGATGGAGAATCAACCTCTGTAGCCCTCTCACCATCTGAATGTTCCATCTGAAAACATGGTCAACACCATCCGAATGTACAGATGACTGGACCAACCCAGGACCATCCAACAGCTCACTATCGAAGACTGTTGTCGGCAGAACCTGTGACTACTGGGATGCTGCGATACGCTGTGCAATCTGTGGCTGCAGGTCCATGAACAAGGCTTGCAGAGCAGTGATTATCTGCTTCTTCACCATATGCTGCTCACGGGACAGAGATCTGGCCCCAGATCTTTCAATGGATGTCACGTATAAAAATACCTCGAACGACTAGCTGCAGGTTAATCTGACTTTGGTGGTGAAGACTGGGAACATCTCCATGGAACAGCATGAACATACGAAGTCAGATAGCTAGTCTGCGGTCTAACGTGCTTCATCGATAAAAAAGAGAAAGAGGCCATAGCTGCAACCGGCCCCGTGTGCAATGTGGAAGGAGCGTCCCGAACCGCAAGTGTGAACGGGCGTCTCAACTCACCAAAGTTTCTCAAATCTAAAACAGTTGACCCCAACTGCTGACAGAACGGAGAGTGTTCTCCAGCTTGCGGTCTGGCTCCAGACCTCGCTGAGCATCCCGTTTAAAAAGTTGTAGGCTTCTACCCCTTAGCAAGCTTTTTAATGGAATAAGAGGAAGCCGTAACAGCCGACCCCGGCTGAAGTGTGGAAGGAGCATCCCGACTCGCACATTTCGGATTGGTGCTCCGACTCTTTCAATGCATGAAAGTTTCTCGCAACAGAAAACAGTCGACCCAGACTGCTAACAGGACGGAGAATGCTCGCGATCTGACCCCAGTTGAGAAACTTGTAGGCTAATCCGCTTTGAGTGCACTTCCATGTAAGAAGAAGCAATAACTGCAGCCGACCCTGGCTGCAATGTGCAAGAAACACCCCGACGCGTGTTCCGACTCATTATAGTTTCTCGCAATGAACACAGTCAACCCCCGATCTTGCTGAGCATCCTGTAGAGACACTTTCAGACTTCTTCTACTTTTGCCATCATCACTGGGTGAGCTTTATATTATGAGCTGCTTGCTCTACCCATGTAATACTACTCAACTGCAATGGACCTACCTGGCATCCCGATTCCCATGTAGGGAAGACGCTTCACCAGTCGAGCTAGCGGCATGCAGAGAATTAAGCTTCTAATGGCTTTAATCCAGCGCAAATATCAAGAGCACCTTGGCAGCTAGCTCTGTTTATTCATCAGAGCGGGGCTCATCCGAGTGCGCCAATTATCATTCTTACTGGCAGTGCCTGGTCAGCGCTATGTACTCAGCGGGGAGGTAAGAGTTCCCAACTCCTGGGAGGGCCATCCCCGTCTGGGTCATTGGTAAGTATAAAAAATATATAAATTACTATAAATTTTTTAACATTTTTATACTGTACCAATGACCCAGACTTAGCTGAATAGTAAAAAGGCTGGATGGCCTAGGACATAGAGGAAAATCCAATAAGCTCAACTATATAATATAGAGGCAACCCCTCAAGGAGAAAAGGAGTATTAGGCTTTACATGTATCTTTCTTATTTTATGTTAAATTAGAAAGATACAATACCCTTCATAATTGAGCACAATAACATTCATGTTCTCTATTAACATCCAGTATAACCCTTTATACTAATTATTTTTAAAGTAAGCCAATAAATAAAGTTAGTCCAGAGAATTGAGACTCTTTATATTCTTTAAAAGTGTCCGAGGATTGTATATTAACGCCCGTTTGACACTTGACATATACAAATGCTTCACACCGAGCTACACTTTAAAAATATGACATGAATGAATTTTAACATTAATATTACACTTTAAAACCATCCCGGAAACGACTCAGAAATACTGACTTCGGAGGAGGCATTCCCTTGCTTTTCACTATAAAGCAGGTGACCTAAGGGAACACCCTCCCCCCCCCCCTTCCCCTTGCCCTGGGTCAAATAGCCCAGAGCGAAGAGGGCAGCCGGATGGAGTCACTGCCGGAACAGAAACCCTGCATAACTATAGTTGCAACTGTTTAGTGGACGACATTCTGAGCAACAGATAATGGACCTAAACAATGCAGGTCTCCAGAAATGGACTCAATATTTCTGAGATAAAAATTCGTGAATGTGGATGGCTGAGACCAATAAGCAGCCTTCATTAAATCTGTAATAGCAATACTATTAGCGTAAGCCCAAGAAGTAGCAAGAGCTCTTACTTCATGAGCCGAAATTTTAAGCACAGACTGCTGAGAAGAAGATAAATTTTCATAAGCAGTACGGATAGTTAATTGAATCCATCTAGCAATAGAATGGACCGAAATGTCCTTTCTATTAGGCATCAGAGACAGAAAGAAACGTTTCCGTCCCTTTCTGATAAACTGAGATCTCTGTTTCTAGATACGTAACGCTCTAACAGGACAGAGTAAAGGCCTATGCCCGTCTGAAGACGGAAGAGCCTTAATAACAATAGGTTCCGGATATTTATTAGGAGCCTGATTCTTAGGTAAAAATCCCACATTAGTAGTGAAGGTGATAGTGTTCCAGATACGATAGTGAGAATCATCCACCGACAGTGCATGAAGCTCACTGACTCTTCTAGCAGAAGAGAAAGCTAAGAGAAAAGCTGTCTTATAAGACAAGAATTTGAAATCTACTGTCCCAAGAGGTTCAAATGGCTTTTCCTTCAGTTTAAGAAGAACCCAAGCTAAATTCCATTTAGGAATTAACCTAAGAGTTCTGGGTCTATTTATCGAGAAGTTTCTTACCAACTTAGATAAAGAGACATTAGATCCAATTTGTAAACTATCATGATGTGCATAGGTATCAGATAACATAGACCTATAACCCTTAATAGTAACAGGCTGCAGTTTGATTTCGTCAAACAAGTATACTAGAAAGTTTGCAATGTCTGGTATAGAGGGATCAAAAATATCAACAGAATGATCCCTACACCAACGACGAAAAACCTTCCACTTAGCCGCATAGTTTAGCGAAGAGCAGGTCCTCCTACAGTTACAAATCGCATCCACTGCTTGTCTTGTAAAGTGCTTGCCATGCAAGAAGGACCGCACAACGGAAAAACGTGAAGGTTGAGACCTTGCGGGTTGTGATGGAGTTGACGCGATTTCCCCTGCGAAAGAAGATCCTCCCGTAGAGGAAGCTTTCGCGGTAGGTCCCACAACAGACACCTGAGTAGATTTATCCACGGTCTCTGTGGAGACAGAGATGCTACCAACAGAAGCTTGCATTGAGATTGTTTTATCTTTAGCAATACTTGCTGAATTAACGGCGCTGGAGGATACGCATATCCTATCATTCCGTCCCAAGGGATCGACAGAGCATCTACTGCAAATGCTCTTGGATCCAGACACGGAGACACATACGTCTGCAACTGATTGTTGAGATGTGTCGCAAATAAGTCTATCATTGGCCGTTCCCATTGGTAGCAAATCTGATTGAATACTTGTTTGTTGAGAGTCCACTCCGACGGCAACAAGCGACCCTTTCGTGAAAGGGAGTCTGCTAGTACATTCAGACAACCCGGTATATGACGGACCGAAAGAAGAACCTGATGTTCTAGAGCAAACAGAAGGATTCTTTCCGTTAGATTGAACAACGGAATTGAATGAGTGCCTCCCTGATTCCGTATATACGCCACTACTGTCGTATTGTCGGATAGGATTTGGACATGAGCATTGTGAATAATGTCCATCCAATGACGTAACGCAAGCCAAATTGACATCATTTCCTTGATGTTTATGTGCTTGCCCAGGAATTGTGGATCCCAAAGACCCTGGCATCTCGAATCCACTGGGATCAATGATGCACCCCAACCTGTTTGACTGGCATCCGTCATAATGGTAAAACTCGGATCCGGCAACTGCAGCGGAACTCCCTGAGTTAACCACTGAATGTTTGCCCAAGTCTGAATCTCTCGTTTCACTTGATCTGACAAGAGAACGTCTATGTCGAGCGAATGAATTTTCACACTCCAATTCTGAGTCAAGAAAATTTGGAGAGGACGCGTGCGTAACCGCCCCATCGGAATGAGATCCGCAGCGGCTCCGCACAGACCTATCAGTCTCATAAATTCTCTCGCTGTGACTTTGTCTGCATGCAGACAATAGCGAGCGTAACAACTGACTAATTTCGCTCTGGTTAACGGCAGACGAACGAGATTGTTGTGCGTCTCGAAGCTCATTCCCAGATGTGTGAATGACTTGGATGGCACCAGATCCGACTTCTCCTCGTTTATTATAAAACCGAGACGTCGGAGCAATAGAAGTAGATTCTGCACATCGTTCTGAAGTGTTAACTCGTTGCCGTACCTCTGAAGAATGTCGTCCAGGTAGGCCGACGTTACCGCAGACGAATGAGCTCGGAAATACATCATTACCGAGTTCATTACCCGAGTGAAAGCCCAGGGTGCTAGATTCAATCCGAGGCACATCGCCCAGAATTGATACACCACCCCTAGGACTGCGAAGCGTAGATACTTTCGGAATGTCGGATGTACCATGACGTGAAAGTACGCATCTTTGAGATCTATGCTTGTTGCATAATCGTTCACCCGAATACTCACTCTGACCGATCGAATCGTCTCCATATAAAACTTCGGAGCGACAATCAGCTTGTTTATCCAGCTCAAATCTATGACTGGACGGAACGAGCCATCTGGTTTCGGAACCAGAAACAGATGGCTGTAGAATCCCGGTGTCTCCTGGTTTTCTACGACCTCTATTGCGTTCTTCATTAAAAGAGACTGCACCTCTGATAATAGAACGTCTCTTTTCTGCGGATTTGACGGAAGTTGAGTCCATTTTGGACTTCGAGTTAATGGAGGCTTTCGTTTGAAGGATATCTTTAGACCTTCCGAAATCACCCCTCTCACCCAAGGGTCGTCCGTAATCGACGCCCACTCTTTTGAAAAACTGGACAACCTTCCGCCAACCGGTACGCAATAGAGGTTGAAGCCATCACCTCCTGGACCTGCGAGGCCTGCGGTAGGAGAAACCACGTCCTCCACGACCCGCACCTCGTCCCGTCGACCTCGGGGCGTCTGACTGGTTGTCCCGGCCCGAAGGACGTCCCGAACGTGAGTCGCTACCATGACGGTCTCTTGAATAAGACCAAGAGGACGCACTGGAACCTCTATAGGAACCTCTCTTGGGCGCATTAGACCCAGAAGTGCCTGTCTTACTCTTATCTGCCGTGTCCGACTTCTTAGAAGCAGATTTGAACAGCAGAGAATCCGAAGCTTTCTTTGTAATTTTATCGTAAATTGCAGAAAGCTTGCCGTCGAAGAGAAGTTCTCCGGAGACCGAAGCGACTCTGAGAGAGTTCTTCACCTTAGTATCCACGAGTGTGGATGTAGATAGGGCTGCGTCACGTCTAACCAACTCCAGGTTTGCCACTGAAAGGGCGGAGTTACACGTGGAATAAGCTACTGCCCTTGAAAGAAGTCTTAAAGAGGATTGAATATCCTGAAATTCTTTCCCTTGAAGGCGCAGTGATAACGCCTTAGTAAGGTGATCTGCGTAAGATAAGGCATCTAAACTGGCTCTGTTAGACGAAATAGTTGTTTCCAACACCGCGGTTGGAATAGACGCCGACGACGGTAATGATAATTCTAAGTCTTCCGCCTCGTCGTCCATATGCAGAGGAACTCTCGGGATACCCTGTCCTGCCGTATCAAATTTATTCCTTGCGTTAATGAAAGGCAGGTTGAGAGTATTGGCGGACAAGAAACCTGCTTTTCTCATTTTGCAAGCAAGTTTGAATATAGCATCGTTCAATAACTCAAATGTTCTTGCAACGTTATTGGACTGAGACGGAAACTCGGGAGCGATGTCCCTGAACCGCTCAAAGAAATCAGAGTCCAATGACGCTATAATTCTCTTGTCAAATGTTCTTGCAACGTTATTGGACTGAGACGGAAACTCGGGAGCGATGTCCCTGAACCGCTCAAAGAAATCAGAGTCCAATGACGCTATAATTCTCTTGTCCGGAACCGCAGCAGTCTGGCCCGACGGAACAACTTGAGGGAGAAAGTGCCGGATGAAGTCCACGGCAGCTTTATGTTGTTCCGAAAGGGATAGCTCCAAGTCATCCGTATCCCTTTCACCATCCGGTCGGACCTCATGATGCTCCCGGTCGTCCGCCCCCGATGCTTCGGCGGAGCGTACCGACCCAGCGCCGTCGGATAATTCCCGATCCGACACCGTTTCTGTTGGTTGCTGGGATGCTGCGATAAGTTGTGCTATTTGCACAAGTACGTCCGACATCGAGGCCTGCGGAGGCGCAGTCTTTCGCTGCTTCGCCGAGGGCTGCTCCGCATCTGATGACTCCCGCATACTCTTCCTATGCGAACGTCCGGAGTCCATCGGCCTCCTTCCCTGGCTACCGGATGGTGTGACCTGGTCGCCGAAGAATCCCTGATCGGCGAAGCTGGTAAAATATCGGCGGTCACGTAGCCAAGGTGCGGTCGTGTGCGCTGATGAGAGGAAGAAGCCTGAGCAGTCTCCGCGGACTGCCTATACAACGGAGCGTCCCGAGCGACGGACGTGTGCTCTGCTTGCGACACATTTTGTACCACAACATCTGGTCCCAGATGTTGTTGTACGAGAGAGGGGCCTCTCTCGTTCGCGGCCCGGCTGGACCTGGACGAGCTAGGAACCGGACTCGAAGGCTTCCTCCGATCTCTCCTACTATCCGCCGTCACTGGGTGTGCACGTTGAATGTTTATAGTGCTCGCATCACCCAACATTTCCTCCTGGACCGCATCGGACGAACCCGGCTGCCGAACCATTCGGTGAATGGACACTACACCGGGCGAGCTAGCGGACGACATTTGTTTAATCTCCATGAGCACTTTTGCCGCTAGCTCTGTATTCATTTGTGATGACGGAAGCGCACTTGCGGAAGATAACATGGAAACATCACCCTGTTCTTGTTCCTCTGAAATAGAAACTGATAGAGTAGAGTGACCCTGCGGAGAAAGAGCCGGCATAGCCCTTTCTCCACTAACAACATATCGTGACACACGTTTCCAATGTTTGTCATCCCAATATTGACATATAGAACAGGGATTAGTGCGAGAACACTGACTACAATTAATGCAATGATCATGAAAGTCAGAGGAAGATTTCTTCCTATTACAATTTGAACAATATCCTTTCATTGTGAAAAGTCAACAACAAGTCCTAGTTACTCGCACAAACCCCTAACACAAAGATACATAATAACATGATCCATTAATAATGAAAAAACAATTGAAAATCAAAATAATTTTTGAAAAGTTAAAAAATTTATAGTAATTTATATATTTTTTATACTTACCAATGACCCAGACTTAGCTGGTGCTAACTCCACAAAAACCAGGGCCAAACACAAATTTTGCCCCCCAATCCCCAAAATTTGCATCCAAAACAAAAAGAAATCATGTCCTAAAGGACCTCCATAGTACGACTCTACTGCGCATGCGCAGTGACGCAGTCGTCCCGAAATTGGCGCCAAATATCATTCTTACTGGCAGTGCCTGGTCAGCGCTATGTACTCAGCGGGGAGGCAAGAGTTCCCAACTCAGGGAGGGCCATCCCCGTCTGGGTCATTGGTAAGTATAAAAAATATATAAATTACTATAAATTTTTTAACATTTTTATACTGTACCAATGACCCAGACTTAGCTGAATAGTAAACAGGCTGGAGGGCCTAGGACATAGAGGAAAATCCAATAAGCTCAATTATAAAATAAAGAGGTAACCCCTTAAGGAGAAAAGGAGTATTAGGCTTTACATGTATCTTTCTTATTTAATATTTAAATTAGAAAGATACACTACCCTTAATAATTGAGCACAATAACATTCATGTTCTCTATTAACATCCAGTATAACCTTTATACTAATTATTTTTAAAACAAGCCAATAAATAAAGTAGTCCAGAGAATTGAGACTCTTTATAATCATTTAAAAGTGTCCGAGTATTGTATATTAAAGCCCGTTTGACACTTGACATATACAAATGCTTCACACCGAGCTACACTTTAAAAATAAGACATGAATGAAATTAAACATTAATATTACACTTTAAAACCATCCCGGAAGCGACTCAGAAATACTGTCTTGGAGGAGGCATTCCCTTGCTTTTCACTATAAAGCAGGTGACCTAAGGGAACACCCGCCCCCCCCCTTCCCCTTGCCCTGGGTCAAATAACCCAGAGCGAAGAGGGCAGCCGGACGGAGTCACTGCCGGAACAGAAAGCCTGCATAACTATAGTTGCAACTGTTTAGTGGACGACATTCTGAGCAACAGATAACGGACCTAAACAATGCAGGTCTCCAGAAATGGACTCAATATTTCTGAGATAAAAATTAGTAAATGTGGATGGCTGAGACCAATAAGCAGCCTTCATTAAATCTGTAATAGCAACACTATTAGCATAAGCCCAGGAAGTAGAAAGAGCTCTTACTTCATGAGCAGAAATCTTAAGCACAGACTGCTGAGAAGAAGATAAATCTTCATACGCAGTACGGATAGTTAACTGAATCCATCTAGCAATAGAATGGACTGAAATGTCCTTTCTATTAGGCATCAAAGACAGAAAGAAACGTTTCCGTCCCTTTCTGATGAACTGAGATCTCTGTTTATAGATACGTAGTGCTCTAACAGGACAGAGTAAAGGCCTACGCCCGTCTGAAGACGGAAGAGCCTTAATAACAATAGGTTCCGGATATTTATTAGGAGCCTGATTCTTAGCTAAAAAACCGACATTAGTAGTGAAGGTGATAGTGTTCCCAACACTACGATAATGAGCATCATCCACCGATAGTGCATGAAGCTCACTGACTCTTCTGGCAGAAGAGAAAGCTAAGAGAAAAGCTGTCTTATAAGATAAGAATTTGAAATCTACTGTCCCAAGAGGTTCAAATGGCTTTTCCTTCAATTTAAGGAGAACCCAAGCTAAATTCCACTTAGGAATTAATCTAAGAGTTCTGGGTCTATTTATCGAAAAGTTTCTAACCAATTTCGATAAAGAGACATTAGATCCAATTTGTAAACTATCATGATGTGCATAGGTATCAGATAACATAGATCTATAACCCTTTATAGTAACCGGTTGCAGTTTGATTTCGTCAAACAAGTATACTAGAAAGTTAGCAATGTCTGGTATAAAGGGATCAAATATATCAACAGAATGATCCCTACACCAACGACGGAAAACCTTCCACTTAGCCGCATAGTTTAGCGAAGAGGAGGTCCTCCTACAGTTAGAAATCGCGTCCACTGCTCGTCCTGTAAAGTGCTTGCCATGCAAGAAGGACCGCACAACGGAAAAACGTGAAGGTTGAGACCTTGCGGGTTGTGATGCAGTTGGCGCGATTTCCCCTGCCAAAGAAGATCCTCTCGTGGAGGGAGCTTCCGCGGTAGGTCCCACAACAGACACCTGAGTAGATTTATCCACGGTCTCTGTGGCGACAGAGATGCTACCAACAGAATCTTGCATTGAGATTGTTTTATCTTTAGCAATACTTGTTGAATTAACGGCGCTGGAGGATACGCATATCCTATCATTCCGTCCCAAGGGATCGATAGAGCGTCTACAGCAAATGCTCTTGGATCCGGACACGGGGACACATACGTCTGCAACTGATTGTTGAGATGTGTCGCAAATAAGTCTATCATTGGCCGTTCCCATTGGTAGCAAATCTGATTGAATACTTGTTTGTTGAGAGTCCACTCCGACGGCAACAAGCGACCCTTTCGTGAAAGGGAGTCTGCTAGCACATTCAGACGACCCGGTATGTGACGGACCGAAAGAAGAACGTGATGTTCCAACGCAAACAGAAGGATTCTTTCCGTTAGATTGAACAACGGAACTGAATGAGTGCCTCCCTGATTCCGTATATACGCCACTACTGTCGTATTGTCGGATAGGCTTTGGACATGAGCATCGTGAATAATGTCCATCCAGTGACGTAACGCAAGCCAAATTGACATCATTTCCTTGATCTTTATGTGCTTGCACAGGAACTGCGGATCCCAAAGACCCTGGCATCTCGAATCCGTTGGGATTAATGATGCACCCCAACCTGTTTGACTGGCATCCGTCATAATGGTAAAACTCGGATCCGGCAACTGCAGCGGAACTCCTTGAGTTAACCACTGAATGTTTGCCCAAGTCTGAATCTCTTGTTTCACTTGATCTGACAAGAGAACGTCTACATCGAGCGAATGAATTTTCACACTCCAATTCTGAGTCAGGAAAATTTGAAGAGGCCGTGTGCGTAGCCGTCCCATCGGAATGAGATCCGCGGCGGCTCCGCACAGACCTATCAGTCTCATAAATTCTCTCGCTGTGACTTTGTCTGTATTTAGACAATAGCGAGCGTAACAACTGACTAATTTCGCTCTGGTTAACGGCAGATGAACGAGATTGTTGTGCGTCTCGAAGCTCATTCCCAGATGAGTGAATGACTTGGACGGCACCAGATCCGACTTCTCCTCGTTTACTATGAAACCGAGACGTCGGAGCAATAGAAGAAGATTCTGAACATCGTTCTGAAGCGTTAACTCGTTGCCGTACCTCTGAAGAATGTCGTCCAGGTAGGCCGACGTTACCGCAGACGAATGAGCTCGGAAGTAGATCATTACCGAGTTCATTACCCGAGTGAAAGCCCAGGGTGCTAGATTCAATCCGAAGCACATGGCCCGGAACTGATACACCACTCCTAGGACTGCGAAGCGTAGATACTTTCGGAATGTCGGATGTACCATGACGTGAAAGTACGCATCTTTGAGATCTATGCTCGTTGCATAATCGTTCACCCGAATACTCGCTCTGACCGATCGAATCGTCTCCATATAAAACTTCGGAGCGACGATCAGCTTGTTTATCCAGCTCAAATCTATGACTGGACGGAACGAGCCGTCTGGTTTCGGAACCAGAAACAGATGGCTGTAGAATCCCAGCGATTCCTGGTTTTCTACGACCTCTACCGCGTTCTTCATTAAAAGAGACTGCACCTCTGATAGCAGAGCGTCTCTTTTCTGAGGGTTTGACGGAAGATGAGTCCACTTTGGACTTCGAGTTAATGGAGGCTTTCGTTTGAAGGATATCTTTAGACCTTCCGAAGTCACTCCTCTCACCCACGGGTCGTCCGTAATCGACGCCCACTCTTGAGAAAAACTCGACAACCTTCCGCCAACCGGAACGCGATAGAGGTTTGAGCCATCACCTCCTGGATCTGCGAGGCCTGCGGTAGGAGAAACCACGTCTTCCACGACCCGCACCTCGCCTCGTCGACCTCGGGGCGTCCGACCGATTGTCCCGGCCTGAAGGACGTCCCGAACGAGAGTCGCTATCCTGACGGTCTCTCGAATAAGAGCTAGAGGACGCACCGGAACCTCTATAGGAACCTCTCTTGGGCGGATAAGACCCAGAAGTGCCCGCCTTATTCGTGTCTGCTGAATCCGACCTTTTAGGAGCGGATCTAAACAACAGAGAATCACTAGCTTTCTTTTTAATATTATCATAAATAGCGGAAAGCTTGCCGTCAAAGAGAAGATCTCCTGAGACCGAAGCGACTCTAAGAGAGTTCTTCACCTTAGAATCCACTAGTGTGGATGTAGACAGGGCTGCGTCACGTCTAACCAACTCCAGATTTGCCACTGAAAGGGCGGAGTTACACGTGGAATAAGCTACTGCCCTTGAAAGAAGTCTTAAGGAGGATTGTATATCCTGAAACTCTTCCCCTTGAAGACGCAGTGATAACGCCTTCGTAAGGTGATCTGCGTAAGATAAGGCATCTAAATTGGCTCTGTTAGACGCGATAGCTGTTTCCAACACTGCGGTTGGAATAGAAGCTGACGACGGTAATGATAGCTCTAAGTCTTCCGCCTCGTCGTCCATACGCAGAGGAACTCTCGGTATACCCTGACCTGCCGTGTCGAATTTATTCCTTGCATTAATGAAAGGCAGGTTGAGAGTATTTGCGGACAAGAAGCCTGCTTTCCCTGTCCTGGAAGCAAGTTTAAAAATAGCGTCGTTCAATAATTCAAATGTTCTTGCAACATTATTGGACTGCGACGGAAACTCGGGAGCGATGTCCCTGAACCGCTCGAAAAAATCAGAGTCCAATGACGCTATAATTCTCCTGTCCGGAAGCGCAGCAGTCTGGCCCGACGGAACAACTTGAGGAAGAAAGTGCCGGATGAAGTCTACGGCAGCTTTGTGTTGTTCCGAAAGGGATAGCTCCAATTCATCCGTATCCCTTTCACCATCCGGTCGGACCTCCCGATGTTCCCGGTCGTCCGCCCCCGATGCTTCGGCGGAGCGTACCGACCCAGCGCCGTCGGATAATTCTCGATCCGACACCGTCTCTGTCGGCTGCTGGGATGCTGCGATAAGCTGTGCTATCTGCACTAGAATGTCCGACGTCGAGACCTGCGGAGGAGCGGTCTTTCGCTGCTTTGCCGAGGGCAGCTCCGCATCAGATGGCTCCCGCATACTTATCCTATGCGAACGTCCGGAGTCCATCGGTCTCGAATCCCTGGCTGCCGGATGGTGTGACCTGGTCGCCGAATAATCCTTCATCGGCGAAGCTGGCAAGATATCGGAGGTCACGCAGCCAAGGTGCGGTCGTGTGCGCCGGCGAGAAGAGGAAGCCTTAACAGTCTCTGCGGACTGCTTATACAACGGAGCGTCCCGAGCGACGGACGTATGCTCCGCTAAAGACACATTTTGTACCACAACATCTGGTCCCAGATGTTGTTGTACGAGAGAGGGGCCTCTCTCGCTCGCGGCCCGGCTGGACCTGGACGAGCTAGGAACCGAACTAAAAGGCTTCCTCCGTTCTCGTTCACTATCCGCCGTCACTGGGTGTGCATCTATTATTTTTATAGTGCTCGCATCACCCAAAATTTCCTCTTGGACCGCATCGGACAAACCCGGCTGCCGAACCATTCGGTGAATGGACGCTACACCGGGCGAGCTAGCGGACGACATTTGTCTAATCTCCATGAGCACTTTTGCCGCTAGCTCTGTATTTAATTGTGACGACGGACGCACACTTGAAGAAGATAACATGGAAACATCACCCTGTTCTGGTTCCTCTGAAATAGAAACTGAGAGAGTAGAGTGACCTTGTGGAGAAAGAGCCGGCATATCGTGACACACGTTTCCAATGTTTCTCATCCCAATGTTCACATACAGGACAGGGATTAATGCGAGAACACTGACTACAATTAATGCAATAATCATGAAAGTCAGAGGAAGATTTCTTCCTATTACAATTTGAACAAGTTCCCTTCATTGTGAAAGAACAACAATAAGTCCTAGTTACTCGCAAAAACCCCTGACACAAAGATACATAATAACATGATCCATTAATAAATGAAAAAACAATTGCAAAACAAAATAATTTTGAAAAAATATTTTTTCAGAGAAGCCCAAGTTGCTGAAAAGTAACGTTGAGCCCCGATGGATCCGATGGCAAAGTGTGGTCAAAAATTTTAAAATTATATAAAATAATTAATGAGACACTTTCGGATAATATAAATGTATCTTATAATGAGATAAACTACCTCAAAGGCAAACAGCCCCCCTCAAAAAAGGCTGTTGCCAATGAAAACAAACAGTGTAAACACAGAAGAAAACATGACTCCAGGCACTGAAAAAACTGGCCCGGAATCAGTCATCAATTACACTCTATCTGATGCAAAACAGAGACTCCCAGGGGAGAATCTGCAGAACATCAGATGGAAGATGCAGAACACAAACGTTATACACCCATGGGTGAAAACGTAACTAAGGGGAAAATAACAGAAAACATTCTGTAACCAAGCAACTCTCCCAGGGAATTTTTAGAAATGAAACTTCTCAAAAATATGCCAAAAGCATGGGAGAATTGCAAGGGGGGACTTTAGAAGGTTAGGGGAGAGGAAACACTGAATAAGCAGTGCAACAATTAGCAAGAATGACAACAAGAGGCGTTTGCCTCGAAAATAGGCAACTTAACATAATTTCAACAAAAAATTTTAAGTACAGCCCTGATTATTTTTTGCCACTTCTTTTTTCCTCTCCTCCTTCTATCCTCCTTAGAATCACATTTTCTCCAAGAATTACGTGTCTGGCATCCTTTAACCCTTAAGTCCTCAGATTAATTTTAAAGTATTTATGGCCTTTTTCTGCTTTCATAGTTACTGATGACTTGGCAGTGGTTCTACATCACTGCTGGCTGCCTATACAGGCAGCCAGCAGTGATGTAGAACCACTGCCTGGGAAAATTCAGTCTACACACAAGAGTAATAAAAAAGATTACACAAGGGAGCACCTGCTTCAATGCAATATAAAAGTGGCGGTTTGGGGCTATATGGGGGCTTAAGGGTTAAACTGAGATTTACAAGCACAAAGATCAGTGAGATGTTGACTGATGAAGGGCCAAACAGAGAATGATATTTGGCGCCAATTTCGGGACGACTGCGTCACTGCGCATGCGCAGTAGAGTCGTACTATGGAGGTCCTTTAGGACATGATTTCTTTTTGTTTTGGATGCAAATTTTGGGGATTGGGGGGCAAAATTTGTGTTTGGCCCTGGTTTTTGTGGAGTTAGCACCAGCTAAGTCTGGGTCATTGGTACAGTATAAAAATATATTTTTTCAGCGAAGCCCAAGTTTCTGAAAAGTAATGTTGAGCCCCAATGGATCCGATGGCTAAGTGTGGTCAAAAATTTTTAATTTATATTAAATAATTAATGCAACACTTACGGATAATAAAAATGTATCTTATAGTGAGATAAACTACTCCAAAGGCAAACAGCCCCCCTCAAAAGAGACTGTTGCCAATGTAAACAAACAGTGTAAAAACACCAGAAAACATGACTCCAGGCACTGACAAAACTGGCCCGAAATCAGTCATCAAAATTACACTCTATCTGATGCAAGACAGAGACTCCCAGGGGAGAATCTGCAGAACATCAGATGGAAGATGCAGAACACAATGTTTATACACCCATGGGTGAAAACGTAACTATGGGGAAAATAACAGAAAACATTCTGTAACCAAGCTAACTCTCCCAAGAGAATTTAGAAATGATCTTTCTCAAAAATATGCCAAAAGCATGGGAGAATTGCAAGGGGGGACTTAGAAGACCAGGGGAGAGGAAACACTGAATAAGCAGTGCAACTTTATAGCAAGAATGACAACAAGAGGCCCATGCCTTGAAAATAGGCAACTTAACATAATTTCATAAAAAATTTTAAGTACAGCCCTGATTATTTTTTGTCACTCCTTTTTCCTCTCCTCCTTCTATATCCTCCTTAGAATCACCATTTCTCCAATAATTACGTGTCTGGCATCCTTTAAACTGAGATTTACAAGCACAAAGATCAGTGAGATGTTGACTGATGAAGGGCCAAACAGAGAATGATAATTGGCGCCAATTTTGGAACGTCCTTGACACTGCGCATGCGCAGTAAGGGCAAAGTATGGAGGTCCTATAGGACATGATTTCTTTTGGTTTTAGATGCAAATTTTGGGGATTGGGGGGCAAAATTTGTGTTTGGCCCTGGATTTTTTAGAGTTAGCACCAGCTAAGTCTGGGTCATTGGTACAGTATAAAAATAATGACATTTTAAAGCACAGATGTCAGTTCAAATGTTACAGACTTTGGGTCAAACAGAAGAAATGATGTTGGCACCAATTCTGGTCTGTTCCTGGGTACTGCTGATGCGAAAGTACTACATGTATGGAGGGCCAAAATAGGACTTTTAATTTTCGGTATTGTATGCAAATTTTGGGGATTGGGAGTTTCAAAATTTGCGTTTGGCCCTTAATAATATTGAGGTTGCACCAGCTAAGTCTGGGTCATTGGGTTTTAGTATAAAAATATAAAACAATAATAAAACAAGAGGCCCCACAGGGCCTGAAGCGCTCACCATGAACAGAACACAATATCAACAGAGTCCAAGGATGAGTCTACATTGAGCAATCCATCTCCATAGGATACAATGTCAATCCTTGAGCCCAGCAGGAGTGAAAAAAAAGCCTTTTCTTCAGTTAATCATAATGTAAAATGTAGAGCTCTCCTATGTAGCCCCTTGCTACAACCTATGAGGATTAATCTTAGTTACACACCTCTAGAGGGTACGGAATACAAAATTTCTAATTCTTCAGCTACATGGCCATTTCCGGTTCACATAGGGAGCCCAAATATTAACCCAGGATCTCGATTTGATCAAAGTTGAATCTGACCTCCCTAGAGATGTTGTATACCAGATAGGAAAGCATTCTGACTGTTGGATCTGAAGAAGAAAATTTTTTGAAGAAATTTCTTCATACTGCACTAAGTTAAAAATAGGGCTACCACAGTAAGCCCAAATATTAACCTACAAGCCCAATTTGAACAAAATAAAGAGCATAAATCTCCGCCCAGGGATCCAATGTGAACAAACTTGAATCTGACCCCTCCAGAGATGTTGTATACCAAATATGAAAGCATTCTAACCAGTGGATCTGAAAAAGAAGATTTTTAAAGAAATTTCCCCATATTGCCCTAAGCTAAAATTTGGGATACCATAGGGAGCCCAAATACTAACCAAGGGAAACAATTTGAACAAACTTGAATCTGACTCCTCTAGAGATGTTATAAACCAAAAATGAAAGGATTCTGACAGGTGAATCTGAAGAAGATTTTTGAAGAAATTCCCTCATATTGCACTAAGTTAAATTTCAGGTTCCCATATGGAACCCAAGGCACTCGAATTGAACAAACATGAATCTGCAACCCCCCCCCCCCCCTTCCCTAGAGATGTTGTATACCAAATATGAAAGCATTCTGACTGGTGGATCTGAAGAAGAAGATTTTTAAAGAACTTTCCTCATATTGCACCAAGTTAAAATTTGGGCTACCATAGCATACCCAAATATGAACCTAGGGACCCAATTTGAACAAACTTGAATCTGACCCCCCTAGAGATGTTGTATACAAAATATGAAAGCATTCCGACTGGTGGATCTGGAGAAGAAGATTTTTAAAGAAATTTCCTCATATTGCACGAAGTTAAAATTTGGGCCACCATAGCGAGGCCAAATATATACCTAGGAAACCCCATTTAAACAAACTTGAATCTAACCCCTCCCCCCCCCCCCCCCCCCCCCCCTAGAATATGAAAGCATTCTGACTGGTGGATCTGAAGAAGAAGATTTTTAAATATTATCCCCCATACTGAACTAAGTTAAAATTTGGGCTTCCATAGGAAGCCCAAATATTAACCTGGGGGGTTGGTTTGGACAATCTTGAATCTGACCCTCATAACAATGATGTATACCAAACATTAAATATTCTGACTGGTGGTTCTGAAGAAGAAGATTTTTAAAGAATATTCCCCATATTGCCCAATGTTAACAAGAGCTGGACTTTCGTCCGGTGCATACCCCCACGTGGTGTACCGCCTAGTGTGGGCATACCTATGACCAACAAATATCATTTATAAATATTCTCGTACAGACTGACAGATGGATGCACAGATGGATGGACGCAACCCAGTATACCCCCCCCCCCCCCCTTCCATTTTCTTCGAAAGTTTTCAACAATTTCCAACAATTTCTAAGTCAAAAGGTATGGTAAATTGTTTGGTGTTTGGAAGTTTTATGCAATGAGGCAGAAGCTTTTATCATCGGCAAACTGATTGCCATATTTCACTGAAATCCGATAACCCCAATCCAGTATGCCACCCCCCACCCCTCCCATTTTCTTCGAAAGTTTTCAACAATTTCTAAGTCAGAAGGTATGGTAAATTGTTTGGTGATTGGAAGTTTTATGCAATGAGGCAGAAGCCTTTGTCATGGACAAACTGCATGCCATATTTCACCAAAATCCGATAACCCATACCTGAGATACAGGCTGAACAGACAAATAATGTCTATTTCCTACAATTTCTAAGTCAAAAAAGGGGGATAACTCTAAAAAGGAGAATGTGAGAAATATTGTTGAATCCTTTTTTTAAAGCCTATACCATAAGCAGTGTTCATGGCAAATTTCAGTGCAATAGAACATTTGATACCAGAGATACAGGATGAACAGATAAAATTTGGCTCAGACGGACACAATTTCTAAGTGAACAAGTAATAAAAAAAAAAATAATAAAAAAAAATAACTACTGTGGGCATACCTATGATCAACAAATATTATAAAAAATAATAATTTACTTAAGTTATGAATATTTTCAGATGGACTCACACACGGACGGACGGATGGATGCATGTAATCCAGTATACCCCCATTTTCTTCGAAAGTGGGGGTATAAAATTCAGGCTCCTGTATTGAGCCCAAAAAAGAACCAATAGGCTTTATTTTAACAAACCTGTATCTGACCCCCCATGAATGCTGAATATCGAATATCAAAAGATTCTGACCATTGGTTCTGGAGAAAAGATTTTTTAAAATTTTTGCAAATATGCATTTTTTCGATGCCCTCTACAGAACACCCTAACATAACCAATGGCAATTTTGTTTACCATTCAATTCTACTGGTCCTAAGGATGCTTCATACCAAAAAACAGCTCTCTGTTCTGTGTGGTTTGGGAAATATGGGTGTTTGAAAATATTTCTATTTTTAGCTCCCAGGGTTCCCATGGGGATGCAGGAATTTTATTTTTTGCACGAGTCAAGTACTTATGACCCAATAATACCACAAACCAAATATGGTTCAAATCAGACCATTGGTTCAGAAAGTTAAAAAATTTATAGTAATTTATATATTTTTTATACTTACCAATGACCCAGACATAGCTGGTGCTAACTCTTAAAATATAGGGCCAAACACAAATTTTGCCCCCCAATCCCCAAAATTTGCATCTAAAACTAAAGAAAACATGTCCTGAAAGGCCCTCCACACCTCGCCCCCACTGCGCATGCGCAGTGTCAAGGACGTTCCGAAATTGGCGCCATTTATCATTCTAATAACCAGTGCCTGGTAAGCGCTATGTACTCAGCGGGGAGGCAAGAGTTCCCAACTCCTGGGAGGGCCATCCCCGTCTGGGTCATTGGTAAGTATAAAAAATATATAAATTACTATAAATTTTTTAACATTTTTATACTGTACCAATGACCCAGACATAGCTGAATAGTAAAAAGGCTGGAGGGCCAAGGACATAGAGCAAAATGGAATACGCTCAATAAAATAAAATAGTCATCCCCTGTAGGGAAAAGAAGTAATAGGCCTTACATGTATCTTTCTTATTTATGATAAATTAGAAAGATACAACACCTTCCAAAAATTGAGCTTCATACATCCATGTACTCTATTAATATCCAATAATCCTTATACTACTAATTTTTAAAGTAAGCCAATAATAAAGTAAGTCTAGAGAATAGAGACTCTTATACTCCTAAAAGTGTGTGAGAATTGCATAATCATGTCCGTTGACATATGCAATATTCAAAAGCTATACTTTAAAAACTAAAACTTGAATGAATTTTATAAACTTAAACTTCTCACTAAACAACCATCCCAATAACAGCTCAGAATTACTAACTCCGGAGGAGGTATCCCCTTGTTTTCATAGTAAAAACAGGTGACCCAAGGGAACACCCTCCCCCCCCCCTTTTTCTTGCCCTGGGTCAAATAGCCCAGAGCGAAGAGGGCAGCCGAACGGAGACACTGCCGAAACAGACAGCCTACCTAGCTATAGTAGCAACTGTTAAGTGAATGACATTCTGAGCAGTAGATAATAGACCTAACAATAGAGGTCTCCAGAAATGGACTCGATATTTCTGAGATAAAATTCATGAATGGATGGCTGAGCGCAATGAGCAGCCTTCAAAAATCTATAATAGCAACACTATTAATGTAAGCCCAAGAAGTAGAAGAACTCTTACTTCATGAGCCGAAATCTTAAGCACAACTGCTAAGCCAATGATATACCATAAGCAGTACGCTAATTAATAGAATCCATTAACAATAAAATGGAGCGTAACGTCCTTCTACTAGACATCAAAGACAGAAGAAGCTTACGCCCTTGTAATAAACAGATATCTGTTTATAAATACATAAACTGTACCCGGAAAGAGTAAAGGCCTATGCCCATACGAAGACGGAAGGACCTTAAAATAATAGGTTCCGGATAATAGGAGCCTAACTCTTATGCAACAATCCAACCTAAATAGTAACGGAAGTATTGATTCCGAAACTATGAAAGTGAAAATCATCCATTGATAGTGCATGAAACTCACTGACTCTACAGTAAAACAGAAACCAACAGAATTACTGTCTAAAAGGTCAGAATTTGAAAACTACTGTTTCCAGAGGCTCAAATGATTACTTAGCTAAATAAGAACCGAAGTTAAAATCCGTATAGGAATTTAATCTAAAGATTCTGAGTCTATTTATCAAAAAGTTACTAACTGACTTAGATAAAGAGACAAAAGACTCAATTGTAAACTATCGTAGAGTGGATAGGTATGAGGTAACATAAACCTATAACCTAAATAACAACAGGCTGCAGTAGATCTTGTGAAACAAGTATACTAAAAACTAGCAATGAGTAGTATGGAGGGATCAACCATATGAACATAATGATCCCTACACCACGACGGAAGAGCCTCCACTTTAGTCGCATAGAATAGCGAAGAAGAGGATCTCCTATAGTAAGAAATCGCATCCAAAGCTCGTCCAGTACAGTGCTTACAATGCAATACGGACCACACAACGGAATACATGAAGGCTGCGACCTTGCTGGTTGTGATAAAGATGACACGATTTACCCAGTGAAAAAAGATCCTCACATAGAGGAAGATTTCACGTTAAGATCCACAGTAGACAAGAGAGTAAATTACTCATGATCTCTGTGAAGATAGAGATGCTATCAACAGAAATGTATTGTGGTTGTTTATCTTAGCAATACCTGCTAAAACAACAGCGCCGGAGGATACGCGTATCCTATCATTCCGTCCTATAGATCAATAGAGCGTTAACAGTATTAGCTCAGAGATCTGGACAAGCCAACACATACGTCTGCAATTGATTAGCAAGCTGTGTCATAAATAAAACATCATTGGGCGCTCCCATAGATAGCAAATCTGATTAAATACTTGTTTGTTGAGAGTCCATTCTGACAGCAACAAGCGACCCGTAAGAGAACGGGAGTGCGATAAAACAATCAGACGACCCAGAATATGACGGACCAAAACTGAACTTGGTGTACTATAACCAACAGACGGATTCTTTCCATTAAATTGAATAACGGAAACGAAAGAGTGCCTCCCTGGTTCCGGAGATACGCCACTACTGTCGAATTAAAGGACAGGAATTTGGGCATGCGTTTCTGAATAATGTTCATGCAATGACATAAAGCAAGCCTAAAAAACATTATTCCGCGGAAGTTAAACTGATAGCTAAAAGACTGCGGAACCCAAAGACCCTGGCACTTCGAATCCGTAGGGATCAGTATATATCCCAATCTGTTTGACTGGCAACCGTCATAACAGCCACACTAGGGTCCGGCAACTGCGGCGGCACTCTCTGAGTCAACCACCGAATGTTTGCCCCAGTCTGAATCTCTTGTAACACTAGATAGACAAGAGAATGTATAAATCAAGCAATTCATGGATTGCCGGAAAGTTGCCGTCGAAGAGAAGCTCCTCCGAGAACGAAGCGACTCTGAGAGAGTTCTTAACCTACTATCCACGCGTGGATGTAGCTAGGGCTGCATCACGTCTAACCAACTCCAATCAGCCACTGAAGGGCGGAGTTATACGTGAACAAACTACTGCCCTCAAAAGAAATTACATTGAGAATAATATCCCGTAAATCTTTTCTTGAAGACGTAATGATAACGCCTCAGTAAGGCGGATTACGTATAATAAAGCGTCTAAGTTAAGTCTACTATACATAATGTCGTTCCCAACATTGAAATTGGAAAAGACATAAACGGCGAAAAAGAATATATGCAGTCTTTAATCACACCGTCTAGACGCATATGAACTCTCGGTATGCCCTGCTCTGCCAAAATAAACTATATGTAAAAAAGATAAAATGGCAGAAATGAGCCACGCGGACAAGAAACTAAACTATCATGCTTAGTAGCAGGCTTGTATATATATATAATATATAGCGTCGAAAAATAAAACACATGTTGTAATGACAATATTGGACTGCGTCGGTAAGTCAGGGACAAAGTCCCTGTACCGATCGAAAAATCCGAGTCCAATGACGCTATAAGTCTCTTATCCAAGATCGCAGCAATGAAGTCCGAAAAATAATCACTGGAAGAAATGCCAGAAGATATGAAAGGCATCTTCCGATACTACTAAAGGGAAAACTCGAAATCTTTCGAATCCCTTTCGCCATCCTGTCGGACCCTATAAAGCGTTCGGTCGTCCGTAGCTTGATGCAACCGCGGACCGCACCGACCCAGCGCCGTCGGATAATTCCTGATTCGACCGAGAAACCGTCAATTGCTGGGATGCTGCGAAACAACTGTGCTAACTCGGATAGCACGTCCGTCACTGAGGCCTGAGGAGCAGCGGTCTTACGATGCATTGCCGCAGGAAGCTCCGAGATCGTTACCCCGTGCATACTTCCAATATGCGAGCGAACGGAGTGTATAGGCCTCGTGTTCCTTGGCTACCGGATGGCGCGACCTATTCGCTGTGGAATCACTGAATGCCGAAACTGATCGGATACTCGAGGTCACGTAGCCAATGTGCGGTCGTGTACCCTGCTGTGAGGATGAGGAAGCATTAAAGACAGTCTCTCGGACTGTCAATATAACGGAGCGTCCCGAGCAACGGACATATGCTCCGAATGTAAAATATCTGAACCACAACATGCGGTCCCCTATGTTGTTGGCTTCCTCCGATCTGTCCTCAATCTGCCGTCACTGGGTGAGTACTAAAGTAATTAAAGTGCTCGCATCACCCAAATCTCCTTCCTAGACCGCAACGGACGAACCCGGCAGCCGAACCATTCGATGAATGTACGCTACACCGGGTGAGCTAGCGAATGTCACTCCGTAAGCGATAGACATATTCCATGAGCACTTATTGCCGCTAACTCTTCATTAACTATGACGACAGAGGCACACTTTTGAAAGACATCTCCATAACTCTTCGAACAAGAAACCAGAAATGCTTGGATAGCAAGCATAAAATAATAATATATATAGCGTCATTCAATAATTCGAAAGTTTGTGTGACATTATTGGACTATGTCGGAACTGAGGGACGATGTCCCTGAACCGAACCAAAAATTTCTAAGTCCACCGACGCTATCAGTTTCTTATCCGACATCGCAGCATATGTTGTTCCGAAAGGGAAAGCTTGAAATCCACCGAATCCCTTTCGGTATCCCGTCGGACCGGATGAAACTTTCGGACGTCCGTACCCGCTTCCGCGGAGCGTCCCGACCCAGCATCGTCGGATAAAATATATGCGACAGATTCAGTTGATGCTGGGATGCTGCGATAAACTGTGCTATTAAGGAAAGCACGTCCGTTCCCGAGGCCTGTGCAGTAGCGGACTTACGATGCATTGCCGCTGGAAGCTCCGTGTACGTTGACTCCCGCACACTTCCTATGCGAACGTCCGGAGTCTGCAGGCCTCGAGTCCCCGGCTACCGACCCAGCGCTGTCGGATAATTCTCGATCCGACACCGTTTCTGTCGGCTGCTGGGATGCTGCGATAAGCTGTGCTATGTGCACAAGAATGTCCGGCGTCGAGACCTGCGGAGGCGCAGTCTATCGGTGCTTCGCCGAGGGCAGCTCCGCATCAGATGGCTCCCGCATACTTCCTATGCGAACGTCCGGAGTCCATCGGTCTCGAATCCCTGGCTGCCGGATGGTGTGACCTGGTCGCCGAAGAATCCTTGATCGGCGAAGCTGGTAATATATCGGCGGTCACGCAGCCAAGGTGCGGTCGTGTGCGCTGACGAGAAGAGGAAGCCTTAGCAGTCTCAGCGGACTGCCTATACAACGGAGCGTCCCGAGCGACGGACGTATGCTCCGCTAACGACACATTTGTACCACAACATCTGGGGCCAGATGTTGTTGAACGAGAGAGGGGCCTCTCTCGCTTGCCGTCCGGATGGACCGGAACGAGCTATGAACCGGACTAAAAGGCTTCCTCCGTTCTCCCTCCGATCCGCCGTCACTGGGTGTGCATTAAGTTAATTTTATAGTGCTCGCATCACCCCAAAATTCCTTCTAGACCGCAACGGACGAACCCGGCTGCCGAACCATTCGGTGAATGGACGCTACACCGGGCGAGCTAGCGGACGTCAAAGGCCGTCGAACCTACTAGGGTCCTCTTAGGCAATTGGCGTATTACATGAGCACTTTTCCGCTAGCCCTTCATTAATTGTGACGACGGAGGCACACTGTTGGAAGACATCACAGATACATCACCCTAATCTTGATCGTCTGAAATAGAAATTGATAAAGTAGAGTGACCCTGCGGGGAAAGGACCGGAGTGTCCAAATCCCCAACAACATACCGTGACATACGCTTCCCATATTGTCATCGAAATCATACGATACAGAACAGGAGTTAATGCGAGTACACTGACCACATATAGAATGATAATAAGGTCAGAGGAAGACTTCCTCTTAAAACAATTGATCAATATCCTTTCAATGTGAAAAGAAAACAAGTCCTGGTACTCGCACTAACCCCTGGCAATCAAAATACATAATAATAATATGATCCATTAAAATAGAAAAAATAATTGAAATCAAAATATTTTGAAAAAATATTTTTTCAGAACAGCCCAAGTTTCTGAAAAGTAACGTTGAGCCCCAATGGATCCCAAGCCTAAGTGTGGACAAAAATTTTAAAAATATTTTAAACAATTTATTCAACACTTACGAACAATAATAATGTATCTAGTTATGATTAAAATAACATAAAGATATTATTATTTAGAAATCCCCCCCTCACACAGAGGGCTGTTGTAAATGTAAACAATGAGTGTAAAAACACTAAAATAAGACTCCAGGCACCCAGGCCCGAAATCAGTTACCAAAAATACACCATCTGATGCAAAACAGAGACTTCCAGGGAAGAAACTGCAGAACATCAGATGGTAGATGCAGAACACAACGCCTAACCACCCGTAGGTGAAGACGTAAACATGGGGAAAGAACAGAATTCATTCTGTTATTAAGCTAAAACTCCCAAGAAATTTTAGTAATAATAATTACAGAAACTATGCCAAAAGCATGGGAGAATAGCAAGGGGGAACTTAAAGGACAGGGAGAGAGGAAAAACACTTGAAAAAACAGTGTAACTAAATAATCAGAATGACAACAAAATGGCTGCTGCCTTGAAAATAGGTAACTTAACATAATTTCATTAAAAAATTTTAAGTTACAGCCCTGATAATATTCTGTCACACATTCTTTTCCTCTCCTCCTTTTCTATCCTCCTTAGAATCACCATTTCACTAATATTTATGTGTCTGGCATCATTTAAACTGAGATTTAAAAGCACAAAGATCAGTCAGATGTTAACTGATGAAGGGCCAAACTTAGAATGATAAATGGCGCCAATTTCGGAACGTCCTTGACACTGCGCATGCGCAGTGGGGGCGAGGTGTGGAGGGCCTTTCAGGACATGTTTTCTTTAGTTTTAGATGCAAATTTTGGGGATTGGGGGGCAAAATTTGTGTTTGGCCCTATATTTTAAGAGTTAGCACCAGCTATGTCTGGGTCATTGGTACAGTATAAAAATATAGAAATGTTTGGCAGGGCCAAAAATCTTACCTCTCCCATTACAAAGCCAAATATTGCTTCACAAAACTTTGTTTGAATGAACTTGATTCTACACCTCAAAAGGAAGCTCCATAACAAATATCAAGTCATCGTACCCACTGATTCATGAGAAGATTTTAAAAATATTTTGGAGCATTTTCCCCACCCCCTCCCTATGGGGCTGGGCATGTAGAGTTGAACAAAAATGCGATGCCCCTTCAGGACCATCACTCACACAAACTTTCACTTGAACTGGCCAAGTGATTTTGGAGGAGAAGACCAAAACATGGTGTTGACGGACGATGGATGGACGACGGATGGAGAGAGATGAGATTATCTCATCTTGACTTTGTCAAGGTGAGCTAAAAAGTTGAAAAATCAATTCTTCTCTATTTCTGCAACAAATATTCTCTGGTTGGTCATTCACTGACAAGTGAAAACCTCAAACCTGTAATGAGAGACCACCTGTCTTGACAGACCACTTTTGCTTGGCAAAAGGGGTGGTCTCTCAAGACAGGTTCTACTGTAGTGTTTTTATTTTAAAACTTTGCAAGCTATATATCATCCATTGTGTGCATCAAGGCACTATCTGCAATGCTTTAGCTGGTATCTTGATGCACTCATGGGATGATATGAAATTGATGCACTCATGGGATGATATGAAAAAAATATAGGTGGATAAACTAGAAGACATATACAGTGAATATGTGAACCTTTAAGGGCCTAATTTCGACTTTGATCACACTTTTGGCAACAGAACAGGTGCCCCTACATGCAGTCTTCGGGTTAACTCAAAATTTACATTCTAAGTACCTTGGTAGTTGTTCTTAGGCAAGTCTTGGATGCCTATACAGGCAGCCAAGACTTACCAAAAAACAGCAGCAAAGCCACAGGATATTGACTGTCAAAGTGTAGCAAAAATATGTAAAAATCTCTAGGCCCTTAAGGGTTAATAAGCATATAGTTCACAAAACCCTTATTACAGTGTCCTTAATCACTAAGACTTGAACAATTCATTTTTGATGATTTCATACCTGTATCCTTTTCTTTCATATATGTGGAAACTAAATCATGCAAGAACATAATAATCTCAGCATCCATAGCAACAAATATATGGTCATCAAACTCAGTTACGAAGCTTGCTTCTACTATTGGCTTGGGATCTGAAATTGAAAGCAGAATGAAACAATGTACTTGACAAGTATGAAGCAATATTTTTTAAGTACCTGTGATAAAGCCTGGAAATAAGAAATCAGTCATTTGCAGAATTAGGTCCCCAGAGGATGAATTAGCTGGTGCTATCCCATACAATGGGCTAGAATCCCTCAATTTATCCTCTGGGTACATCCTTCTATTTAGACCTGAGATGTTGATTTAGACGGAGGTTCAAAGAGGATAAAGTTGGTAATCTCATTCTGCAGATGGTATTCTGGTAATTTCAAGGCATGCCTGTGATGAGCACCTAAATTCTCCGAAGTAGAAAAATTTATCTCCATGGATAACGAACAGAAATTTATTTTTTAACAACATGAAGAAGAAAGAGTTTTATAAATTATTACCTCATCTTCAGTACAAATCTGACCTATTAATTACATATGAGCTACAGAATAAAATCCTATTAACTGAATAAATAATCTTGCAATCTGTCAAAGTCGATCTTATGAATCCCACTTTTATAGACCTACTATAGACCTACTTTGCTTCAGTACATCCAATATGAGCATTTACACCATTAGATCTTGTTTTCACAAGCTCCGTCAAGCAAGATATAATATGATAAATGCTTAGTTTATCACCAGACATCAGGAAAGTTAAAAAATTTATAGTAATTTATATATTTTTTATACTTACCAATGACCCAGACATAGCTGGTGCTAACTCTTAAAATATAGGGCCAAACACAAATTTTGCCCCCCAATCCCCAAAATTTGCATCTAAAACCAAAGAAAACATGTCCTGAATGGCCCTCCACACTTCACCTCTACTGCGCATGCGCAGTGTCAAGGACGTTCCGAAATTGGCGCCATTATTCATTCTTATAACCAGTGCCTGGTAAGCGCTATGTACTCAGCGGGGAGGTAAGAGTTCCCAACTCCTGGGAGGGCCATCCCCGTCTGGGTCATTGGTAAGTATAAAAAATATATAAATTACTATAAATTTTTTAACATTTTTATACTGTACCAATGACCCAGACATAGCTGAATAGTAAAAAGGCTGGAGGGCCAAGGACATAGAGCAAGATGGAATACGCTCAATAATATAAAATAGAGTCATCCCCTCTAGGGAAAAAGAAGTATTAGGCCTTACATGTATCTTTCTTATTTATGATAAATTAGAAAGATACAACACCTTCCAAAATTGAGCATCATACATCCATGTACTCTATTAATATCTAGTATAATCCTTATACTAATAATTTTTAAAGTAAGCCAATAAATAAAGTAAGTCTAGAGAATAGAGATTCTTAATACTCTTTAAAAGTGTCTGAGGATTGTATAATAATGTCCGTTGACACGTGCTATATTCAAAAGCTATACTTTAAAAACTAAGACCTGAATGAATTTTTAAAACATAAACTTCTCACTAAACAACCATCCCAATAACAGCTCAGAATAACTAACTCCGGAGGAGGTATCCCCTTGTTTTCACAGTAAAACAGGTGACCCAAGGGAACACCCTCCCCCCCCCCCCCCCCCCCCTTTTTCTTGCCCTGGGTCAAATAGCCCAGAGCGAAGAGGGCAGCAGAACGGAGTCACTGCCGAAACAGACAGCCTTCCTAGCTATAGTAGCAACTGTTAAGTGAATGACATTCTGAGCAGTAGATAATAGACCTAACAATAGAGGCCTCCAGAAATGGACTCGATATTTCTGAGATAAAAAATTCATGAATGTGGATGGCTGAGCGCAATGAGCAGCCTTCAAAAATCTAAAATAGTGACACTATTAATTTAAGCCCAAGATGTAGAAGAACTCTTACTTCAAGAGCCGAAATCTCAAACACAACTGCTGAGTGAATGATATACCATAAGCAGTATCGATAGTTAATTGAATCCATTAGCAATAGAATGGAGCATAACGTCCTTCTATTAGGCATCAAAGACAGAAGAAGCTTACGCCCGTAGTAATAAACAGATATCTGTTTATAAATACATAAACTCTAACCGGACAGAGCAAAGGCCTATGCCCGTCGAAGACGGAAGGACCTTAATAACAATAGGTTCCGGATATTAATTAGGAGCCTGACTCTTATGCGAAAATCCAACCTAAATAGTAAAGGAAGTAGTGATTCCGAAACTATGAAAGTGAAAATCATCCACCGATAGTGCATGAAACTCACTGACTCTTCAGTAAAAGAGAAGCCAACAGAATTACTGTCAAAAAGGTCAGAATTTGAAAACTACTGTTTCCAGAGGCTCAAATGATTACTTAGCTAAATAAGAACCGAAGTTAAATTCCATATAGGAATTTAATCTAATGATTCTAAGTCTATTTATCAAAAAGTTACTAACTGACTTAGATAAAGAGACATAAGACTCAATTGTAAACTATCATAGAGTGCATAGGTATGAGGTAACATAAACCTATAACCTTAATAATAACAGGCTGCAGTAGATCTTGTCAAACAAGTATACTAAAAAGTTGCAATGACTAGTATGGAGGAATCAACAATATCAACATAGTGATCCCTACACCAACGACGGAAGAGCCTCCACTTTAGTCGCATAGTATAGCGAAGAAGACGTTCTCCTATAGTAAGAAATCGCGTCCAAAGCTCGTCCAGTACAATGCTTACAATGCAATAAGGACCACACAACGGAATACGTGAAGGTTGAGACCTTGCGGGTTGTGATAAAGATGACAGGATTTTACCCAGCGAAAAAAGATCCTCTCATGGAGGAAGATTTCGCGATAAGTCCCACAGTAGACATCAGAGTAAATTTACCCACGGTCTCTGTGAAGACAGAGATGCTATCAACAGAAATGTAATGTGGTTGTTTATCTTAGCAATACTTGCTGAAACAACAGCGCAGGAGGATACGCATATCCTATCATTCCGTCCTATTAGATCAACAGAGCGTTAACAACATAAGCTCAGAGATCCGGACAAGCAAACACATACGTCTGCAATTGATTAGCAAGTTGTGTCGTAAATAATTATCATTGGGCGCTCCCATTGACAGCAAATCTGATTGAATACTAGTTTGTTGAGAGTCCATTCTGACGGCAACAAGCGACCCATAAGTGAACGGGAGTCCGGTAATACAATCAGACGACCCGGAATATGACGGACCAAAGCAGAACTTGGTGTACTATAACAAACAGAAGGATTCTTTCCATTAAATTGAATAACGGAAACGAATGAGTGCCTCCCTGGTTCCGGAGATACGCCACTACTGTCGAATTAACGGACAGGATTTGGACATGCATTTCTGAATAATGTTCATCCAATGACATAAAGCAAGCCTAAAAAAACATTATTCCGCGGAAGATAAGTACTTGCTTAGAGACTGTGGAACCCAAAGACCCTGGCACTTCGAATCCGTTGGGATCAATATTATATCCCAACCTGTTTGACTGGCAACCGTCATAATAATAAAACTCAGATCCGGCAACTGCAGTGGCACTCTCTGAGTCAACCACCGAATGTTTGCCCCAGTCTGAATCTCTTGCTACACTAGATAGACAAGAGAACGTGTAAATCGAGCAATTCATGGATTGCTGAAAAGTTGCCGTCGAAGAGAAGCTTCTCCGAGAACGAAGCGACTCTGAGAGAGTTCTTCACCTTACTATCCACGCGCGTGGATGTAGCTAGGGCTGCGTCACGTCTAACCAACTCCAAACAGCCACTGAAGGGCGGAGTTATACGTGAACAAACTACTGCCCTCAATAGAAATTACATTGAGGATCATATCCCGGAATTCTTTCTCTAGAAGACGTAATGATAACGCCTCAGTAAGGTGGATTACGTATGATAAAGCGTCTAAGTTAAGTCTATTAGACATCATTGTCGTTTCCAACATGGTGGTTGGAAAAGACATAGACGGCGAAAAAGATTATTTCCAGTCTTTAACCACGCCGTCTAGACGCATATGAACTCTCGGGATGCCCTGTTTTGCCAAAATAAATTATTCGTATAAATGAGAAAAGGCAGAAATGAGTATTGCGGACAAGAAACTAAACTATCATGCTTGGTAGCAGGCTTATATATATATAGCGTCGATAAATAATACACATGTTCTAATGACATTATTGGACTGTGTCGGTAAGTCAGGGACAATGTCCCTGAACCGATCCAAAATTCTGTGTCCAATGACGCTATAAGTCTCTTATCCAACATCGCAGCAATGTAGTCCGAAATAACAATCACTGGAAGATAATACCGGAAGATATGTATGGCAGCTTCCGATGCTACGAAAGGAAAAACTCGAAATCTTTCGAATCCCTTTCGCCATCCTGTCGGACCCTATAAAGCGTTCGGTCGTCCGTACCTGATGCAACCGCGGACCGCACCGACCCAGCGCCGTCGGATAATTCCTGATTCGACCAAGAAACTGTCGATTGCTGGGATGCTGCGAAAAAACTGTGCTAACTCGGATAGCACGTCCGTCACTAAGGCCTATGGAGAAGCGGTCCTACGATGCATTGCCGCCAGAAGCTCCGTGATCGTTACCCCGTGCATACTACTAATATGCGAGCGAACGGAGTGTATAGGCCTCGTGTCCCTTGGCTACCGCATCGCGTGACCTGTTCGCCGTGGAATCACTGAATGATGAAACTGATCGGATACTCGAGGTCACGTAGCCAATGTGCAGTTGTGTGCACTGCTGTGAGGATGAGGAAGCATTATCGACAGTCTCTCGGACTGTCAATATAACGGAGCGTCCCGAGCGACGGACATATGCTCCGAATGTAAAATATCTGAACCACAACATGCGGTCCCCTATGTTGTTGGACGAGTGAGAGAGAGAGAGGGACCTCTCTCGCTCACAGCCCGGATGGACCTGGACAAGCCAGGAACCGGACTAACAGGCTTCCTCCGATCTGTCCTCAATCCGCCGTCACTGGGTGAGTACTAAAGTAATTATAGTGCTCGCATCACCCAAATCTCCTTCCTAGACCGCAACAGACGAACCCGGCAGCCGAACCATTCGATGAATGTACGCTACAACGGGTGAGCTAGCGAATGTCACTCCGTCGATCCTACAAGGGACCTCTTAGGCGATAGACATATTCCATGAGCACTTATTGCCGCTAGCTCTTCATTAACTATGACGACAGAGGCACACTTTTGAAAGACATCTGCGTAACTTTGCGAACAAGAAACCAGAAATGCTTGGTAATTGCAAGCATATAATAATAAATATATAGCGTCGTTCAATAATTCGAAAGTTTGTGTGACATTATTGGACTATGTCGGAACTGACGCTATCAGTTTCTTATCCGGCATCACAGCATACTGGTCCGACGAAAGAACCTGTAGAAGATCAAGTCAGATGACATACACAACAGCATATGTTGTTCCGAAAGGGAAAGCTCGAAATCCTCCGAATCCCTTTCGGTATCCCGTCGGACCGGATGAAATTTTCGGACGTCCGTACCCGCTTCCGCAGAGCGTCCCGACCCAGCATCGTCGGATAAAACATTATGCGACAGATTCAGTTGTTGCTGGGATGCTGCGATAAGCTGTGCTATTTAGGATAGCACATTCGTCCCCGAGGCCTGTGCAGTAGCGGTCTTACGATGCATTGCCGCCGGAAGCTCCGTGTACGTTGACTCCCGCACACTTTCCTATGCGAACGTCTGGAGTCTGCAGGCCTCGTGTCCCTGGCTACCGGATGGTGTGACCTGGTCGCCGATGATTCTCTGACTGGCGAAGCTGACTGGATATCCGAGGTCACGTAGCCAAGAGCGGTCATGTGCGCTACCATGAGAATGAGGAAGCCTTATTGACAGTCTCTCCGGACTGACTATATGTCGGAGCCGCCCGAGCGGCGGACGTATGCTCCGAATGCGAAACATTTTGTACCACAACATCTGGGCCAGATGTTGTTGTATGAGAGAGGGGCCTCTCTCGCTCGCCGTCCGGATGGACCAGAACGAGCTATGAACCGGACTAAAAGGCTTCCTCCGTTCTCCCTCTAATCCGCCGTCACTGGGTGTGCATTTGGTTGATTTATAGTGCTCGCATCATCCCAAAACTCCTTCTAGACCGCAACGGACGAACCCGGCTGCCGAACCATTCGATGAATGGACGCTACACCGGGCGAGCTAGCGGACGTCAAAGGCCGTCAAACCTACTGGGGTCCTCTTAGGCAATTGGCGTATTTACATGAGCACTTTTCCGCTAGCCCTTCATTAATTGTGACGACGGAGGCACACAGTTGAAAGACATCACAGATACATCACCCTAATCTTGATCGTCTGAAATAGAAATTGATAAAGTAGAGTGACCCTGCGGGGAAAGGACCGGAATGTCCAATTCCCCACTAACATACCGTGACATACGCTTCCCATGTTGTCATCGAAATCATCAGATACAGAACAGGAGTTAATGCGAGTACACTGACTACATATAGAATGATTATAAAAGTCAGAGGAAGACTTCCTCTTATTACAATTGATCAAAATCCTTTCAATGTGAAAAGAAAACAAAGTCCTGGTACTCGCACCAACCCCTGACAATCAAAATACATAATAATAATATGATCCATTAACATAGAAAAAATAATTGAAATCAAAATATTTTGAAAAAATATTTTTTCAGAACAGCCCAAGTTTCTGAAAAGTAACGTTGAGCCCCAATGGATCCCAAGCCTAAGTGTGGACAAAAAATTTAAAAATATTTTAAACAATTTATGCAACACTTACGAACAATAATAATATATCTAGTTATGATTAAATTAACATCAAGATATTATTTTCAAGAAATCCCCCCCTCACACAGAGGGCTGTTGTAAATGTAAACAATGAGTGTAAAAACACTGAAATAAGACTCCAGGCACCCAGGCCCGAAATCAGTTACCAAAAATACACTATCTGATGCAAAACAGAGACTTCCAGGGAAGAAACTGCAGAACATCAGATGGTAGATGCAGAACACAACGCCTAACCACCCATAGGTGAAGATGTAAACATGGGGAAAAGAACAGAATTCATTCTGTTATTCTGCTAAAACTCCCAAGAAATTTTAGTAATAATAATTACAGAAACTATGCCAAAAGCATGGGAGAATAGCAAGAGGGGACTTAAAGGAAAGGGAGAGAGGAAAACACTGAAAAATCAGTGTAACTAAATAACAAGAATGACAACAAAATGGCTGCTGCCTCGAAAATAGGTAACTTAACATAATTTCATTAAAAAATTTTAAGTTACAGCCCTGATAATATTCTGTCACACATTTTTCCTCTCCTCCTTCTATATCCTCCTTAGAATCACCATTTCTCTAATATTTATGTGTCTGGCATCATTTAAACTGAAATTTACAAGCACAAAGATCAGTCAGATGTTAACTGATGAAGGGCCGAACTAAGAATGAATAATGGCGCCAATTTCGGAACGTCCTTGACACTGCGCATACGCAGTAGAGGTGAAGTGTGGAGGGCCATTCAGGACATGTTTTCTTTGGTTTTAGATGCAAATTTGGGGGATTGGGGGGCAAAATTTGTGTTTGGCCCTATATTTTAAGAGTTAGCACCAGCTATGTCTGGGTCATTGGTACAGTATAAAAATATGACCAACTATTAATTGAATATTTATTTATTTAATTAAAGGTCCATAACTCTGCTCAGTATGGCCAAACTGCACAGGTTTTGGAACTCAAGCAAAACATTGTTAAGAAAGTCTCACCAACCAAATGGTGACCAAATCCATTGATATTTCTTAAAGTTATGAGCTCTAAACAGGCCAAAATTAACTAATTAGGGGCCATAACTCTGCTCAGTATGGCTGAACAGTACCAGTTTTTAAACTCATTGAATACATTGTTAACTGTCTCACTTACTAAATATTGACCAATTCCATTTATTTTTTATTTATTAAGGTTTAACGACACTTTGACAGCCAAGGTCATATCGTGTCGGTGACAGTTTTACAGGTGGAGGAAGCCAGAGTACCCAGAGAGAACCACTGAGCAGCTGCCAGCTCCCCAACATCATAACTCCACAGTGCAGCACAGGCAGGGTTAGATTGTGCACCATCGACGTGCATCGCAAGACATGCGCACCATCGACGTGCAGTATGCCTTAGTACATGGCATCATCGTGCCCCCATGTGGACAATCAGGGTTAAGCGGCTTGCCCAAGGACACAATGTGGGAGTCCGAATCGATCGCTCAGATGGTCACCCATCCAATAACTAACCTGGCTCGACATTGCTTAAATTCGGTGATCTGATGAGAACCAGTTACCGCAATGCCACTGCACCCCCAACCAATTCCATTAATATTTGTTCAAGCTATTGTGCTAAAGAGGAAGCTGATGCTCATCCGCCCACCCACTTCATCAAACTATACGTTGAGATTTTGACAACACCATAGCAAAAATCCTTGTTTATTCAAGACAAAGGAGAATGACACTAAGCAAGAATATTATTATCTAAGATTTGGAAAGTACAGGTACATCCAAAAAGTCATTTGATGACAGTAAGAATATTATTTCCTAAGATGTGGGATAGCATGGGAATATCCCCCAAACTATCCTCAAAATTGAAGTTAGGACTTGAAAAAGATCTGGTTTCTTATTGCACAGGGTTTTCAACAATTAATCTCATCATCCTTTGCATTCTAATTACAGTGCGACTGCCATGGACTGGTCACTTTCCACAGGTGGGCAATGTTTCCATGGATGCAATAATATTAGATTCCAAACACTAATGATAGGAATAATTACTGAAAGTTTAATTAATAAAGCACCAGGTACAACCCGGTGCTTCATTAATTAAAATTGTTCAGATGGTGATTTTTATTACCTGGTAAATGCATGCGTGGACATCATTGCTCACGTATGGATTATGGTAAGTTCATGGCAATTACACTGTACCTCTGGTTCCCAAGACTCACATTTTGACCTGGACTTCTTGGTTTCTTCATTTTGTGAATATTCAGTAACAACTTCCTGGAGAAGATTTGACTGCATAGTGGCAATGTGCAACTTTCAGTACTTACCCTCTGGACCAGGTTCTTCTGCTCCTTGATTATGTATGGTTCTCAGCTGCATTTGTAAAGAAGGTAGAGCAAATATGACATCTGTTTCATGACTATAGTCTTGAGATTTTCGGAACTTCCTGTGATCTGATGGACTCTCACATCGTTGTCTCTGCATGGATGGAAAACTATCTAAATCTAAAAAATAAAAAAAAGGCTTGAATCAGATCCAAGGACAACATACTATTTCACATCCTTTTATAAATTACAATGCTAAATGTGCGAATTAGCTGTGATTCAGATTCAGGTACTGAGAATGCCCAAGTTTTGCAATCAGGGGGAAATCAGGGGGTATGTAAGGAGATTCTTGGAATGATTGAGAGGTTCACAAATTACCTGTATTCATTATGTTGACACTCAGAAATTATAAATTTATAGTAACTTGTATATTTTTATACTTACCAATGGCCCAGACTAGCTGGTGCTTAACTCAAAGTTATTAAGGGCCAAACACAAATTTTGAACCCCCCAATCCACAAAATTTGCTTGCAAAACCGAAAATTAAAAGTCCTATCTGGCTCTCCATACATTTACTCTCTGCGCAGACGTCAGGAAGTGACCGGAATTGACGCCAACATCATTCTTTGTAGAAGAGAGTACTTCATAAAAATTCAGTGGGAGGTAAGAGTGCCCATTCCTGGGAGGGCCATCTGGGCCATTGGTAAGTACAAAAATATACAAATTGCTAAAGATGAACATGATGATTCATGACGTATTAGGAAAATCTTTTCCGTTAGTTGGCATAACGGAAATGAATGGGTGCCACCCTGGTTCCCGATGTATGCTACTACTGTCGAGTTGTCCGACCAAATTGAACATGGACGTCCGTTATTAAGAGAAGCCAATGTTGTAGCGCTAGCTATAATTAACATCATCTTGTTGATGTTTATGTGTTTCTCCTGGAACCGAGGGTCCCAAAGACCCTGACACCTCAAGACTGCGGGACTTTGGGTCGCGCCCCAATCCTTCTGACTCACATCCATCATAATCGTGAAAGCCGGATCCGGCAGTTGCAGTATAACTCCCTGAGTTAACCAGTGAATATCTGCCCAAATTTGAACCCTTGTTTTACTAGGTCCGTTAAAACAATACTGGTTCAAGCGAAAGCGTTTTCACACTCCAGTTCTGAGTAAAGAATATCTGGAGGGGATGTGCGCACAGGCGGCCCATCGGAACGAGATCCACAGCCGCTCCACAAAGCTCCAACAGTCGCATGAATTCCCTCACTATTAATGCGTCTGAGTGTAGACAAAAGCGAGCATAACAACTGACTAATTTCGCTCTGGGTAACGGCAGACTAACCAGATTGTTGTGAGTCTCAAAGCTCAATCCCAAGTGAATAGACGACTTGTACAGAGCTAGATCCGACTTTTTCTCGTTAACGATGAAACCGAGATGTCGGAGTAATAAAAGCAGACTCTGAACATTGTTCTGAAGAATGAATTCTGTTGCCGTATCCCTGTAGAAGGTCGTCCAAGTAAGCCGACGTTTCCGCATACAAATGAACTCGTAAGTAAGACATTACCAAGTTCATTATTCGAGTGAAATGCCCAGGGGGCCAGATTCAGACCAAAGCATATTGTTCTGAACTGATACACCTTCCCTTGTACGGCAGACCGCAGGTACTTTTAGAATGCTGGATGTACCAGGACATGAAAGTACGGATCCTTAGATCTATGCTTGCCGCATAGTCGATCACTCAAACGCTCGCTTTCACCGACTGAATGATTTCCATAAATAAACTTTTAGAGCCATGATAAACTTGTTATTTAGCTCAAGTCTATTACTGGTCGGAATGAGCCGTCTGGCTTTGTTACGAGGAACAGGTGACTGTAAAAATCTTGAGAATCCTGATTCTCGATGACCTGTATTACTATCTTTGATAAGAGAGCTTATACCTCCGGTAGGAGAAACTCTCTTATGCAAGAATTAATGGAAGATTTGTCCAACGCGGACAACTTGTTAGTGGGGTTTTACTCAGAATGATAGCTGTAAGCCATCCGAGACTACACTTCTCACCCACTGATCTTCTGTGATTGTTATCCAGTTTTTTGCGGAGCTTGATAACCTTCCACCAACTGGCCAGCAATAGAGGTCTAAACCATCACCTGTATGACCTGCAAGGCTTACAGGAGGAGGAACCACGTCCTCCTCGCGAAAAACCTCATCACGTCGGCCTAGGGGCGTCTGACCTCTAGTCCTGATCAGACCTACGCCCCTTTCCAAAGTCGCTATACTGACGACCTCCAGAGAAATTATAAGAGGGTATCTTGTACTCTCGTGAGGAGTTTCCTTTTGACGATTTTTGTCTGGAATGCCCTGCTTTACTCTTGTCTGCTGAAGTGGGTCGTTGATACGCAGGCTTCAAAAGCAGAGCACTAGACGCTTTCTTAGTAACCTGTTCATAGACTAATGAAAGCTAGTCGTCGAAAATAAAATGTCCGGAAACCGGAGCGACTCGGAGAGAGCTTTTCACCTTGTCATCTTATCAGTGATGATGACGCAAGGGCAGCATCACGTCTGATTAACTCCAGATTAGCCACTGTTAGGGCAGAGTTATACATGGTATACATGATTGCCCTGGAAAGAACTCTAAGATAGGTAGAAACGTTCTCGAATTCCTTTCCCTTGAGACGTTGTGCCATAGCTCTTGTAAGGTGATCTGCATAAGACATAACGTCCAAATTCGCTCTATTTGAAGAAATTGCCATCTCAATTGTTTCTGGGCAAATAGTGAATGATACAGGTAAGGATACCTCTAGATCCCTGGCCTGCTCATCCAAACGCAGAAGAACTCTCTGAACATCTTCCCCGACCATTTTTAAATGAACGTGATCCAAAAAAAGGTATGTATACGGAAGATGAAGATAAGAAACCGCCTTCTTCCTCGCACTCAAGAGGATAAATATGGCGTCGTCTATGTGGCCGATGGCCTGCGACACCTGCAAACTCAACCGGAAAAGAAAGGACTTCCTCCTTTGTCCGGATAAAGTCTGTGCCTAAGGACGCCACGGTTTCTCTCTTGTCGTCGCAGCATTTGGTGGAACAAAATCAGTGTAGTACTGATCGATGAAAGCCATCGCAACCATGTACTGTTCCAAAAGAGAAGGGTAATCCTCTTCCTTATCCATTTCACCATCCGAGAGAATCAATTGCGAATCTTGGTCCATTGCATCTGCATGAACAGACGACTGGAATGACCCAGCACTGTCTGACAGCTCAGATTCTGAGTCTGAGGGAGGCTGCATCTGCACTTGCTGGGATGCTGCGATTAGCTGCACAATCTGCGACAGCAAGTCGAGGCCTGAGGAGCAGCGGATTTCCGTTCCTTAGCTGCATGCTGCTCCTGAGACTAAATTGAGCATCCCGAGTGGATGGCGGACATATGCTCCGGCTTGTGCAAGTTTCTCAAAACAACATCTGACCCCAGACGTTGCTATATTAGAGAGGGGGGCCTCTCCCGCTGGCAGTCTATCAGACCTCGCCGAGTACAAGAACTTGCAGATTTCCTCCCTATTTCCGTCGTTGCTGGGTGACCTATTTATATGATAGTGCTCTCTCTACCCAATCCATCTCTTAGACCGTAACAGACTTACCCGGCACCCACGGACAGAGTACCGCTTCACCGGTCGAGCTAGCTGCTTAAGATTAAAACCTTTAATCAAAGGCCCTAACTCTTGCAATAATGAGCACTGCAGCTAGCTCTATATGCTCGACAGAGTGCGACAACGGTAGCACACTTGGATGGGTGTCAGGATATCATCACCATGTTCATGTTCCTCTGAAATAGAAACTGACAGAATGAATTAAAATGCAGTAAGAGGATCTGATCCTCAGAACCTCACCGCCAACAAGGTACCGCAACACCTGACTCCAACATCAGTCATCCCAGTGCAACACAAGAATGACAAAGAGTCCGCAGGCATGTATCAACTAAAGTCCATGTCAGTCCTCCAAACTCCACAACAATATATATATATAACTGAGATACATGAATAATAACAATCATAATTAAATTCAAAATATTTGTAAACAAAATTTTTTTTAGAAAAAACGCCCAAGTTCCCAAAGGGAACATGAAGAGCCCAAGGGCATCCCGATAGAGCCTAAGTGTGGACAAAATCCAAAATTTTTTTGTTGAGCTACACTACCAGAATAAAAATCCATGTATCCTACAGTATATTACAGTAATAGAATATAAAAAAACTACCCATATATGAGGACGTTGATAATGTAAACAACATCATTGTAAACAAGACAAAAAGGCCCAAAATCAGAACCAATTGAAATGCTATCAAATGCAAAGCTAGATCTTCATACGAAGAAAAAATGATACATCGGATAGAAGATGCAAGACTAAACGGTCTAACGCCCCTAGGGTGAGGCCGTAACCCTGGGGAAGAAACAGAATAATATTCTGTAATAAATGTTAAACTCCCAAGTAATTTAATAAAAAAATAGCCAAAAAGCTTAAAAGTTTAACAGGAAGGGTTCATGGAAGGATAGGGAAGGAATACTTAACAAACAGTGGAATAATCATTTTTAAAAATGATGGCGTCAGGCATATGTCCCGAAATTGGGAAACATAAAATAATTTTATAAATATTATAAAGTCCAAAACCACCATTGAACACTTCCTTCATCCAATAACAGCCTTGTATCCACCAATTCTTGCACTGATTTGTGTCTGGCATCCTCAAAAAAGGAGATTTTAAAGCACAGATGTCATTTCATTGTTGATGACTTTTAGGGCCAAACAAAGAATGATGTTTGTGCCAATTCCGGTCACTTCCTGATGTCTGCGCATGCACAGAGAGTAAGTGTATGGAGGGCCAGATAGGACTTGTAATTTTTGGTTTTGCAAGCAAATTTTGGGGATTGGGGGGTTCAAAATTTGTGTTTGGCCCTTAATAACTTTGAGTTAAGCACCAGCTAGTCTGGGCCATTGGTTTACAGTGTAAAAATGAAAAAATTTATAGTAATTTATATATTTTTTATACTTACCAATGACCTAGACTTAACTGATGCTAACCCAAAAATATCTAGGGCCAAACACAAATTTTGCCCCCCAATCTCCAAAATTTGCATGCAAAGCCGAAAATTAGAAGTCCTATCTGGCCCTCCATACACTTTACCCTCCACGCATGCGCAGACGCCAGGTAGTCACCGAATCTGGCGCCAATAATTCATTCTTTGTAAAAAAAAAAAAGATTATAATAATTCAGCGGGGAGGTATGAGTGCCCAGTACTGCCCACTCATGGGAGGGCCATTCCCGTCTGGGTCATTGGTAAGTATAAAAATTTTTTTAAATTACTATAAATTTTTTCGTATTTTTATACTGTAACCAATGACCCAGACTTAGCTGAATCGTAAAAAGGCAGAGGGCCTAGAGCTTCCAAAATAGTATATCAACATAGATCAAATCCTTCAATCCATGATGAAGAAATTAGAATTTACATGTATGTCTCTTAATACCATAATAGAAGAGACATATCCTAATAAGGATCCCAATTATGTAAATCCTAAATCTAAGCATAAAATCATGTTAATAGGATGTAACAAATAAACAATTTTAGAGACTAGTCTGGACTAGGCCCTAAAAATTAGAATGGCATATTGAGAATGAGAGAAAATTGCCCATAAACCTATTCCACACAATAATACTGCAGCTGATCACCGCACATAGTACAGACAAGACAGCTTCCTTAATAGTTACATACCCCATAAGACAGAGAAGTGGACAAAATGACCTTTTTATGAACATATCTTCAAAGGAAAGAGGGGATAGCTCAGGAATCAATAAGTAGAACCCAGAAACTATATAAATAAATATCGATCAGGCACTCAAAAATTAATTCATGAATAATAAATGGTGCTTAACGCCACTTCACAAGCCAAGGCTATAACAATGATTTTGGTAAATAACATCCGCTACAAAATATGCACTGCAAACGCCGTATACAGGTACGACGAAATCAGTGAAAAGTTAAAAAATTTATAGTAATTTATATATTTTTTATACTTACCAATGACCCAGACATAGCTGGTGCTAACTCTTAAAAATCTAGGGCCAAACACAAATTTTGCCCCCCAATCCCCAAAATTTGCATCTAAAACCAAAAGAAATCATGTCCTGAAGGACCTCCATACTTTGCCCCTACTGTGCATGTGCAGTGTCAAGGACGTTCCGAAATTGGCGCCAATCACCATTCTTGCAAGCAGTGCCTGGTCAGCGCTATGTACTCAGCGGGGAGGTATGAGTTCCCAACTCTTGGGAGGGCCATCCCCGTCTGGGTCATTGGTAAGTATAAAAAATATATAAATTACTATAAATTTTTTAACATTTTTATACTGTACCAATGACCCAGACATAGCTGAATAGTAAAAAGGCTGGATGGCCTAGGACATAGAGGAAAATCCAATAAGCTCAACTATATAATATAGAGTCAACCCCTCAAGGAGAAAAGGAGTATTAGGCTTTACATGTATCTTTCTTATTTTATGATAAATTAGAAAGATACAATACCCTTCATAATTGAGCATGATAACATTCATGTTCTCTTTTAACATCCAGTATAACCCTTTATACTAATTATTTTTAAAGTAAGCCAATAAATAAAGTTAGTCCAGAGAATTGAGACTCTTTATATTCTTTAAAAGTGTCCGAGGATTGTATATTAACGCCCGTTTGACACTTGACATATACAAATGCTTCACACCGAGCTACACTTTAAAAACATGACATGAATGAATTTTTAACATTAATATTACACTTTAAAACCGGAAACGACTCAGAAATACTGACTTCGGAGGAGGAATTCCCTTGCTTTTCACTATAAAGCAGGTGACCTAAGGGAACACCCTCCCCCCCCTTCCCCTTGCCCTGGGTCAAATAGCCCAGAGCGAAGAGGGCAGCAGGACGGAGTCACTGCCGGAACAGAAAGCCTGCATAACTATAGTTGCAACTGTTTAGTGGACGACATTCTGAGCAACAGATAACGGACCTAAACAATGCAGGTCTCCAGAAATGGACTCAATATTTCTGAGATAAAAATTCGTGAATGTGGATGGCTGAGACCAATAAGCAGCCTTCATTAAATCTGTAATAGCAATACTATTTGCGTAAGCCCAAGATGTAGAAAGAGCTCTTACTTCATGAGCCGAAATCTTAAGCACAGACTGCTGAGAAGAAGATAAATTTTCATAAGCAGTACGGATAGTTAATTGAATCCATCTAGCAATAGAATGGACTGAAATGTCCTTTCTATTAGGCATCAGAGACAGAAAGAAACGTTTCCGTCCCTTTCTGATAAACTGAGATCTCTGTTAATAAATACGTAACGCTCTAACAGGACAGAGTAAAGGCCTACGCCCGTCTGAAGACGGAAGGGCCTTAATAACAATAGGTTCCGGATATTTATTAGGAGCCTGATTCTTAGCTAAAAATCCCACATTAGTAGTGAAGGTGATAGTGTTCCCGACATTACGATAGTGAGAATCATCCACCGACAGTGCATGAAGCTCACTGACTCTTCTAGCAGAAGAGAAAGCAAAGAGAAAAGCTGTCTTATAAGACAAAAATTTGAAATCTACTGTCCTAAGAGGTTCAAATGGCTTTTCCTTCAGTTTAAGAAGAACTCAAGCTAAATTCCACTTAGGAATTAACCTAAGAGTTCTGGGTCTATTTATCGAGAAGTTTCTAACTAACTTAGATAAAGAGACATTAGATCCAATTTGTAAACTATCATGATGTGCATAGGTATCAGATAACATAGACCTATAACCCTTAATAGTAACAGGCTGCAGTTTGATTTCGTCAAACAAGTATACTAGAAAGTTTGCAATGTCTGGTATGGAGGGATCAAAAATATCAACAGAATGATCCCTACACCAACGACGAAAGACCTTCCACTTAGCCGCATAGTTTAGCGAAGAGGAGGTCCTCCGACAGTTAGAAATCGCGTCCACTGCTCGTCCTGTAAAGTGCTTGCCATGCAAGAAGGACCGCACAACGGAAAAACGTGAAGGTTGAGACCTTGCAGGTTGTGATGAAGTTGACACGGTTTCCCCTGCGAAAGAAGATCCTCCCGTGGAGGAAGCTTTCGCGGTAGGTCCCACAACAGACACCTGAGTAGATTTATCCACGGTCTCTGTGGAGACAGAGATGCTACCAACAGAATCTTGCATTGAGATTGTTTTATTTTTAGCAATACTTGCTGAATCAACAGCGTTGGAGGATACGCATATCCTATCATTCCGTCCCAAGGGATCGACAGAGCGTCTACTGCAAATGCTCTTGGATCCGGACACGGAGACACATACGTCTGCAACTGATTGTTGAGATGTGTCGCAAATAAGTCTATCATTGGCCGTTCCCATTGGTAGCAAATCTGATTGAATACTTGTTTGTTGATAGTCCACTCCGACGGCAACAAGCGACCCTTTCGTGAAAGGGAGTCTGCTAGTACATTCAGACGACCCGGTATATGACGGACTGAAAGCAGAACTTGATGTTCTAGAGCAAACAGAAGGATTCTTTCTGTTAGATTGAATAACGGAACTGAATGAGTGCCTCCCTGGTTCCGTATATACGCCACTACTGTCGTATTGTCGGACAGAATTCATTCTGTAACCAAGCTAATTCTCCCAAGAGAATTTAGAAACGATCTTTCTCAAAAATATGCCAAAAACATGGGAGAATAGCAAGGGGGGGACTTAGAAGACCAGGAGAGAAGAAACACTGAATAAGCAGTGCAACTTTATAACAAGAATGACAACAACAGGCCCATGCCTCGAAAATAGGCAACTTAACATAATTTCATTAAAAAATTTTAAGTTACAGCCCTGATTATTTTGTCACTCCTTTTTCCTCTCCTCCTTCTATATCCTCCTTAGAACCACCATTTCTCCAATAATTATGTGTCTGGCATCCTTTAAACTGAGATTTACAAGCACAAAGATCAGTGAGATGTTGACTGATGAAGGGCCAAACAAAGAATGGTGATTGGTGCCAATTTCAGAACGTCCTTGACACTGCGCATGCGCAGTAGGGGCAAAGTATGGAGGTCCTTCAGGACATGATTTCTTTTGGTTTTAGATGCAAATTTTGGGGATTGGGGGGGCAAAATTTGTGTTTGGCCCTAGATTTTTAAGAGTTAGCACCAGCTATGTCTGGGTCATTGGTACAGTATAAAAATATCAAATATAACATATACATACAAAAGCGGGATAAGATGAACAATCTCTGCAGAGAAAACAAGCTTCAAGATCATTCACAGGAGGCCTCTGTAATATTAAATCCGGTAAAAACGCTCTCCAACGTGTACTATTTGGTATCTACAACTATAAACACGTGAGAATATGTGATTTGAGAACTGACAAAAGAGAGACCAGGATCTAGAAATGGAGGTAGGTATGATTAACCGGCTCCAACACAGACCGCCCTTGAAATATATAATTTCAAGGTCCACCAAAGAGATAGTGTAATCACACATTGTGCGAGTGCATAAAAATCCAGCCTATTAATCATCTAAAAATCACTAAATGGCTATACTGTAACCTATGAGCTCATATAGCGGCCATTATGATGATAAAATAAGTGCCTGTAAATAACATTTCCAGTGTGTAGACTATAGTACCAATACAGGGCTATAGAATGACTATATAATTGTTGAGAATTATTTAACCCTAGCAACCCATTTTCTGTGAAAAGAATCGAATTGTTGATTGTTGAAATATTGAAACCGCTTTATTTTTATGTGTAAATAAAAGAATCGTTGTTACTTTAAGTCATTCTTTCCATTACACAGCCTGAAGTGATTAGGAATCACACTTAACGGAAATCGAACCTATTTCAGGCCAATTTGGCAGAGAAGGAATCATGGCGTCGGTCTAACTCTGCTCCCAGCGCCGAGTTCACGGCACTTGGATTCTGACCCTCCACGTTGGTCTAATTTTCCCGCAATTTCATCAGCAGGATTAAATAACCCCACGTCAGCCCAGGCCTTACGGGGCCTCAGGTGTCTTGACATGATTGGCGAGCGCTAACCAGGATATTTCTAAAAGGTAAAAAATGGCTATATGGAAATTTTGTTTTATTTTTAACGGCGGTTCTGTTTATGTTTTGACGCGTTTGGTCAGCTGATGCCGTTCAAGGGTTTAATATCGCAATACAGTAGTCCCCAAGAGGATACTTAGTAGCTACTATAACTGCGGTAGGTTTCAGAATATTTGGGGCGTTTAATTACGTTAAATTACACAGGTAAATTAGGATTAATTGCCATATTTTTTTTTTCTTTCTTTCTCTTCCTTCTTCATTCTTTCTGACGAGTGTTGAAGATAGAAAGAAAAAATCAAAATGGATGTTGTTACACCCCTCGCCCAACTGGTATCATTAGGCAAGGAAATGGGCCTTGAGGGGGCCGAACTTCAGAAGTTTGTTAAAGATGAGCAGAAACATGAGGCCAAGGAGATTGCCTTACGTAATGGTGCAAGGGAGAGAGAAGCCCAATTAGAACGAGAGCGTGAGAAAGACGCAAGAGAGGTGAGAGAGAGGGAAGTCCAATTAGCAAGGGAGGCAAGGGAGGCAGAACGAGAGCTCGAACAACAGAGGCACAAGAGAGAATTAGAGCTCCTCAGAGCAAGGGCCGATGTGGAGAATGGAAGTCGGCGCTCAGGGGATGGGAGTGCAGGGGTAGCAATTCATGCCCCACGCCCCCACCTCGCTCATTTTAATGAAAACACAGATGACTTGGACTCGTACTTGAAGAGGTTCGAGTGTTTTGCCTCCAGTCAAATGTGGCCAGAAGACACATGGGCTATGTGCTTGAGCCCTTTGTTGTCAGGTAAAGCCCTCAAGGCTTATACCAGTATGCCTCCTGCACTTCTTAATGACCACAGTGAGCTGAAGAATGCCATCCTTTGGAGATACCAGCTCACTGAAGAAGGATTCCGGACCAAGTTCTGAGAAATTAAGCAGGAGAAGGGAGAAACAGTACCTCAGTATTTTGCCCGAGCTAGGCGGTACTTTGACTGCTGGACTGATCTCGCAGAAGTGAATGAGTCATATGGAGCCCTGCGAGATCTATTTCTCCGGAAGCAGTTTTTAACTACATGCTCCAAGGAGTTGGGCCTGTTTACCAAGGAAAGGGGTCCGCCCACCTATGATGAGATGGCAACTGTGGCAGAATGCTACATCGAGGCCCATGGTGGGAGTGTCCACGCTCCCAAATTGGCTAGGGGTGGGGCAAACAGGTTGGCAATGGCACCTGTAAGGCAACACCACCCCAATCCACCTGCGTCGCAGGCCAGCCGGAATGGGAACGCCCCCAAAGACACAACTTGTTTCATCTGCAACAAGCGGGGATATATTGCCAGGGACTGCTGGCAGAAGCAGGTTAGGACCACTGGGAACATTAGACCACCTCAGCAGGGGGCCGGGAACGCAGCGCCAAGGGGATGGAAGCAAGGTGACCGCGTAGATCCAGGGCCCAGCAGACAGACGGCAGCATTCTGTCAAACTATCGGTCCAGAACACAGTCCCCTCTGGGAATGCATACAAGAGGGAGAATTAAGGCTGGAAGGCGGGGAGGTTGTCCCGATAATAAGTGGCATGTGTGAGAGGCTCACAACTTCGCAGGAGAAGGTTAATATGCCAGTGTACCCAGGGTATGTGGGACAAAGGGAGATCCGTCTGCTCTGGGATTCTGGGTGCTCCTCTGCAGCGGTTAGAAGGTCACTGGTTGACGACAAGCAAATGTTGGGGCGTGACCATTTGTGTATTTTGATAGATGGGACCGTTAGAAGGTTCCCCATCGCGAGGAAACGGTGGATACCCCATTTTATTGTGGCGAAGTGGAAGCCATGTGCATTGAATCACCAGTGTATGACCTGGTCATAGGTAATATCCCAGGGGTGAGGGCAAGCCCTGATGAGTTATGGTCCAGGGGTAGGGGGCCAAGTGAGGGCTCAACGAGAGCAAAGGAAGCTCAAGTCGGTGGGCAAGGACCGCCGGCGGTTGCACTCGGTAACGTACTGAGTAAGGAAGGGAAGGTTCCCAGGGGAAACCAATCCGATGGTCCAGGGGATGGCCCCTACACGACGAAATGTCGGAAAGTTTCAGGAGGGACGACTCCTGTCCAATTAGGGAGAAGGGGCCGTCCAGGCTAAATGCCAAACAGCGAGGGAACCCAATGGGGTCATTGGGGAAAGACCCTCAAGCAAATTTATGTGGGGGAGTTGAGCGCTCCAAGAAGTCAGTGTCACCCGTGTGGAGAGGGGAGGCCAGACCCACGCAAATGGCTGAGCAAACTTCCCCAGAATTGAAAGGGCACGGGTCAACACCAGTTGAGGGTGTTAAAGTGGATGGGGCCGCTAAGATGGGCGCCCAGGGGGCCGAGGAAACTGTCCACAAGCCAAAGGAGAAGCACCATAGGTGGCAGAGACCACACAGTGAGTGTCAAAGACACACAGCCCCCAAGGTACGCAAGAATTCGTCGCAATGGACCGGGGGGGTCGACGGCACAAGGGCCAAGGACGGCCAGTGTCATTCGAAAGGGGGAATAACTACTAGGAAAACTATCGAACATGACCCAAATTCGAACTTGTGCGAGATCTTATTCTGGTTGTGCAGTATATCAAATATTTTTTAAATCCGATTGAAATCACGCTCTGTAGAGCACGGAATACAACTGTTCCCGGACGGACAGCGGACAGACGGACAGAGCCAAAACATAATACATCCGTTTTTCAAACGGGCGTATAAAAATATATAAATTTCCATAAATTTTTTCATTTTTGCACAATGGCTAATCATGACCACAACATGAGTATCAACTCAAGACCAGGGGTGAGCGTTAATAAGCCAAGTTGCCCATTTTTGAGAGAGTTTGCACCTCCCAAGCATTGGTGACTGGATCCTATTTACCAGTAAAACAGAGCCTGTTTACCGCAGTGAACAGGCACTGCTTCACTTCCAGGGGTTCCCATGGGAAAATTATCTAACTAAATTATCTAATTAAATTTTGCCTGCAATGGCTTTCCTTCAGAAATGAAAAGAACTTATTTGGTGCCAAAATTTTAGCCAATGAAGATTTTTTGGTGCCAAATCAAAATTTTTAGTGCAATTGGCACCAGAGAGTGAAAACTGATCATAAAAATAATAATATAATACATAATATTACATAATAATACTGATATATTAATATCACATTAGCATACCATACCTTTTATCTCTGAAGAAGCAAATGCATAATGGAACCAGTCTTGTACACTAGTAAATGGTGGTGGCATGTACTGCCCCCTAGACAGTTTACAAATGGTTGCCATTGACTGTACCTGTTCTATTGGGTGCTGAATCATATTATAACCAATAAAAAACTTCAAATCCTGTATCACATTGCATCCTGGAAAAAATTTATTGTAGTTAAAAAATAGGACTTCACAGAAAAGCCTCCAATTCTGCCAGCTTTTGTTTTTCTAGTTACACGTTTTCTTTTCATAATGGAAAAGAAAGTTCACCTTTTTTGATAATCTGTTGTTGAGAAAAAAAACTGATCAAGATATTATGACAACAAATTCAGGCATAAAAATCATGTTAATAGTGTTGGAATGCCAAAATGCCCATCTACCTTCCAGGGTACCTGCGTACTTCACCAAACCACACATCAAGCTTTCACAACTCACCTCGGCTAATTTTAAAAATACAGTAGAATCCTCTTAATTGAATAACCATTTTGCCAGTGAAAATTATTCAATTTACAGGAGTATACAATTAACAGGGATTGGGTCAGTTCCTATGTTCTGGAGGTAAACTGAGCATTTATTCTATTATATCTTGTTTGACAGAGCTTACAGAGCTCTGTCAAACAAGATACAATAGAATAAATGCCTGTATTGGATGTAGTGAGGTTAAAAAGGTTGATAAATAAGGGGAATTTGGTGCGGGTCACAGTAATCTTTTCGACATATTACAAACATTTATATACAATTAACAGGAGTTCACTCTACAACCCATATGCAATTAACAGATCAAATTTGTATTGAAGGTATGGTAAATGGTTTTGTGTTTGAAAATTATATTCAATTAACAGGGATATACAATTAAGAGATATCCGATTAAGTAGGCTCCACTGTAATAAGTAAATAAGGCCCCACAAAGTAGATCTTCTGTTTCTCAAACCATATTTTGGAAAATTGCATGTGGACGGGCAGTTTTTTATTTTATTTTTGTGTGTAATTATTCTTTGTCATCAAAAGTCCATGTTCTTGGTTTGTTTTATGTTTTAGACCTCATAATTGACAGAATAGCATGGGTGGTGGTGTATTTCGTTTCTTGAATGCAAGAAGGCTTTACAATGCTAAAGCATTGCAAAGCCTTTTTGCACTCAAGGATCAAATTTATCAATTTCATTAACTTGGGTAAAATTAAAATAACAGTCATAAACCATTTAATATTTATATTGTTAAGTTTGCATAAGTTTATAAAAAGAGAGCATGCGGCAACCAAAAGGGTCATTTATATATTTATTGGTGTTTAAGGTCACATATTTTTGCACAATGGCTAATCATGACCACAACATGAGTATCAACTCAACACCAGGGGTGAGCGTTAATAAGCCATGTTGCCCATTTTAGAGAGGATTTGCACCTCCCAAGCATTGGTGACTGCACCCTATTTTACCAGTAAACCAGAGCCTGTTTACCGCAGTAAACAGGCATTGCTTCACTTCCCGGGGTTCCCACGGGGAAACAAAAGGGTCATATGGGAGGGTCTGAGAAAAAGATTTTTAAATTTTTAGGCCTAAATATGAGAAGTACTACTACAGACCTGTATAGATCTGGTGAATGATTGTTACATTTGCCAAATGTTTACCTCAAAACAAATTTTTCTTTGAATATATTATAAATATTGCATGGCTTGGAGTTGACTATGCCAAAAGAGTAGTCCTCGAGGAAGAATAGTCCATGCACCACAGGCGAGTGAACTATTCTTCAATGAGGACTATTTTGGAACAGTAAATGATAGGGCATATAATAATTATTATATTTTATACCATGAAAACCTATTCTACTATATATAAAAAGCCTATGACATAAATTTTAGCTTTACACACAAACCGTGGTGAACATGCCAGCAATGGGATTTCAATAGTTAAAATTTACACCTACAGCAGAACTACATCCAAGTTGACCTTTGGTGACTTTGACCTGAATGCAAACAAGAATTTATTGCACGCCACCTCGCGAAGAGTGAAATGAAAGTGGCAATTATTTATTACGTTTTTAAATGGGTTTACCTCATAAGATGCCAAAAATTAACAAACATGCGTTGCCTCATGTTAATAAAACAATCCATAACTCGAAAAAGTATATTATTATGTTATTAAAATGAAAAAGACCCTGTGATTTGGGCATTTTTTTTCATTTCATTTCGGCGATAAACTTGACAGTAAATGTACCACCCATGTAAACAAAAACATATTCACACATGTGAACATCTGACATACATTTAAACTCTTAATAATCTGATGATCATGCTATAAATAAAATATACCCGAAGTAGCTTGGTGTACCAAATGTTCACCACTCGTGGTGAACATTTGGTACACCAAGCTTCTATGGGTATGTTCTATATATATTAAACAAACTCAGGAACAATCTTGCTTCCCATCAATATTCCAATCCTAAGTTAAACAAACTCAGGAACAATCTTGCTTCCCATCAATATTCCAATCTTAAGTGCACTCCCTATTGTCATGGACCATACCCCCATGATAGGCATTTTCATTTTTGAGCTTGGAAATAACAAAAAGAATTCTGGAAAGAAATCACTCAAAATGGCTCATTGTGTTCTGTTGATCAGAAGTCCTAGAAAATTCCAGGTCTAATTTTAAAAAGTGAATAGTGTATGGTTATTTTTAGAACCCTTGATAGACAAACCTATCAGAAATAATATAGTACATCTCAGCCAATCAGAGAAAGACACCGTCCTGTGAGATATAATATAAGATAAATAAGAAAAAGTTACTTGAATTATTGATGATACTCAATTGTTATCACAAAGTTTGAAAAATATGCCAGGATATTGTGACACCCCTCATTCACATGTCAGTATGTCCAAACAACCAATTTTTCAATTTGAAATTTTGAAACTTTCTAAAGTTGTTCAGTTGGATATTTAGATCCAGAAAAGAAGATTTGGACAATTTCTGCCACCAGGTGTCTTCTACACGGCCACTAGTACATTTTGTTTGCAGAATCCTAAGCTATGCCATTAGAAAAACCCCAATAATTACACTGAAGAGTTGCAAAAGGGTCTGTTGGTTTACAACTTTCATATGCACTAGGCCTGCTGGGTATTTAACTCTTCAAAACTGAGTATGGTACAAAATTAAATATTGCTGTATGACTTAATACCATATGTTTTTGGGACTTGAGCAGATGGCTTGGGAAACTTCTCAAACAGAAGGCATGTTTTTTTCAGTGAGAAATTTATAATGTATTTTTAACTGTTTCACCGATATGAATTTCATTTAAGCAAAATTATAAACAAAAATTGTTGGTAAAATGTTCATTACACCAAAAAACATGCATTTCTGAAGATAATTTGCATTATAATCAGAAACTTAAAATGAAGATGGATGGAGTTACGTAACTCATATATTACGATTCATGCACAACCGCAGTTTGTAAACACTATACAAGCAATATTCCACTGATAGACTGGATTAGGATTACGTCCCTTGGTACACAAATGAATACTAATGAACATGGATATATTGTATTTACTCATTGTTTTGGGACACTCAATGTTTTGGGACAGCCAAATTGTCTAAAATTGTTGACATTTTTTTTTGCTCTAGAATTGGCCCACCCAACTGGTTGTACATGACTGAACTGAATAGCACTGATGGCCTGAACAACTGGTTGTCCTAAAGGTCAGTTTCAACTGGGCTTGAAAAAGCAAAGAAAAAAAATGAATATAAAAAAAAAATTAAACAGCAATACTAATTTGTGTTGGTTTTCATTTAAATCCAACCCAAAGTTAATGAATTTACAGCTATTTACAACAAGAAGACTTCTCACTGGCAGGTAAGACAGGTAATACCAGTCTAAAAGAATAAGATTCACTGGGAGTATAATGGGGAAGTGGGATGGGAGAATGAAGGACATGTGGTTAGCGGGAGACTCAAAGGAGAGGGCTAATATGCTAATCGGAGAGAATGGGAAGAATGGGGCAGGGATGTCATCAAGCAGTTCGTCTCAGAGTGTTGGGAGGAGAGAAGAAGCATGGGAATAGGGAGGCAGTTGGGAGTACAGGGGTAACCAAGACCTTCTCATCCGAGAACTGCGACAAATCAGTGGCCGGCCAAAGTGTTATTATTATTATTAGATACATCAAAGTGTGTGAAAAGCCATGCCAGCAAAGTAGAAAAGTCCTTAACAACCCGCAACGGAATGATAAAAAACTTCCAATCCAAACAAAGAGTTACTGGCGGAGAACACTGCCTGTATTTTTTAGCTTTGCAGGTGAACAAAAATATTAATCACTTTAAATTCAAAGCTAAGAAAGATAATATATTTTCTTCAACTGGTTTCAAACATGAGCATTTTGCAGACACAATATGACATCTGTGTGAGGGGCTGCAGTGTAACGTGTAATCTCTGACAAAATGTTAGCTTCACATTTGTTAAGTTTGTCTATATTATTGGGTGACAGTTTTCAAACTCTTCCCAACGTTTTCTGTGCTTTGCTAAAAGTGGGTCACACTCTGTTTTCATTTTGAATGCAGTTTAATACACACACATTCTTTTCACTTATCACATGTATGTCCCTTTTCTTCCAGTAGCAATGAATGTACAGTACAATTTTCAGAATCACTTAAAAAAGATTTTTTTAATTCTAGCATCCAGAAATGTTGTTACACATATTATTTTGTTTCACTATCTGTGTCCTTGTCAGACATATTATGTTTTTTATGTGATGTTTAATGGCCTTCATTAATGTATGAATATCTTATGATGAATCCAACAGTTCAATCCAACACAGCAAGAGTGTGTTCATGTGTGTGTGTGTATTTGTGTGTGTGTGCATGCATGCGAGTGTGCATGCAGGCATGTGCGTGTGTGAGCGTGCATGCATGTGTGCATGTGGGGGGGGGGGGGGGGGGCGGGTTCTAAATTACGAGTTTGGCCTGAATTCTGATAAATAGAGTGCCAGTATGTCTGGGCCTGTGGGAATGGTCAGTAAAATATCAGAGTTTTATAGGAAATGACTAATATTTTAAGTTCTTTTTTTTTCACAGGCATTTAAATCCTAATACAATACAGAATATTATATTTGGCGGCATGTGTTATTAACAGGTAATATAATGGAACAATATTGCATTCCTTTTTCCTCTCCCCCCTACCTCATTTGTATTTTTAAGAAGACCCAGTGATACAGTACAGTACAGTACTACAAATGAAATAAGCACACTTTTTTATAACACTCACACCCATGCAAATGGACTTTTTATCGTCATTGACAATACATATAGCTTTACAATGGCATGGTGTGGAGGGGGGGGGGGGGGTTCGAACGCATGCCAAGAGAGTTTCCTTCGGCACCAACCACCTAGCAAAACTAAACTGAACCACGCACACCACTTGGCCACCGCCAGACCCCAATCATCAGGAGTCTGTCGGTGGCTGAGTGGTGTGCGTGGCTCAGTATAGTTTCACTGGGTGGTTGGTGCCGAAGGAAACTCTCTCGGCGTGGATTCGAACCCCTGCCATGCCATTGTAATCAAAACCAGAGCCCTTTCTTAAATCTATGGCATCTGAAAAATTTGAAAAAGACAAGTGTCGCTGATTTCTTTTGAGGTGAAGTTCGTAGAATTAAGTACTTAGATGCAACTATCTGATGCATATAGCTTTATATTGTTCCTCACAGAACTGAGTCTTATTAGAACAATAACAACTTGAATGAAAACAATGCAAAGTAATTGTTATAATAATGCCCAGACATTGACACACATTTATTGTTCCTGGCAGTCTTTCCTTTAGAGATGGGCAATACAGTGGAGCCTACTTAATTGGATATCTCTTAACTGAATAACCCTGTTAATTGAATATAAGTTCACAACACAAAACCATTTACCATACCTCCAGTACAAATTTGACCTGTTAATTGAAGATAGGTTATAGAGTAAACTCCTGTCAATTGAATAAAAAATCTTGTAACCAGTCGAAAAATTACCCAGACTCGCCCCAGTTTTCCTTTGTTTATGGACCTATTTGTACATCCAATACAGGCATTTAATCTATTATATCTTGTTTTACAGAGCTCATGAGCTCTGTCAAACAAGATACAATAGAATAAATGCTAGGTTTATCTCTAGAATACAGGAAAGTGGCACAATTCCTGTTAATTGAAAACTCCTGTTAATTGAATAATTTTCATTGGCAAAGTGGCTATTCAGTTAAGAGGGTTCCACTGTGTATCGAAAAACCAAACCAATACTGATATCATGGGGATATCAAACAAGAGGCCCCACGGGGCCTGAAGCGCTCATCTTGTACAGAACACAATTTAAACAGAGTCCAAGAATGAGTCTACATTAAGCAAGCCATCTCCATAGGCTACACTGTCAATCCTTGAGTCCCTCAGGAGTGACAAAAATAATCTTGGCATCATGCCTTTTCTTCAGTTGATAAGTAAAATGTAGAGCACCCCTATGAAGCCCCTTGATACAACCTATGTGGATTAATCTTAGTACCTCTAGAGGGTACTGAATACAAAATTTTTAATTCTTCAGCAAAATGGCCAATTCCGGCTCCCATAGAGAGCCCAAATATTAACCCAGGCTCTTGATTTGAACACAGTAAAATTTGACTTCCCTAGAGATGTTGTGTACCGAATATGAAAGCATTCTGACTGTTGGATCTGAAGAAGAGAAATTGTAAAGAAATTTCTTCGAATTGCACTAAGTTCAAATTTGGGCTACCATAGCGAGCCCAAATATTAACCTTTGAACAAACTTGAATCTGATCCCCCTAGAGATGTTGTATACCAAATGTGAAAGCATTCTGACAAGTGAATCTGAAGAAGAAGATTTTTGAAGAAATTCCCTCATATTGTACTAAGTTAAATTTCATGTTCCCATATGGAGCCCAAATATTAACCTAGGCACTCGAATTGAACAACCTGGAATCTGACCCCCCTAGAGATGTTGTATACCAAATATAAAAGCAATCCGATTGGTGGATCTGAAGAAGAAGATTTTTAAAGAAATTTCCTCATATTGCACTAAGTAACCCAAGTGTGTGAGCCCAAATATATACCTAGGGATCTGATTTGAACAAACTTGAATCTGACACCCGATAGAGATGTTGCATACGAAATATCAAAGCATTCTGACTGATGGATCTGAAGAAGAAGATTTTTTTAAATTACCCTCCATATTGAACAAAGATAAAATTTGGGCTTCCGTAGGAAGCCCAAATATTAACCTAGGGACTTGGTTTGAACAATCTAGAATCTGACCCTCATAACAATGATGTATACCAAATATTAAAAGATTCTGACTGGTGGTTCTGAAGAAGAAGATTTTTAAATAATATTCCCCATATTACCCTATGTTAAAACTTCAGGCTCCTGTAGAGAGCCCAAATATGAACCAATGAGCTTTATTTCAACAAACTTTTATCTGACCCCCCATGAATGCTGTATACCAAATATCAAAAAATTCTGATGATTGGTTCTGGAGAAAAGATTTTTTTAAATTTTTGCAAATATGCTGACTCAGCATTTTTTCGATGCCCATTACAGAACACCCTAACATAACCGATGGCAATTTTTTTTTACCATTCAGTTCTACTGGTCATAAGGATACTTCATACCAAATAAAAGCTCTCTGTTCCGTGGGGTTTGGGAAACATGGGCGTTTGAAAATATTTCTATTTTTAGCTCCCAGGGTTCCCATGGGGATGCAGGAATTTTTTTTTTTGCATGGGTCAAGTACTTATGACCCAATACTATCACAAACCAAATTTGGTTCATACCGGACCATCGGTTCAGAAAGTTAAAAAATTTATAGTAATTTCTATATTTTTTATACTTACCAATGACCCAGACATAGCTGGTGCTAACTCTTAAAATATAGGGCCAAACACAAATTTTGCCTCCTAATCCCCAAAATTTGTATCTAAAACCAAAGAAAACATGTCCTGAAAGGCCCTCCACACTTCGCCTCCACTGCGCATGCGCAGTGTCAAGGACGTTCCGAAATTGGCGCCATTAATCATTCTAATAACCAGTGCCTGGTAAGCGCTATGTACTCAGCGGGGAGGCAAGAGTTCCCAACTCCTGGAAGGGCCATCCCCGTTTGGGTCATTGGTAAGTATAAAAAATATAGAAATTACTATAAATTTTTTAACATTTTTATACTGTACCAATGACCCAGACATAGCTGAATAGTAAAAAGGCTGGAGGGCCAAGGACATAGAGCAAAATAGAATACGCTCAATAAAATAAAATAGAGTCATCCCCTGTAGGGAAAAAGAAGTAATAGGCCTTACATGTATCTTTCTTATTTATGATAAATTAGAAAGATACAACACCTTCCAAAATTGAGCTTCATACATCCATGTACTCTATTAATATCCAATATAATCCTTAAACTAATAATTTTCAAAGTAAGCCAATAAATAAAGTAAGTCTAGAGAATAGAGACTCTTATACTCCTAAAAGTGTCTGAGGATTGCATAATCATGTCCGTTGACATATGCAATATTCAAAAGCTATACTTTAAAAACTAAGACTTGAATGAATTTTAAAAACCTAAACTTCTCACTAAACAACCATCCCAATAACAGCTCAGAATTACTAACTCCGGAGGAGGTATCCCCTTGTTTTCATAGTAAAACAGGTGACCCAAGGGAACACCCTCCCCCCCCCTTTTTCTTGCCCTGGGTCAAATAGCCCAGAGCGAAGAGGGCAGCAGAACGGAGACACTGCCGAAACAGACAGCCTACCTAGCTATAGTAGCAACTGTTAAGTGAATGACATTCTGAGCAGTAGATAATAGACCTAACAATAGAGGCCTCCAGAAATGGACTCGATATTTCTGAGATAAAATTCATGAATGTGGATGGCTGAGCGCAATGAGCGGCCTTCAAAAATCTATAATAGCGACACTATTAATGTAAGCCCAAGAAGTAGAAGAACTGTTACTTCATGAGCCGAAATCTTAAGCACAACTGCTAAGTCAATGATATACCATAAGCAGTACCGATAGTTAATAGAATCCATTAACAATAAAATGGAGCGTAACGTCCTTCTACTAGGCATCAAAGACAGAAGAAGCTTACGCCCATAGAATAAACAGATATCTGTTTATAAATACATAAACTGTACCCGGAAAGAGTAAAGGCCTATGCCCATACGAAGACGGAAGGACCTTAAAAATAATAGGTTCCGGATAATAGGAGCCTAACTCTTATGCAAAAATCCAACCTAAATAGTAACGGAAGTAGTGATTCCGAAACTACGAAAGTGAAAATCATCCATCGATAGTGCATGAAACTCACTGACTCTACAGTAAAAGAGAAACCAACAGAATTACTGTCTAAAAGGTCAGAATTTGAAAACTACTGTTTCCAGAGGCTCAAATGATTACTTAGCTAAATAAGAACTGAAGTTAAAATCCATATAGGAATTTAATCTAAAGATTCTAAGTCTATTTATCAAAAAGTTACTAACTGACTTAGATAAAGAGACAAAAGACTCAATTGTAAACTATCGTAGAGTGCATAGGTATGAGGTAACATAAACCTATAACCTTAATAATAACAGGCTGCAGTAGATCTTGTGAAACAAGTATACTAAAAAATTGCAATGAGTAGTATGGAGGGATCAACAATATGAACATAATGATCCCTACACCAACGACGGAAGAGCCTCCACTTTAGCCGCATAGAATAGCGAAGAAGAGGATCTCCTATAGTAAGAAATCGCGTCCAAAGCTCGTCAAGTACAGTGTTTACAATGCAATACGGACCACACAACGGAATACATGAAGGTTGCGACCTTGCGGGTTGTGATAAAGATGACATGATTTACCCAGTGAAAAAAGATCCTCACATAGAGGAAGATTTCACATTAAGACCCACAGTAGACAAGAGAGTAAATTACCCATGATCTCTGTGAAGATAGAGATGCTATCAACAGAAATGTATTGTGGTTGTTTATCTTAGCAATACCTGCTGAAACAACAGCGCCGGAGGATACGCGTATCCTATCATTCCGTCCTATAGATCAATAGAGCGTTAACAACATTAGCTCAGAGATCTGGACAAGCCAACACATACGTCTGCAATTGATTAGCAAGCTGTGTCGTAAATAAATCATCATTGGGCGCTCCCATAGATAGCAAATCTGATTGAATACTTGTTTGTTGAGAGTCCATTCTGACAGCAACAAGCGACCCGTAAGAGAACGGGAGTCCGGTAAAACAATCAGACGACCCGGAATATGACGGACCAAAACAGAACTTGGTGTACTATAACCAACAGACGGATTCTTTCCATTAAATTGAATAACGGAAACGAAAGAGTGCCTCCCTGGTTCCGGAGATACGCCACTACTGTCGAATTAAAGGACAGGATTTGGGCATGCGTTTCTGAATAATGTTCATGCAATGACATAAAGCAAGCCTAAAAAACATTATTCCGCGGAAGAAAACTTATTGCTAAGAGACTGCGGAACCCAAAGACCCTGGCACTTCGAATCCGTAGGGATCAGTATTATATCCCAATCTGTTTGACTGGCAACCGTCATAACAGCCACACTCGGGTCCAGCAACTGCGGTGGCACTCTCTGAGTCAACCACTGAATGTTTGCCCCAGTCTGAATCTCTTGTAACACTAGATAGACAAGAGAACGTGTAAATCGAGCAATTCATGGATTGCCGAAAAGTTGCTGTCGAAGAGAAGCTCCTCCGAGAACGAAGCGACTCTGAGAGAGTTCTTAACCTTACTATCCACGCGTGTGGATGTAGCTAGGGCTGCGTCACGTCTAACCAACTCCAATCAGCCACTGAAGGGTGGAGTTATACGTGAACAAACTACTGCCCTCAAAAGAAATTACATTGAGAATAATATCCCGTAAATCTTTTCTTGAAGACGTAATGATAACGCCTCAGTAAGGCGGATTACGTATGATAAAGCGTCTAAGTTAAGTCTACTATACATCATGTCGTTTCCAACAATGAAATTGGAAAAGACATAAACGGCGAAAAAGAATATATCCAGTCTTTAACCACACCATCTAGACGCATATGAACTCTCGGTATGCCCTGCTCTGCCAAAATAAACTATTCGTATAAATGATAAAATGGCAGAAATGAGCAACGCGGACAAGAAACTAAACTATCATGCTTGGTAGCAGGCTTGTATATATATAAATATAGCATCGAAAAATAAAACACATGTTGTAATGACAATATTGGACTGCGTCGGTAAGTCAGGGACAATGTCCCTGAACCGATCGAAAAATCTGAGTCCAATGACGCTATAAGTCTCTTATCCAAGATAGCAGCAATGAAGTCCGAAATAACAATCACTGGAAGATAATGCCAGAAGATATGAAAGGCAGCTTCCGATACTACTAAAGGGAAAACTCGAAATCTTTCGAATCCCCTTCGCCATCCTGTCGGACCCTATAAAGCGTTCGGTCGTCCGTACCTGATGCAACCGCGGACTGCACCGACCCAGCGCCGTCGGATAATTCCTGATTCGACCGAGAAACTGTCAATTGCTGGGATGCTGCGAAACAACTGTGCTAACTCGGATAGCACGTCCGTCACTGAGGCCTGAGGAGAAGCGGTCTTACAATGCATTGCCGCTGGAAGCTCCGTGATCGTTACCCCGTGCATACTACCAATATGCGAGCGAACGGAGTGTATAGGCCTCGTGTCCCTTGGCTACCGGATGGCGCGACCTATTCGCCGTGGAATCACTGAATGACGAAACTGATCGGATACTCGAGGTCACGTAGCCAATGTGCGGTCATGTGCCCTGCTGTGAGGATGAGGAAGCATTAAGGACAGTCTCTCGGACTGTCAATATAACGGAGCGTCCCGACCGACGGACATATGCTCTGAATGTAAAATATCTGAACCACAACATGCGGTCCCCTATGTTGTTGGACGAGAGAGGGACCTCTCTCGCTCACAGCCTGGACGGACCTGAACAAGCCAGGAACCGGACTAACAGGCTTCCTCCGATCTGTCCTCAATCTGCCGTCACTGGGTGAGTACTAAAGTAATTAAAGTGCTCGCATCACCCAAATCTCCTTCCTAGACCGCAACGGACGAACCCGGCAGCCGAACCATTCGATGAATGTACGCTACACCGGGTGAGCTAGCGAATGTCACTCCGTAGGCGATAGACATATTCCATGAGCACTTATTGCCGCTAGCTCTTCATTAACTATGACGACAGAGGCACACTTTTGAAAGACATCTCCGTAACTCTGCGAACAAGAAACCAGAAATGCTTGGTTATAGCAAGCATAAAATAATAATATATATAGCGTCGTTCAATAATTCGAAAGTTTGTGTGACATTATTGGACTATGTCGGAACTGAGGGACGATGTCCCTGAACCGAACCAAAAATTTCTAAGTCCACCGACGCTATCAGTTTCTTATCCGGCATCGCAGCATTCTGGTCCGACGAAAGAAGCTGTAGAAGACCAAGTCAGATGACATACACAACAGCATATGTTGTTCCGAAAGGAAAAGCTCGAAATCCTCCAAATCCCTTTCGGTATCCCGTCGGACCGGATGAAACTTTCGGACGTCCGTACCCGCTTCCGCGGAGCGTCCCGACCCAGCATCGTCGGATAAAATATATGCGACAGATTCAGTTGATGCTGGGATGCTGCGATAAACTGTGCTATTAAGGAAAGCACGTCCGTTCCCGAGGCCTGTGCAGTAGCGGTCTTACGATGCATTGCTGCCGGAAGCTCCGTGTACATTGACTCCCGCACACTTCCTATGCGAACGTCCGGAGTCTGCAGGCCTCGTGTCCCTGGCTACCGGATGGTGTGACCTGGTCGCCGAAGAATCCTTGATCGGCGAAGCTGGTAATATATCGGCGGTCACGCAGCCAAGGTGCGGTCGTGTGCGCTGACGAGAAGAGGAAGCCTTAGCAGTCTCCGCGGACTGCCTATACAACGGAGCGTCCCGAGCGACGGACGTATGCTCTGCTTGCGACACATTTTGTACCACAACATCTGGGGCCACATGTTGTTGAACGAGAGAGGGGCCTTTCTCGCTTGCCGTCCGGATGGACCGGAACGAGCTATGAACCGGACTAAAAGGCTTCCTCCGTTCTCCCTCCGATCCGCCGTCACTGGGTGTGCATTAGGTTAATTTATAGTGCTCGCATCACCCCAAAATTCCTTCTAGACCGCAACGGACGAACCCGGCTGCCGAACCATTCGGTGAATGGACGCTACACCGGGTGAGCTAGCGGACGTCAAAGGCCGTCGAACCTACGAGGGTCCTCTTAGGCAATCGGCGTATTTACATGAGCACTTTTCCGCTAGCCCTTCATTAATTGTGACGACGGAGGCACACTGTTGGAAGACATCACAGATACATCACCCTAATCTTGATCGTCTGAAATAGAAATTGATAAAGTAGAGTGACCCTGCGGGGAAAGGACCGGAGTGTCCAATTCCCCAATAACATACCGTGACATACACTTCCCATATTGTCATCGAAATCATACGATACAGAACAGAAGTTAATGCGAGTACACTGACCACATATAGAATGATTATAAAGTCAGAGGAAGACTTCCTCTTAATACAAATGATCAATATCCTTTCAATGAGAAAAGAAAACAAGTCCTGGTACTCGCACTAACCCCTGGCAATCAAAATACATAATAATAATATGATCCATTAATATAGAAAAAATAATTGAAATCAAAATATTTTGAAAAAATATTTTTTCAGAACAGCCCAAGTTTCTGAAAAGTAACGTTGAGCCCCAATGGATCCCAAGCCTAAGTGTGGACAAAAATTTTAAAAATATTTTAAACAATTTATTCAACACTTACGAACAATAATAATTTTATGATTAAAATAACATCAAGATATTATTTTCCAGAAATCCCCCCCTCACACAGAGGGCTGTTGTAAATGTAAACAATGAGTGTAAAAACACTAAAATAAGACTCCAGGCACCCAGGCCCGAAATCAGTTACCAAAAATACACTATCTGATGCAAAACAGAGACTTCCAGGGAAGAAACTGCAGAACATCAGATGGTAAATGCAGAACACAACGCCTAACCACCCATAGGTGAAGACGTAAACATGGGGAAAAGAACAGAATTCATTCTGTTATTCAGCTAAAACTCCCAAGAAAATTTAGTAATAATAATTACAAAAACTATGCCAAAAGCATGGGAGAATAGCAAGGGGGGACTTAAAGGACAGGGAGAGAGAAAAACACTTAAAAAACAGTGTAACTAAATAATCAGAATGACAACAAAATGGCTGCTGCCTCGAAAATAGGTAACTTAACATAATTTCATTAAAAAATTTTAAGTTACAGCCCTGATAATATTCTGTCACACATTTTTTTCCTCTCCTCCTTCTCTATCCTCCTTAGAATCACCATTTCACCAATATTTATGTGTCTGGCATCATTTAAACTGAGATTTATAAGCACAAAGATCAGTCAGATGTTAACTGATGAAGGGCCAAACTTAGAATGATTAATGGCGCCAATTTCGGAACGTCCTTGACACTGCGCATGCGCAGTGGGGGCGAAGTGTGGAGGGCCTTTCAGGACATGTTTTCTTTGGTTTTAGATGCAAATTTGGGGGATTGGGGGGCAAAATTTGTGTTTGGCCCTATATTTTAAGAGTTAGCACCAGCTATGTCTGGGTCATTGGTACAGTATAAAAATATAGAAATTTTGGGCGGGGCCAAAAATCTTACCCCTCCTATTATAAAGCCAAATATTACTTCACGAACTTCGTTTGAACAAACTTGATTCTACACCTCATATGGAAGCTCCATAGCAAATATCAAGTCATTGTACACACTGCCCATCTCTACTTTCCTTTGGATAGCCGCAAGGGTAAAATTATCACTGTGCATTCAGATATGACATAACAATGCTGCGTGGTGTTTATTTGTTTGGAATTCTTCAGATCACTTTCAGGCAATTCAATTTATTTCTTCACAACGTTGTGTCTTTTGTAAATTTGCCAGCATTACATTTTTATACTGAGGTTAATAATTTCAGAGTGCTGTATAACACTTTTGCATCGAGCAAATTTTCTTTCATGATGCTCTTTCACATACAAGCAAAATCAGAAAGTCAATATTTCCTCAAATCAGTGGCTTATTGCCCCTTGAAAGAGTGTGGGCAAATCTGAAAAATAAATCATGCCACAATAGCAATTAAACATCATGCTCACACATAACCAAAATACAACTTTGAGCAGAATCAAGTAATTTTTTCCTATATTTATTTTCTTCTTGAACACAGCTCAGGATTGTTAAAAAGTAAAACTATAAGACAAATGTTTTCTGGAAAAGACTGAAAGAATGAATATAAATGCAATTATTATGTCCATACCTCCATCTTCTGTTTGCAGTGCTTCAGTGGAGAATGATGTGTAAGGTCCCTTCATTGTAAAGATTGCCCAGGACTTCGACCTAAAATTTATGCCATGGAAACAAGCAAGAGACATGTTGTTTCCTTTTAGAGTGAAGGTTCCACCCAGTATGGTGCCCTCAGAGGGTAGAATAGTTGGAAGCATGGTGAATTTACAGACTGATATGCGCTCCAAGGCAGAATACCAGTGTCGATGGTGTCGAATCTCAGAAAATCCTGCAAGTAGAAAGATTAGCTTCAAAACATAATATTTAACTCTTAACCTGGTATTTTAAAAATATTTTTCATCAATTCTAGTCATTGATGCAATGAAGAACCCTTCACTAGATCTGATGAAAAATTCACTAAAGATTGACTGAAGATATCGCTGGTCAAAAAGTTCCTACAATTTGCAGGTGAAAATCTGGTCAGGTGTGCTAGAGTTTTACATATTTTAGTGTCAAGTGATTTACTGCCCTGGGCAGGAATATTTGCCAGCAGCATGCGAGTAGTTAAATTCATCAACAGTTTGAGAAATCCTGGAGGGGAGTGAGAAGTGTTAACCCCCGCACCATTCCCCAACCACACTATTCTTTGAAAACACAGGCATAAAATTGTCAAAAGTGGCTGCCTGTTTTGTGATACTCGAGTTAGACCAGCCTTAGAAATTGGCCATGCCTCAGTAAAAGTAAAGCTATTTTGCCATGAATTAACTTGTCAATTGCTGTGGATAATTTTGATAATTTAAGTCTCCTAGTCTGAAAAGGTTGCCAAGATGTATTGGTGTATGTCAATAGGAACAGGTAAATTAATGTAAAGGTCAGCCAATTATGCGTCACAAGCAGAATTAGCCCTCCCTCCAATCCCCACATCAATATCTGAAGACAGTTATGTTTTTGCCTAAGATAGAATATTGTCATTCATTATACAGTACTCACAAAAGTGGACAGAGGATTTTGATCTAATTGCAACCAGGTCGTGATCCGGTCGAAATTCCATATCCTCTTATCCCCAGCAGCTCTATAGAAGCTCAACTGTCGAACAGGAAAGAGAAGAGTATTGAATTTTCTCGACAACCTCAGACTCAATGGATATAAAGTTATTTAGCTAAAGACTCGATGGATATCAAGCTATATTTCCTGATAACTTGCATGATATGCAAGTAATGTTTTTGTTCTTGTGAAATTTTACAAGAAATATCTTATTTCTTTTTGACCTACTAAAATATAACAAATGCTGAATAAAAACAGGACGGAACACATACAAATATACAGTATCTAGAAATTTATCAGATTAGCAGGTTTTGTATAATAACAACAGTATTTGTTTTACTAATTTAATGAAGGTTAAGTCACATGTTAAGTGATAGCAGAAAATGATAAATTTAAAGAAATTTGTATATTTTTTATACTTACCAATGGCCCATTCTTAGCTGGTGCAAACTCATTAATTTCCAGGGCCAAACACAAATTTTGATCCCACCCAATCCCCCCCCCCCCCCAAAAAAAGTCCTATCTGGTTTTATACTTACCAATGGCCCAGATGGGGATGGCCCCCCCATGAGTGGGCATTCATATCTCCCCGCAAGCGCAGTAACCAGGAAGGTACCGAAATCGGTGCCAAGCATCATTCTTTCTAGTTATGCCTGTTAAATGTTATAAATCAGTGGGGAGGTATGAATGCCCACTCATGGGAGGGCCATCCCCGTCTGGGCAATTGGTAAGTATAAAAAATATACAAATTACTTTAAATATACATTTTTATACTAAAACCAATGGCCCAGACTTAGCTGAATCGTAAAAAGTCTGGAGGACCTAGGACTTGGATGAAATTTAATATCTCTATTACTCCACATTAAAGAATAGCTCCTACAGGAGAAAAGGAGAAGACAGAGGAATTGCATATGTCTTTCTCTTAATAAAAAAAGAGAACGACATAACACCAATCATATCTAGGAGTAATACACAATAATTCCTCCATTTAATGCCAGCATAGCCTGTTATGCTAATTTGGTGAAGGAAACCAATTATAAAGCTAGTCCAGAGAAGGAGATGCTTTATACTCATTTAAAAGTGTCTGAGTATTGTATATTAATGCTCGGTTGACATGTAACATATGCAGTGCTTCACACTGAGCTACACTTTAAAAGCAATACATAAATGAGACATAATTGTTGCTTCACACCGACCTACACATTAAAACCACCCAGCACTGACGCTGGTCTACTGTCTCTGGAGGAGGTATTTCCTTGCTTTTCACTTTAAAGCCAGATGATATAAAGGGAAAAACCGTCCCCAGCCCCTCCCCTTGTTCTGAAGGAAGAATCCTCAGAACGAAGAGGGAGGCAGAACGGCATCAGTGCTTGAGCAGACTGCCTAAGACATCTCTGAGATGTATTATTAAAGGACGACATTCTGTGCGACAGAAAGTGGACCCAAGGATCTAAGGTCACCAGAGATAGACTCTAAATTTCTAAAGTAGAACTTAGTAAATGAAGAAGGTTGTGTCCAGTAGGCTGCCTTCATTAAATCAGTAAAAGCAATACTATTTGAATAAGCCCAAGAAGACAGTGCTCTAACCTCATGCGCTGAAATCTTATTGACAGAACATTGATCTGAAGATAGATTCTCATAGGCGTTTTGTATTGCCAATTGAATCCATCTCTCAACTGAATGAACAGAAATATCACTTCTGCTAGGCCTAAGAGAAAGGAAAAACCTTGTTCTTCCTTTTCTAATAAAGCTAGATTGATGTTTATAAATGTGCATCACTCTCACTGGACACAACAGCGGTCTATGGTTGTCCAAGGACGGTAAGGCCTTAATGAAAATAGGCTCCGGCCGTTTATCCGGAATCTGATTCTACGCCAATAATCCTAATTCTGTAGTAAGAATAATAGTATTACCCTAGGGAGAAGATAGAAAAAAACATAAAACGTATTTGACATCGTGACAAAATAAATGGACATGGAGGACACAATTGTGGATGAAAAAATAAATAAAAGTTATACAAACATACATACATGCACAAAACTAAGTCAGATGGTATATAACAAGAATGTAGGTTAAAAACCCCCACCTCCATCCAAACGCAGAGGAACTCTCTGTACATCTTCCCGACCGTTTTAAATGAACGTGGTCCAACAAACAGTAAATTTACAGAAGAAGACGTCAAGAAACCGCCTTTTTTTTCCCCACTTGAGAGTTTGAATATGGCGTTGTCTAAATGGCCGAAGGCCTGCGACACCTGCCTAGACTGAACCGGAAAAGACAGGACTTCCTCCTTTTTTCGGATAAAGTCTGCATCCAACGACGCCAGCAGTTTCCTTCTGGTAGTCACAGCATTCTGATTCGCCAGAACAAATTCAGGGTAGTACTGATGGATTAAATCCATCGCAACCATGTGCTGTTCCGAAAGGGAAGGGTAATCTTCATCCATATCCCTTTCACCATCCGATTGAATCAGTTGAGACTCTCGGTCTACGGCATCTGAACATGCAGATGACTGGACCGACCCAGCACCATCCGACAGCTCAGGTTCTGAGACTGCCGTAGGCTGCTCCTGCACATGCTGAGATGCTGCGATGAGCTGCACAATCTGCGACAGCAAGTCCGTTATGGAGGCCTGAGGAGCAATGGTCTTCTGTTTCTTGGATGCCTGCTTCTCCTGGGATGGTGTGTCCGAGATGGCTCTTTTCTCTGGACATCCCGATAAATGAGGCCTCATCTCCTTAGCATGGTCCAACATCTTTGATGATAAGTGGTCCCTTCTCGGCGATGCAGGCTGGATATCCGAAGTCGTGTAGCTAAGGTGCGGTCATGTGTGCTTTGAAGATGACGTTGTAGAAGCTGCCACTGCAGCCGAGGCCCACTGCAAACTATATGGAGCGTACCGGACGGAAGGCGTGGACATATGCTCCAAATGACGCAAGTTTCTAATCACAACATCTGGCCCCAGATGCTGCTGGGAAAGAGAGGGACCTCTCTCGTTCGCAGTCCTTTCAGACCTCGCCGAGCTTCCCACGATATTTGCCGGCTTCTTCCTCTGTTTCGTTGTCTCTGGGTGAGCCTGTTTATGTTTTAAGGTGCTCACTCTACCCAATCCACTTCTCTCGACCGCAACGGGCACACCCGGTGTCACGGTGCCCACGGATGGAGTAACTGCTTCACCGGTCGGGCTAGCTGGCGACAAGGGATTAAAACCACCGGCTAGTGGCTTTTTGCCCTGTCTAATATTCATGAGCACACTGGCCGCTAGCTCTATTTGCTCATCTGAGTTTGACGATGGTAGCACACTATCTCTAGGCGTCACGTAAACATCACCATGTTCTTGTTCCTCTGAAAAAGAAACTGAGAAACTTGATTGAATTTGTGGTGAGAGGACCGGCATTGGCCTCTCGCCACTAACAACGTACCGTGACACCCGTCTCCAACGTTTGTCATTCCATCCGACACAGTTTGGACAAAAATTTGTGGGAGTACATCGACTACAAGCAAGGCAACAAGCATGTAAATCCGAGGAAGACTTCGTCTTGCATTTTGAGCAATAAGCTTTCATAATGAATCAAAACAAAGTCGACAGTACTCCCACCAACTCCACAATAAATATATGAAAAAGATGCATAATAAATAACATTCAAAATATAAATCGAAAAGTTAAAAAATTTATAGTAATTTATATATTTTTTATACTTACCAATGACCCAGACTTAGCTGGTGCTAACTCCAACAAAACCAGGGCCAAACACAAATTTTGCCCCCCAATCCCCAAAATTTGCATCCAAAACAAAAAGAAATCATGTCCTAAAGGACCTCCATAGTACGCCTCTACTGCGCATGCGCAGTCGTCCCGAAATTGGCGCCAATTATCATTCTTACTGGCAGTGCCTGGTCAGCGCTATGTACTCAGCGGGGAGGCAAGAGTTCCCAACTCCAGGGAGAGCCATCCCCGTCTGGGTCATTGGTAAGTATAAAAAATATATAAATTACTATAAATTTTTTAACATTTTTATACTGTACCAATGACCCAGACTTAGCTGAATAGTAAACAGGCTGGAGGGCCTAGGACATAGAGGAAAATCCAATAAGCTCAACTATATAGTAAAGAGGTAACCCCTTAAGGAGAAAAGGAGTATTAGGCTTTACATGTATCTTTCTTATTTAATATTAAATTAGAAAGATACACTACCCTTAATAATTGAGCACAATAACATTCATGTTCTCTATTAACATCCAGTATAACCCTTATACTAATTATTTTTAAAGCAAGCCAATAAATAAAGTAGTCCAGAGAATTGAGACTCTTTATAATCATTTAAAAGTGTCCGAGTATTGTATATTAAAGCCCGTTTGACACTTGACATATACAAATGCTTCACACCGAGCTACACTTTAAAAATAAGACATGAATGAAATTAAACATTAATATTACACTTTAAAACCATCCCGGAAGCGACTCAGAAATACTGACTTGGAGGAGGCATTCCCTTGCTTTTCACTATAAAGCAGGTGACCTAAGGGAACACCCGCCCCCCCCCCCCCCCCTTCCCCTTGCCCTGGGTCAAATAGCCCAGAGCGAAGAGGGCAGCCGGACGGAGTCACTGCCGGAACAGAAAGCCTGCATAACTATAGTTGCAACTGTTTAGTGGACGACATTCTGAGCAACAGATAACGGACCTAAACAATGCAGGTCTCCAGAAATGGACTCAATATTTCTGAGATAAAAATTCGTAAATGTGGATGGCTGAGACCAATAAGCAGCCTTCATTAAATCTGTAATAGCAACACTATTAGCATAAGCCTAGGAAGTAGAAAGAGCTCTTACTTCATGAGCAGAAATCTTAAGCACAGACTGCTGAGAAGAAGATAAATCTTCATAAGCAGTACGGATAGTTAACTGAATCCATCTAGCAATAGAATGGACTGAAATGTCCTTTCTATTAGGCATCAAAGACAGAAAGAAACGTTTCCGTCCCTTTCTGATAAACTGAGATCTCTGTTTATAGATACGTAGTGCTCTAACAGGACAGAGTAAAGGCCTACGCCCGTCTGAAGACGGAAGAGCCTTAATAACAATAGGTTCCGGATATTTATTAGGAGCCTGATTCTTAGCTAAAAAACCCACATTAGTAGTGAAGGTGATAGTGTTCCCAACACTACGATAATGAGAATCATCCACCGATAGTGCATGAAGCTCACTGACTCTTCTGGCAGAAGAGAAAGCTAAGAGAAAAGCTGTCTTATAAGATAAGAATTTGAAATCTACTGTCCCAAGAGGTTCAAATGGCTTTTCCTTCAATTTAAGGAGAACCCAAGCTAAATTCCACTTAGGAATTAATCTAAGAGTTCTGGGTCTATTTATCGAAAAGTTTCTAACCAACTTCGATAAAGAGACATTAGATCCAATTTGTAAACTATCATGATGTGCATAGGTATCAGATAACATAGATCTATAACCCTTTATAGTAACAGGCTGCAGTTTGATTTCGTCAAACAAGTATACTAGAAAGTTTGCAATGTCTGGTATAGAGGGATCAAATATATCTACAGAATGATCCCTACACCAACGACGAAAAACCTTCCACTTAGCCGCATAGTTTAGCGAAGAGGAGGTCCTCCTACAGTTAGAAATCGCATCCACTGCTCGTCCTGTAAAGTGCTTGCCATGCAAGAAGGACCGCACAACGGAAAAGCGTGAAGGTTGAGACCTTGCGGGTTGTGATGGAGTTGGCGCGATTTCCCCTGCGAAAGAAGATCCTCTCGTGGAGGAAGCTTCCGCGGTAGGTCCCACAACAGACACCTGAGTAGATTTATCCACGGTCTCTGTGGCGACAGAGATGCTACCAACAGAATCTTGCATTGAGATTGTTTTATCTTTAGCAATACTTGTTGAATTAACGGTGCTGGAGGATACGCATATCCTATCATTCCGTCCCAAGGGATCGACAGAGCGTCTACTGCAAATGCTCTTGGATCCGGACACGGAGACACATACGTCTGCAACTGATTGTTGAGATGTGTCGCAAATAAGTCTATCATTGGCCGTTCCCATTGGTAGCAAATCTGATTGAATACTTGTTTGTTGAGAGTCCACTCCGACGGCAACAATCGACCCTTTCGTGAAAGGGAGTCTGCTAGCACATTCAGACGACCCGGTATGTGACGGACCGAAAGAAGAACGTGATGTTCTAACGCAAACAGAAGGATTCTTTCCGTTAGATTGAACAACGGAACTGAATGAGTGCCTCCCTGATTCCGTATATACGCCACTACTGTCGTATTGTCGGATAGGATTTGGACATGAGCATCGTGAATAATGTCCATCCAGTGACGTAACGCAAGCCAAATTGACATCATTTCCTTGATGTTTATGTGCTTGCACAGGAATTGCGGATCCCAAAGACCCTGGCATCTCGAATCCGTTGGGATTAATGATGCACCCCAACCTGTTTGACTGGCATCCGTCATAACGGTAAAACTCGGATCCGGCAACTGCAGCGGAACTCCTTGAGTTAACCACTGAATGTTTGCCCAAGTCTGAATCTCTTGTTTCACTTGATCTGACAAGAGAACGTCTACATCGAGCGAATGAATTTTCACACTCCAATTCTGAGTCAGGAAAATTTGAAGAGGACGTGTGCGTAGCCGCCCCATCGGAATGAGATCCGCGGCGGCTCCGCACAGACCTATCAGTCTCATAAATTCTCTCGCCGTGACTTTGTCTGCGTGCAGACAATAGCGAGCGTAACAACTGACTAATTTCGCTCTGGTTAACGGCAGACGAACGAGATTGTTGTGCGTCTCGAAGCTCATTCCCAGATGAGTGAATGACTTGGACGGCACCAGATCCGATTTCTCCTCGTTTACTATAAAACCGAGACGTCGGAGCAATAGCAGAAGATTCTGAACATCGTTCTGAAGCGTTAACTCGTTGCCGTACCTCTGAAGAATGTCGTCCAGGTAGGCCGACGTTACCGCAGACGAATGAGCTCGGAAGTAGATCATTACCGAGTTCATTACCCGAGTGAAAGCCCAGGGTGCTAGATTCAATCCGAAGCACATGGCCCGGAACTGATACACCACTCCTAGGACTGCGAAGCGTAGATACTTTCGGAATGTCGGATGTACCATGACGTGAAAGTACGCATCTTTGAGATCTATGCTCGTTGCATAATCGTTCACCCGAATACTCGCTCTGATCGATCGAATCGTCTCCATATAAAACTTCGGAGCGACGATCAGCTTGTTTATCCAGCTCAAATCTATGACTGGACGGAACGAGCCGTCTGGTTTCGGAACCAGAAACAGATGGCTGTAGAATCCCAGAGATTCCTGGTTTTCTACGACCTCTACCGCGTTCTTCATTAAAAGAGACTGCACCTCTGATAACAGAGCGTCTCTTTTCTGTGAATTTGACGGAAGATGAGTCCACTTTGGACTTCGAGTTAATGGAGGCTTTCGTTTGAAGGATATCTTTAGACCTTCCGAAGTCACTCCTCTCACCCAAGGGTCGTCCGTAATCGACGCCCACTCTTGTGAAAAACTCGACAACCTTCCGCCAACCGGAACGCGATAGAGGTTTAAGCCATCACCTCCTGGACCTGCGAGGCCTGCGGTAGGAGAAACCACGTCTTCCACGACCCGCACCTCGCCTCGTCGACCTCGGGGCGTCCGACCAATTGTCCCGGCCTGAAGGACGTCCCGAACGAGAGTCGCTATCCTGACGGTCTCTCGAATAAGACCAAGAGGACGCACCGGAACCTCTATAGGAACCTCTCTTGGGCGCATTAGACCCAGAAGTGCCTGTCTTATTCGTGTCTGCTGTATCCGACTTTTTAGGAGCCGATCTGAACAACAGAGAATCATTAGCTTTCTTTTTAATTTTATCATAAATAGCGGAAAGCTTGCCGTCAAAGAGAAGTTCTCCTGAGACCGAAGCGACTCTAAGAGAGTTCTTCACCTTAGAATCCACTAGAGTGGATGTAGCTAGGGCTGCGTCACGTCTAACCAACTCCAGATTTGCCACTGAAAGGGCGGAGTTACACGTGGAATAAGCTACTGCCCTTGAAAGAAGTCTTAAAGAGGATTGTATATCCTGAAACTCTTCCCCTTGAAGGCGCAGTGATAACGCCTTAGTAAGGTGATCTGCGTAAGATAAGGCATCTAAATTGGCTCTGTTAGACGCAATAGCAGTTTCCAACACCGTGGTTGGAATAGAAGCTGACGACGGTAATGATAGCTCTAAGTCTTCCGCCTCGTCGGCCATACGCAGAGGAACTCTCGGTATACCCTGTCCTGCCGTATCGAATTTATTCCTTGCATTAATGAAAGGCAGGTTAAGAGTATTAGCGGACAAGAAACCTGCTTTCCCCGTCCTGGAAGCAAGTTTAAATATAGCGTCGTTCAATAATTCAAATGTCCTTGCAACATTATTGGACTGCGACGGAAACTCGGGAGCGATGTCCCTGAACCGCTCAAAAAATTCAGTCCAATGACGCTATAATTCTCTTGTCCGGAAGCGCAGCAGTCTGGCCCGACGGAACAACATGAGGGAGAAAGTGCCGGATGAAGTCCACGGCAGCTTTATGTTGTTCCGAAAGGGATAGCTCCAATTCATCCGTATCCCTTTCACCATCCGGTCGGACCTCCCGATGTTCCCGGTCGTCCGCCCCCGATGCTTCGGCGGAGCGTACCGACCCAGCGCCGTCGGATAATTCTCGATCCGACACCGTTTCTGTCGGCTGCTGGAATGCTGCGATAAGCTGTGCTATCTGCACAAGAATGTCCGACGTCGAGACCTACAGAGGCGCAGTCTTTCGCTGCTTCGCCGAGGGCAGCTCCGCAACAGATGGCTCCCGCATACTTTTCCTATGCGAACGTCCGGAGTCCATCGGTCTCGAATCCCTGGCTGCCGGATGGTGTGACCTGGTCGCCGAAGAATCCTTCATCGGCGAAGCTGGTAAAATATCGGAGGTCACGCAGCCAAGGTGCGGTCGTGTGCGCTGACGAGAAGAGGAAGCCTTAACAGTCTCTGCGGACTGCTTATACAACGGAGCGTCCCGAGCGACGGACGTATGCTCTGCTAAAGACACATTTTGTACCACAACATCTGGTCCCAGATGTTGTTGTACGAGAGAGGGACCTCTCTCGCTCGCGGCCCGGCTGGACCTGGACGAGCTAGGAACCGGACTAAAAGGCTTCCTCCGTTCTCGTTTACTATCCGCCGTCACTGGGTGTGCATCTATTATGTTTATAGTGCTCGCATCACCCAAAATTTCCTCTTGGACCGCATTGGACGAACCCGGCTGCCGAACCATTCGGTGAATGGACGCTACACCGGGCGAGCTAGCGGACGACATTTGTCTAATCTCCATGAGCACTTTTGCCGCTAGCTCTGAATTCATTTGTGACGACGGACGCACACTTGAAGAAGATAACATGGAAACATCACCCTGTTCTGGTTACTCTGAAATAGAAACTGAGAGAGTAGAGTGACCTTGTGGAGAAAGAGCCGGCATCGCTCTTTCTCCAGAAACAACATATCGTGACACACGTTTCCAATGTTTCTCATCCCAATGTTCACATATAGGACAGGGATTAATGTGAGAACACTGACTACAATTAATACAATGATCATGAAAGTCAGAGGAAGATTTCTTCCTATTACAATTTGAACAATGTCCCTTCATTGTGAAAGAACAACAATAAGTCCTAGTTACTCGCAAAAACCCCTGACACAAAGATACATAATAACATGATCCATTAATAAATGAAAAAACAATTGCAAAACAAAATAATTTTGAAAAAATATTTTTTCAGAGAAGCCCAAGATGCTGAAAAGTAACGTTGAGCCCCGATGGATCCGATGGCAAAGTGTGGTCAAAAATTTTAAATTTATATAAAATAATTAATGAGACACTTTCGGATAATATAAATGTATCTTATAATGAGATAAACTACCACAAAGGCAAACAGCCCCCCTCAAAAAAGGCTGTTGCCAATGAAAACAAACAGTGTAAACACACTAGAAAACATGACTCCAGGCACTGAAAAAACTGGCCCGGAATCAGTCATCAATTACACTCTATCTGATGCAAAACAGAGACTCCCAGGGGAGAATCAGTAGAACATCAGATGGAAGATGCAGAACACAAACGTTATACACCCATGGGTGAAAACGTAACTATGGGGAAAATAACAGAAAACATTCTGTAACCAAGCAACTCTCCCAGGAAATTTTAGAAATGAAACTTCTCAAAAATATGCCAAAAGCATGGGAGAATTGCCAGGGGGGACTTTAGAAGGCTAGGGGAGAGGAAACACTGAATAAGCAGTGCAACAATTAGCAAGAATGACAACAAGAGGCCCATGCCTCGAAAATAGGCAACTTAACATAATTTCATCAAAAAATTTTAAGTACAGCCCTGATTATTTTTTGCCACTTCTTTTTCCTCTCCTCCTTCTATCCTCCTTAGAATCACATTTTCTCCAAAAATTACGTGTCTGGCATCCTTTAAACTGAGATTTACAAGCACAAAGATCAGTGAGATGTTGACTGATGAAGGGCCAAACAGAGAATGATAATTGGCGCCAATTTCGGGACGACTGCGTCACTGCGCATGCGCAGTAGAGGCGTACTATGGAGGTCCTTTAGGACATGATTTCTTTTTGTTTTGGATGCAAATTTTGGGGATTGGGGGGCAAAATTTGTGTTTGGCCCTGGTTTTGTTGGAGTTAGCACCAGCTAAGTCTGGGTCATTGGTACAGTATAAAAATATTAATTTCCAAAAAAAAAATTCTCAAAAAATTTTGACAGGAGCCTAAGTTTATGAAACAAGAGGTCCCACGGGGCCTGAAGCACTCACCTTGAATAGAACACAATATAAACAGAGTCCCAGAATGAGTCTACATTGAGCAATCCATCTCCATGGTATACATTGTCAATCCTTGAGCCCCTCAGGAGTGACAAAAATAGTTTGAGCATCATGACTTTTCTTCAGTTGATCATAATGTAAAATGTAGAGCTCCCCTATGAAGACAGTTGATACAGCCTATGGGGATTAATCTTAGTTACACACCTCTAGAAGGTACAGAATACAAAATTTCTAATTCTTCAGCCACATGGTCAATTTCGGCTCCCATAGGGAGCCAAAATATTAACCCAGCCTCTCAGTTTAAACAAAGTTGAACCTGTCCTCCCTAGAGATGTTGTATACCAAGTATGAAAGTATTCTGACTGTTGGATCTGAAGAAGAAACAATTTTAAAGAAATTTCTTCATATTGCACTAAGTTACAATTTGAGCTACCATAGCGAGCCCAAATATATACCTAGGGACCCCAATTTGAATAAACTTGTATCTGACATCATTCTTTGTAGATGAGCGTACCAATAATAACTCAGCAGGGAGGTATGAGTGCCCACTTATGGGGGGGGGGGGGGGGGGGGCCATCCCTGTCTGGGCCAATGGTAAGCATAAAAAATATACAAATTACTTTAAATTTATCAATAACCAATGGCCCAAACTAGCTGAATCGTAAAAAGGCGGAGGGCCTAGGACTTAAGAATTAGCAGACCAAATATAGCTCCTAAACCTGCATTCCAAGGTGAAAGGAAATTAAATTTAAAAGGAATTACAAGTATGTCTCTCTATACAATAATAGAGAAGACATATCATAAATAAGGAGCCATATCCAAGTAATTCCATAAACTAAGCACGAAAGATTATTCTAATTGGGTGTAAAGAGCCCCCAATTTTTAAGGCTAGTCCGGACTAAGCCCCTTAAATTAGGATGGCATATTCGAGAGTGAGAGACTAATCCCCACCAACATATGCCGTATATAAATAATAAACAAGCTGTATCTACGATCAGGAATAATCTACAGACAAAACAGCTTAACTCATAGGTACACACTTATCAAGCTGGAGGAGATGAAGAAAAATCACCCCCGCCACCTTTTTTTGAAGGAATATTCTTCAAAACAAAGAGGGGAGCGCTATAAGAGGGGAGCGCTCTGGAATCAGTGAAAAGTGGTACCAAATAATCAATATATATTGGCCCAACAGGCACCCAGTTATTAATTATTACGAATTATTGGTGCAACTTCTTTGAAGTATCGTGGCGATCCCGGTAATTAACAGTGCACGCTTCTAACGTATACCAGAGTCGGAATACGTAGATAGGTCGAAAACCGGTGATATAATGTGTATAACCATACACTTGTCCAATTGAATCCCAATGGAAAGTATCTGAAGAGCAAACATGCAACCAACAGGCAACCCCGTTCAGGTGTACAATTAATTCCAATAATAACACTCCAATTGAACTGTGCGAATATACAAGAATGTGTACTGTATCTCAAAGAAACATGGATTTAGAACATGGAACGAGCTATGATTAACAGACTCGTCATGGACCATCCTGAAATAATTCATTTTTTCCTAGGTCCGTAACAACCAATGACTGTTCAAAGAAAGAATATACTACTCAGAATAATGATGCCAAAAATTGAGAACATATGCATGGTTGGCCGATTGGCAGTTCCATAACTGATCCAAATGGCCACAAAATTCTCATGAGCTCTATAAGCAGAGCAAGAATTTATATAATCTGTACAATATTGCGTCTGCCTAATAAATACACATATTATGCATGCGGGCAATGAAACCCTGCATGTACTCATCTGAATACAGCCTGTATCCACGGTATGACCAAGTGATACAAGTGTAACCAGGAAACTGAATGAATAATACGATGTTAATATGCAGTTAACTGAGTAATAAACTCATACGTCGTAAGAAAAGGCCAGACCGCTCTGAGCAAAACTTTTCAGAGTGGACTAATTGCCACAGTGGAGAATGTCGCCCAGATAACCGACATGTCAGCCACACAGGTACACGACTGCTAGCAATTTTATTGATAAGGAATAATTTGCTCGTATATGACTTATAAATGAACAACCACAGGAAACAAACCAACTAAATAGTGGATGTGCCCATGAGGTCGCCGTTAGAACTCGACCCAGCCACCAATCGAGGAGCCATGAAAGGCATACTTGAATGCATATGAGGCTTACGGGAAGAAAACTATGTCCTGCCCTGTAATCACCTCTTAACACATTGGTGGGCGGGGGTCGACTAATAATCCCTATCGAACCCCCCTGACCCACATTACTTGAATCGCTCTTGTGTTAGTTATCAAATAGTATAGGAACCGCAGGGCTCCCTCACATCTGACCGACTCCATAATGCCACTAAGGACGGAGAGGGACGTGATGAACAAATAATACACCATACTGACAAAATATCCAGTCTCTAAGGTGGAAGTATAATCCACAGTAATAGATTGGATAGAAATGAAAAGGGAGATGAAAACAATGTTCCGACACCCAATCATAAAAATCTAGATGAATTCCTTACGTTCGATCTGATATCAGGAAATATGTCCCTGAGAAGGAGTTAAGTATAGGCATTTGAAGAAACACTCATTAATCACACTAGGAAAATATGGCGTCATCAATAGAGCTTATCGCCTCATACAACTAACACCAAACCATACTGGTAGGAAGAGAATAACCTCCTCTAATATACGGTATCATGTCTAATAGGACAACAAACTCAGCCTAGCTGAAGCAGCTAAAGGTCTTCCTATACGTGAATACAATAAATGACTGATAACTGCGGCCTTAGAAGCTCACTAAGGAGACTTACAACACTAGCCGAAGCTTAGAAGTCTTCATTTCCGTGAAGACAGATATATCGGTGTAAGTTGCGACCTTGAAGGCTCACTGAACGGAGACTTACAACTATTGTCACGCAAGGTAGTGAATGAAGAGCCGCTATTTTAACAGCCCTAAATTCCCAGAGACATTAGTCCCAAGAGGTAATAAATTCAGTTATGTCACTGCATGATTACTGAAAAAACATCGCTCATGAATCTAGCTAGGCTACTATGGTGTAAACAATAAGACCCAAGTCTGTGACACCTAGGAAAACAAACCGAAAAGCACTCAACCTTTATCGGTTTTATTCCCAAAAGACAGTGGTCTGAACCGTAGCTTAGAAGTCTTCCTCCCGTGAAAACAGATATCTTGGTGTAACCAATTGTTTTTGCCCAACTGGACACTGATGTGTTTTGGAAAAAATTTTCATCAAGCTACCTTTGATAGTTCTTGATATATGACTCTGGGCAGAAGAGGGAGGAAGAGAGGGAGATACAGAAAGCCGACTGCTATAGTTCATTCATAAAAGACAGTCAACTAAAAAAGATAAAGAACTGGAAAACATTAAATCTGAAGTCAGCAAATGCAAGCAAAGTGAAGAGCTGCAGATAAAATATTTTGGCCTTCAGACTAGTTCTTAGATAATAATAAACACAAATTTTCTGCCATCACAATTCAGTAGCAGGGCTCCATTACCCATTAGTGATTAGAGGCCCTTGACAAACCTGCAAGTTATCACTTATGTTAGGATAATAATTAAATAAAACATCCTCAAAAATCATGTTGCTGTCATATTAATAAATCAGTAAATGGATATAAGAATGATTGATAAACAAACCACAGAAGCTCTAATGTCGACTGTGATTTTACAGTTTAGCCTTTTCCAATCAGTGACGATTCAAGACAATGAGTTGCAATGATTGTACTGATTATTTTCTGTATTTATTTATTTTGAGATTGTCCTTATATCCTGATAAATTCAGTCTTTTGATTTGTCAATTGTCAGAATGCCTTGGACAAATAGCCATGGCAAAGGATGCACCCAACATCCACGGTATATGAGAGCGTGCAACATCCAGGGTATAAGCGCACGCGAAACATCAGGGGTATATGGTTTAAATGAAAACTTTCCGCTTTTGCTTGCCTCGAAATAAAAATCAAATAAAAAAACACGAAAATAGTCACAAATGTTAGAAAATTTATAGTAATTTATATATTTTTTATACTTACCAATGACCCAGACATAGCTGGTGCTAACTCTTAAAATATAGGGCCAAACACAAATTTTGCCCCCCAATCCCCAAAATTTGCATCTAAAACCAAAGAAAACATGTCCTGAATGGCCCTCCACACTTCACCTCTACTGCGCATGCGCAGTGTCAATGACGTTCCGAAATTGGCGCCATTAATCATTCTAATAACCAGTGCCTGGTAAGCGCTATGTACTCAGCGGGGAGGTAAGAGTTCCCAACTCCTGGGAGGGCCATCCCCGTCTGGGTCATTGGTAAGTATAAAAAATATATAAATTACTATAAATTTTTTAACATTTTTATACTGTACCAATGACCCAGACATAGCTGAATAGTAAAAAGGCTGGAGGGCCAAGGACATAGAGCAAGATGGAATACGCTCAATTATATAAAATAGAGTCATCCCCTCTAGGGAAAAAGAAGTATTAGGCCTTACATGTATCTTTCTTATTTATGATAAATTAGAAAGATACAACACCTTCCAAAATTGAGCATCATACATCCATGTACTCTATTAATATCTAGTATAATCCTTATACTAATAATTTTTAAAGTAAGCCAATAAATAAAGTAAGTCTAGAGAACAGAGACTCTTTATACTCCTTAAAAGTGTCTGAGGATTGTATAATCATGTCCGTTGACACGTGCTATATTCAAAAGCTATACTTTAAAAACTAAGACTTGAATGAATTTTAAAACATAAACTTCTCACTAAACAACCATCCCAATAACAGCTCAGAATTACTAACTCCGGAGGAGCTATCCCCTTGTTTTCATAGTAAAACAGGTGACCCAAGGGAACACCCTCCCCCCCCCCCTTTTTCTTGCCCTGGGTCAAATAGCCCAGAGCGAAGAGGGCAGCAGAACGGAGTCACTGCCGAAACAGACAGCCTACCTAGCTATAATAGCAACTGTTAAGTGAATGACATTCTGAGCAGTAGATAATAGACCTAACAATAGAGGCCTCCAGAAATGGACTCAATATTTCTGAGATAAAAATTCATGAATGTGGATGGCTGAGCGCAATGAGCAGCCTTCAAAAATCTATAATAGCGACACTATTAATGTAAGCCCAAGATGTAGAAGAACTCTTAACTTCATGAGCCGAAATCTCAAACACAACTGCTGAGTCAAAGATATACCACAAGCAGTATCGATAGTTAATTGAATCCATTAGCAATAGAATGGAGCGTAACTTCCTTCTATTAGGCATCAAAGACAGAAGAAGCTTACGCCCGTAGTAATAAACAGATATCTGTTTATAAATACATAAACTCTAACCGGACAGAGTAAAGGCCTATGCCCGTACGAAGATGGAAGGACCTTAATAACAATAGGTTCCGGATATTAATTAGGAGCCTAACTCTTATGCAAAAATCCAACCTAAATAGTAAAGAAAGTAGTGATTCCGAAACTACGAAAGTGAAAATCATCCACCAATAGTGTATGAAACTCACTGACTCTTCAGTAAAAGAGAAGCCAACAGAATTACTGTCTAAAAGGTCAGAATTTGAAAACTACTGTTTCCAGAGGCTCAAATGATTACTTAGCTAAATAAGAACCGAAGTTAAATTCCATATAGGAATTTAATCTAATGATTCTAAGTCTATTTATCAAAAAGTTACTAACTGACTTAGATAAAGAGACATAAGACTCAAAATTGTAAACTATCATAGAGTGCATAGGTATGAGGTAACATAAACCTATAACCTTAATAATAACAGGCTGCAGTAGATCTTGTCAAACAAGTATACTAAAAAGTTGCAATGACTAGTATGGAGGGATCAACAATATCAACATAGTGATCCCTACACCAACGACGGAAGAGCCTCCACTTTAGCCGCATAGAATAGCGAAGAAGAGGTTCTCCCATAGTAAGAAATCGCGTCCAAAGCTCGTTCAGTACAATGCATACAATGCAATAAGGACCACACAACGGAATACGTGAAGGTTGCGACCTTGCGGGTTGTGATAAAGATGACACGATTTTACCCAGCGAAAAAAGAGGCTCTCATTGAGGAAGATTTCGCGTTAAGACCCACAGTAGACATCAGAGTAAATTTACCCACGGTCTCTGTGAAGACAGAGATGCTATCAACAGAAATGTATTGTGGTTGTTTATCTTAGCAATACCTGCTGAAACAACAGCGCAGGAGGATACGCATATCCTATCATTCCGTCCTATTAGATCAATAGAGCGTTAACAACATTAGCTCAGAGATCCGGACAAGCAAACACATACGTCTGCAATTGACAAGCAAGTTGTGTCGTAAATAAATTATCATTGAGCGCTCCCATTGATAGCAAATCTGATTGAATACTTGTTTGTTGAGAGTCCATTCTGACGGCAACAAGCGACCCATAAGTGAACGGGAGTCCGGTAAAACAATCAGACGACCCGGAATATGACGGATCGAAACAGAACTTGGTGTACTATAACAAACAGAAGGATTCTTTCCATTAAATTAAATAACGGAAACGAATGAGTGCCTTCCTGGTTCCGGAGATACGCCACTACTGTCGAATTAACGGACAGGATTTGGACATGCGTTTCTGAATAATGTTCATCCAATGACATAAAGCAAGCCTAAAAAACATTATTCCGCGGAAGATAAGTGCTTGCTTAGAGACTGCGGAACCCAAAGACCCTGGCACTTCGAATCCGTTGGGATCAATATTATATCCCAACCTGTTTGACTGGCAACAGTCATAATTATAACACTCGGATCCGGCAACTGCAGTGGCACTCTCTGAGTCAACCACCGAATGTTTGCCCCAGTCTGAATCTCTTGCAACACTAGATAGACAAGAGAACATGTAAATCGAGCAATTCATGGATTGCTGAAAAGTTGCCGTCAAAGAGAAGCTTCTCCGAGAACGAAGCGACTCTGAGAGAGTTCTTCACCTTACTATCCACGCGCGTGGATGTAGCTAGGGCTGCGTCACGTCTAACCAACTCCAATAAGCCACTGAAGGGCGGAGTTATACGTGAACAAACTACTGCCCTCAAAAGAAATCACATTGAGGATAATATCCCGTAATTCTTTTCTTGAAGCCTAATGATAACGCCTCAGTAAGGTGGATTACGTATGATAAAGCGTCTAAGTTAAGTCTACTAGACATCATTGTCGTTTCCAACATTGTGGTTGGAAAAGACATAGATGGCGAAAAAGAATATTTCCAGTCTTTAACCACGCCGTCTAGATGCATATGAACTCTCGGTATGCCCTGCTCTGCCAAAATAAATTATTCGTAAAAATGATAAAAAGGCAGAAATGAGCATTGCGGACAAGAGACTAAACTATCATGCTTGGTAGCAGGCTTATATGCATAAATAGCGTCGATAAATAATACACATGTTCTAATGACATTATTGGACTGTGTCGGTAAGTCAGGGACAATGTCCCTGAACCGATCCAAAATTCCATGTCCAATGACGCTATAAGTCTCTTATCCAACATCGCAGCAATGTAGTCCGAAATAACAATCACTGGAAGATAATGCCAGAAAATATGAATGGCAGCTTCCGATGGTACGAAAGGGAAAACTCGAAATCTTTCGAATCCCTTTCGCCATCCTGTCGGACCCTATAAAGCGTTCGGTCGTCCGTACCTGATGCAACCGCGGACCGCACCGACTCAGTGCCGTCAGATAATTCCTGATTCGACTAAGAAACTGTCGATTGCTGGGATGCTGCGAAAAAACTGTGCTAACTCGGATAGCACGTCCGTCACTGAGGCCTGTGGAGAAGCGGTCGTACAATGCATTGCCGCTGGAAGCTCTGTGATCGTTACCCCGTGCATACTACTAATATGCGAGCGAACGGAGTGTATAGGCCTCGTGTCCCTTGGCTACCGGATGGCGTGACCTATTCGCCGTGGAATCACTGAATGACGAAACTGATCGGATACTCGAGGTCACGTAGCCAATGTGCGGTCGTGTGCCCTGCTGTGAGGATGAGGAAGCATTATCGACAGTCTCTCGGACTGTCAATATAACGGAGCGTCCTGACCGACAGACATATGCTCCGAATGTAAAATATCTGAACCACAACATGCGGTCCCCTATGTTGTTGGACGAGAGAGGGACCTCTCTCGCTCACAGCCCGGATGGACCTGGACAAGCCAGGAACCGGACTAACAGGCTTCCTCCGATCTGTCCTCAATCCGCCGTCACTGGGTGAGTACTAAAGTAATTATAGTGCTCGCATCACCCAAATCTCCTTCCTAGACCGCAACGGACGAACCCGGCAGCCGAACCATTCGATGAATGTATGCTACACCGGGTGAGCTAGCGAATGTCACTCCGTCGATCCTACAAGGGACCTCTTAGGCGATAGACATATTCCATGAGCACTTATTGCCGCTAGCTCTTCATTAACTATGACGACAGAGGCACACTTTTGAAAGACATCTCCGTAACTTTGCGAACAAGAAACCAGTAATAGCAAGCATATAATAATAATATATATAGCGTCGTTCAATAATTCGAAAGTTTGTGTGACATTATTGGACTATGTCGGAACTGAGGGACGATGTCCCTGAACCGAACCAAAAATTTCTAAGTCCACCGACGCTATCAGTTTCTTATCCGGCATCGCAGCATTCTGGTCCGACGAAAGAACCTGTAGAAGATCAAGTCAGATGACATACACAACAGCATATGTTGTTCCGAAAGGGAAAGCTCGAAATCCTCCAAATCCCTTTCGGTATCCCGTCGGACCGGTTGAAATTTTCGGACGTCCGTACCCGCTTCCGCGGAGCGTCCCGACCCAGCATCGTCAGATAAAAAATATGCGACAGATTCAGTTGATGCTGGGATGCTGCGATAAGCTGTGCTATTTAGGAAAGCACGTCCGTTCCCGAGGCCTGTGCAGTAGCGGTCTTACGATGCATTGCCGCCGGAAGCTCCGAGTACGTTGACTCCCGCACACTTTCCTATGCGAACATCCGGAGTCTGCAGGCCTCGTGTCCCTGGCTACCGGATGGTGTGACCTGGTCGCCGATGATTCTCTGACTGGCGGAGCTGACTGGATATCCGAGGTCACGTAGCCAAGAGCGGTCGTGTGCGCTACCATGAGAATGAGGAAGCCTTATTGACAGTCTACTCCGGACTGACTATATGTCGGAGCGTCCCGAGCGACGGACGTATGCTCCGAATGCGAAACATTTTGTACCACAACATCTGGGGCCAGATGTTGTTGTACGAGAGAGGGGCCTCTCTCGCTCGCCGTCCGGATGGACCAGAACGAGCTATGAACCGGACTAAAAGGCTTCCTCCGTTCTCCCTCTAATCCGCCGTCACTGGGTGTGCATTAGGTTGATTTATAGTGCTCGCATCACCCCAAAACTCCTTCTAGACCGCAACGGACGAACCCGGCTGCCGAACCATTCGATGAATGGACGCTACACCGGGCGAGCTAGCGGACGTCAAAGGTCGTCGAACCTACTAGGGTCCTCTTAGGCAATTGGCATATTTACATGAGCACTTTTCCGCTAGCCCTTCATTAATTGTGACGACGGAGGCACACTGTTGGAAGACATCACAGATACATCACCCTAATCTTGATCGTCTGAAATAGAAATTGATAAAGTAGAGTGACCCTGCGGGGAAAGGACCGGAGTGTCCAATTCCCCACTAACATACCGTGACATACGCTTCCCATGTTGTCATCGAAATCATACGATACAGAACAGGAGTTAATGCGAGTACACTGACCACATATAGAATGATTATAAAAGTCAGAGGAAGACTTCCTCTTATTACAATTGATCAAAATCCTTTCAATGTGAAAAGAAAACAAAGTCCTGGTACTCGCACCAACCCCTGGCAATCAAAATACATAATAATAATATGATCCATTAATATAGAAAAAATAATTGAAATCAAAATATTTTGAAAAAATATTTTTTCAGAACAGCCCAAGTTTCTGAAAAGTAACGTTGAGCCCCAATGGATCCCAAGCCTGAGTGTGGACAAAAATTTTAAAAATATTTTAAACAATTTATGTAACACTTACGAAAAATAATAATGTATTTAGTTATGATTAAAATAACATCAAGATATTATTTTCAAGAAATCCCCCCCTCACACAGAGGGCTGTTGTAAATGTAAACAATGAGTGTAAAAACACTAAAATAAGACTCCAGGCACCCAGGCCCGGAATCAGTTACCAAAAATACACCATCTGATGCAAAACAGAGACTTCCAGGGAAGAAACTGTAGAACATCAGATGGTAGATGCAGAACACAACGCCTAACCACCCGTAGGTGAAGACGTAAACATGGGGAAAAGAACAGAATTCATTCTGTTATTCAGCTAAAACTCCCAAGAAATTTTAGTAATAATAATTACAGAAACTATGCCAAAAGCATGGGAGAATAGCAAGAGGGGACTTAAAGGAAAGGGAGAGAGAAAAACACTGAAAAATCAATGTAACTAAATAACCAGAATGACAACAAAATGGCTGCTGCCTCGAAAATAGGTAACTTAACATAATTTCATTAAAAAATTTTAAGTTACAGCCCTGATAATATTCTGTCACACATTTTTCCTCTCCTCCTTCTCTATACTCCTTAGAATCACCATTTCACTAATATTTATGTGTCTGGCATCATTTAAACTGACATTTACAAGCACAAAGATCAGTCAGATGTTAACTGATGAAGGGCCAAACTTAGAATGATTAATGGCGCCAATTTCGGAACGTCCTTGACACTGCGCATGCGCAGTAGAGGTGAAGTATGGAGGGCCATTCAGGACATGTTTTCTTTGGTTTTAGATGCAAATTTTGGGGATTGGGGGGCAAAATTTGTGTTTGGCCCTATATTTTAAGAGTTAGCACCAGCTATGTCTGGGTCATTGGTACAGTATAAAAATGTCAGATTTCCGACAATACAATCATAAAAATAAAATGAAAGTGTCTATGACACTGTAGCTCAACTTGTCAAGACAAAGACATGCACATGTATAGTATGTGACACAGCAATGACAAACATCTAGGTAATGACCTGATAACAAAGGTACATATAAAGTATTGTAACGGTCTGTACATAAATACTGACTGTTGCCTGTAACAAATGTATAGGTAAAGTATTGTAAAGGTGGGTGACAGTTAGATGCTAAACTAGAAAAGAAATCTTTGAATCCCAGAGTGGGTCTGACTGAACCCCAAAATATTTGTTCTCATAGCACAGTGATAACAAAGGCACCCTAAAACACACTCGTTCCTGTCCCAAGGTGAAAACAAAGGTACCCAAGAAGTTTTGTGAAGATCAGTTCATAAATACGAGCTGTATAGAACTTGTGACAAAAAACTGATTGGACCTAATTTCGGTACAAAATGGCCACTGGCAGCCATCTTGAATTTTGGACCGCACCCAGAAACACTCATTCTCGTCCCACGATGATAACAAAGGTACCCAAGAAGTTTTGTGAAGATCGGTTCATAAATACAGCTTCTACCCTGAGCAGTATTGACATGTGTGCTTACATTGTGTAAGTAGCACTGAATAAATCAAAGTTCATCTAATTTGCATAATTTCTGCACGAAAAAAAAAACCCTTACAATATGTGATGTATTCCATGTTACTAAACATTCATACAAAAATTTATTCAAATCAGAACTTTCATACAGAAGTTCTGTACAAAAGACTGATTGCACTAATTTTGGTACAAAATGGCTGCTGGTGGCCATCTTGAAGTTTGGACCACACCCAAAAAACACTCGCTCTCATCCCACGGTGATAACAAAGGTACCCAAGAAGTTTCATAAAGATTGGTTCATAAATATGGCCTCTAGTCTGAGCCGTATAGAAGTTGTGTACAAAAAACTGACTAGACCTAATTTCGGTACAAAATGGCCACTGGCAGCCATCTTGAATTTTAGACCGCACCCAGAAACATTCGTTCTCGTCCCAAGGTGATAACAAAGGTACCCAAGACATTTAGTGAAGATCAGTTCATAAATACAGACTCTAACCCGAGCCGTATTGACATGTGTACTTACTGTGTGTAAGTCGCACTGAAAAAATCAAAGTTCATCTAATTTGCATAATTTCTGCATGAGAAAAAAAACGTGTTATATGTGATGTATCCCATGGCACTAAACATTCACACAAACAATTATTCAAATCAGAACTTTCATATGGAAGTTCTGTGCAAAAATCTGATTGCACCTAATTTTGTACAAAATGGCTGCCATCGGCCATCTTGAATTTCGGACCAGACCCAAAAACACTCGTTCTCGTCCCATGGTGATACCAAAGGTACCCAAGAAGTTTCATAAAGATCAGTTCATAAATACGGCCTCTAGCCCGAGCCGTATTGGCATTTGCACTTACAGTGCTGAAAGTAACACCAAAAGACATCAAAATTAGTCTAATTTGCACAATTTACGCACAAGAAAAAAAAACAAATTATATGTGATGTATCCCATGGTACTAAACATTTATACAAAAAATTATTCAAATCAGAGCTTTCATATGGAAGTTCTGTACAAAAAACAGATTTCTGCATCGACGGTACAAAATGACGGCTGGCAGCCATCTTGAATTTCGAACCACACCCAAAAACACTCGTTCTCGTCCCACGGTCATAACAAAGGTACCCAATAAGTTTCGTAAAGATCGGTTCATAAATACGGCCTCTAGTCCGAGCCGTATCCAATTTTGACGTACGGACAGACAGACAGACGGACACACGGACGACGGCCATGACAAAAGCTCAAATTTGGCTTCGCCAAAGTTGAGCTAATAAGAACAAATAATTTGTCCCATGAGTAGGCACATAGAACACATTGGAACTCAGAGGACGATATGTCAACAAAATACTGTTTACTTGTTTCCTTAATGACCCAAGGGATGTAACTCTATCTGTTGTCTTCTGTGATTATAAAAAACAAAATAATTATCATGAATTTGGTCCAAGTGATTGTGGAGCTGAGAAATGTGTTCACAAATTTATTTCCACTATGTTTGTATTGTGTTTCAAACGGGACAAAAATGTTATCTCTGCCAACATGTATGGTATATGGAGATGTAATACCTGGATGTCTCATTTTAAAAACCAACATCCAGGCATTAAATCTCCATATTCCATACATGTTGGCGGAGATAACTTATAATATACCCAAAATTAAATCTTACCATCATCTGATAGTTTCCTCCTTGCTGATGATCGCTGTTTGGAAGCAGATATTGGTCCAAAAGCTGATAGTGCTCTTTTACTGCTCGTAAACTGCATTGTAAAAAACTCTTCCAGCTTTGCCACCATTTTCAGTAAGTCCGGTGTTGTCGATCTTGATATCATCAGATGGAACTTGTCAAAGTCCAAGTCACCATTAACATACAATGAGGCTGGTCTGAAGATAAATTATGTTCTACAGTTACAGACGAAATATCTGTAAGGCCCCACAAAGTAGATCTTCTGTTTCTCAGGCCATTTTTGGTAAAATTGTATGGGGTGGTCATTTTTTTATTTTATTTTTTTATTTTTGTAATTATTTCTTTGCCATCAAAAGTTCATGTTCTTGATTTGTTTTATGTTTTAGGCCTCATAATCTACATAATAACATGGGTGGTGGTGTATTTTGTCTCTTGAGTGCAAGAAAGCATTGCAAATCCTTGTTGCACTCAAGGGACAAATGTATCAATTTTATTAACTTGGGTAAAATATCAGAGATAAACCATTTAATTTTAATTTTTTAAAGTTTGCATTGGTTATAAAAAGAAAACATGCAGCAGCCCAAAGGACCATTTGGGAGGGCTTGAGAAACAAATTTTTAACATTTTTTGGCTTAAAGTGAACATACTATTTTAAGACTCAAGAAACTTGTGAAGATAATATATTTGATAGCAAGACTCAATTGAAAAAAACAAATGGAAATAGCATCTGAGATTCAGTGTTTTCACATTTCTTTTTCATTAGGCAAGATTCAAGTGTTGTGGGAAGGAAACCGGTCTGAGAATTTTGACCAAATGATGACCATGTTGTGATCAGGCCAAAAGTCTCTGTCTGCTTTTGTTATGACAGTATTGTAAGTTCAACCAGATCATGACTTGTTGTGATCTGAGTAAAATTCTCTGTCTGGTCATATTCCATCAGATTGAACATGAACAAATTAGACAAAAATTAATTTTCTTTGCATCAAAGCAAGAAATGTTTCTAAATCAAGACTTGATTTGATCAAATCTTTGATGACAATATAATTGTGAATAAAAATTTAAATTTTATAGTAAATTTCCTTTCTTATGAAACCTACCACAATTGTTTACTACAGGCTTGCACTACAGCAGAAGTCCCTAACTCGGAAAATATACTCTCTATTTTGATCTTTCCCAAGGGATTTGGGAAAGAAAAGTGGTGCAAAATCACCAAGAAAAAATAAGTCAAAACTGGGTCGAGTGCAACCAGCTCTTCTCCTTCTACAGATCCATGGCTTCCGGTACCAGTGTGCAGACAGTAACTAATGAATCATTCTTTTGAATCCGCCAAGATTGGAGCTATGTGATCAGCAGGGAGGGAGGATTCTTACCCGGATAAGAAGACCCTCAGCAGAAGGATGTAAACAATTGTGGTAGGGAAAATAAGAAAGGAAATTTACTATAAAATTTAAATTTCTTTTCAACCTACCTTACAATTGTTTACTACAGGCTGAATAGACAATAGGATGGAGGGAATCACATAACCAACCCCCACATAACTCAATTGCATTGGAACTGTGGACAGAGGAAGATGTACCTTGGCCTATCAAACCATAGCATCACAATCATTAGTAAAAGACAATGAGAGATGAGGCATACGGTTCTGTGCGACACACAGACAGAAAAGACAGTAACAGCACAGAGCTGGAAGTGACCTTGTAAGAAGTCTAATGGCTAGGATAGACAACAGCCTGAGAAGAAAGAGAAGAAGAGAAGAAAGAGGGCCCAAGGCAAAAAGGTCCTCCGTCCGCTCCTGCAACTGACGCAGATAGAAGGTGGAGAAAGTAGAAGCATTTCTCCAGTAGGCTGCATGCATAACATCCGACAACTTGACGGAGTTAGCATAAGCCCAAGTGGTAGACAATGCACACACCTCGTGGGCAGAAATACGTTTGGAAATACAATCATTAGTCGCTAGACAAGCGAAAGCAATGCGAATAGCAAGACAAATCCATCGAGAAATGGATTGAGGAGAGATCTTCTGTCGACCAGGAATAAGAGACAGAAAAAATCATTTCCTGCCTTTCCTAATGAACTGCGTCCGATTGAGATAAAAGCGAAGTGCACGAACCGGACAGAGCAAAGGGCGATTACCCTCAGCAGAAGGAAAAGCCCTGATACAGATAGGAGGTGGAGTCGTTTCTGGTATCTGATTCTTGGCCAGAAAGGAGCAATCAGTGGTAAACGCAACACTGTTGGGAGAGCTCCTGAAAAAGGCCGGATCAACCGAGAGGGCATGAAGTTTACTAACCCGTCTGGCTGAGGCAAAAGCCATCAGAACAGCCATCTTGTATGTGAGAAAACACATATCCACCTGGGATAAAGGTTCGAATGCCCCCCCCCCCCCCCCCCAAAGCAAAGCAGCACCCAGAAAGATTCCATCTCGGGGTAAGCTGCAAAGTCCTAGGCCTTTTCAAAGAAAGTGCCGAACTAGCTTGGAGAGGTATGGATTAGTGCCGATACAATGCTGTCCCACATTCGAAAGCATGGACCTGTACCCTTTGATGGCAACAGGCTGGAGACCCCGAGAATCAAACAGATATACCAGAAGCTCCGCAATCTGTGATATCGAAGGATTGGCATAATCAACAGAGTGATCAGCACACCATCGACAGAAGACCTTCCACTTAACCGCATAGGCTCAACCAGTGGAGTGCCTCTTTGAAGAAGAAATGCACTCCACTGCTCGTCTCGAAAAACCTCCACGGAGGAGACAGGACCTAACAAAAGATATGCATGAAGGCACAATGAAACCTCCTCGGGTGACCTTGGCAAAGAAGATCGTGAAGTAGAGACATGCCGGAACTGCCGCCAACAGAGAGTGGAGCTGATTGATCCACACCCGTTTGACAGAGGAGAGATCTGAATGATTCGATAACTGCAGGTTTGTATCTTGGCTAGAACCTGAGGCAGAATCGGAACCGGCGGGAAGGCACAGCTGAGAAGACCGTTCCAATGGAGTGACAGAGAGTCCACGGTGAAAGCCAGAGGATCTGGACACGAGGACACGATGGTTCCAACAAGCCGCAAAGAGATCGATGTGGGGATGACCCCAGAGATTGCAAGGAACCTGGAACACTGCCCTGTGGAGCATCCACTCGGTGGAAAGACCCTGCCCCATCGGGACAGGGAGTCGGCTAGGACGGTCAGACGACCAGGATTGTGACGAACCACCACTCCGGCGTTGACATCCTGAACAAGCAGTAGAAGATCCCAAGCCAATTCGTACATGGGAACCGAGTGCGTGCCGCCCTGGTTCTGAATGTAAGCAACCACTGTCGAATTGTCAGACAACAGAAGGACCGGGCAATTCGAAAGGTGGGGGATCCACTGCCGCAAACTCAGAAGAAGAGCAAGAAGCTCCTTCTCATGCCCCGTGAAGGGAAAGACCTAGAGGATCCAACATCGCACCCCATCCAAGATCGTGGATATCTGCCATCAGAACACGATCGGACGTGGGTAAGTCCAACGGAACTCCCTGCATAATCCACTGAACATCGGTCCAGGGGAGAAGGCGACGATGAAGAGACTCCGGTACCTGAAGCACCAGATCCAGAGGATTGACATTCGGCCTCCAACGACTGAGCAGAAGGTGTTGGAGAGGTCTGACATGTAACCGACCAAGAGGAATGAGATCTGTCACCGAACCACAGAGAGCGAGCAACCGGAGAATACTCCGAGATGTCGTGGATGTGGACTGAGACAGAGTCAGGGCAAAACCTGAGAGAATCACAGCCCTTGCCCTGGGAACCACCACCATATTCAGCTGAGTATGGAAGTCCATCCCCAGATGAAACAAAAGCTGGACTGTCGTCCGGTGCATACCCCCACGTGGTGTACAGCCTAGTGTGGGCATACCTATGACCAACAAATATTATTTATGTATATTCCCGTACAGACTGATGGACGGATGCACAGATGGATGGACGCAATCCAGTATACCCCCCCCCCCCCCCCATTTTCTTTGAAAGTTTTCAACAATTTCTAAGTCAAAAGGTATGGTAAATTGTTTGGTGTTTGGAGTTTTATGCAATGAGGCAGAAGCCTTTGTCATAGGCAAACTGCATGCCATATTTCATGGAAATCCGATAACCCCAATCCAGTATCCCCCCCCCTCCATTTTCTTCGAAAGTTTTCAACAATTTCCAACAATTTCTAAGTCAAAAGGTATGGTAAATTGTTTGGAAGTTTTATGCAATGAGGCAGAAGCCTTTGTCATAGGCAAACTGCATGCAATATTTCACTGAAATCCGATAACCCATACCTGAGATACAGGCTGAACAGACAAATAATGTCTATTTCCTACAATTTCTAAGTCAAAAAAGGGGGATAACTCTAAAAAGGAGAATGTGAGAAATATTGTTTTTTTAAAGCCTATACCATAAGCAGTGTTTACGGCGAATTTCATTGCAATAGAACATTCGATACCCGAGATACAGGCTGAACAGACAAAATTTGGCTCGGACGGACACAATTTCTCAGTGAACAAGTAATAAAAAAAAGTGGGCATACCTATGACCAACAAATATTATAGAAAATAATAATTTACTTAAGTTATGAAAGTTATGAATATTCTCGGACCGACTCACACACAGACGCACAGACGGATGGACGCATGTATTCCAGTATACCCCCATTTGCTTCGAAAGTGGAGGTATAAAAACGACTGAGAAGGGACCAGGTCTGACTTCTCCTTGTTGACTCTGAACCCTAGCGACGTGAGCAGGCAGGCTCAACAGTGTGTCGACATCTGACTCCAGCAAGGCAGCATTGGAATGCCTCTGGATGATATCGTCTAGATATGCCGAAGTACTCACCCTGGACTGTGTGCAATGGAAGGCTATCACATGCGATATCAGTCGGGTGAAGGCCCAAGCAGCCAGGTTGAGGCCGAAGGGCATGGCCTTGAACTGGTAAACTCGCCCCAGAAAAGCGAACCTGAGATACTGAATGAATCGGAACGTGAAAGTGAGCATTTCGCAGGTTGATCCTGAAAGTGAAACCTCCCTGGTGAATGGAGCGGCGAACCGACCTGAAAGTCTCCATGCTGAACTTGGGAGCAATGATAGACTGGTTCAGGATACTCAGATTGATAACCGGTCGGAGTCGGCCGTCTTTCTTCGGCATCAAGAACAGACGGGAATAAAATCCCACTGAATGAATGTTCTTGACGACCTCGATCGCCCCCTTTGAAGGAGATTGTCTATCTCCGTGATCAAAAGTTCCTGACGTGTAACTTCTAAAGGAACTTGTGTTGGAAGAGGCACTCTTCACAGAGTGGGGTGCCTCCGGAAGGATATCTGCAGCCTGGACCGAACAACATCTAACACCCAAGGATCGGATGTGATTGTGGCCCAATGGTCTGCGAACTCTGATATCCTTCTTCCAACCTGGGACGAATCGAAGTGAGGACCTTCATTTTGAGCCCCGGCGAGAGGAGAAACCGCCTCCTCTACTATATGAAGAATCCTGAGTCCTCCCTCTAGCCTGCCAATGCTTACCCTTACCCCGTGAGTAAAGAGTAGAAGCGGCGGCAGGAGGATCAGCCCTTGGCTTCGCAGAGGAAGCAGAAGGGTACTTGTTAGGCTTTGGATGGCCCCTGCCTCCAACAGAAGGCTGATCAAGCTGACGAAGCAGCAGCTGATCTCTGGAATGATGTAGGACGTCATCCCAGACTGTCGCCACGGAACCATGGAATAGTCATGGACCTGCCAAAGAAGCAGATCGAAGAGCAGAGTGCTGCCCCTAAGGAAGGGAACGGCTTGTGTCCAACACAGCGTCCCAGCAAACTAATTCCAAGTTAGCCATGTTACAGGCATGCATATGAGTAAGATGCATGAGCGCCTTGGAATGCCCAGCATCTCTCTCAATAAGCCCAACAAGGACTCCAGAGTCGCTATAGGAAGAACGGCCGACTTGGGCTTGGAACGCCCGAGGGAGGTGGAGTCCTGATTCAAGAAGTCTGGCAGACTGACGGATTGGCAGAATCGTAGGAACGATAACGCATTGGAGGCAAAAAAGTGTCAGCCTTGGTGAGGAACGAAGTCCTCATAGCCTTGGAACTCAGCCTAGAGTGCAAAGCTGCAAACGCTTCAACCACCTGTACTGATTGGCATGGTTGAAGGCATCCGGAAGCGGGTTGCTCCACAGGCTGTAGGCTCGCGACCAACGATCACGGCCTGGCTGACACCATCGGCTGGTCTGACAGCTTGAGATCCGGAAGGAACCCAAACACAAAGTCAAGAGCTGCCCCCAAGTCAGAAGACTGTTGGCCCTCAACGTCAGGTATGTCTGACCCATCCTCTGAGTCGGAAGACACATGGCCCATCATGGTCAAACCAACAGAAAGCAACCTGCTTCCAATCCCGAGAGGCGGTGGCACAGGGGGCACCTGGAAATCACTAGTAGCCTGATGGAGGCAACAGGAAGGCCCTTGGAAGGAGGCTGAGTGAGCAAGGAGTGGGCCTCCTTAAGCTCACTGGCCGAACCAGCAAAGTGGCTTCACTCTTGACCTTCTGAAGCAGCGAAGGGTCATGATCCTCCAGAACACCTGATGCGGGGAGACATCTGCTGGCAGATGCTGATAGGGGTATACCAGACCCCGAGGTTTGACAGTGCGGGAACTGAGGGACAGAAGGTCGAGGCTGCACAAAAGGCGTCGGTCCCACAAAACTGGCTGTCGGACCAGAGTGCGTGGAAGGAAACACAACAGAGTCCATGGTGACCCCACCATGAACATCCGAATCTAATGAGAAAACTGCTGGGCTCGACGGCTGAGAGACCACAGCAGAGGATTTGGACAGCAGCCCCTTCCGACTTTGCCGAGCTGAAGTCAAGGAAGGCTGAGGCCGATACTCCACATCCACACTACTAGACATCTCTGCAGACCCCTGCAGGGATAAGCCGAGGCCGGCTGAAACAGTGACTGATGACATAGCAGACGGAACAGCAGTAGCAGCAGATATGACGGGAGCTGTTGAAACCTGTGGAAAAGTGGACAGAGAAACCGAGCTCGGCTCCAAAGGAGGAGTCACAACCCTAGTGACAGCCTCAGATGTCGACTGGAAAAGGGCCACAGCCCCGGAACCAGGCATCTCTTCACCAGACAACTCAACAGCTCCCGCAGTATCCACCCCAGTTAAAGACTGCACATCCGCCATGGAACTCTCACCAGACGTGGACATGTCGGGAGGCCCCAAATGACAGCGTTCCCCCTCCCGCGGGTGCAAGAGGAACGGCCACGAGAATGCACCACACGCTTGGGCAAAAGGTATTGCCCTCAAGGAACAGTCCTGGGCATAACAGAGGTGAGAGCAGTTGAAGAAAAAGGTGAACTCAACAGATGTAGAAAGTAGAAGAACACCCCCAACTACGAGAGAAAGGTGGCAGAAAATAAAGGACCGGCAGGAACACAACTGAACCCAGACGGCCGACAGGGACCCCAAAAAACAGAAATTCTTCCCTCAACAGAGAGGAGAAATCCTGTCCATAGAGCACCCCCATTGACACCTAACTCCAATAATAATAATAATATCCAAAAGGATAACATAAATTTATGAACCAAAACATTTTATGTCCGAACTGCACGGTACATGAAAGTCGCGCGCGAACACGGAGAATATATAAATACAATGAAAAAGTAATTGAAAATAATAACGAGAATATATAAAACACAGTCCTGTTGTTATACGATCCTCAGATCCATAATTCCAGTCCCAGGTAACCATTATCAAAGAGTTGAATTATCACTGTTTCTGAATGCAAATGGATGTCTCGTCATGCGGGCGGACGAAAAAGAATGATTCATTAGTTATTGCCTGCACACTGGTACCGGAAGCCGTGAATCTGTACAAGGAGAAGAGCGTCCCTTACTTGGTTTGTGCTGGTAGCACTCGACCCAGTTTTGGCTTATTTTTTTGGGGTGCTTTTGCACCACTTTTCTTTCCCAAATCCCTTGGGAAAGATCAAAATAGAGAGTATATTTTCCGAGTTAGGGACTTCCACTGTAGTGCAAGCCTGTAGTAAACGATTGTAAGGTAGGTTGATAAGAAACTCACGACAGCTGTAGTTTTATGATTATGCTAAGTGAAAATCTTGATGTTTTCAAGGTGAGTTAAATACTTATTGATTAGAATATCTGTAACTGAAGCATGAAAGCCTATCTGTTGATCTTTGTGAGTAAAGGGACATCACATTGTATCAACGGCCATCAGTGTGCAAAACTCCACAAAAAGTGGGCAAACAAACAGTCCATAACAGTGCATCAAATTCCAAACAGAATTAGACTGGTGGCTTGAGAACTTCATATCAAACATGAAAGCAATTAGAGTAGCGGTTTGGGAGAAGATTTTTTAATGGTTTTTCTTTTCCCATTTTCGACTGTGTTAAAATTTTGGGACCCAGTGAGACCCCAAATAGTACACTAGTGGCTTACTATAAATAAACTTGAGAAATCATACTTACAGAGATATTATACGGCAAACTTGAAAGCATTTGTAGCAGATGTTTGGGAGGTGAGAGTTTTTGTAATGTTTTGCTCATTACCTGCATTACTGGTTGAGTGCAAGAAGCCACTATCATAGGTCGATTGAAAAGTACTGAAAGCCACTTTAGTGGATTTATACAGGTTGCATCAGCTTGATGGTTTTTTTAGTAGTAGAAAGTTTAATAAAAATTATTTTGTTACAAATTATTGTAGAGTGCCAACAGGCATCTTTGAAGAAAAATACTTGGGTTTCAAATCACCTTTGAAAAATAATTTACCACTCAACCAGTTAAAATCTCAGGGGACCATGGTACAACTAAATATGACTCCAAGGGCATGATTTAGAAAACTTGTAAATCATATTTTGAAAGATTTTATGTATCACATATGGAAGCACTTGGAGCAGTGGTTTGAGAGAAGAATGAAAAATTATTTAGCACTCAACCAGTTAAAATCTGAGGGGTCCATAGTACCACTAAATATGATCCCAAGGGCTTGATTTAAAAAAACTTGTAAATCATATTTTCAAAGATTTTATGTATCAAATATGGAAGCACTTGAAGCAGTAGTGTGAGAGAAGAATTTTTTCCATGTTTTCTCCAATACCATTAGTGTTAAAACCTGCGGGCCCTTGACACTCCAAAGTTTTACACCAGGTGCTCAGTTTGAACAAACTTGTAAATCATCCTAACAAAGGATTTATATATCAATACAGCATTAAAAAGTTTCTTCTATTACCCATAGTGTGAAAATCTGATGCCTCCATAGATGCAGTGTACCAGCCGTGCTGTAGAATGTTCATAAATGAAAATCTGGGTGGACCAAAAAATACTGTCCCATTACAACAGAAAATATTGTCACTTAAACTTTATTTGAACAAACTCTATTCTACACCAAACAAGAGGCCCCACGAAGCCTTAATCACTCAGCTGACAAAGTTGTTTAACCCTTTACCCAACGAATTGGCCGCATCCGCTCGCGAAATATGCAAATTCAGCAGCTGAAAAAATATTATTTTTCAAAAAATTTCAACAAAACCATATCATGTGACCGTCAAGCTCGTTCCAACGAGGGGTCACATGATATGGTTTTGTTGAAACTTTTTGAAAAATTTGAAAAAATGATATTTCCAATTTAAAATAATAAATGTTGATATCGTCTGCGTTGGGTAAAGGGTTAAGAAGGCTTTAAGGTCACATGCAGCATCTATGACTAGTTAACACAACAGAGGAATGAAGTCATGTAATCATTTATAACTCTTCCATGTCAGAGGATATACAAGCCCATATTTCCAGTGATGTTAAAAAGGGCTGCTTCTCCTGGACCTGAATTTTTAAATCTCTATTTTCTTGGTTTCTGGGTAGCTGGTACATCCTGCTTTCAAACTGCAACAGTGCCAATATAAATGCTGTCTCACCCAGATAGTTGCAGTGGGAAGGATGATGGGGAGGGGGTGGGGTGGGGTGAGGCTGCTGTTGTCTGTCTTTGAAATATGTTGTTGTTTTTTTTGGGGGGTGGGGTGGGGTGGGGGGGGGTTGCATCATTAAAATCAGACTTGAAGGCTTTTGCAAAACAAAAAAAAAACAATTGGGGGAAAGTATTTTCTGCTGCATAAAAACACTCAAATTCTTTAAAAACTTATTTTAAAGCAAAAAATTTTTTTAACCAATATTCTCTACTCCATGGGGGTCATCTTGGGTAATTTTTTTTATTTTATTTATGTATTTTCCATAAAATCACTTAAAATCCTTCAAATGTAATTTTTTCATGATCGAAAAAGGGAATAATTCTGGCAAAAAATGTCGGACGAAACCCCAATTTGAAAATGACCTGTATTTATGTTGTTACACCTATATACCAAATGTTATTTGATTTGGTCAAGAACAACTAAAGTTATCACCAGGAACCCCCCAAAAAATGAATTTTCAAAGTTGAAAAAGAGGCATAACACAAGCAAAAATTGTCGGACCACGCCCCAATTCAAAGTTGACCTGTATCGTATGTTGATACACCCTGCGTACTAAATTTCATTTGATTTTACAAACAATAACTAAAGTTATAATTGGGAAACCCAAACAAGAGGCCCCAAGGGGCCTGAGGGCGCTCACCTGACATGGTAGCCTAAATATCAACCCAGAGAATTGATTTCAACAAGTTGCATCTGTTCCTCCTAAGGAAAGCTTATACCAAATATCCAAAGATTCTAACCAGCGGATCTAAAAAAAGATTTTTAAAGAATATTCCTCAAATTGAACTAAGTTATAATTCAGGCTCCCACAGGGAGCCCATATATGGACTCAGGGACTTGGCTTTAACAAACTTGAATCCCCCCCCCCCCCACCCCCCAAGGATGCTGCACACAAAATATCAAAACATTCCGACTGCTGGATCTGAAGAAGATTTTTTAAAGAAAATTCATCATTTTGAACAAAGTTACAATTCGAGCTCCCACAGTGAGTCCAAATATGGAACTAGGGACATGGCTTGAACAAACTTGAATCTCACCCCCTAAGGATGCTGCATATCAAATATCAAAACATTCTGAAGAAGATTTTTAAAGAAAATTCCTCATTTTGAACTAAGTTATAATTCGGGCTACCACAGTGAGCCCAAATATGAACACAGGGACTTGGCTTGAACAAACTTGAATCTGCCCCCCCCCCAAGCATGGTGCATACCCAATATCAAAAGATTCTGCCTGCTGAATCTTGAGAAAAAGATTTTCAAAGAAATTTGCCTGAAATGCACGAAGTTCAAATTTGGGCTCCTATACTGAGCCCAAATATAAACGCAGGGGGCCGATTTGAACAAACTTGAATCAGATCCACCCCACAATGTTGCATACCAAATATCAAAAGATTCTGAAATTTGCCTGAAATGCACTAAGTTCGAATTCGAGCTTCTATAGTGAGCCCAATTATGAATCTAGGGAGCCGATTTGAACAAACTTGAATTAGATCCACCCCTCAATGTTGCATACTAAATATCAAAAGATTCTGCCTGCTGGATCTGGAGAAGAAGACTTTTTAAGAAATTGGCCTGAAATGCACTAAGTTCGAATTCGAGCTTCTATACTGAGCCCAAATATAAACCCAGGGGGCCGATTTGAACAAACTTGAATCAAATCCACCCCACAATGTTGCATACCAAATATCAAAAGATTCTGCCTGCTGGATCTGGAGAAGAAGATTTTTTTAAGAAATTTGCCTGAAATGCACTAAGTTCGAAATCGGGCTCCTATACTGAGCCCAAATATAAACCCAGGGGGCCGATTTGAACAAACTTGAATCAGATCCACCCCACAATGTTGCATACCAAATATCAAAAGATTCTGCCTGCTGGATCTGGAGAAGAAGATTTTTTAAGAAATTTGCCTGAAATGCACTAAGTTCAAATTCGGGCTTCTATAGTGAGCCTAAATATGAATCCAGTGGGCCGATTTGAACAAATTTGAATCAGATCCACCCCACAATGTTGCATACCAAATGTCAAAAGATTCTGCCTGCTGGATCTGGAGAAGAAGATTTTTGAAGAAATTTGACTGAAATGCACTAAGTTCGAATTCGAGCTTCTATACTGAGCCCAAATATAAGCCCAGGGGGCCGATTTGAACAAACTGGAATCAGATCCACACCACAATGTTGCTTGCCAAATATCAAAAGATTCTGCCTGCCCGATCTGGAGAAGAAGATTTTTTAAGAAATTTGCCTGAAATGCACTAAGTTCGAATTTGGGCTTCTATAGTGAGCCCAAATATGAATCCAGGGAGCGATTTGAACAAACTTCAATCAGATCCACCCCACAATGTTGCATACCAAATATCGAAAGATTCTGGCTGCTGGATCTGGAGAAGAAGATTTTTGAAGAAATTTGCCTGAAATGTACTAAGTTCAAAATCAGGCTCCTATACTGAGCCCAAATATAAACTCAGGGGGCCGATTTGAACAAACTTGAATCAGAGCCACCCCACAATGTTGCATACCAAATATCAAAAGATTCTGCCTGCTGGATCTGGAGAAGAAGATTTTTTAAGAAATTTGCCTGAAATGGAATAAGTTCAAATTCGGGCTTCTATAGTGAGCCCAAATATGAATCCAGGGGGCTGATTTCCACAAATTTGAATCAGATCCACCCCACAATGCTGCATACCAAATGTCAAAAGATTCTGCCTGCTGGATCTGGAGAAAAAGATTTTTGAAGAAATTTGACTGAAATGCACCAAGTTCGAATTCGAGCTTCTATACTGAACCCAAATATAAACCAGGGGGGCCGATTTGAACAAACTTGAATCAGATCCACCCCACAATGTTGCATGCCAAATATCAAAAAATTCTGTCTGCTCGATTTCGAGAAGAAGATTTTTTAAGAAATTTGCTGAAATGCACTGAGTTCGAATTCGGGCTTCTATAGTGAGCCCAAATATGAATCCATGGAGCCGTTTTGAACAACTTCAATCAGATCCATCCCACAATGTTGCATACCAAATATCAAAAGATTCTGCCTGCTGTATCTGGAGAAGAAGATTTTTTAAGAAATTTGCCTGAAATGCACTAAGTTCGAAATCGGGCTCCTATACTGAGCCCAAATATGAACCCAGAGGGCCGATTTGAACAAACTTGAATCAGATCCACCCTACAATGTTGCATAATAAATATCAAAAGATTCTGCCAGCTGGATCTGGAGAAGAAGATTTTTAATCTTTTTCCCATTGCCTGCAGTGTTAAAAAGTGCTGACTCAGAACTTTTTCAAAGCCCTGAAAAAAGTACCTTGTGATCAAACTGATAGGGATTTTTTTTAACCATTCTATTCTACTGGATAAAAGTAAGCTTTATTCAAAATAAGAATTCTCTGTGCAGTGTAGTTTTGGAGATATGGCAGTTTTAAGGTTTTCCCTATTTTTAGCTCCCGAGGTTCCCACGGGGCAATGAGAACATTTTTTTTTGCATCAATCAACTACTTATGACCCATTATCATCTCATATCAAATTTGTTTCAAATCGACCTGACGGTTCTGAAAATAGAAATTTTAGGCGTGGCCAAAATTTTTGCCCCTCCCATAACGAAGGCAAATAATGCCCGACAAACTTCTCTTGAACAAACTTGATTGTAAACCTCAAAAGGACTCTGTATACCACATATCAAGTCTCTGCTACTGGTGGTTCATTAGAAGAAAATGTTCAAAAAATTTGGCCATTTTTTCCCACACCTCTGCTCAATATGAGCGGAAACCTATTTTGGATAAAAATCAAAATGCCCCTATATAACCACTACTTACATGAAACTTAATTAAAATGTGGCCAGTGGCTTAGCAGAAAGAGGCTCAAACACCACCTTCACGCAGGACGACAGACGACGGACGGCGGACGAAGAGTGATAAGAAAAGCTCACCCTGACTTTCAGTCAGGTGAGCTAAAAAGTCTGGAAAACTGATATTTTGACACTTTTCCATATTTCCAAGGGCCATAACTCACACAAGAATAAGGCAATCAGCATGAAACTCAAACTTGATCTGTAAGTCATCGTTCTATAGTAGGTTACCAAAAATGAAATCATTCCGTTGAAGCGTTTAAAAAAAAAGTCCGGAAAACTGGCATTTTGGCGCTTTTCCATATTTCCAAGGGCCATAACTCACACAAGAATACTGCAATCAGCATGAAACTCAAACTTGATTGATATGTCATCATTCTATAGTAGGTTACCAAGAATGAAATCATTCGGTTGGAGCATTTCCAAAAAAAGTCCGGAAAACTAAAGTATGACTGACAGACTGACTGACAGACTGATGGATGGATGGACAGTGTAAATGAAACTTGATCTGTAAGTCATCGTTCTATAGTAGGTTACCAAAAATGAAATCATTCCGTTGAAGCGTTTCTAAAAAAAAGTCTGAAAAACTGATATTTTGGCACTTATCCATATTTCCAAGGGCCATAACACACACAAGAATAAGGCAATCACCATGAAACTCAAACTTGATCGGTAAGTCATCGTTCTATAGTAGATTACCAAAAATAAAATCATTCCGTTGAAGCGTTTCCAAAAAAACTCCGGAAAGTTAAAAAATTTATAGTAATTTATATATTTTTTATACTTACCAATGACCCAGACTTAGCTGGTGCTAACTCTAACAAAACCAGGGCCAAACACAAATTTTGCCTCCCAATCCCCAAAATTTGCTTCCAAAACAAAAAGAAATCATGTCCTAAAAGACCTCCATACTACGCCTCTACTGCGCATGCGCAGTGACGCAGACGTCCCGAAATTGGCGCCAATTATCATTCTTACTGGCAGTGCCTGGTCAGCGCTATGTACTCAGCGGGGAGGCAAGAGTTCCCAACTCCTGGGAGGGCCATCCCCGTCTGGGTCAATGGTAAGTATAAAAAATATATAAATTACTATAAATTTTTTAACATTTTTATACTGTACCAATGACCCAGACTTAGCTGAATAGTAAACAGGCTGGAGGGCCTAGGACATAGAGGAAAATCCAATAAGCTCAACTATATAATAAAGAGATAACCCCTTAAGGAGAAAAGGAGTATTAGGCTTTACATGTATCTTTCTTATTTAATATTAAATTAGAAAGATACAATACCCTTAATAATTGAGCACCATAATATTCATGTTCTCTATTAACATCCAGTATATCCCTTATACTAATTATTTTTAAAGTAAGCCAATAAATAAAGTAGTCCAGAGAATTGAGACTCTTTATAGTCATTTAAAAGTGTCCGAGTATTGTATATTAAAGCCCGTTTGACACTTGACATATACAAATGCTTCACACCGAGCTACACTTTAAAAATAAGACATGAATGAATTTTAATATTAATATTACACTTTAAAACCATCCCGGAAGCGACTCAGAAATACTGACTTGGAGGAGGCATTCCCTTGCTTTTCACTATAAAGCAGGTGTCCTAAGGGAACACCCCCCCCCCCCCCCTTCCCCTTGCCCTGGGTCAAATAGCCCAGAGTGAAGAGGGCAGCCGGACGGAGTCACTGCCGGAACAGAAAGCCTGCATAACTATAGTTGCAACTGTTTAGTGGACGACATTCTGAGCAACAGATAACGGACCTAAACAATGCAGGTCTCCAGAAATGGACTCAATATTTCTGAGATAAAAATTTGTGAATATGGATGGCTGAGACCAATAAGCAGCCTTCATTAAATCTGTAATAGCAACACTATTAGCATAAGCCCAAGAAGTAGCAAGAGCTCTTACTTCATGAGCAGAAATCTTAAGCACAGACTGCTGAGAAGAAGATAAACTCTCATAAGCAGTACGGATAGTTAATTGAATCCATCTAGCAATAGAATGGACCAAAATGTCCTTTCTATTAGGCATCAGACAGAAAGAAACGTTTTCGTCCCTTTCTGATGAACTGAGATCTCTGTTTATAGATACGTAACGCTCCAACAGGACAGAGTAAAGGCCTACGCCCGTCTGAAGACGGAAGAGCCTTAATAACAATAGGCTCCGGATATTTATTAGCAGCCTGATTCTTAGCTAAAAAACCCACATTAGTAGTGAAGGTGATAGTGTTCCCAACACTACGATAGTGAGAATCATCCACCGACAGTGCATGAAGCTCACTGACTCTTCTAGCAGAAGAGAAAGCTAAGAGAAAAGCTGTCTTATAAGATAAGAATTTGAAATCTACTGTCCCAAGAGGTTCAAATGGCTTTTCCTTCAATTTAAGAAGAACCCAAGTTAAATTCCATTTAGGAATTAATCTAAGAGTTCTGGGTCTATTTATCGAGAAGTTTCTAACTAACTTAGATAAAGAGACATTAGATCCAATTTGTAAACTATCATGATGTGCATAGGTATCAGATAACATAGACCTATAACCCTTAATAGTAACAGGCTGCAGTTTGATTTCGTCAAACAAGTATACTAGAAAGTTTGCAATGTCTGGTATAGAGGGATCGAATACATCTACAGAATGATCTCTACACCAACGACGAAAAACCTTCCACTTAGCCGCATAGTTTAGCGAAGAGGAGGTCCTCCTACAGTTAGAAATTGAGTCCACTGCTCGTCCTGTAAAGTGCTTGCCATGCAAGAAGGACCGCACAACGGAAAAACGTGAAGGTTGAGACCTTGCGGGTTGTGATGAAGTTGGCGCGAATTCCCCTGCGAAAGAAGATACTCCGCGGAGGAAGCTTTCGCGGTAGGTCCCACAACAGACACCTGAGTAGATTTATCCACGGTCTCTGTGGCGACAGAGATGCTACCAACAGAATCTTGCATTGAGATTGTTTTATCTTTAGCAATACTTGTTGAATTAACGGCGCTGGAGGATACGCATATCCTAACATTCCGTCCCAGGGGATCGACAGAGCGTCTACTGCAAATGCTTTTGGATCCGGACACGGAGACACATACGTCTGCAACTGATTGTTGAGATGTGTCGCAAATAAATCTATCATTGGCCGTTCCCATTGGTAGCAAATCTGATTGAATACTTGTTTGTTGAGAGTCCACTCCGACGGCAACAAGCGACCCTTTCGTGAAAGGGAGTCTGCTAGCACATTCAGACGACCCGGTATGTGACGAACCGAAAGAAGAACGTGATGTTCTAGTGCAAACAGAAGGATTTTTTCCGTTAGATTGAACAACGGAACTGAATGAGTGCCTCCCTGATTCCGTATATACGCCACTACTGTCGTATTGTCGGATAGGATTTGGACATGAGCATTGTGAATAATGTCCATCCAGTGACGTAACGCAAGCCAAATTGACATCATTTCCTTGATGTTTATGTGCTTGAACAGGAATTGCGGATCCCAAAGACCCTGGCATCTCGAATCCGTTAGGATTAATGATGCACCCCAACCTGTTTGACTGGCATCCGTCATAATGGTAAAACTCGGATCCGGCAACTGCAGCGGAACTCCCTGAGTTAACCACTGAATGTTTGCCCAAGTCTGAATCTCTTGTTTCACTTGATCTGACAAGAGAACGTCTACGTCGAGCGAATGAATTTTCACACTTCAATTCTGAGTCAAGAAAATTTGAAGAGGACGTGTGCGTAACCGCCCCATCGGAATGAGATCCGCTGCCGCTCCGCACAGACCTATCAGTCTCATAAATTCTCTCGCTGTGACTTTGTCTGCGTGCAGGCAATAGCGAGCGTAACAACTGACTAATTTCGCTCTGGTTAACGGCAGACGAACGAGATTGTTGTGCGTCTCGAAGCTCATTCCCAGATGAGTGAATGACTTGGACGGCACCAGATCCGACTTCTCCTCGTTTACTATAAAACCGAGACGTCGGAGCAATAGAAGTAGATTCTGAACATCGTTCTGAAGCGTTAACTCGTTGCCGTACCTCTGAAGAATGTCGTCCAGGTAGGCCGACGTTACCGCAGACGAATGAGCTCGGAAATAGATCATTACCGAGTTCATTACCCGAGTGAAAGCCCAGGGTGCTAGATTCAATCCAAAGCACATCGCCCGGAATTGATACACCACTCCTAGGACTGCAAAGCATAGATACTTTCGGAATGTCGGATGTACCATGACATGAAAGTACGCATCTTTGAGATCTATGCTTGTTGCATAATCGTTCACCCGAATACTCGCTCTGACCGACCGAATCGTCTCCATATAAAATTTCGGAGCGACGATCAGCTTGTTTATCCAGCTCAAATCTATGACTGGACGGAACGAGCCATCTGGTTTCGGAACCAGAAACAGATGGCTGTAGAATCCCGGAGTTTCCTGGTTTTTTATGACCTCTACCGCGTTCTTCATTAAAAGAGACTGCACCTCTGATAACAGAGCGTCTCTTTTCTGTGGATTTGACGGAAGTTGAGTCCACTTTGGACTGCGAGTTAATGGAGGCTTTCGTTTGAAGGATATCTTTAGACCTTCCGAAGTCACTCCTCTCACCCAAGGGTCGTCCGTAATCGACGCCCATTCTTGTGAAAAGCTCGACAACCTTCCGCCAACCGGTACGCGATAGAGGTTTAAGCCATCACCTCCAGGACCTGCGAGGCCTGCGGTAGGAGAAACCATGTCCTCCACGACCCGCACCTCGCCCCGTCGACCTCGGGGCGTCCGACCGATTGTCCCGGCCCGAAGGACGTCCCGTACGAGAGTCGCTACCCTGACGGTCTCTCGAATAAGACCAAGAGGACCCACCGGAACCTCTATAGGAACCTCTCTTGGGCGCATTAGACCCAGAAGTGCCTGTCTTATTCTTGTCTGCTGTATCCAGCTTCTTAGAGGCAGATTTGAACAACAGAGAATCCGAAGCTTTCTTTGTAATTTTATCATAAATAGCAGAAAGCTTGCCGTCAAAGAGAAGTTCTCCGGAGACCGAAGCGACTCTAAGAGAGTTCTTCACCTTAGAATCCACAAGTGTGGATGTAGCTAGGGCTGCGTCACGTCTAACCAACTCCAGATTTGCCACTGAAAGGGCGGAGTTACACGTGGAATAAGCTACTGCCCTTGAAAGAAGTCTTAAAGAGGATTGTATATCCTGAAACTCTTTCCCCTGAAGGCGCAGTGATAACGCCTTAGTAAGGTGATCTGCGTAAGATAAGGCATCTAAATTGGCTCTGTTAGACGCAATAGCTGTTTCCACCACCGCGGTTGGAATAGAAGCCGATGACAGTAAATGATAGCTCTAAGTCTTCCGCCTCGTCGTCCATACGCAGAGGAACTCTCGGGATACCCTGACCTGCCGTATCGAATTTATTCCTTGCATTAATGAAAGACAGGTTGAGAGTATTAGCGGACAAGAAACCTGCTTTCCCCGTCTTGGAAGCAAGTTTAAATATAGCGTCATTCAATAATTCAAATGTTCTTGCAACATTATTGGACTGCGACGGAAACTCGGGAGCGATGTCCCTGAACCGCTCAAAAAATTCAGAGTCCAATGACGCTATAATCCTCTTGTCCGGAACCGCAGCAGTCTGGCCCGACGGAACAACTTGAGGGAGAAAGTGCCGGATGAAGTCCACGGCAGCTTTATGTTGTTCCGAAAGGGATAGCTCCAAATCATCCGTATCCCTTTCACCATCCGGTTGGACCTCATGATGTTCCCGGTCGTCCGCCCCCGATGGTTCGGCGGAGCGTACCGACCCAGCGCCGTCGGATAATTCTCGATCCGACACCGTTTCTGTCGGCTGCTGGGATGCTGCGATAAGCTGTGCTATCTGCACAAGAATGTCCGGCGTCGAGACCTGCGGAGGCACAGTCTTCCGCTGCTTCGTCGAGGGCAGCTCTGCATCAGATGGCTCCCGCATACGTTTTCTATGTGAACGTCCTGAGTCCATCAGTCTCGAATCCCTGGCTGCCGGATGGTGTGACCTGGTCGCCGTAACATCCTTGATCGGCGAAGCTGGTAATATATCGGCGGTCATGCAGCCAAGGTGCGGTCGTGTGCGCTGACGAGAAGAAGAAGCCTTAGCAGTCTCCGCGGACTGCCTATACAACGGAGCGTCCCGAGCGACGGACGTATGCTCCGCTAAAGACACATTTTGTACCACAACATCTGGTCCCAGATGTTGTTGTACGAGAGAGGGGCCTCTCTCGCTCGCGGCCCGGCTGGACCTGGACGAGCTAGGAACCGGACTCAAAGGCTTCCTCCGTTTTCACTTACTATCCGCCGTCACTGGGTGTGCATCTATTATTTTTATAGTGCTCGCATCACCCAAAATTTCCTCCTGGACCGCATCGGACGAACCCGGCTGCCGAACCATTCGGTGAATGGACGCTACACCGGGCGAGCTAGCGGACGACATTTGTCTAATCTCCATGAGCACTTTTGCCGCTAGCTCTGAATTCATTTGTGACGACGGACGCACACTTGTAGAAGATAACATGGAAACATCACCCTGTTCTTGTTCCTCTGAAATAGAAACTGAGAGAGTAGAGTGACCTTGCGGAGAAAGAGCCGGCATAGCCCTTTCTCCAGAAACAACATATCGTGACACACGTTTCCAATGTTTCTCATCCCAATATTCACATATAGGACAGGAATTAATGCGAGAACACTGACTACAATTAATACAATGATCATGAAAGTCAGAGGAAGATTTCTTCCCATTACAATTTGAACAATGTCCCTTCATTGTGAAAGGACAACAACAAGTCCTAGTTACTCGCACAAACCCCTGACACAAAGATACATAATAACATGATCCATTAATAAATGAAAAAACAATTGCAAATCAAAATAATTTTGAAAAAATATTTTTTCAGCGAAGCCCAAGTTGCTGAAAAGTAACATTGAGCCCCAATGGATCCGATGGCAAAGTGTGGTCAAAAATTTTAAATTTATATTAAATAATTAATGAGACACTTATGGACAATATAAATGTATCTAATAGTGAGATAAACTACACCAAAGGCAAACAGCCTCCCTCAAAAAAGGCTGTTGCCAATGTAAACAAACAGTGTAAAATACCAGAAAACATGACTCCAGGCACTGAAAAAACTGGCCCGAAATCAGTCATCCAAATTACACTGATGCAAGACAGAGACTCCCAGGGGAGAATCTGCAGAACATCAGATGGAAGATGCAGAACACAACGTTTATACACCCATGGGTGAAAACGTAACTATGGGGAAAATAACAGAAAACATTCTGTATCCAAGCAACTCTCCCAGGGAAATTTTAGAAATGAACTTTCTCAAAAATATGCCAAAAGCATGGGAGAATTGCAAGGGGGGACTTTAGAAGGCTAGGGGAGAGGAAACACTGAATAAGCAGTGCAACATTTAGCAAGAATGACAACAAGAGGCCCATGCCTCGAAAATAGGCAACTTAACATAATTTCATCAAAAAATTTTAAGTACAGCCCTGATTATTTTTTGTCACTTCTTTTTCCTCTCCTCCTTCTATATCCTCCTTAGAATCACCATTTCTCCAAAAATTACGTGTCTGGCATCCTTTAAACTGAGATTTACAAGCACAAAGATCAGTGAGATGTTGACTGATGAAGGGCCAAACAGAGAATGATAATTGGCGCCAATTTCGGGACGTCTGCATCACTGCGCATGCGCAGTAGAGGCGTAGTATGGAGGTCCTTTAGGACATGATTTCTTTTTGTTTTGGATGCAAATTTTGGGGATTGGGGGGCAAAATTTGTGTTTGGCCCTGGTTTTGTTAGAGTTAGCACCAGCTAAGTCTGGGTCATTGGTACAGTATAAAAATACTGATATTTTGGCACTTTTCCATATTTCCAAGGGCCATAACTCACACAAGAATACTGCAATCAGCATGAAACTCAAACTTGATCTGTAATTCATCGTTCTATAGTAGTTTACCAAAAATGAAATCATTCCGTGGAAGCGTTTCCCAAAAAACTCCAGAAAACTGATATTTTGGTGCTTTTCCATATTTCCAAGGGCCATAACTCACACAAGAATAATGCAATCAGCATGAAACTCAAACCTGATCTGTAAGTCATCGTTCTATAGTAGTTTACCAAAAATGAAATCATTCCGTTGAAGCATTTCCAAAAAAACTCTGGAAAACTAAAGTGTGACTGACAGACTGATGGAAGGACGGAGTGCAAACCTATAGTCCCCTCCGGCGATGCCGGTAGGGGACTAACAAACTTGAATCTGCCCCACCCTCCCCCCGAGATGTTGTATATCAAAAGAATCTGACTGGTGGATTTGATGAAGATTTTTAAAACTTATTCCCCATATTGCCCTAAGATAATATTCAGGCTCCTGTATTGAGCCCAAGTATGAATTGAGGGGCTTTAATTTGAACACAGATGTATCTGACCCCCTATGGATGCTGTATACCAAATATCAAAAGATTCTGATCAGTGTACTGCAGTAGAAATTTTTTTAATTTTTGCATATACGCTGACTCAGCATTTTTTCGATGCTCCCGACAGAACACCCTGATACAACCAACGGCAATTTTTTTACCATTCCATTCTACTGGTGATAAGGATGCTACATACCAAATAACAGTTCTCTGTTCTGTATAGTTTGGAAAATATGGGCGTTTCAATTTTTTTCTATTTTTAGCTCCTTATTTTTTGGGCATCATTCAAGTACTTAGGACCCACTTATACCACATGCCAAATTTGGTTCAAATCAGCCTATCTGTTCATGAAATACAAATTTTGGGTGGAACCTGAAATGGGTATGCTCTCACAGAGAGCCCAAATATTGACCTACAACTTCCCTATTATTATTATTTATTATTTAATGGTGTTTAAGGTCACATATTTTTGCACAATGGCTAATCATGACCACAACATGAGTATCAACTCAAGACCAGGGGTGAGCATTAATAAGCCATGTTGCCCATTTTAGAGAGGGTTTGCACCTCCCAAGCACTGGCGACTGGGTCCTCTTTTACCAGTAAAACAGAGCCTGTTTGCTGCAGTGAACAGGCACTCCTTCACTTCCAGAGCTGGAAGTGCGGTGGCTCAGTGGTAGACTGTTGGACTTCTATGCTAGAGGTCCCGAGTTCGATCTCCATCTGGGACGACCCACGTTGTGTCCTTGGGCAAGGCACTTTATTCCGGTTGCCTACTTGGGGGCACGATGACGCCGAGTACTAAGGCGTACTGCACGTCGATGGTGCACATGTCTTCAACCGCTTGTAACCCTGCTTGAGCAGTGCTTGAACAGAGTTAGAATGTTAAGGAGCTGACAGTTGCTCGTCGTTGCTCAGTGGTTCTCTCTGGGTACTCCGGCTTCCTCCACCTGTAAAACTGTCACGGTCACGATTAGCCAATGTGCATAAGTATGTGACCTTAAACCCCAATAAATAAATAAATAACTTCCCGGGGTTCCTGCGGGAATACAACTTCCCTTGAACAAACATTAATCTTCAACACAAAGGGATGTTCCATACTAAATATCAAGGCATTCTCTCTGGTGGTTCATGAGAAGATTTTAAAAGATTTTTAGGTTTTTGGGGCATTAACCACAGCCCAAAGATGGCAGCCGCTTCATCTGAGCAAAATAGAAAGGGTATACTGCAAAGATGGTCTGTGCAATATATGTTTGAATTTGGCCCAGTGGCTTTGAAGAAGAAGACAAGTTTCCAAAGTTAACAGACAACGGACGCCAAGAGATGGCAATAGCTCACACTGACTTGCAGTCAGGTGAGCCAAACAAGAGGCCCCGGGGGCCTGAGGGTGCTCACCTCACATGGTAGCCTAAATATCAACCCAGAGAATTGATTTGAACAAGTTGCATCTGCCCCTCCTAGGAAAAGCTTATACCAAATATCTAAAGATTCTGACCAGTCGATCTTAAAAAAAAGGATCTTTAAAGAATATTCCTCATAATGAAGTAAGTAATAATTCGGGCTCCCACAGGGACTCCAATTATGAACCGAGGGATTTGGCTTGAACAAACTTGAATTGCACCTCCGGCAGAATGCTGTATACCAAATATCAAAAGATTCTGACTGGTGGATGTGAAGAAGATTTTTGAAGAATATTCTTCATATTGAACTAAGTTATAATTCGGGCTCCCACAGGGAGCTCAAATAAGAACACAGGGACTTGGATTGAACAAACTTGAATCTCACCCCCTAAGGATATTGCGTACCAAATATCAAAACATTACGACTGTTGTATCTGAAGAAGATGATTTTTAAAGAAAATGCCTCATTTTGAACTAAGTTATAATTCGGGCTCCCACAGTGTGCCCATATATGAAACCAGGGACTTGGCTTGAACAAACTTGAATCTCACCCCCTTAAGCATGCTGTATACCAAATATCAAATGATTCTGATTAGTGGATCTGAAGAAGATTTTTCAAGAATATTCCTCATACTGCACTAATTTAAACATTTGGACTCCAATAGAGAGCCCTAATATGGACCCAGGGATTTGCTTTCAATACACATGTGAAACAATCTTCCAAAGATGTTATATGTGAAATTTGAAAGCTTTTGGAGCAGTGGTTTGGGAGAAGAAGAGTCTCAAATGTTATTCCCATTACCCACAGAAATGTTACCCACAGCGTTAAAAAATGCTGACTCAGCACTTTTTCAAAGTGCTGGAAACGTACCCTATGATAAAAGCGATGGCAATGTTTTTTTGACCATTCCTTTCTGCTGTTCCTCAGGAAGCTTCACACAAAATAAAAATTCTCAGTGCCGTGCAGTTTTGAAGATATGGGCATTTTAAATATTTTCTATTTTTAAGTCCTATGGTTCCCATGGAACGACAAGAAATTTTTTTTTGGCATAAATTAGGTACTTATGACCCAATAAGCCCTCATATCAAATTTGGTTCAAATCGGCCTCTCAGTTCAGAAAATAGAAATTTTGGTACAATTCGGGCTTCCACAGGAAGCCCAAATATGAACTCAGGGGCTTGGCTTTAACAAACGTATATCTCACCTCCCTACAGATACTGTATACCAATATCAAAAGATTCTAACTGGTGGATGTGAAGAAGAAGATTTTTGAAGAATATTCCTAATATTGAACTAAGTTATAATTCGGCCAAATATGTACCCAGGGACTTGGTTTGAACAAACGTGAATCAGACCACCCCCCCCCCCCCCCCCCACCCATCCGCCCCCCACTTAAGGATGCAGCATACCAAATATCAAGACATTCCGACTGCTGGATTTGAAGAAGAAGATTTTTAATGACAATTTCTCATTTTGAACTAAGTTATAATTTGGGCTCCCACAGTGAGTACAAATATGAACCCAGGGTCGTGGCTTGAACAAATTTGAATCTCACCTCCTAAGGATGCTGCATACCAAATATCAAAAGATTCTGATTGGTGGATCTGAAGAAGAAGATTTTTAAAGAATATTCCTCATACTGCACTAATTTAAACATTTGGGTTCCCATGGAGAGCCCAAATATGGACCCAGGGATTTGATTTCAATAAGCTTGTGAAACAATCTTCCAAAGAAGTTATATGTGAAATTTGAAAGCTTTTGGAGCAGTGGTTTGGGAGAAGAGTAGTCTTAAATGTTTTTCCCATTACCCACAGTGTTAAAAAATGCTGACTCAGCACTTTTTCAAAATCCCGAAGAAGTACCCTATGATAAAACCGATAGCAATTGTTTTGGACCATTCACACCAGATAAGAATTCTCAGTGCTGTGCAGTTTTGGAGATATGGGTGTTTTAAATTTTTTCTATTTTTAGCTCCTGCAGTTCCATGGGGCAACAGGAAATTTTTTTTTTGGTGGCATAAATTAAGTACTTATGACCCAATAAGCCCTCATGTCAAATTTGTTTCAAATCAGCCCCTCGGTTTGGAAAATAGAAATTTTGGGCAGGGGGAAAATTCTTGCCCCTCCCAGAACGAAGGCAAATATAGCTCCTCAAACTTCTCTTGAACAAATCTGAGCCTACACCTCAAAAGGAAGCTGCACACCAAATATCAAGTCTCTGCTACTGCTGGTTTATGAGAAGAAGATTTTTTAAGATTTAAGCACACTTTTTAGGCGTGGCCCTACAGAGGGGCAAGGCAACTTGATTTGGACAAAATCAAAATGTGATGTAACAAGTGTTTGACCACCGAGGTGGTATTAGTCCCCTACGGCGCTTTTGTGACATAAGGTGTTTTTGTCACAGAAGACACTAGAGTATATAAGCATCTTGGATTTTGAAAAAAAAATATTGAGCGTGCATAATCCCCTCACAACCCTTTATCCATGTACCATATATGAAAGGCGTAGCTTGAACCATGTTGGAGGGAGGGGTGGTAACATAAAATAGAGAAAAAAGCTTAAAAAACACAACAAAAATGGCCGCCATTCTGCCATCTTCGATTTTGAAAAATAAATATTGACTGTGCATCATCCCCTCAGAACCATTTATCCATGTACCAAATATGAAAGGAGTAGCTTGAAGCATATTAGAGGGAGAGGTGGTAACATAAAAACAGACAGACAGACAGACAGACAGACAGACAGATGTTAGATTTTGAAAAAAAATATTGAGTGTGCAAAATCCCCTCACAACCCCTTTATCCATGTACCATATATGAAAGGTGAAGCTTGAACCATATTGTAGAGAGCAGTGGTAACATAAAATAGAGAAAAAGGCTTAAAAAACACAACAGAAATGGTTGCCATGGCGCCATCTTGAATTTTGGAAAAAAAATATTGAACGTGCAACATCCCATTACAACCCTCTATCCATGTGCCAGATATACAAAGTGTAGCTTGAACCATGTTGGAGTGAGGGGTGGTAACATGAAAATAGAGAACAAAAGCTTAAAAAACACAACAAAAATGGCCGCCATTCCGCCATCTTGGATTTTGAATAAAAAATTTTGAGCATGCATCATCCCCTCAGAACCATTTATCCATGTACCAAATATGAAAGGTGTAGTTTAAAGCATGTTGGAGGGAGAGGTGGTAACATAAAAAAACAGACAGACAGACAGACGGATGGACGGACAGACAGACGGACAAATTTTGGAAAAAAAATTTTGAACGTGCAACATCCCATTACAACCCTCTATCCATGTGCCAGATATAAAAAGTGTAGCTTGAACCATGTTGGAGTGAGGGGTGGTAACATAAAATAGAGAAAAAAGCTTAAAAAACACAACAAAAATGGCCGCTATGCCGCCATCTTGGATTATGAAAAAAAAAATATTGAACGTGCATCATCCCCTCCCAAACCTCTATCCATGTGCCAAATATGCAAAGTGTAGCTTGAACCATGTTGGTGGGAGGGGTAGTAACATGGAAATAGAGAAAAAAAGCTTTAAAAACACAACAAAAATGGCTGCCATTCCACCATCATGGATTTTTAAAAAAAATTTTGAGCGTGTATCATCCCCTCAGAACCATTTATCCATGTAGCAAATATGAAAGGTGTAGCTTAAAGCATGTTGGAGGGAGAGGTGGTAACATAAAAAACAGACAGACAGACAGACAGACAGACAGACAGACGGAGTGCAATCCTATAGTCCCCTTACGGTTCCCGTAGGGGACTAATAACCAACTATTATCTCAAATTTCAATTAAATCGGTTCAGAGGTTTTGGAGGAGAAGACGCAAACACCGTGTTCATGGATGGCGAATGATCGCTATATTGAAAGTTATAGTGAGAAAATTATGAAAAGTAACATTAATTTCACTGTGATTTGATCGCTTCTAAAAATTAAGAATGAAGTGACGTCATGTATTTAAAGCGATTCTTGCACACTACAAAAAAATAATTCCCTAGTTCTTTTCGCAAACCAGGCATCTGTGCCTTGGGGGACCTCATGAAATGAATTGAATTTGATTCGAAATATCATTGCTTGATGGGAAAAGCATACTTGGGCGGAGTTTGATTATTTTTTTTTTTCACAGTGTACAATTTTATTCATGATGAAGGAATGTCTTCATGTGCCATCAGGTTGAGAGAACTGAAAATGGAGATCTATTATTTTGATCAGGTGAGTGTGGCTTTTTGTTTGTTAACAATTATTTTTGAAAAGTCATGGTTATCGGGGGTTTTTTGCCTGAAGGGTAGATAAATATGTTATGGGCTCATTGTGCTTGTATACAATCTTTTATTATATGCTAAATGGTAGATTATCAAAAAAATTGTGGAAAGAAGATACAGAAGTTAGACACTTTCATGGTATCAATCAAAATGGCGGCTTTCAAAGCATCACTTCCAGGTGAATACAAGTCAAATTATCACTGGAAATGATCAATATGTTCTAAAAACGTATAATGAAAAGAAAATCTAGTGTTTTTGAGTGGATACTGATCATTTCCAGCAATAATTCAACACGTATTCACCTTGAATTGAAGCATAAAACCTGCCAGCTGAATCAGATCGGAAGATGCTACCTGTTCCGAGTATCGATCAAATCACTTCCGCATATCAATGCGCATCAGCTGTTTACTTTCATGCAGCAATTCAAGGTTGAAACGAGTGGAATTATCGATAGGAATGATCAGATTCTTATAAAAAGTGTATAATAAAAAGAAAATCAAGTGTTTTTGAGTGGATTCCGAAAGTTAAAAAATTTATAGTAATTTATATATTTTTTATACTTACCAATGACCCAGACATAGCTGGTGCTAACTCTTAAAATATAGGGCCAAACACAAATTTTGCCCCCCAATCCCCAAAATTTGCATCTAAAACTAAAGAAAACATGTCCTGAGAGGCCCTCCACACTTCGCCCCTACTGCGCATGCGCAGTGTCAAGGACGTTCCGAAATTGGCGCCATTTATCATTCTAATAACCAGTGCCTGGTAAGCGCTATGTACTCAGCGGGGAGGCAAGAGTTCCCAACTCCTGGGAGGGCCATCCCCGTCTGGGTCATTGGTAAGTATAAAAAATATATAAATTACTATAAATTTTTTAACATTTTTATACTGTACCAATGACCCAGACATAGCTGAATAGTAAAAAGGCTGGAGGGCCAAGGACATAGAGCAAAATGGAATACGCTCAATAAAATAAAATAGAGTCATCCCCTGTAGGGAAAAGAAGTAATAGGCCTTACATGTATCTTTCTTATTTATGATAAATTAGAAAGATACAACACCTTCCAAAAATTGAGCTTCATACATCCATGTACTCTATTAATATCCAATAATCCTTATACTAATAATTTTTAAAGTAAGCCAATAATAAAGTAAGTCTAGAGAATAGAGACTCTTATACTCCTAAAAGTGTGTGAGAATTGCATAATCATGTCCGTTGACATATGCAATATTCAAAAGCTATACTTTAAAAACTAAGACTTGAATGAATTTTATAAACTTAAACTTCTCACTAAACAACCATCCCAATAACAGCTCAGGATTACTAACTCCGGAGGAGGTATCCCCTTGTTTTCATAGTAAAAACAGGTGACCCAAGGGAACACCCTCTCCCCCCCCTTTTTCTTGCCCTGGGTCAAATAGCCCAGAGCGAAGAGGGCAGCCGAACGGAGACACTGCCGAAACAGACAGCCTACCTAGCTATAGTAGCAACTGTTAAGTGAATGACATTCTGAGCAGTAGATAATAGACCTAACAATAGAGGCCTCCAGAAATGGACTCGATATTTCTGAGATAAAATTCATGAATGGATGGCTGAGCGCAATGAGCAGCCTTCAAAAATCTATAATAGCAACACTATTAATGTAAGCCCAAGAAGTAGAAGAACTCTTACTTCATGAGCCGAAATCTTAAGCACAACTGCTAAGCCAATGATATACCATAAGCAGTTCGCTAGTTAATAGAATCCATTAACAATAAAATGGAGCGTAACGACCTTCTACTAGACATCAAAGACAGAAGAAGCTTACGCCCTTGTAATAAACAGATATCTGTTTATAAATACATAAACTGTACCCGGAAAGAGTAAAGGCCTATGCCCATACGAAGACGGAAGGACCTTAAAATAATAGGATCCGGATAATAGGAGCCTAACTCTTATGCAACAATCCAACCTAAATAGTAACGGAAGTATTGATTCCGAAACTATGAAAGTGAAAATCATCCATCGATAGTGCATGAAACTCACTGACTCTACAGTAAAAGAGAAACCAACAGAATTACTGTCTAAAAGGCCAGAATTTGAAAACTACTGTTTCCAGAGGCTCAAATGATTACTTAGCTAAATAAGAACCTGAAGTTAAAATCCGTATAGGAATTTAATCTAAAGATTCTAAGTCTATTTATCAAAAAGTTACTAACTGACTTAGATAAAGAGACAAAAGACTCAATTGTAAACTATCATAGAGTGCATAGGTATGAGGTAACATAAACCTATAACCTAAATAACCACAGGCTGCAGTAGATCTTGTGAAACAAGTATACTAAAAAATAGCAATGAGTAGTATGGAGGGATCAACCATATGAACATAATGATCCCTACACCACGACGGAAGAGCCTCCACTTTAGTCGCATAGAATAGCGAAGAAGAGGATCTCCTATAGTAAGAAATCGCGTCCAAAGCTCGTCCAGTACAGTGCTTACAATGCAATACGGACCACACAACGGAATACATGAAGGTTGCGACCTTGCTGGTTGTGATAAAGATGACACGATTTACCCAGTGAAAAAAGATCCTCACATAGAGGAAGATTTCACGTTAAGATCCACAGTAGACAAGAGAGTAAATTACTCATGATCTCTGTGAAGATAGAGATGCTATCAACAGAAATGTATTGTGGTTGTTTATCTTAGCAATACCTGCTAAAAACAACAGCGCCGGAGGATACGCGTATCCTATCATTCTGTCCTATAGATCAATAGAGCGTTAACAGTATTAGCTCAGAGATCTGGACAAGCCAACACATACGTCTGCAATTGATTAGCAAGCTGTGTCATAAATAAAACATCATTGGGCGCTCCCATAGATAGCAAATCTGATTGAATACTTGTTTGTTGAGAGTCCATTCTGACAGCAACAAGCGACCCGTAAGAGAACGGGAGTGCGATAAAACAATCAGACGACCCAGAATATGACGGACCAAAACTGAACTTGGTGTACTATAACCAACAGACGGATTCTTTCCATTAAATTGAATAACGGAAACGAAAGAGTGCCTCCCTGGTTCCGGAGATACGCCACTACTGTCGAATTAAAGGACAGGAATTTGGGCGTGCGTTTCTGAATAATGTTCATGCAATGACATAAAGCAAGCCTAAAAAACATTATTCCGCGGAAGTTAAACTGATAGCTAAAAGACTGCGGAACCCAAAGACCCTGGCACTTCGAATCCGTAGGGATCAGTATATATCCCAATCTGTTTGACTGGCAACCGTCATAACAGCCACACTCGGGTCCGGCAACTGCGGCGGCACTCTCTGAGTCAACCACCGAATGTTTGCCCCAGTCTGAATCTCTTGTAACACTAGATAGACAAGAGAATGTATAATCAAGCAATTCATGGATTGCCGGAAAGTTGCTGTCGAAGAGAAGCTCCTCCGAGAACGAAGCGACTCTGAGAGAGTTCTTAACCTACTATCCACGCGTGGATGTAGCTAGGGCTGCATCACGTCTAACCAACTCCAATCAGCCACTGAAGGGCGGAGTTATACGTGAACAAACTACTGCCCTCAAAAGAAATTACATTGAGAATAATATCCCGTAAATCTTTTCTTAAAGACGTAATGATAACGCCTCAGTAAGGCGGATTACGTATAACAAAGCGTCTAAGTTAAGTCTACTATACATAATGTCGTTCCCAACATTGAAATTGGAAAAGACATAAACGGCGAAAAAGAATATATGCAGTCTTTAATCACACCGTCTAGATGCATATGAACTCTCGGTATGCCCTGCTCTGCCAAAATAAACTATATGTAAAAAAGATAAAATGGCAGAAATGAGCCACGCGGACAAGAAACTAAACTACCATGCTTAGTAGCAGGCTTGTATATATATATAAATATATAGCGTCGAAAAATAAAACACATGTTGTAATGACAATATTGGACTGCGTCGGTAAGTCAGGGACAAAGTCCCTGTACCGATCGAAAAATCCGAGTCCAATGACGCTATAAGTCTCTTATCCAAGATCGCAGCAATGAAGTCCGAAAAATAATCACTGGAAGAAATGCCAGAAGATATGAAAGGCATCTTCCGATACTACTAAAGGGAAAACTCGAAATCTTTCGAATCCCTTTCGCCATCCTGTCGGACCCTATAAAGCGTTCGGTCGTCCGTAGCTTGATGCAACCGCGGACCGCACCGACCCAGCGCCGTCGGATAATTCCTGAATCGACCGAGAAACCGTCAATTGCTGGGATGCTGCGAAACAACTGTGCTAACTCGGATAGCACGTCCGTCACTGAGGCCTGAGGAGCAGCGGTCTTACGATGCATTGCCGCAGGAAGCTCCGAGATCGTTACCCCGTGCATACTTCCAATATGCGAGCGAACGGAGTGTATAGGCCTCGTGTCCCTTGGCTACCGGATGGCGCGACCTATTCGCTGTGGAATCACTGAATGCCGAAACTGATCGGATACTCGAGGTCACGTAGCCAATGTGCGGTCGTGTGCCCTGCTGTGAGGATGAGGAAGCATTAAAGACAGTCTCTCGGACTGTCAATATAACGGAGCGTCCCGAGCAACGGACATATGCTCCGAATGTAAAATATCTGAACCACAACATGCGGTCCCCTATGTTGTTGGCTTCCTCCGATCTGTCCTCAATCTGCCGTCACTGGGTGAGTACTAAAGTAATTAAAGTGCTCGCATCACCCAAATCTCCTTCCTAGACCGCAACGGACGAACCCGGCAGCCGAACCATTCGATGAATGTACGCTACACCGGGTGAGCTAGCGAATGTCACTCCGTAAGCGATAGACATATTCCATGAGCACTTATTGCCGCTAACTCTTCATTAACTATGACGACAGAGGCACACTTTTGAAAGACATCTCCATAACTCTTCGAACAAGAAACCAGAAATGCTTGGATAGCAAGCATAAAATAATAATATATATAGCGTCGTTCAATAATTCGAAAGTTTGTGTGACATTATTGGACTATGTCGGAACTGAGGGACGATGTCCCTGAACCGAACCAAAAATTTCTAAGTCCACCGACGCTATCAGTTTCTTATCCGGTATCGCAGCATATGTTGTTCCGAAAGGGAAAGCTTGAAATCCACCGAAACCCTTTCGGTATCCCGTCGGACCGGATGAAACTTTCGGACGTCCGTACCCGCTTCCGCGGAGCGTCCCGACCCAGCATCGTCGGATAAAATATATGCGACAGATTCAGTTGATGCTGGGATGCTGCGATAAACTGTGCTATTAAGGAAAGCACGTCCGTTCCCGAGGCCTGTGCAGTAGCGGACTTACGATGCATTGCCGCTGGAAGCTCCGTGTACGTTGACTCCCGCATACTTCCTATGCGAACGTCCGGAGTCTGCAGGCCTCAAGTCCCCGGCTACCGACCCAGCGCTGTCGGATAATTCTCGATCCGACACCGTTTCTGTCGGCTGCTGGGATGCTGCGATAAGCTGTGCTATGTGCACAAGAATGTCCGGCGTCGAGACCTGCGGAGGCGCAGTCTATCGCTGCTTCGCCGAGGGCAGCTCCGCATCAGATGGCTCCCGCATACTTTTCCTATGCGAACGTCCGGAGTCCATCGGTCTCGAATCCCTGGCTGCCGGATGGTGTGACCTGGTCGCCGAAGAGTCCTTGATCGGCGAAGCTGGTAATATATCGGCGGTCACGCAGCCAAGGTGCGGTCGTGTGCGCTGACGAGAAGAGGAAGCCTTAGCAGTCTCAGCGGACTGCCTATACAACGGAGCGTCCCGAGCGACGGACGTATGCTCCGCTAACGACACATTTGTACCACAACATCTGGGGCCAGATGTTGTTGAACGAGAGAGGGGCCTCTCTCGCTTGCCGTCCGGATGGACCGGAACGAGCTATGAACCGGACTAAAAGGCTTCCTCCGTTCTCCCTCCGATCCGCCGTCACTGGGTGTGCATTAAGTTAATTTTATAGTGCTCGCATCACCCCAAAATTCCTTCTAGACCGCAACGGACGAACCCGGCTGCCGAACCATTCGGTGAATGGACGCTACACCGGGCGAGCTAGCGGACGTCAAAGGCCGTCGAACCTACTAGGGTCCTCTTAGGCAATTGGCGTATTACATGAGCACTTTTCCGCTAGCCCTTCATTAATTGTGACGACGGAGGCACACTGTTGGAAGACATCACAGATACATCACCCTAATCTTGATCGTCTGAAATAGAAATTGATAAAGTAGAGTGACCCTGCGGGGAAAGGACCGGAGTGTCCAAATCCCCAACAACATACCGTGACATACGCTTCCCATATTGTCATCGAAATCATACGATACAGAACCGGAGTTAATGCGAGTACACTGACCACATATAGAATGATAATAAGGTCAGAGGAAGACTTCCTCTTAAAACAATTGATCAATATCCTTTCAATGTGAAAAGAAAACAAGTCCTGGTACTCGCACTAACCCCTGGCAATCAAAATACATAATAATAATATGATCCATTAATATAGAAAAAATAATTGAAATCAAAATATTTTGAAAAAATATTTTTTCAGAACAGCCCAAGTTTCTGAAAAGTAACGTTGAGCCCCAATGGATCCCAAGCCTAAGTGTGGACAAAAATTTTAAAAATATTTTAAACAATTTATTCAACACTTACGAACAATAATAATGTATCTAGTTATGATTGAAATAACATAAAGATATTATTATTTAGAAATCCCCCCCTCACACAGAGGGCTGTTGTAAATGTAAACAATGAGTGTAAAAACACTAAAATAAGACTCCAGGCACCCAGGCCCGAAATCAGTTATCAAAAATACACCATCTGATGCAAAACAGAGACTTCCAGGGAAGAAACTGCAGAACATCAGATGGTAGATGCAGAACACAACGCCTAACCACCCGTAGGTGAAGACGTAAACATGGGGAAAGAACAGAATTCATTCTGTTATTCAGCTAAACTCCCAAGAAATTTTTAGTAATAATAATTACAGAAATTATGCCAAAAGCATGGGAGAATAGCAAGGGGGAACTTAAAGGACAGGGAGAGAGGAAAAACACTTGAAAAAACAGTGTAACTAAATAATCAGAATGACAACAAAATGGCTGCTGCCTTGAAAATAGGTAACTTAACATAATTTCATTAAAAAATTTTAAGTTACAGCCCTGATAATATTCTGTCACACATTCTTTTCCTCTCCTCCTTTTCTATCCTCCTTAGAATCACCATTTCACTAATATTTATGTGTCTGGCATCATTTAAACTGAGATTTAAAAGCACAAAGATCAGTCAGATGTTAACTGATGAAGGGCCAAACTTAGAATGATAAATGGCGCCAATTTCGGAACGTCCTTGACACTGCGCATGCGCAGTAGGGGCGAAGTGTGGAGGGCCTCTCAGGACATGTTTTCTTTAGTTTTAGATGCAAATTTTGGGGATTGGGGGGCAAAATTTGTGTTTGGCCCTATATTTTAAGAGTTAGCACCAGCTATGTCTGGGTCATTGGTACAGTATAAAAATATTATCTCACTTGTGACCAAGACAAATGGTTATTGTCTCGGTAAAATAAACATTTGTCTCAGTCACTCATGAGATAATTTTTGGTATCCACTCAAAAACACTAGACATCTTTTATTTATCACAACTCGACTCATTTTTAGGGAGGTATAGCTACTCGACACGCAAGCATGACTCGTAGCTATACGTCCCCAAAAACGAGTCTCATCGCGATAAAAGATTCTGTACAAACACAATGTGCACATAACACATATACATCTTGTTTGGTAGAGCTTCCTGAGCTCTGTCAAATATGCTATAATAAAAAAACATGTTTAGTTTGTCTCTAGAATACAGGAATGTGATGAAATCCATGTCAATTGAATACTCCTGTTGACAGACTATTTTTTACTGGCTAAGTGGTTATTCAATTAACAGGGTTCTACTGTATTAGATATGCGTTCAGGGTATAACTTGTATGACTGTTACCTTGTTGTCGCCACTGGTGTGTCGACACCCTTCTGCATGTCAATGTGCCAGTCATCTTGCAGTGACAATTCCAAATTACTCAACCTGGTCATCAGAACACTGGATCCCATGTAATCAAGTCTTCCTTCAATAGCAAACAGTGATAAACCTGCCTTATGATCTGGTTCTTTCCCAAGTTCTGGATCTTCAAGAATTTCAACTAAAATAATTGAACAGCTGATGAGAACTCATATCAGACATCTTTTTAAATTTACATAAACAGAAAAAGTTGAAACTGTTGAACATAATTATCACAAGCCTACTTTGATTTGAAACTCTTCTTAGTTTTGTTCCTCCAAACATTTTGCAAATTTTACAGTTGTTCTAGGGTAAACTTACCTTAGCAGTGGTTCCTACTTCTACTTTAATATTAATCCTTACAACCCCCGTGCCCTGAATGGTATATAGAGAATCTCCAATGAGTCTCCAAATTTATACAGACATTTACAAAACAAGTTCAGTAAATTAGGTCTGGACTGAGCTTTAGCTTGGCCCAGACATAACTTATGGGACAAGTTACCTAAATTTTGGGGACGAGTTGAAGATTCTGTTTATTATATGATACAAAACCCCCCACAAGGCCACACAAAGTAGATCTTCTGTTTCTCAGGCCATTATGTGTAAAATTGCATGCGGGCGAGTGCTTTTTTATTTTATCTTTTATTTCATTAATTATTTCTTTGCTATCAAAAGTTCATGTTCTTGGTTTATGTTTTAGGCCTCATAATCTATTGAATAGCATGGATGGTGGTGTATTTCATCCCTTGAGAGCAAGAAGGCTTTGCAATGCTAAAGCATTGCAAAGCCTTCTTGCATTCAAGGAACAAATTTATCAATTTTTTTAACTTGGGTAAAATATCAGACACAAACCATTTAATTTCTATTTTTTTACGCTTACATTGGTTATAAAAAGAGAGCATGTGGCAGCCAAAAAGACCATGCGGGAGGGCCTGAGAAACATATTTTAAATTTTTTTAGACCCAAAAGACACTTAAATGGAATGAGAGACAAGCAGCAGCTTTTACAAGGCCTGCGATTATGTTACAACAAAAAGATGCATCTGCATCTAATCAGGGACCTGTTATTGTCTCTTGGCCCTGATGATAAATCTGTACTTTAGAATTCATCAGAATGAAAGTGTCAATGACACTGAAGCTCAACTTGTGTAAGACATGTACATGTATAGTAGGTGACACAGCAATGACACACATCTAGGTAATGACCTGATAACAAAGGTACATGTAAAGTATTGTAAAGGTCTGTACATAAATACTGACCCTAGCCTGTAACAAATGTACAGGTGAAGTATTGTAAAGGTGGGTGATAGTTAGATTCTAAACTAGAAAAGAAATTTCCATGGGGTTAATGTTACAATGGGGATCCTTGTATGGTGCACCATAAGCCAAATGTTAGCAATTGTTCTGGCCTGTAAGAAGATTCATACTAATTAATAAATATTAGTCCAGTCCTTCTTAAAATATAGGTATTTGAATTTTTTATCTTTAGCTCATAGGGTTCCCATGGGTGAAGAGGTTTTATTTTTCTCATTGGAAATAGAAAATCAGGTTGTGCTAATAATGTTTACCCTCCCCAAACAACACCAAATATTAACACAGGAATTTAGCTTCAACACATTTGAATATACACATCCTAGGGATGCTGAATTCAAGAAACATTAATTTGTCTGGTGTTTTTGGAAAAGATTTTTAAGTATCTCCTATTTTGAGTCCCCGAGTGGGTCTGACTGAACCGAAAATATTTGTTCTCATACCACAGTGATAACAAAGGCACCCAATAAATTTATAGCAAGCATTACTGACATAAAAAATCTTCTTTACAGGTTCTGTACAAAAAATGTAATACACACAATTCCTGTAATTATGACTGCGCATTTTGAATTTTTGGCCGAGCTCAAAAGGAACCGTTACCATCCCATGATGATAACAAATGTAGTCCTAGAAGTTCTGTAAAAAAACTGATTGTACCTAATTTCGGTACAAAATGGCTGCCGGCAGCCATCCTGAATTTCGCACTGCACCCAAAAACACTCATTCTCGTCCCAAGGTGATAACAAAGATACCCAAGAAGTTTCGTGAAGATCGGTTCAAAAATACAGCCCCTATCCTGAGCCGTATTGACATGTGTACTTACTGTGTATGAGTAGCACTGAATAAATCAAAGTTCATCTAATTTGCATAATTTCTGCACAAGAAAAACACCCATATTATATGTGATGTATTCCATGTTACTAAATATTCATACAAAAATTTATTCAAATCAGAACTTTCATACAGAAGTTCTGTACAAAACACTAATTGCATTAATTTCGGTACAAAATGGCTGCCGGCAGCCATCCTGAATTTCGCACTGCACCCAAAAACACTCATTCTCGTCCCAAGGTGATAACAAAGATACCCAAGAAGTTTCGTGAAGATTGGTTAAAAAATACAGCCCCTATCCTGAGCCGTATTGACATGTGTACTTACTGTACATGTATGAGTAGCACTGAATAAATCAAAGTTCATCTAATTTGCATAATTTCTGCACCAGAAAAACACCCATATTATATGTGATGTATTCCATGTTACTAAATATTCATACAAAAATTTATTCAAATCAGAACTTTCATACAGAAGTTCTGTACAAAACATTAATTGCACTAATTTCGGTACAAAATGACTGCTGGTGGCCATCTTGAATTTCAGAATGCACTCAAAAACACTTGTTCTTGTCCCACGGTTATAACAAAGGTACCCAAGGAGTTTCGTAAAGATCGGTTCATAAATACAGCCTCAAGCCTGAGTCGTATTGAATTGTTGACAAAACCTCAAATTTGACTATGTCAAGTTGAGCTAAAAATACTGGAAGCCATATTTTTTCGTTACAAAGTGTACAGAATGTAAACAGATGACAAGAAGCCAAAGACCAAAAGTTGTCTCATGCAAGAATACAGTACTCCTAGCACTATTTCTGTTAGCGCATGACTGTGCATTAGCATTTTTAATGAATGGGTTTAATAACTGGAAGAAAGGTCAGATCATACAATAGATATATAGTATTATCATTTTGTTTTAAGGCCATATCTTGATGAGTAAAGAAGTAGCCCTAGAAACAAGAGTGAGACTCTGATATAACATTTTGTACATCAACATAATGGTGAAGATTGATTTAGCTTACAATTCTCAACTGTAGTGCCAATAACTTAATTAACTAGTTGTTTACTTTTATTTTTACACTCATAAAATGCAGATCATTTTTCTGGAAACTGTATACTGCTGACTGAAACATTCCCGATTCCTGTATAAACTTAAGAAGTGCATTTGTTCAACATTCTGAAAAGACGTTGCACTGTAAACAGCTTGTTGTTTCGATTTGATTGCCTCCAATGATTCCATTACAGAAACCTAAAAGTAATGTGTTTTAATAATTTAATAATTATGCTTTTGAAAAGCATTTTTTTCTTCTTTCCAATACAGAAACGTAGATGGTCTCTCACAAATGCCTTTTGAAAGTGTGGAACATTCTATAAATAGTAATGAAAACAATCTGTAACCAAGCATGCACTTGTATCTTGCAACTGCAAGACACAGATTTTGTATCAGACTGACCGACATTTCATCAGAGGCACTGATACCCGCTGTATTCAAGTTATTACAGACTCAATACCTACTTAATGTAAGATATTATCTTATACAATACTGTTGGTGGCCAAATAGGTGAATCCATTCTGATTTTGTAATGAGGTTCACTATGTAGAGCTGTAGGATTAAATTATTACTGATCCTCACTATCCATTTATTATTCATTCCATCACCTCCTGATCACTGCCACATTTGTCACCATGCAAAAATTTATGCATACCAGGTTGAAGGGTTAACTCCTTGCATGCTGTTGAGGGATATTCTCGTCCAAAACAGGAATTCTCTTGCCACTAAAATAAGTAATATTTGAGCACATTTAACCAAATTTTCCCCTGCAATTTGCATTGACTTTTTGGCAGGAGATTTCTTGAGTCAAATTTTCATGTATTTTTCATCAAGTCATGGCTGCTTCAGAGCAGCCATGACTAGATTTGATGAAAAATATTTTCAAAATACTCAGCGGGTTAAGAGTTAAATGCGAAAATCCAACTTTGGACAGGTTTGTCTGTTAATCAACAGGTGTCCTAACATGACACCTACAGGTAATCTTGCCCATAACATTGAACATATTCTCGCAGTGAGAACTAATCAAGGCTTGGCTGTCCATACAAGCAGTCGGCTATGTACATAGGTAGGTTTGTCATTGTGAACCAGCCAAAAAGTATATAAGATTGTCTTGCTTTCTATGGTTTAAAAGTTAAAGTTGAAAAAAGATATTTCAAACAGGTGTTGTGCTGAAGTTGGTACTAGATATAATATTAATGACTCACAAAATGTATCCAAATCCTGAATGTTGATGTGTCCACCACAAACTCCACCTTTTGATTCAAAAGTGGATCCCTGTAAACCAGTTATGATTTTCATATTCTTGTGACCGCTACTGCCAATAGACAGTCTACCTTGACACTTCAAAGCTGTTGTTGACCATCTGAAAACATATCGAAAATTTATTTATTTATTTATTTATTAAGGTATTTTCAGCATCTGTAATTCTTTTAGCCCTTCAGTCCTCAAAGAGCCACAAACTGCTACTTTTATACTGCTTTGAAAAAAGCTCCAAATGAATTCTAAGGGTTAGCGGTTAATGCAACAAAACATAAAGTCTTTCTTCCGGTTTCACAATTTTAAATGATAATGGAATGCAGGCACTCAAGACATGAATAAGAATGAGTTTCGTCACTTGGAAACAAAACATTTTGCCTTTTAACAAGTAGAGTGTTGAATTATGTTTGGTCATCAAAATTTGTTCACAAGTTTGAGGCCTCACTGCAATTTATCAGAGAGTGCCAGAAATTGTAGCAGAGCAAATTCATACTGAGGAAACAAGTACAATGCCAGTGGATGGCCAATCCACGCCACCTAAGTCCAACAAGTGCAATAAGTCTTAAATAAATACTTGGACTCTGCTGGTTTGCAATCCCGTTCATATTATCACCCAAAAGCTATATATAAATTTGGGCAAAATATTTTGAATGGTTTTCTTTAAAATGTGATGGAAAGAAGTAAGGAAGGATTGCAGGATGAAAGGACAGATTAAAGAACAGGTGGATGAAAGAATGGGCAAAACCCATTCTTATATCACCCTCCAATTATGTGGCTGGAGAAAACTATTCCACTTCAAAGATAATATGAAGTACATCCACAAAATATGAAGTGTTCAAGTATCAATTCTACTTCAGAATTGAACCTGAATATGGGCTTGTAGCACTCAACCAGTTAAAAGTTGTGTTATTATGAGATTGAATAAATAGAGGATATCTATGCGGTTTTAGTGAATATCGGGAATTATCTCATGATTGTGGACCTGAATGTTTTATTTTTCATGAGCACTTGCTAAAACACTAAAACAGCGCAGATTTTATTTTTATTATATGCTTTGTGACATTTCAATGCACAATATTCAGCCCAATTTGACTGCAAACAGTTTCAAGACAATAACAACAAGAGCGCACATATCGCTGAAGCAATACAATGTCCCCTACCAGACTAATGAGCTTTAATAATTATACAAATGTTATAACCTATATGTGATCAGCATGAATTCCGTTGAAGCATTTCCAAAAAAAATTCCAGAAAACTGATAATATGGCACTTTTCCATATTTCCAAGGGCCATAACTCACACAAGAATAATGCAATCAGCATGAAACTCAAACTTGAACTGTAAGTCATTGTTCTATAGTAGGTTACCAAGAATGAAATCATTCGGTTGAAGCATTTTCAAAAAAAGTCCGGAAAACCAAAGTATGACTGACAGACTGACGGACAGACTGACGGATGGACAGAGTGCAAATGAAACTTGATCTGTAAGTCATCGTTCTATAGTAGGTTACCAAAAATGAAATCATTCCGTTGAAGCGTTTCCAAAAAAAGTCCAGAAAACTAAAGTATGACTGAAAGACTGACTGACAGACTGACGGATAAATGGACAGAGTGTAAATGAAACTTGATCTGTAAGTCATCGTTCTATAGTAGGTTACCAAAAATGAAATCATTCCGTTGAAGCGATTCCAGAAAAAGTCCGGAAAGTTAAAAAATTTATAGTAATTTATATATTTTTTATACTTACCAATGATCCAGACTTAGCTGGTGCTAAACTCCTTAATTCAGGGCCAAACACAAATTTTGCCCCCCTAATCCCCAAAATTTGCATCAAAAACCGAAAAATACATGTCCTATATGGTCCTCCATACATTTACTCCTCTGTGCATGCGCAGTGTGAAGGAGGTCCCGAAATTGCACCAATTATTATTCTTACAACCAGTGCCTGGTAAGCATTATGTACTCAGCGGGGAGGTATGAGTTTCCAACTCCTGGGAGGGCCATCCTTGTCTGGGTCATTGGTAAGTATAAAAAATATATAAATTACTATAAATTTTTCAACGTTTTTATACTGTACCAATGACCTAGACTTAGCTGAATAGTAAATAGGCTGGAGGGCCTAGGACATAAAGGAAAATCCAATAAGCTCAATTATCTATAACAGAATATCCTCTCCAGGAGAAAAGAAGAGATAGGCTTTACATGTGTCTTTCTTATTTATATTAAAGAAGAAAGACACAAAACCGATCAGTAATTGAGCATAATAATAATCAATGATCTCTATTAACATCCAGTATAACCCTTTATACTAATATTTTTAAAGGTAAGCCAATAAATAAAGGAAGTCCAGAGAAATCAGACTCTTTATATTCATTAAAAGTGTCCGAGGATTGTATATTAACGCTTGTTTGACACATGACATATACAAATGCTTCACACCGAGCTACACTTTAAAAATATTACATGGATGAGTAAACATTAGCTTTACACTTTAAAACCATTCCGGTACTGACTCGGAATTACTGACTCTAGGGGAGGTATTCCCTTGCTTTTCACTATAAAGCAGGTGACCTAAGGGAACACCCCCCCCCCCCCCTCCCCACCTTCCCCTTGCCCTGGGTCAAATACCCCAGAGCGAAGAGCGCACCAGGACAGAAAGCCTACATAACTATAGTTACAACTGTTTAGTGGACGATATTCTGAGCAACTGATAACGGACCTAAACAATGGAGGTCTCCAGAAATGGACTCAATATTTCTGAGATAAAAATTAGTGAATCAAGAAAGGTTGAGACCAATATGCAGCCTTCAATAGATCAGTAATAGCAATACAATTAGCATAGGCCCAAGAAGTAGAAAGAGCTCTTACTTCATGAGCTGAGATCTTGAGTGCCGACTGCTGAGAAGAAGATAATTTTTCATAAGCAATACGAATAGTTAATTGAATCCATCTAGCAATAGAATGAACCATAATATCCTTTCTATTAGGCATCAAAGACAGAAAGAAATGCTTACGTCCCTTTCTGATGAACTCAGATCTACGTTTGTAAATACGTATTGCTCTAACAGGACAAAGTAAAGGCCTACGCCCATCAGATGATGGAAGGGCCTTAATAACAATAGGTTCAGGATACTTATTAGGAGCCTGATTCTTAGCCAAAAATCCAACATTGGTGGTAAAGGTAATAGTATTACCAACACTATGGAAGTGAGATGTTTGTTTGTTTGTTTGTTGGTGGTTAACGTCACATATTTATGCACCATGGCTAATCGTGACACAACATGGAGATGAAGTCAAGTTTAGTCAATCGTTGATCAACATGTTGCCCATTTTAGAGGACTTTCACCCCAAGCATTGGTGACTGGGTCCTATTTTACTAGTAAAGCGGAACTGGTTTACCACAGTAAACAAGTGCTGCTTACTTCCCGGGGTTCCCACGGGGAACGGAAGTGAGAATCCTCCACTGATAGTGCATGAAGCTCACTAACTCTTCTAGAAGAAGAGAAGGCTAAGAGAAAAGCTGTCTTATATGTTAAGAATTTGAAGTCCACTGTGTCAAGAGGCTCAAAAGGCGCTTCTTTTAGCTTAAGAAGAACCCAGGCCAAATTCCACTTCGGAATTAATCTAAGGGTTCTAGGTCTATTTATCGAAAAATTTCTAACTAACTTAGATAAAGAGACACTAGTTCCAATCATTAAGCTATCATGATGTGCATAGGTATCAGATAGCATAGACCTATAACCCTTAATGGTGATAGGCTGCAGTTTAATCTCATCAAACAAGTATACTAGAAAGTTTGCAATGTCTGGAATGGAAGGATCATAAATATCTACGGAATGATCCCCACACTACTGACAAAAGACCTTCCACTTAGCAGCATAGTTTAGCGAAGAGGAGGTCCTCCTACAGTTAGAAATCACGTCCACTGCTCGTCCTGTAAAATGTTTTCCGTGCAAGAAGGACCGCACAACGGAAATATGTGAAGGTTTAGACCTTGCGGATTGTGATGGAGGATGCGCGATTTCCCTTGTGAAAGAAGATCTTCCCGTTGAGGAAGCTTCCTCGGCATGTCCCACAACAGACACCTGAGTAGATTTATCCACGGTCTCTGTGGAGACAGAGATGCTACCAACAGAATCTTGCATTGCGATTGTTTTATCTTGAGCAATATCTGCTGAATCAACGGCGCTGGAGGATACGCATATCCTATCAATCCGTCCCAAGAGATCGAGAGAGCGTCTACTGCAAACGCTCGAGGATCCGGACAAGGTGACACATATGTCCGCAACTGACTGTTGAGATGTGTCGCAAATAAATCTATCATTGGCCGTTCCCATTGGTAGCAAATCTGATTGAATACTTGCTTGTTGAGAGTCCATTCTGACGGCAACAGGCGATCCCTCTGTGAAAGGGAGTCTGCTAAGACGTTCAGACGACCCGGAATATGATGGACGGAGAGAAGAATCTGATGTCCTGGTACAAACAGAATTCTTTCCGTTAGATTGAGCAACGGAATGGAATGAGTGCCACCTTGGTTCCGAATATACACAACTACTGTCGTATTGTCGGACATAATCTGCACGTGTGCATTCTGAATAACGTCTATCCAATGACGTAGAGCAAGCCAAATCGACATCATCTCTTTGATGTTGATGTGCTTGCTTAAAAACTGCAGATCCCAAAGACCCTGGCACTTCAAATCTGATGGGCTCAGTGTCGTGCCCCAGCCTGTTTGACTGGCATCCGTCATGATCGTAAAACTCGGATCTGGCAATTGCAGTGGAACTCCCTGAGTTAACCACTGTGTCTGCCCAAGTCTGAATCTCTTGTTTCACTTGGCTTGACAAGAGGATGTCCGTCTTGAGTGAATGAATCTTCACTCACCAATTCTGAGTCAGATAGACCTGGAGAGGACGAGTACGTAGCCGCCCCATTGGAATGAGATCCGCGGCAGCTCCGCACAGACCTCTTAGTCTCATGAATTAACTCGCTGTAACTTTGTCTGAGTGAAGACAATAGCAAGCGTAACAACTGACTAATTTCGCTCTGGTTAACGGCAGACGAACGAGATTGTTGTGCATCTCGAAGCTCATCCCCAGGTGGGTGAATGACTTGGACGGCACAAGATCCACCTTCTCTTCGTTTACTATGAAACCGAGACGTCGGAGCAATAGAAGCAGATTCTGCATATCATTCTGAAGCGTTAACTCGTTGCCGTACCTCTGAAGAATATCGTCCAGGTAAGCCGACGTTACCACAGACGAATGAGCTCGGAAATGAGTCATTACCAAGTTCATTACTCGAGTGAAAGCCCAGGGCACTAGATTCAGACCCAAGAACATCCTCGGAACTGATAAACAACACTAAGGACAGCGAAGCGAAGATACTTTCGGAACGCCGGATGTACCATGACGTGAAAGTATGCATCCTTGTGGTCTATGCTCGCAGCATAGTCGTTCACTCGAATGCTTGCCCTGACCAATCGAATGGTCTCCATATAAAACTTTGGAGCCACGATCAGCTTGTTTATCCAGCTTAAGTCGATCACTGGACGGAACGAGCCGTCTGGTTTCAGAACCAGAAAGAGATGGTTGTAGAAACCCGGAGATTCCTGGTTTTCTACGACCTCTATCGCATTTTTCGTTAAAAGAGACTTCTGATAGAAGTGCCGTTCTTTTCTGACAATTTGACAGAAGCTGAGTCCATCTTGGACTTCGAGTTAACGGAGGTTTGCCTTTGAAGGACAGTTTAGTCCTTCTGAAATAACCCCTCGAACCCAAGGGTCCTCCGTAATTGATTCCCAATTGCTTGAGAAACTCGACAGTCTTCCGCCCACCGGAACGCGACAGAGGTCTAAACCATCACCTCCTGGATCTGCGAGGCTTGCGGAAGGAGAAACTACGTCCTCTGCGACCCGCACCTCGCCCTGTTGGCCTAGGGGCATCTGATCGGTTATTTCGGCCAGCGTAACTGCCCCTACTACTACTCTGACGGTCTCTAGAGTAAGACCTAGAGGACGCATAGGAACCTCTATAGGAACTTCTCCTGGACGAACTCGTCCCGGAAGTGCCTGGCCTACTCCTCTCTGCTGGTTCCGACTTCTTGGAAGCAGACTTAAATAGCAGAGAGTCCGAAGCTTTCTTAGTTAATTTATCATATATTTCAGAAAGCCTGCCACTGAAGAGAAACTCTCCAGAGACCAGAGCGACTCTAAGAGAGTTTTTCACCTTACTGTCCACGCGTGTGGAAGTAGCTAGGGCCGCATCACGTCTAGCTAACTCCAGATTTGCCACTGAAAGGGCGGAGTTATACATGGAAAAAGCTATGGCCCTGGACAGAACTCTTAATGATGTCTGTATGTCTTGAAATTCTGGTCCTTCAAAGCGTAATGACAACGCTCTAGTAAGGTGATCTGCGTATGAAAGAGCGTCTAAACTAGCTCTGTTAGACGATATCGTTGTTTCCATCATTGACGACGGAAGTGACATTGACGACGGCATGGATATATCAAGGTCTTCAGCCTGGTCGTCTAAACGCAGAGGAACTCTCTGGATGCCCTGACCTGCTGTATCAAACTTATTCCTTTGATTGATAAAAGGCAGCTGTAGAACAGATGCTGGTAGGAAGGCTGACCTGCCCGTCTTGTTGGCAAGTTTATCAATAGCGTCATCCAATAATTCAAATATCCAAGAGACATTCTTGGATTGTGACGGAAATTCTGGGACAGTGTCCCTAAACCGATTAAAAAAGTCGGTGTCCAGTGGCGCTATCACCCTCCTATCCGGCTGTGCAGCATTCTGGTCCGGCGGAACAACTTCTGGAAGGTAATGCCGGATGAATTCTATGGCTATTTTATGTTGTTCCGAAAGGGAAATATCTAACTCATCGGAATCCCTTTCGCCATCCTGCCGGACCTCTTCCAAATCTCGGTCGTCCGCACCCGATCCAGCGGCAGAACCTACCGACCCAGCTTCGTCTGATTCTTCATGTTCCGACAGAGGCTCTGCCGGTTGCTGGGATGCTGCAATTATCTTTGCTATCTGTGATAGCACATCGGTTACGGAGGCCTGGGGAGCCGCAGTCTTACTAGATTTAGCCACTGGAAGCTCCCTGGCTGTTGCATCCTGCATACATCTTTTATGGGAACGTCCGGATGTAGAAGGCCTTGTATCCCTGGCTACCGGATGGCGTGACCTGGTCGCCGTGGAATCCCTGGTTGGCGAAGCTGACTGTATATCACTGGTCACGTAGCCAAGGTGCGGTCGTGCGTGCTGCTGTGAGGATGAGGATGAGGAAGCCTTATAGGTAGCCTCGCCGGACTGCCTATATACCGGAGCGTCCTGAACGGCGGACGTATGCTCCGACTGCGTAATGCTACGGACTACAACATCTTGTCCCTGATGCTGCTGTATGAGAGAGGGACCTCTCTCGCTTGCAGCTTGTGCCGGAATCAGTTATTATTCCGTCGTCACTGGGTGTGCACGTGGATGTTTTATAGTGCTCGCAACACCCGACTCTCTTTGCTGGACCGCAACGGATGAACCCGGGTGCTGACCCATTCGGTGAATGGACGTGACACCGGGTGAGCTAGCGAATGTCAACCCCTTCAAGTTCCTTTCGGGTAATTGACGGATCTCCATGAGCACTTTTGCCGCTAGCTCTTTGCTTGTATGTGACGACGGAGGCACACTTCTGGACGACATCACGGAAATATCACATTGAAAAAGAGAGTGAAAGACTAGAGTGACTCTGCGGAGAGAGAATCGGCATGGCCCTCTCTCCAGTAACAACATACCGTGACACACGTTTCTAATGTTTGTCATCCCATTTGAAACACACAGAACAAAGATCAGTGCGAGTACAGAGAGTACAATTAATACAGAGATCATGAGAATCATAGGAAGATTTCCTCCTATTACAATTTGAACAATAATCATTCATTGTGAAAGGTAAACAATCATAGTACTTGCACTAATCCTTGAAAATAAAGATACATAATAAAACAAGCCATTATAATCATTAAGAAATAATGATTCGAAAAGAAAACATTTTTAAAAAAAAAAAATTTTTTCAGAAGAGCCCAAGTTCCCAATGGGAACCCTGAGCCCAAGGGATCCCAAAAAAGCCTAAGTGTGGACAAAAATTTAAATTCATTTTGAAAAAATTAATGAGACACTTACGGACAATATTAATGTATCTTGCTATGAAATAAGAGATGCAGAAGACAAATAATCACTATCAGCAGTAACTGTTGTCAATCTAAGCAAAAGTGTCAACAAACCGGAAACATGACTCCAGGCACTGAACAAACCTGGCCCGAAATCAGCTACCAATTTAAAACACTATCTGATGAAAAACAGAGGCTTCCAGAGAAAAAACTGTAGAACATCAGATGGTAGATGCAGACCAAAATGCCTAAACACCCCTAGAGTAAGGACGTAAACATGGGGAAAAAACAGAAATAATTCTGTTACCAAGCCAAAACTCCCAAGAAATTTTAGTAATGAACATTACAAATGAAAGTGTCAATGTCACTGTAGCTCAACTTGTCAAGACAAAGACATGTACATGTACAGTATGTGACACAGCAATGACAAACATCTAGGTAATGACCTGATAACACAGGTACATATAAAGTATTGTAACGGTCTGTACATAAATACTGACCGTTGCCTGTAACAAATGTATAGGTAAAGTATTGTAAAGGTGGGTGACAGTCAGATGCTAAACTAGAAAAGAAATCTTTTGAGTCCCAGAGTGGGTCTGACTGAACCCCAAAATATTTGTTCTCATAGCACAGTGATAACAAAGGCACCCCAAAACACACTCATTCCTGTCCAAAGGTGAAAACAAAGGTACCCAAGAAGTTTCGTGAAGATCAGTTCACAAATATGAGCTGTGTAGAAGTTGTGACAAAAAACTGATTGGACCTATTTCGGTACAAAATGGCCACTGGCAGCCATCTTGAATTTTGGACCGCACCCAGAAACAATCATTCTCGTCCCAAGGTGATAACAAAGGTACCCAAGAAGTTTTGTGAAGATCGGTTCATAAATACAGCCTCTAGCCCGAGCCGTATTGACATGTGCACTTACAGTGTATAAGTAGCACTGAATAAATCAAAGTTCATCTAATTTGCACAATTTCTGCACGAGAAAAAAACCTGTACTATATGTGATGTATTCCATGCTACTAAACATTCACACAAAAATTTATTCAAATCAGAACTATCATTCAGAAGTTCTGTACAAAAGACTGATTGCACTAATTTTGGTACAAAATGGCTGCTGGTGGCCATCTTGAATTTCGGACAACACCCAAAAACACTCGTTCTCATCCCACGGTGATAACAAAGGTACCCAAGAAGTTTCGTAAAGATCGGTTCATAAATACGGCCTCTAGCCTGAGCCGTATAGAAGTTGTGTACAAAAAACTGATTAGACCTAATTTCGGTACAAAATGGCCACTGGCAGCCATCTTGAATTTTGGACCGCACCCAGAAACACTCATTCTCGTCCCAAGGTGATAACAAAGGTACCCAAGACGTTTCGTGAAGATCGGTTCATAAATACAGACTCTAGCCCGAGCCGTATTGACATGTGTACTTACTGTGTGTAAGTAGCACTGAAAAGATCAAAGTTCATCTAATTTGCATAATTTCTGCACGAGAAAAAAAACGTATTATATGTGATGTATCCCATGGTACTAAACATTCACACAAAAAATTATTCAAATCAGCGCTTTCATATGGAAGTTCTGTGCAAAAATCTGATTGCTCAAATTTTGTACAAAATGGCTGCCATCGGCCATCTTGAATTTCGGACCGGACCCAAAAACACTCGTTCTCATCCCACGGTGATAACAAAGGTACCCAAGGAGTTTCGTAAAGATCAGTTCATAAATACGTCCTCTAGCCCGAGCCGTATTGGAATTTGCACTTACAGTGCTGAAAGTAACACCAAAAAACATCAAAGTTAGTCTAATTTGCATAATTTACGCACGCGAAAAAAACCCGTATTATATGTGAGTGATCCCGTGGTACTAAACATTCATACAAAACATTATTCAAATCAGAGCTTTCATATGGAAGTTCTGTACAAAAAACAGATTTCTGCATCGTCGGTACAAAATGGCAGCTGGCAGCCATCTTGAATTTCGGACCGCACCCAAAAACACTCGTTCTCGTCCCACGGTCATAACAAAGGTACCCAAGAAGTTTCGTAAAGATCGGTTCATAAATACGGCCTCTAGCCCGAGCCATATCCAATTGTTGACGGACAGACGGACGACGGGCCTTGGCATAAGCTCAAATTTGGCTTCGACAAAGTTGAGCTAAAAATAAGCCAAAACATGGGAGAATAGCTAGGGGGGAATAAGGAAGGTAGAGAGGAAACACTGATCAAACAATGGTACTTCATAGCAAGAATGACAACACCTATGCCTTGAAAAAAGGCAACATGAAATAATTTCAAAAAATAATTATAAGTTACAGCCCTGAACATTTTCTTGCGCTATTTTTTCCTCTCCTCCTTATATTTCCTCTTTATTTCCACCATTTCTCTCATCAAAATGTGTCTGGCAGCATGAAAACTGAGATTTGGAAGCACAAATAACAGTGAAGTGTAACTGTTTTGAGGGCCAAACAAAGAAATGATAATTGGCGCCAATTTCGGGACCTCCTTAACACTGCACATGCGCAGAGGAGTAAATGTATGGAGGACCATATAGGACATGTATTTTTCGGTTTTTGATGCAAATTTGGGGGATTGGGGGGGCAAAATTTGTGTTTGGCCCTGAATTAAGGAGTTCAGCACCAGCTAAGTCTGGGTCATTGGTACAGTATAAAAATACTGATATTTTGGCACTTTTCCATATTTCCAAGGGCCATAACTCACACAAGTATAATGCAATCAGCATGAAACTCAAACCAGATCTGTAAGTCATCGTTCTATTGTAGTTTACCAAAAATTAAATCATTCCGTTGAAGTGTTTCCAAAAAAACTCTGGAAAACTGATATTTTGGGGCTTTTCCATATTTCCAAGGGCCATAACTCATACAAGAATAATGCAATCAGCATGAAACTCAAACTTGATCTGTAAGTCATCGTTCTATAGTAGTTTACCAAAAATGAAATCATTCCGTTGAAGCGTTTCCAAAAAAACTCTGGAAAACTGATATTTTGGTGCTTTTTCCCATATTAACTCACACAAAAATAATGCAATCAGCATGAAACTCAATCTTGATCTGTAAGTCATCGTTCTATAGCAGTTTACCAAAAATGAAATCATTCCGTTGAAGCGTTTCCAAAAAAACTCCGGAAAACTAAAGTGTGACTGACAGACTGACAGATGGACAGACTGACAGAAGGACAGAGTGCAAACCTATAGTCCCCTCCGGTGATGCTGGTAGGGGACTAAAAAGCTGCTGATAGTTCCTTCAAGGTGACGTTCAAGGTGATGTCAAGCGCCGAAGCATAACGTCATTTAGGAAGCTACTGAAAAAATTCATCGTGTGGACCTGAAAGTATTATTTTTCACTCGCACAAGCGCTCGTGCAAAATAAAACTTTCAGGTCCACACTCATGAGATAATTCCCGACACTGACTAAAAAAGAGTAGATTTGCTTTTTAATTGTATGCTACGAGACATATTCAGCCCAATTTGACCCCAAATGCGAATGTTTTAAAACAATAACGAAGATCAGCTGATCGTTCCTTCAAGGCAACGTCATGCGCTGAGGGTGACATCATTTAGGAAGCTACTGAAGAATATCTGTCGATATCTGAGAAATATCTTTTAGATAATTTGGGATAAGTCACAGGCTAGCATGTAATAAAATAGGATACAAGGATTGTGAACTAGTAAGGATTAACAGCGGTGAAACAAACTCACTTTGTATTTCCCATCACATTGCTCATGTTCACAAGTACATCTAATTTGGTCAAGTTGACTGCAAATAGGACCAAGGTTTGCCATGATGATGGAGTTGTACTGGTATGAGATGAGGTACGATGGCGAGATAAATCTGGTGTGAATGGATGACTTGATCTTGATTTTGTTGATCCTCTCAATGGCTTGCGATGTAAATAGGAAAAGCTCTCCCCAGTAACATCTGATGGTGATTGTGGGGCTGAAACCACAACTGAAAATAAGATAATTCATCAATCTGTACCCATCATGCTTGATAAAAATTTTTAGACTGCGTGAGGGTACAAATAACTCATGACCTAGTGATTTGGAACAAAACGGCACATTGCTGTACACAGATATTGCTATTCTTTTTTCTTTTTTTTTAGGGGGTGGGGTGGGGTCACTTCCACCACCTATGGCAATATCATTATAAAACAAAAGTACAAAGTAATGTTAGACTACACCTATCGCTTCAACATATTATTTATTTATTGGTGTTTAAGGTCACATATTTCTGCACAATGGTTAATCATGATTGCAAAGTCATGTTTGGTCAATCATTTATATACATGTTACCCATTTTAGAGGACTTCCACCATAGTAAACAAGCACTGCTTCACTTCTCGTGGTTCCCAAGGGTGTATGACTTTATCATGACCATAACACAAGTATAAAGTCAAGTTTAGCCAATCTTTTATTATTATGTTTTCCAACTTCAGAGGACTCAGCACTCCCAGGCATTTTTAATGGATCCATTACACCAGTGAAGTGGAAAAAAATTTCTCCCACATTAAACAAGCACAGCTTTATTTTCCAAGGTAAAAAAATCACTGTTAATGTTCAGTTTTATTTTTCAGTTTGATTTCAAGCTTTACTTGCCAAGGTGAAACAAAAATCACTGCTAAAGTTCAATTTTATTTCAATACATTTATTTATTGGAGTTTAATGACAGATTAAACCAGAGGCTCAAGTGACCCTAAAATGCTCACCTGGCTCAAATTGTCAAAACAGATGAGTGTATCAGCATGTGGTCAGCAGCAAGAGCAATTTTTTTGATTTGCTATGACACAACCAAAGGCAACTTTTTTGGCCATTCATTTCTGCTGGTCCTAGGAAAGCTTCCTAGCAAACTCTGTGAAGTATTAAAAAATAACAACCAAAAGAAATTTTTGTTTTGTTTTAATAAACTACTGTGTTCTCTCTAGTGCCCCATCCCCCCCCCCCCACCCCCCCCCCCCCTCTCACCCCAAAAAAAACAAATTAAACAAGAGGCCCCAAGGGGCCTGAGGGCGCTCACCTGACATGGTAGCCTAAATATCAACCCAGAGAATTGATTTCCACAAGTTGCATCTGCACCTCCTAAGAAAAGTTGAAACCAAATATCCAAATATTCTGACCAGTGGATCTTAAAAAAGATTTTTAAAGAATATTCCTCATATTGAACTAAGTCATAATTCGGGCTCCCACAGGGAGCCCATATATGAACCCAGGGACTTGGCTTTAACAAACCTGAAACTCACACCCTTAAGGATTCCGCACACCAAATATCAAAACATTCCGACTGCTGGATCTGAAGAAGAAGATTTTTAAAGAAAATTCCTCATTTTGAACCAAGTTACAATTCGAGCTCCCACAATCAGTCCAAATATGGACCTAGGGACATGGTTTGAACAAACTTGAATCTTACCCCCCTAAGGATGCTGCATAAAAAATATCAAAAGCATTCATCTGCTGGATCTGAAGATTTTTAAAGAAAATTCCTCATTTTGAACTAAGTTGTCATTCAGGCTCCCATAGTGAGCCCAAATATGAACCAAGGGACTTGGCTTGAACAAACTTGAATCTCAGCCCCCTAAGGTTCCTCCATGCCAAATATCAAAACATTCCAACTGCTGAATCTGAAGAAGAAGATTTTGAAAGAAAAATTCCTCATATTGACTAAGTTATAATTTGGGCTCCCACAGGGAGCCCAAATATGGACCCATGGACTTGGCTTTAACACACTTGAATTTTAAGAAATTTGCCTGAAAAGCACTAAGTTCAAATTTGGGCTCCTATACTGAGCCCAAATATAAACCCAGGGAGCCGATTTGAACAAACTTGAATCAGATCCACCCCACAATGTTGCATTCCCAATATCAAAAGATTCTGCCTGCTGGATCTTGAGAAGAAGATTTTCAAAGAAATTTGCCTGAAATGCACTAAGTTCAAATTTGGGCTCCTATACCGAGCCCAAATATAAACCCAAGGGGCCAATTTGAACAAACTTGAATCAGATCCACCCCACAATGTTGCATACCAAATATCAAAAGATTCTGCCTGCTGGATCTGGAGAAGAAGATTTTCAAAGAAATTTGCCTGAAATGCAGTAAGTTCAAATTTGGGCTCCTATACTGAGCCCAAATATACACCCAGGGTGCCAATTTGAACAAACTTGAATCAGTTCCACCCCACAATGTTGCATACCAAATATCAAAAGATTCTGCCTGCTGGATCTGGAGAAGAAGATTTTTTAAGAAATTTGCCTGAAATGCACTAAGTTCGAAATCGGGCTCCTATACTGAGCCCAAATATGAACCCAGGGGGCCGATTTGAACAAACTTGAATCAGATCCACCCTACAATGTTGCATACCAAATATCAAAAGATTCTGCCTGCTGGATCTGGAGAAGATTTTTTAATGTTTTTCCCATTGCCAACAGTGTTAAAAAGTGCTGACTCAGCACTTTTTCAAAGTCCCGAAACTATGCCCTATGATAAAACCGATGGCAATTTTTTTTTACCAATCCTTTCTGTTGGTCCTAAGAAAGCTGCACACCAAATAAAAATTCTCGGTGCCGTGCAGTTTTGGAGATATGGGCATTTTAAATTTTTTCTATTTTTAGCTCCTGCGGTTCCCACGGGGCTGCAGGAAATTTTTTTTTGCATAAATCAAGTACTCATGACCCAATAAGCCCTCACATAAAATTTGGTTGAAATCAGCTTCTCGGTTCAGAAAATAGAAATTAGGGGCGGGGCCAAAATTTTTGCCCCTCCCATAACAATGCCAAATATTATCCCTCAAACTTCTCTTGAACAAATCTGAGTCTACACCTCAAAAGGAAGGTGCATACCATATATCAAGTCTCTGCTACTGCTGGTTCATGAGAAGAAGATTTACAAAGATTTTGGTGCCCCTTGGGGGCATGGCACCACCCAGGAGGAGGGGCAACTTCATTTGAACAAATCTGAATTGGCATTAGGTAATAAACATTTAGCCAACATTTGAATAAAATTGGGCTAGTGGTTTAGGAGGAGAAGTCGATAATGTAAAGTTAACGCCAGACGGACGACGGACGTCATCCGTCGGACGGATCACGATCAGTAAAGCTCCCGATGAGCTTTGCTCAGGTGAGCTAAAAAAAACAAAAAAGGAGCGAATCAATTTGAACAAACTTGAATTCGACACCTCTAGAGATGTTACATACCAAATATGAAAGGATTCTCACTGGTGGATCTGAAGAAGAAGAATTTTCAAGAAATTTTGTCATATTGCTCTAAGTTAAACTTTGAGCTTCAATAAAAAGCCCAAATATTTAGCCAGGGATCTGATTTGAACAACCTTCAATCTAACCCTCCCAGAGGTGTTGTACACCAAATATCAAAAGAATCTGACTGCTAGATCTGAAGGAGATAATTTTAAACGATAATTCCCCATATTGCACTAAGTAAATATTTGGGCTCCCTTGGGGAACCCAAATATTAACCAGGAACTTGATTTGAACAAATCTGAACCTTACATCTCTAGAAATGTCACACACTAAATATGAAAGGATTCTCACTAGTGGGTCTGAAAAAGATTTTTTAAGAAATTTTCTCATGTTGCACTATGTTAAAATTTGGGCTCCAATAAGGAGCCCAAATATTCATCCAGGGATCCCATTTGAACAAACTTCAATCTAACCACCTAGAGATGCTGCATACCAAATATCAAAAGAATCTGACTCGTGGATCTGAAGAAGAAGATTTTTAAAGATTATTACCCATATTGCACAAAGTTAATATTCAGGCTTCCACCGGAAGCCCAAATATTAACCCAGGGACTCAATTTGAACAAATTCGAATCTTACACCTCTAGAGATGTCACATACCAAATATGAAAGGATTCTCAATAGCAGGTCTGAAAAAGAAAATTTTTTAAGAAATCTTCTCATTTTGCAGTAAGTTAAAATTTGGGCTCCAATAAAGAGCCCAAATATTCATCTAGGGATTCCATTTGAACAATCTTGAATCTAACCCCCCTAAAGATGCTGCATACCAAATATCAAAAGAATCTGACTGGTGGATCTGAAGAAGAAGATTTTTAAAGATTATTCCCCATATTGCACCAAGTCAATATTTGGGCTTCCATAGGAAGCCCAAATATTAATCCAGGGACTCAATTTGAACAAACTTCAATCTGACCCCTGTAGAGATGCTGTATACCAAATATCAGAAGAATCTGACTGTGTGATCTGAAGAAGAAGATTTTTAAAGCTTATTCCCCATAGCACCCTAAGTTAATTATTTGGGCTCCTCTGTTGAGCAAAAATATGAACCGAGGGGGGTCGATTTAAACACACTTGTATTTGACCGTCCTATGGATGCTGTATACCAAATATCAAAAGATTCTGATCAGCGGTTCTGAAGAAATTTTTTTTTTCCAATTTTTGCAAATATGCTGACACAGCATTTTTTCAAAAGAAAGAAAGAAGAATTTTTCATGTCACTTCCTTCACCTATCCGAACTAATAGGGTCTTAGTCAGGACAACGCTTTCACAAACTTTGGCATATAAAACTATATAGTGATGATTACATCCTTCGTCGACAATTTTATTTTGTGTATATTCAAGACTTTTCAAGGCCGTCAATGGTCATCAGTCAAATTTAAGGCTGTTCCTTGAAACCAAGGCCCTGTGGGAACCCTAACATGTATACAGAGGAGCCAACTTAATTGGATATCTCTTAACCGAATAACCCTGTTAATTGAATATAATTTCCCAACACAAAACCATTTACCATACCTCCAGTACAAATTTGACCTGTTAATTGAATATAGGTTATAGCATGAACTCCTGTTAATTGAATAAAAAATTGTGTAACCTGTCGAGAAATTACCCTGACACTCCCCAATTTTCCTTTGTTAATAGACCTATCTGGCCTCTGTAAACATCTAATAAAGGCATTTAATTTAATATATCTTGTTTGACAGAGCTCATAGAGCTCTGTCAAACAAGATATAATAGAATAAATGCAAAGTTTATCTCTAGAATACAGGAAAGTGACAACATCCCTGTTAATTGAATGCTTCTGTTAATTGAATAATTTTCATTGGCAAAGTGGCTATTCAATTAAAAGGGTTCCACTGTACTAAACAATGTGGTTAAATATAGAGTTTATACACTTAAGTAATAAAAAAATTCAAGGAGTATTCAAGGAATCTTGTGGAAAAAATTTACCTGTCTCAAAATATCATTAACATGAGACTATTGCAGTATTCCACAGGTAAAACAAGTGCAATGCCAAGGGATGGCCAATACCCTGCCACGCAAGTCCAACGGGGCAATAACTCTCAAAGACTTACTTGAATACAGCTGGTTTGCAATCCCCTATTCGAAATTATCATCAAAAAGGTATGTATTCCAACTTGAACAAAGATTTTGAATGCTTTTCTTTGTGATGACAAGAAATGGTAATGTAATGACAAAAAACAAGGGCAATAACTCTCAAAGAAATACTTTTAAACAGCTGGTCCGCAATCCTATTCATGATATTATCACAAAAAAGCTTTTTATTAAATTTACGAACAAAAATACTGAACAATTTTCTTTGAAATGTGGTGACAAGAAGTGGTAATGTGATGACAAAAACTTCTGAGGCCAACAAGGGCAATAACTCTGGAAAAACTTCTTGGACACAGCTGATTTGCAATTCCATTGCATTTCCATTCATAATATTATCACCAAAAAGTTATATACTACTCCAAGTTTGCTAAGCACCAAATATTTGACACATCATTGTGAAATTTGCTTATGACATATTTGCGATATTTTTGGTGGATATGATTGAGGAATGTATTGAGATGGTCCCCAGTGTTTTCATTAGCTCTCTTGACAGGCAGACTTTTCGTGACAGTCATGGAAAGCATGTACCCCTTCATTTTCATGATGTTTTCGTGTACTGTCTACATGTACATGACATATGTAGGGTATTCAATCCTCATTTCAACACAAACCCTTGTGATTTAATGATTGAATATGGCAAATGCAAATGTAAGAAGCCATTTGTCTGAAGCAGAAATGTGGCGGGCTGCAGGGATGGTGGAGCAAGGGGCTACCCATTGTCAGGTTGGTGAAGCCTTTGGTGTGCACCATACGGTGATCACCAGAGCCTGGGCAAGATTTCAGCAGTATGGCACACCAGTAAGGTGGCATGATGGTGGCAGAGACAGGGCAACATCTGCAGCTGAAGACTGTTTTTTGATCATTCAGGCCCGTAGGAACCACTTTGCTACAGCAACCCAACTTCACAGTGATCTTCAGAATGTATCCGGGGTAAATGTTTTGAAGCAGACTATCCGGGCATGGCTGCACAAATGTGGTCTCTGATCGAGAAGACCATGTATTCGCATTCCGCTGTCCCAGAACCACTGCCAGGCAAGATATGAATAGGCCATGGACCATGTTGGGTGGACCAGAGAAGATTGGCGACCTGTCCTTTTTACAGATGAGTCAAGGTACTGCCTGGACCACACAGATAGGCATTCTAGGGTATGGAGAAGACCAGGAGAGCGATTCCATGCAGCCAACATTGCTGAGCATGACTGATATGGTGGGGGGTCAATCATGGTCTGGGGCGGCATCAGCAGGGATGGACGTACAAAGCTCTGTGTCCTTGAACGTGGTACATTGACTGCACAGCAGTATATTGATGAGATCCTGGATTTCCATGTCAGATTGTATGCAGGTGCAGTTGGTGATAGATTCATTCAGATGGACGATACTGCCCATCCTCATGTTGCTCATGCTGTCGGGGAGTACCGACAAAGGGAGGGGATTGAGCATATGGACTGGCCAGCAAGATCCCCTGACCTCAATCCAATCGAACATGTCTGGAATGAGTTGCAGCTTGCAATTTCAGCCCGTCCAGTCCAGCCAAGAAGGGTCCAGGAGCTTAGTGCCATGCTGGTCCAAGAATGGAACAATATCCCAGAAAGGACCACCAAGAACCTGATTGGAAGCATGAGAAGGCGTTGTCAAGCTGTAATTAACAGTAATGGTTCTCATACTCGATATTGAATCCATACCAGTTCGCTCTGTCAACTTTTTGGCAAATTGAAAAATTTCCTTTTTAACCAATAATATCTATTTTCCATGGTTATCGTATTCAAAAGCTAAAAAATAATGTCAAATACAAATAAAATCTTAATTTCTGTACTTACATCATTAAAGATATAATTAAATAAAAAATATATACACTTTTCATAAAAATATTTCAACTAAAATGTAAAACAGGTAGTTGGATATACTTGGTGCTTAGCAAACTTTGAGTAGTATATATTAAATGTGAGAAAAATATTTTGGAATGGTTTCCTTTAAAATGGAAAGAAAAGAAAAGGGAAGGATGGGTGGATGGATGCAATAATGGACAGATGGAACCAATTTCTATATCCCCACTCACAGGGGATAACTTAGATGTGAGTCTTCCATGGAAGACGTGTGTCGCCTGCACTATATTTTAAAATTTCAGACAGAATTCTAAGTGGAAAAGGGGCATAACTCGGGAAAAAATACAGCGGATCAAAAAATAAAATAGGAGGTGCACAATGCCATTATGTGATAAAGAATCACTGAAAGTTTCATCAAAATCCATTCATAGGTTAAAGAGGAGTGGCGGATAAGAGAAAGTGTGACGCAGACGACGCAAAACGACAAAAGTAATCCCTATATGTCGCTCCCCACTTCGTGGGGCGGCGACACAAAAATGGGGAACTGCTCATATTTCATATGTTGCAACATAATTTAATACCAAAGAAAATACAAATAAATAAGAAAAAAAATTCCATGACGTTCATGCATATGAGTGCCAAAGTGTGTGTGAAACAGGAAAAACCATAGGCCACTGATTCCTGTCCCACGTTCTCTACGCAAGTTGTGTTCTGTATTTATACCATGATTAACTCCTTGCATGCTGCTGGCAGATATCCCTGCCCAGGATATAATATCCCTTGCCACTGAAACAGGTAGAAAATTGGCACATTTAATGTTTCCCCTGTAAATTGAATGAACTTTTAGACCAACTAGATATCACGGAGATGGAATCCATCTCTGCGGGCCCCGCAGCAACTAACCGATGTTAGGTATAAACTGATGTGAACCGTAATACTAAAATATTTCAAGCAATAGGTCAAATCTGATTAAAATCCCTTCCTGGACACGAACTTGTCAGAAAAAAAACCCAAATTCTGAATAATTTGACCTTGAGGTCAAACTTCAAGGTCAAAGCATGGCAACCTTGGTACGCGACACGTCGTCTTGAGATAATCTACCCACATACCAAATATCAAAACCCTATCTATTAAGGGAAAAAAGTTACAGCCCGGACACAAACTTGTCAGAAAAAAAAAAAATCTGAATAATTTGACCTTGAGGTCAAAGTTCAAGGTCAAAGCATGGCAACCTTGGTACGCGACACGTCGTCTTGAGATAATCTACCCACATACCAAATATCAAAACCCTATCTATTAAGGGAAAAAAGTTACAGCCTGGACATGAACTTGTCAGAAAAGAACCCCGAATTCTGAATAATTTGACCTTGAGGTCAAAGTTCAAGGTCAAAGGATGGCAACCTTGGGATGCGACACATCGTCTTGAGATACTCTACCCACATACCAAATATCAAAATCCTATCTATTAAGGGAAAAAAGTTACAGCCCGGACACGAACTTGTCAGAAAAGAACCCCGAATTCTGAATAATTTGACCTTGAGGTCAAAGTTCAAGGTCAAAGCATGGCAACCTTGGTACGCGACACATCGTCTTGAGATAATATACCCACATGTCAAATATCAAAACTTTATCTATTAAGAGAGAAAGATTACACCCCAGATGCACGGACAGACGCACGGACAGAGCGATCACTATAGGGCGTCCGCCTCACGGCGGGGCCCTAATGATTTCTTCAGATAAATTTAGAGGAATCTTTCATCAAATCTAGTCATGGCTGCTGTGAAGCAGCCATGACTAGATTTGATGAAAAATATTTTAAAAATACTTAGCGGGTTAAGGATTAAACTTGAATTAAGTGAATGAAGCTGATATTTTCAAAGAAAAATATCATCTTTGGTGGACTGATAACTTTCTTGATTGACCCTGTTTTGTGTTGAAACATTTCATTCATGTCATAACACCACTCAGATTCATAACGTCCAAACACATGTGTTCTTACATGACTATTTATTATTTATTTATTTATTTCTGTTTAAGGTCACATTGTTATGCACAATGGCTAATCATGACCGTGACAGTTTTACGGGTGGAGGAAAACGGAGTACCCGGAGAGAACCACCGAGCAACGACGAGCAGCTGCCAGCTCCCCAACATCGTAACTCCGCACTGCAGCACAGGCAGGGTTAGATTGGTTGAAGACATGCGTGCAATCGACGTGCAGTACGCCTTAGTACATGGCGTCATCGTGCCCCCACGTGGGCAATGGAGATGAAGTGTCTTGCCCAAGGACACAAAGCGGTTGCCGCAGGTGGGATTCGAACCGAGGACCTCTCGGCTTGCAGCCTGCACCTCTACCTACAGAGCCACCGCGCTCCCTTCTTACATGACATTCTTATGCATAATCCAGATTCCACATATGGTGTATGTTGAACATTTCCAATAGTCTGTAATGTATCAAGTAAAATTGAATATGCATGGCAATCACGATATTATGTTAAAAAAAACAAGGTAACCACTAGTGGGGTCTCTCAACTACATTCACAAACAAGTGAGTCAAAAATGCTCACTTGGATCAAGTTACCTTGAGGGAATGGAGGCAGTGTAATTGTGGAGAGTCAGAGCTTTTTGATTCATCTAGTCAGTGTAAGTATGAAGCCAGCTTGAATCTCCAACTCTTGAAGATATCCTACAGCATATATTTGTAACATGGAGCTTAAAAAAGGGGATCTGAAATTCTTTTCTATCTTTAGTTACAGGGTTCCTACAAGGGTGTGTGAAATTCCTTTTTATCACCAAATAATACTGTACATTTTGATCAAATAAGCCAATCAGTTCTGAAAAGTGAAACATGGGGTTGTGAATTTGCCCCTCCAGGAACTTGTCCAAATATGCCCGAGAAATTTTCTTTGAAGAAACTTTAATCTATACCATTAAAGTAGACTGCATACCATATGTCAAATCAATGCAGATGGAAGTTTATGAGGAAATGGTTTAGTATTTGCCCAATTACAACCAGTCTAAACCAGAGGCTCAAGCAAGCCTAAAACGCTCACCTGGCTCAAGTTGTCAAAAGAGATGAGTGTATCAGTAAGTGATCAGCAGCAAGAGCAATTTTTTATTTGCTATGACACAACCAAAAGGCAACTTATTTTGGCCATTCATTTCTGCTGGTCCTAGGAAAGCTTTCTAGCAAGGTCTGTTCTGTGAATTTTTGTTTTCAACTACTGTAGTACTCTCTACCACTCCCCCCTCCCTCCCACCACACAAAAAAAAAAAAAAAAATTCCTGCATAAATGAAATACTTGTGACCCAGTTATATACTACATTACAAATATGGTTCACATCTGCCCACTGAATCTGAAAATAGAAATATTGAGTGTAGCCCAAAATTTGGGAGCCCATAACATAAAATAAAATCTTTGGAAAACACACTGAAGTCATGAGAGGGTTAAATCAAAGATATTCATACAGGAATCAGATCAATTTTTTTCCAGGAAACGAGAAAAAACATATATGTGCACAGCACTGAAAGTGTTTGATCATGGCACCAATAAAATTTTTGGAACCCACATTGCAGTTTTGAGAGGGTTAAATTAAAGATATGCATACAGGAATCAGATAAATGTTTTAAAGAAACCTGAAAGAACATATTGTGCACAAGCGTGAAAGGGTTCATCATGAAATAAAATCTTTGGAAAAACACACCTAAGTCATGAGAGGGTTAAATTAAAGATATTCATACAGGAATCAAATCAATTTTTTTCCAAGGAACCAGAACAAACATATACAGCATTGAAAGGGTTTGTTCATGGCATCAATAAAATCTTTGCAACCCACATTGCAGTCTTGAGAGGTTTAAATCAAAAACAAGCATACAGGAATCAGATAAATGTTTCCAATATTGAAAGGGTTCAACATGAAATAAAATCTTTGGAAAACACACTGAAGTCACAAATTTTCTGACCAATTTTCTGATAAGAATAACAAGATGAGAATGTGCCTGGTAGCAATTTGTTATTTTAAGAACAACATGTTATTCTAGATGTCAATCAAGGTTCTCAGTGAATGAAAATTTGTCTTCAGGATAAACTACTACAAAAATGCTGACTCATCATTTTTTCAATAACCTCTACCGGGCACCTTGATTGAACTGGTAGCAATTTTTTTTAACCAATCCCTCCTACAGGTCCTAAGGATGCTTAATACCAAATGACAGTTCTCTGCTCCTTGTGGTTTGGGATATATGGGCTTTTGAATTTTTTTCTGTTTTTATTCCCTGGGGATGCCACACAGGGCTGTGATATTTTTTTTGGGGGGGGGGGAGGGGGGGGGGGAGTCATCAATCAATTACTTAGGACCCACTTATATTACATGCCAAATTTGGTTGAAATTGACCCATTGGTTCCTGAAATAGAAATTTTGGGCAGAGCTCAATATGGATATTCCCCCACAGGGAGCACAGATATTGACCTACCAACTTCCCTTGAACAAACTTTAATCTTCTACACCAAAGAATGTTCCATACCAAATATCAAGGCATTCCCTCTGGTGGTTCATGAGAAGATGATTTTTAAAGGTTTTTAAGCTTTTGGGACATAAACCAGAGCCTGAATATGGCAGCTGCTTCATTTAAACAAAATAGAAAGGGTATACTCCATAGATGTTCTGTGCAATATATGTTTGAATTTGGCCTAGTGGTTGTGAAGATGTCAAGTTTTCAAAAAGTTAATAGACACCGGACAACAGCCGATAGCCAAAAGTGATGGCTATAGCTGCCACTGACATGCAGTCATCCAAAGTCTGACAAAGAAAAATCCCTGTAAGGAACTCTTAAGAAAGTCCATAAACTGATTACGACAATCAAAGGATAAAAGGGTATTTTCATATAAAATGAGATTAGGCCCCACAAAGTAGACCTTCTGTTTCTCAGGCCATTTTTTGTAAAATTGCATGTGGGCGTGCAGTTTTTTATTTTATTTTTTATTTTTGTAATTATTTCTTTGTCATCAAAAGTTCATGTTCTTGGTTTGTTTTATGTTTTAGGCCTCACAATTTACAAAAAAGCATGGGTGGTTGTGTATTTCGTTCCTTGCACTTAAGGGACAAATTTATCAATTTTATTAACTTGGATAAAATATCAGACAGAAAACACTTAATTTTTTTTTTTTTAATTTGCATTGGTAATAAAAAGAGAGCAAGTTTTAACTTTTTTAGGCCTTATATACTGACAGTGCATGTCAAATCTGAAAGAAATTCTTGGAAATGTGATGATTTTGAGAAGGCTGAAAACACTTTAACCTAAAGTCTCACAAATAACATTGACTTTGATTTGGTTAGATGCCCAATGTGGACCTAAAAGGCACCCCCTACTTATGGAAGAAACCAAATATGGAGCTGTCATTGTAATCGTAATTAGTAACACCTATGTCTTGGCACTGCTAAAGAAGGTAAGACAAAAATTAAACCTACACACACCATCCATTCCAATAAAATAATAAATGATTGAACAATTCATAACTTGTTTTCTAAATATTCGAAAATACTATCCTAAACCAATACTACTGCCCTGAATGTGTTGAATTATCTCTCAGCCTACAAATTGTTAATACACCTATTTAATATAAAAATATACCTTTAATAAAAAAAACAAAACAATGCTAAAAAGTTTATAGGACATAAGCCAAAATGTTGGTTAAGTTTTTAAAACAGGCAATTTATCCTACTGTAGTATCAGATGTTTGGTTAGTGAAACACAGCTGAAGCCAGATTATAATATTTTCATCTTGTTACTAAGGCAATAAATATGATGAACTGATCAAATTAATCCAAATTAAAAATATTAATTTTTTTTTCATATGATTGGTCGAGATACCTTCTTCATAACTTGATCAATATTTCTCCAACAGAATGAATTGTTCTCTGCACCCACCTGTTGATGGGGTGATGTCATTGGAACTTCAAGCAGTGGAACCAAACCATAATTGCACCAAATGGTTAGGGAATTTGTCATTTACATATATCTGCTACATTGAAACATATATCCATACATGTCTTAGTGTCAATAAAAAAAGTGGGACATTTTTCAAAAATTACGAAAAGCAACACAATATTATTTTAAAATACTAATGTGAAAATCAACAACTTAGTGTTTATGAGGGTTGTTTGAAATATTATATTCCCTGAGGTGTCCAAAACTACATGTATTAGCCCATCTTTAAACATATAAAACAGTTATCTTAGGCCACACAAAGTAGATCTTCTGTTTCTCAGGCCATTATTTGTGAAATTGCATGCGGGCAAGCATTTTTTATTTTATTTTTTATTTCAGTAATTACTTCTTAGCCATCAAAAGTTCACGTTCTTGGTTCAAGTTTTAGGCCCCATAATCTACAGAATAGCATGGGTGGTGGTGTATTTCATCCCTTGAATGCAAAAAGGCTTTGCAATACAAAAGCATTGCAAAGCCTTCTTGCCCTCAAGGGACAAATTCATCAATTTTTTTAACTTGGTAAAATATCAGACATAAACCATTTAATTTTAATTTTTTTAAAGTTAAATTGGTTATAAAAAGAGAGCATGCGGCAGCCAATAGGATCAGGCTGGAGGGCCTGAGAAACAGATTTTTTATTTTTTTAGGCCTTAACCCTTTACCTAGCGTAACGGCCAAAAACGGCCAGCGCTATTCTCAAAACTCGCCAATTCATTTTCATTATTTTTTCATTTTTTGTCTCTAAAACATAGGTTATGGCCCATCATTGGAACGAGATCATCGAGCTTGTTCCAATGAGGGTCATAACATATGTTTTTGAGACAAAAAATGAAAATAATAGTTATCCAAGAATTTTTTTTTGCAAGTGTCGTCTGCTTTTCATGTTAGGTAAAGGGTTAACAAAAATTACAATAAACTATTTTTTTCATGTTTATTTACTTTCCATTTTGGCATCCACAAAAAAATGAGCTTTTCTAAATATGCTGATCCATTCTGACAGTTTACTGTCATCCATTAGGTAATATCAATTGAGTAGAAATCTGTTAATTGAATGGTCTCTTTGTCAGTGAAAAATATTCAATTAATCTTTTACCTACTGAATCGGCAGCATCCACGTAATTTACAAATTACAGTTGCAAAAAAACATACTTTTAAAAACATTTCAACAAAACCATATCATATGACCCAGCCTCATTGGAATGAGCTCATTCCAATGAGAGGTCACATGATCTGATTTTGTGGAAAATTTTTAAAAAATTAAAAAAAAACAACAATTAAAATAATAAATTTTGACATCCTGTGTGTTGGGTAAAGGTTTAACAGTAGACTAGCGCTTCATACAAGCTTAACATGCCCATCCCATATTCATACTCTGAAAAAGGGTAAGATATAAATTCATTTCAATTCTTATAAATTAACGCAGCGGGGATGCTTGACCTATAAATTTTCCAGAGGCGGTCTTTGCCATTCACATCATGGAAATATTAACAATGACTTATATTATCGTTATCAGCTTTTGTGCAGACAACAGTTTTTAATTTTCAGCAAAGCCTAATACATGCAGCAGAGTCTCAAATACCCAAGAGGGATGTTAGTTTAACTGGTAAAGTTTTGAATTATTTTTTGGTCATCAAACTTTGTTCAAATATCTTTGCCTTGTTATGATTTATGGCAGCGTGTCAATAGGCACTCCCCCATAAACTGTAACAAGGCAAATGCTAACAGATTAAATTATTTCACTTTAAAGGTGATATGTAGAACATCCATTGAATATGAAGCCTTTAAGTTGTGGTACCGACACTTTAGAATAAAGTCCAAATATGGGCTTCCAGCACTTTACCAGTCAAATGACCCATTTGAATGCTAATCTGTAAATTAATTTTTCTGTAGTACAATGAATGTAGCCTTGCAGAGTGCAATCCATGACCCATTTTCAATAGAAAATTACGATTACAGTTTTGGGGTAAAAAGTGGATGGAATATAACTTATTAGCCTACCTGATGTAATCAAAGTTTAATTGAAGGTAAACACACGTACATTTTTTGTCGAAAGTCAAAGTAAAAACGCTCGCATGATAGGAACATTTTTCAAGTGATGAAAAACTCATCTCAACCAATCATGTGCAAGCAAATTGGTTATCACTGAAGAAAATTAAATTATTCAGAATTACAGAAGTAAATTTAGATCTGATAGCGTCACATGTAACTGTATTGATTTTGTTTATGACATACCCATTGCATAAAGTGAAATAGACTAAAATTATAAAAATATTAAATATCAATAAATATGCTTCATTTTTTATTATTGGAATGAAATGTCAATATTTAAATGTTGTTCTGTGATCTAGGAAGAAATGTCCACCTTTTTATCTGGTGGAGTGCAAAATTATTTTTCAAAGGTGATTTGAAACATGAGTATTTTATTTCAAGGATACCATGCTTCCAGCAAAGGGAGCACTAGTTTAGCAAGATTTTGTTCATACACATTTATTTTCTTACAATTTATTGGAGAGTGCCTATGGCACTCTCCAATACCTTGTAACAAAACAAATGTGTATATACATACATTTTTGTGTTTCTGCTGCTGAGCAAACTAGGTAAAAGAATACAATGTAAAATACAATAAACTAGAGGTACTGTGAGCAAACTCACAAAGTGATTCCCCCCCCCCCCCCCTGAAATGTATAAGTTAGATTATCTCCCCTTGGAAATGTCAGAACGGAATTATATTGCTTCATGAACATCTTCATATGGAGTTCTTCCATTGTGTAAAGTTTCATGAAAATTCTTCAAACGGTTTAGGAGGAGTTGCGCTTACAAGGATGGACAGACGGTATAAGTTAGATTATCTCCCCGTGGAAATGTCCGAACGGAATTATATTGCTTCATGCACATCTTCATATGAAGTTCTTCCATAGTGTAAAGTTTCATGAAAATTCTTCAAAAGGTTTAGGAGGCTTTGCGCTTACTAGGATGGACAGATGGTATAAGTTAGATTATCTCCCCTTGGAAATGTCAGAACGGAATTATATTGCTTCATGCACATCTTCATATGGAGTTCTTCCATTGTGTAAAGTTTCATGAAAATTCTTCACAAAGTTTAGGAGGAGTTGCGCTTACAAGGATGGACAGACCGACAGACGGACGGACAGACAGACGGATGGACAGGGTGATTCCTATATACCCCCCCCCCCCCCAAACTTTGTTTGCGGGTGGTATAAATACAATGTAACTAAAGAGGCTTCCAGTACTTTTCAATAGAGGCATGATAATGGCTTCTATCACTCAACTGGTTGTCTGATTATTTTTTGTTGCTGAAATTGCTTCAGATGGTTTACTTTGTTACATTTTATTGGAGACTGCCTGTTGACACTGAATAACATATGACAAGACAAATTCATGTGAACAAAAATATTTACTTTTTAAGAGAATAGGACACACATCCACAAAATGTGAAACCAAATAAAGATGGAGGAAATGTCTGTGAGGAGAGTGTCCCTGACCTATAGGATCCCCAAAGAAAAAGTTACCCCCTTACCTACTGATACGACTGTTTCTGATTGTTTAAGATACAGACTGAGCAGTTGAAAATTTTTTTGGTCCCCAAAATTTCAACAAAACCATATCATGTATCCCCTCAGTGGAACGAGGTCTGGGACCTCCTTCCAAAAGAGAGGGATCATCTATATATGGTTTTGTTTAAATGTTTTTATAATTTAAAAAAAATAAATTAAAATAACACATTTTGATGTCATGTGTGTTGGGTAAAGATGAATAAGTTTGTTAACTCACAAAGAAATAAATATTTTCATTTTCAACCTGCACCAATTCTATTGTAATAATAACAATAATGTACAAATCACAATAAAAAACAATTGATATCAAATACATCATGCAAAAAGTACAAAATTAAAGCAAACCTTTCTTTGTGGAAGCTCTCTTATCAATCTCTTTTTTAAGATCACTACTGAGTTGAATCTTGATCTTATCACCGGATGACACTCGGCGATGGTGTGATTTTCGGAACTGTTCAAGGTTGTTATGATCGTGCAAAGCAGGTGATGAAGTGAAAATATTTGTTTTGGAAGGGATATTAAAATTTTTACATGGTTCAGAGGATACTGAGGCAGTGGATGATGAGGAACTCTCACAATCTGCAACCAACATGTCAATAATTTAAAGTAAAATCAGAAAAATATAAAGTCAACAACAGTTTACACAACAAAACAGCATGCACACAGCCATAAATTGCTTAGATACTTTGTCAAAATAAAAGTTGACTAGAAATTTGAGACTATCACTTGTTACAGTTGGTAGGAGCTGTTAGAAATTTAACCTTTACTTAACATGAAAGGCAGAAGACATTTACTAATAAAATTCTTGAATAAATAATTTTTCATTTTTTGCATAAAAACATAGCTTATGACCCCTCATTGGAATGAGCACAAAGAGTTCATTCCAATAAGGGGTCATAAGCTATGTTTTTGAGACAAAAACTAAAAAAAATAATGAAAATTTAATGGTGATTTTTGTGAATAGCATTGGCCAGTTTTGGCCATTATGTTGGATAAAGGGTTAAGACTATTACTTTTTTACAGTTGATAGGAGCCAATCATTCATTGTGTTTCAACAGCATTGTTCTCATCTGAAACTATAGTGTGACTAGGGCCCTGCAAATCAGAATTCTATCCTCAAAGTGAATCTTGAATCGAATCAGGGTTCAAAGTTGACACCACTTCTGAATCAAATCAGAAACAGCACAAAACAATTGTGTGAAATCACTTGTCATTTTACGTAGTTATCATGTATATCGCTTATACATGTGCAGGTACTGGTAGTATGAGAACCCTAGTGCAGAAGTCATAAGTTTTATTACCCTTTTAAAATTACACAAGCTTACTGATTGGTCAGTAACCAATGCATCAAGTATGGTACTTTAACTCCAACGGGGTATACAAAATTCAATGTGGTGTATGAGAATATCATGTGTCAGCTAAAAGACATTTTATGGTACACTTCACCAATTTACCTTTCACCCATCGCCTCAAACATCTTTATCAGTAAAAATAAACATTTAGACTCACAAACAAAATGAGAACAATATTGTTTTTTGAGAGTATTCTGAAAACTTGAAATAAAACATGTGTACATACCACCAATGTCTGATTTTACTGTGAAGAAGAGAGATTCTGTTGTGTTTCTATACAGATTTGTTGTGGTTTCAAGAAACATGCAACCTATCTCATTATATGAATTGTTTCTTCAGTGAAACTTATTAAAACACTTGTACAAGTTTGAATATTGTGCCCCAATTCTCCAAGACAAACAACACACCACTGTATCGAATAAAACACTTATAAAGTCCCACAATAATAATGACGCATCATTTCCCAATGTTTGGACTACGTGCTCAGCTACCTGTCTGGGAACACAAACATGACTTGAAAAAAAGTTACAGGTACCTTCCTTGATGTTCTTCATATGTCAGTATGACTAAAGAAACTCTGCTGAATAGGAGCTAAATTCAAAATGGAAATTTCATTCAGATGCATTTTGCAAAGAAAAACCCAAAACATTTTGCAAAAAAATCCCCCCAAAACAAAAGACACACTTATCTTGTGTGGTAGCTTATGACTAACTCATTGAAACAAACTCAAATTGCAGAAGGAGGCATAAGTTATGGGTTCAAAAAAAATGAAATTGCAGTTTTTCATAACTTTGCACGACATTCCATAATAGTATGAACCATGTTTGCACCCATCATGGACTTCCAGTTTTTTAACCCTTTACCTTACAAATTGGCAACATCCCCCCCATCATTCGCAAATTAAGCAGTTGATAAAAAATATATTTTTTTATAATTTAAGAAAAATTTCAACAAAACCATATCATGTGACCCCTCGTTGGAACGAGCTTGTTCTAATGAGTCATATGATATAGTTTTGTTGAAATTTTTTGAAAAAATTTGAAAATACAATAATTAAAATAAAATTAGATATCCTGTGCATTGAGTAACAGGTTAACCCTTCAACTAACATAATGGAAAAAAACTTATTCACAAAAAATCACCATTCAAATTTTATTACTTATCAAATTTTTGCCTCAAAAACATAGCTATGGGAGGGGTTCTTTTAGGTGTTTACAGGTGACAAATATGGGATCCTTTCCCAATGGCATATGAGCTTTTCCAATTCCCAACCTCAAATTTCACATTCTCAGTCCCCATTCAAACAAAAACTTAATTCACAATTGGTTTCCTGAACTGGACAGTCAGAAGCCCTCAGAACATCAATAACTGTCAGCCAAACAAAGTTCAGAAAGCTTCTGAATTTACAGGCAAAATGACAGGTTCTTCTTTGGTAGTGAAGAACAGTTTAATGGAGATTGCGGGGACTGGGGTGAACATAATTTCAGGAGACTCTTGTTTGTTATATAATTTAATATATGTATACATGTACTACCATTTCAGCCTATCTTAATGACATGGCTGAACCTCTATGTAGTGAGGCAGCCATAATGTTTGGATATCTGTAGTTGCTTCTGTATTAACCCTTTGAACACTGGTGGTATCTTCCCTGCCAGTTAAAGGGCAGAAATTGGAAGAGTCCATATCCATTATTTGGGGGTAGAGCAATTAATATTTTCAAAGTGCAGCCTTCAGGCTGCAGGTTGAAAATATTAATTGTTCTACCACACACATTCACTTAGTAACCATCCTACTTAATGAAGTTATGACGTATCGTGTTCTTGGACCGGAAAAGCAATCTCTCGTGTTGAAAGAGTTAATATGGTCAGTTCAATTTGAATGAGAAATTATTCAACGTATGTTTCTTCTCCAAAACAAATTGTTAGTTGGAGACTTCAGGATGTGCATTTTTCCAATGGCATGGGCACCGGACCCTTTCCAAATGAGGGCAGAAAAAATTCTTGTTATGACCCCTCCATTGAAACGAACTCATTCAGCCAGTTCCAGTCAGGTCATCGGCTATGTTGGTGAGATGAAAAAGAAAATTTTTAGTTATTAAAGAATTTCTTTTTCGAGTGTCATCTATTGTTCATGTTGGGTAAAGGATTAAGTACACTGTACATGCACATTTTAAGTTTACCATGTGGTTCTGTCCATATTACCATGATTGGCAATATACCTGAACTTGGGACCAGATGTAAAAATGATTTGTCCTTTTCAGAAACAGACATACAACAAAGTATCTTAGCAGTTTAAAGTAACACATCAAAAACAATAAATAATGCTCCTTGTACCATTTCTCTACTGAACCCTGCTAAGTTTCTTTCACTCTAAAGTGGTTGGCTACTAGACTGAATTTGGTAGTCTAGTCACAAGATGTCTATCAGCAGCTGTTCGAATATAAATTACTAGACAGAGTGCCTAAAGAACACTCCAATAAATTGCAATGTAGCAAATATAAATTAACAAAAAAGAAGAAAAAATGTAACTAAATTTTAAGTGGATGCACAAAATATGGAGCCCTTTAATTCAATGGAATCCTTGCAGTGGCTTCCAGCACTGAGGCAGTTCATTTGTTCAATGGAGTTCGGGGTCAGGTTCATCATCTATGGCTGTTCAGCAACCTCAACTCAAGTATAAAGTTTAGCCAATTTTTTAGACCCAAGCTTCCCACTATTGAGGGATGTCCAGACCAAACATGTTGTTTGATAGAATTCTGTATATTTAATACTACTCTGCTAGCAGTGTTCACGCTGTTGGGTGCCAATTTAGCCAATTGCACTAAAACGTTTTTGGCTAAATTTTTGCACCAAAAAAGTTTTTTGACTTGTGAAGGAAAGCTACTGTGGCAGTGAAGAGCATGATAAATGAAGAGACAAACAAAAAAATATGTTATTAGTTCTGTCAATAAGGTGTTTGAAAATTATGTTTGTAACGACAACATTATTTGTCATTAGTCATAATGAGGCATTGTTTTTTTTTATCAATACAACATTGTAGGTTATCATCTTTTCAAAAGATGATGATCTGCGAGACAACAAAATTCCAAAAATACCAAAGTAGGGTCGAAAGGGACTTGCCCCAAACTGTCCCTGTATGCCTTCGGCACGCGAACCCATTCATCTTGCTTGTTTTCAAAAGGCTGCATTTAATTAGATAAATACTTCATACCAGACGGTATGAAGTAATGATCTAATTAAATACTACTTTTTGTTAGTGACAAATATTAAACTGACCATTTGAACCCTGGTGGTATTGTCCATTGTCAGTTCAACAGCAGCAATTGGAAGAGTCCAAATTAAATATTTGGGAGTAGACTGATTGGTCTACCCAACACATTCACTTAGCAGGCATCATTATTATTATTATTTATTGGTGTTTAAGGTCACATATTTTTGCACAATGGCTAATCATGACCACAACATGAGTATCAACTCAAGACCAGAGGTGAACATTAATAAGCCATGTTGCCAATTTTAGAGAGGGTTTGCACCTCCCAAGCATTGGTGACTGGGTCCTATTTTACCAGTAAAAGAGAGCCTGTTTACCGCAGTGAACAGGCACTGCTTCACTTCCTGGGGTTCCCACGGGGAATGGCAGGCATCCAACATAATTTAATTATGAAGTACCTTATTCTAAGGCCATAAAAACAGTCTCTTGGGTTCAAAGGGATAACAGGCATATTCAGCCTACAGGAACCTGGTCTTCCTTTCTGTATTCTAATGATAAACTGAGTAATTATTCTATTTTATTATATGCTAAATGATAGATTATCGAAGAAATTGCGGAAAGATAGAAATCGTATCCCCCACTGTGAAGATATAGAAATTTTCACTTTCACGGTTTCAATCAAAATGGTGTCTTTCAAAGTATCACTTCAAGGTGAATACGAGTCATATTATCACTGGAAATGACCAATTTGTTCTAAAAACGTATAATGAAAAGTAAATATAGTGTTTTCGAGTGGATACCAATCATTTCCAGCAATAATTCAACATGTATTCACCTTGAATTGATGCTTGAAACCTGCTAGCCCAAACATGGCTTGAAAGTCCGTAATACAAGTTATTGGTTTGGTCTGTCCTTTCAAAATTGGTCAGTTTCTTATAAAAAGTGTATAATAAAAATAAAATCTAGTGTTTTTGAGTGGATACCAAAAATTATCTCACTTGTGACCGAGACAAATGGTTATTTTCACTCGCGCATGTGGTCGCGAAAAATAACCATTTGTATCGGTCACTCATGAAATAATTTTCGGTATCCACTCAAAAACACTAGATATCCTCTATTTATCTCCTTGATCAAATGAGATATAATAGATTAAATGCTTATATTGAATGTACCAAAGGCAAATAAGTCTATAAACAAGAGGCCCCAAAGGGCCTTAATGGCTCACCTGCCAAAGTGGTTTAAAGAAGTATTTGGGGTCACATTCAGTTACACATGTTTCATCAACACTACAAAGGAATGAAGTCATGAGAGGCAAATTTGATGAAAAAACACTAAGGAATGGATTTGAACAAACCTGAACCTACTAACATGCTCCCCTACAGGGTCTAAAGAAGATTTTAAAACAAGTCGGAACTGAACCCAAAATTTTCAGGCTTTAACATTTTTTTTTTCGCCTCAAATTTGAACAAAATGCATAAAAAATCCCCCCCCACCCCCCAAAAAAAAAAAAATTTGGAACCGGACGGCAAAATTTTCAGACCAAATTTTGTTTTGTTTTTGTCTCAGAATTGAACAAAATGCATAAAAAACTAAAAAAAAATTTCCAAATTTTGGTCTAAAATTTCGGAGTCCGAACAGGACCCAAAATGTTCAGGCTAATTTTTTTTTTGTTGTTGTTGTTGTCTCAAAATTTAACAAAACACATAAAAATTGAAAAAAGTTTTTTTTAGAATTTTGGTCCAAAAATTATAAGTCTGAACCAGACCCAAAATGTTCAACCCAGGAACCCGATGTGAACAAACTTGAATCTGCCCCTCCAGAGATGATGTATACCAAATGTTAAATGATTCTGACTCATGGATCTGAAGAAGAAGATTTTTAAAGAAATTTTCTCATATTGCAACAAGTTAAAATTCGGGGTCCCATAGGGAGCCCAAATATCAACTGAGGAACTCATTTTGAACAAACTTGAATCTGGCTGCCCTAGAGATGATGTATTCCAAATATGAGAGGATTCTGACTGGTGAATCTGAAGAAGAAGACTTTTAAAGAATATTTCCATGTATTGAACAAAGTTAAAATCTGGGCTCCATTAGGGAGTCCAAATATTAACCCAGTGACTCGATTTGAACAAACTTGAATCCGATCCCCCTATAGATGTCGTATACCAAACATGAAAGGATTCTGACTGGTGGATCTGAAGAAGAAGATTTTTAAAGAAATTTTCTCAAATTGCACCAAGTTAAACTTTATGCTCCAATAGAGAGCCCAAATACTAACTCAGAGACCCGATTTGAACAAACTTGAATCTGCCCCCAATTTAAATTGGTCCAGAAGTTTGTGAGAAGTCGATAATATAAAGTTCATGAAGGAAGACGGACGGCAAATGATAAGTTAAGCTCCCTTCAGTGAGCTAACAGAGTTCTGTGGATATCAGAGTAATTCTTCAGTTGATCACAATAGTTTTATTCAATTAACAGGTATGCACGCAATTAACAGGTCATATTTGTTCTAATGCATGGTAAATTATTTTGTGTTTGGAAGGTGTATGAAATAAACAGTTATTTTATTAAGAGATAAGGTGGGGGCTGCTGCACCAGTAAAGCAAACTTGTCTACAATAGTAATCAAGCCATACCCCACTTTCTGGGGAGGATACAGGTCACTGAGACAATTGAAAACCAGCAGTTTTTGCAATATAATAACAAGCTACAGTATAGGATTCTACTGTGGTTTCTAATCTTGGATGCATGTAGAAGCAGCCAAGACTGGAGGATACACTATTGCTACTTATTTATTTTTTGCGGTTTTACATTTTCCACAGCCAGGGTCAGCTTAGGTCAGACAGTTTTTAGGGTGCAGGAAGCAAGAGTTCCTGGAAAGAACCACTAAGTGGTGGCAAAAAACTGTCAAACTCCCCCAGCATACTAACTTATTTATTTATTTATTGGAGTTTAATGGCACTTTTGACAGTCAAAGTCACCTCATGTCGGGACAGTTTTACAGGGGGAGGAAGCCAGAATACCCGGAGAGAATCACCGAGCAATGGTGAGCAACTGTCAGACTTCCCAACATACTAACTCCGCACAAGCAGGGTTAGCACTGGTTGAAGACAAGTGCACCATCAACATGTCATAGGCCTTAGTACACAGTTCCACCAAGCCCCTCAATCATGTTAAAGTCATTTGCCCAAGGACACAACATGGTTACCCCTGGCAGGGATCGAACCATGGACCTTTCGGTTTGAAGTCTAATGCCGGAACCACTGAGCCATACACTCAACTGCAGATGTAACGGTTTTTGCAGGCCGAAGGCATGCATGGACAGTGTCGGGCAAGCCCCTTTTGACCCTCTCTGACAGTTTAACGGCATTTATTCAGTTTTTCTTTTGGAGTGGAGGTGGCTGTGATGGTGAGACTGTAGTGGTTGTTGGTGTAGTCGGGCTGCTGATGTTTTTGTTTGAGGACTGAATGGGAAGGAATGGTTGAGTCCTAGCTGCAACTGGCATACTATGGATGCTGTGAGAAGTGCTGTCACATAGTTGTTGCTATCAGATGTCTTCCTGATGGTATCTCTTACGTCTTGCCTCATGCTTTCCAGTGCTGCCATGAAATCTGATAGTCCATGATCCTGCTCCTGATCCGGAGGGAGGGGAGAGACTGGAGTAGGAGACTTCAGAGAGCCAGATTCCATTTCGGTCTCTGCCACACTGATGCTGTCACTATCCTTCAGGTTGACCCCCAGAGGAGAGGCAGCTGGGGTGTGGATGGGAGTCACAGGAGTTTGAGGTGGGGAATTGGTAGTGGCTTCCTCTATCTTCTCCTCCGCCTTCTCTTCCTTCTTCCTTTTCAGGAAATCATCCAGCCACCAGACATCACAGTGCCTGGTTAATGGGCTCTCCTTCTTCTTCTTGATTTTCTTTTCAGGGCCAGGTCCAGGCTTCTTCGGGTGAGGACCAGTGTGAGAGGGGTTCCTCTCACAAAAGGTACTGCCTCTCCCCGAAGAGGGTGTGGTGGTGTCCTCTGTATCAAACTCCAGTGTCAGATGAATGCTCTTGCCTCTCATCTGGAGAGTCAAGTTGAGAGGCCAAGATATGCCCAGAACTGACAAAGCTTTTTGTAGATTAATTGGAATGTCCAAATTAGTCATGGTGATTGCTCAGATGATGTTCACACTCTGTGTATGTTATGACGTACCTCCCTATACACTACTGCTAGGGTACTTTAAATATAACCTGCAGTTATCTCAACCAATTTTTGCATCTCTGACCTATTTATGGAAACAACAGTACCAGTAACTTCATGGTTCCTGCATGCAAGGAATGATAAAATTCATGGCTATTCAAGGCCATTTCTCAATATATTTCAGCAAGGCCCTACAATAACCAAATTCAAGGATTTTTACAGACTTGCCTTCACTAGTCATAACTGAGACCTCTAGTTATTACTCCCTCTTCCCACTTCCCTATGAAAGTATCAATGACACTGCAACTCAACTTGCCCAAGAAGGGACTGAACTAAATAGAAAGATCCAGTAATGCCAAGACATTCACTCAAGTTTCTACAGAAAAGACATCACACCAATGCTACATATGAAGTCTGAAAAACTGGGTGAGGTGGGACCTGTTGGGTGTACTAATGGAATTGTTGACAATTTATATGTCAAATCCAAGATGGCCGGTGGTGTCCATCTTTTTCAATGGAATGCAGAAAATTTGATAACTCCCATCTAGACCCTCATACCAAAGTTACATATAAAATTTGAAAAAGATCGGGTGAGTGGTGTGGCCTGTAGTGTATGCTAACAGAATTGTTGACAATTTATATGCCAAATCCAAGATGTCCACTGCCAGCCATCTTTTTCAACAAAATTCAGAAAAATTTGATAGCTCCCATCTAGACATCACACCAAAGCTACATATGAGATTTCAAAAAAGATGGGGTGAGGGATATGGCATGTAGGGTGTGCTAATGGGATTATTATGGCTTCCTGTCGAATCCTGTTCTACTTATAATCCTGATTATTTCTGTTTGTGTTATACCGTGTATAGCTATGAAAATTGCTTGCTGTTCTGTGATATCATTATCATTATGTAATGTATTCGTGTAACATTACTTTCTGGAATAAATATTGTTTAAACTAATGGGATTATTGACAATTTAGATACCAAATCCAAGATGGCAACTGGTAGCCATGTTTTTCAACAAAATTCAGAAAAATGCCGATAGGATCACCAATCCAATGTCGAGTTGTGACAGCACAAAAGTGTGTTTAATCATTATAAACTTATCGTCTGGAAACCAATTGTTTACAATTTACTATTTGAAGGGTCACTGTGACCTTGACCCTTGACCTAGTGATTCCGAAATAAATAGGGCTCTTTCTTGCACCAATACCAACATACCTATGAAGTTTCATGAACGTAGGTGGAACCATTGTCAAATTATCATCTGGAAGTCAATTGTTTATGATTTATTATGTTCAAGGACCTTGGCCTTTGACCTAGTGAGTCCAAAATAAACAGGGGTCTTCCACTCACCTAGGCCAACCGACCTATGAAGTTTCATGAATGTGGGTCAAACCATTATCAAGTTATCGTCCAGAAACCAATTGTTTACGATTTACTATGTTGAAGGTCACTGTGACCTTGCCCTTTCACCTAGCAAGTCCAAAATAAATAGGGTTCTTCCTCTCACTGATGCCAGCCTACCTATGAAGTTTCATGAACGTGGGTCGAAACATTATCAAGTTATCATCCGGAAACCAATTGTTTACAATTTACTATGTTGAAGGTCACTGTGACCTTGACCTTTCACCTTGCGAGTCCAAAATAAATAGGGTTCTTCCACTCACTGATGCCAACCTAACTATGAAGTTTCATGAACATGGGTCGAACCATTATCAAGTTATCATCCGGAAACCAATTGTTTTGATTTACTATGTTCAGGGTCACTGTGACCTTGACCTTTGACCTAGTGAGTCCAAAATAAATAGGGTTCTTCCTCTCACGAAGGCCAACCTACATATGAAGTTTCATGAAAGTGGGTTGAACCGTAGTCAAGTTATCATCCGGAAACCAACTGTTTACAATTTACTATGTTCAAGGTCACTGTGACCTTGACCTTTGACCAAGCAAGTCTAAAATTAATAGGGTTCTTCCTCTCATCGATACCAACCTACCTATGAAGTTTCATGAATATGGGCTGAACCATTATCAAGTTATCATCCGGAAACCAATTGTTTACGCCCGCCTGCCCAACCGCCCGCCATTCATCAAACTATAAGTCGCGTTTGACTTTGTCACAACTCGACTAAAAATTTGATAGCTTCCATCTAGACGTCACACCAAAACTACATATGAAATCTGAAAAAGATTGGGTGAGAGATGCAGCTTGCAGGGTGTGCTAATGAAATTGTTGACAAATCCCTGATGGCTGCTGGCGGACATATTTTATGATGAAATTCAGAAAAATTTTAAATTCAAAGTAATTTGTATATTTTTTATACTTACCAATGGCCCAGACTAGCTGGTGCTAACTCAAAAAATAATCCAGGACCAAACACAAATTCTGCCCCCCAATCCCCAAAATTTGCATGCAAAACCGAAAATTTCCTGTCCTCCATACTTTTGCGAACTGCACATGAGCAGTATCCAGGAAGACACTGAAATTGGCGCCAACCATCATTCTTTCTAGAAATTGCCTGCTAAATGTTGTAAACAGCCTGGAGGTAGGAGTGCCCACTCATGGGAGGGCATTCCCCGTCTGGGCCATTGGTAAGTATAAAAAATATACAAATTACTTTGAATTAATAATATTTTTATACAACAACCAATGGCCCAGACTTGCGATGCTCTAGATCCTCGGCCTGTTCATCCAAATGCAGAGGAACTCTCTGTACATCTTCCCCGACCGTTATAAATGAACGTGGTCCAAGAAACGGTAAATTTATGGAAGATGTCAAGAAACTGCCTTTCTTCTTCCCACTGGAGAGTTTGAATATGGCGTCGTCTAAATGGCCGAAGGCCTGTGACACCTGTCTAAACTTAACTGGAAAAGACAGGACCTACTCCTTTGTCCGGATAAAGTCTGTGTCCAACGACGCCAGCGGTCTCTTTCTGGTAGTCGCAGCATTCTGATTTGCCGGAACAAATTCAGGATAGTATTGATGGATTAAATCCATCGCAACCATTTGCTGTTCCAAAAGAGAAGTGTAATCTTCTTCCATATCCCTTTCACCATCAGTTGAATTGAATCAGTTGTGACTCTCGGTCTACCGCATCTGAACATGCAGATGACTGGACCGACCCAGCACCGTCTGACAGCTCAGGTTCTGAGACTGCCGTAGACTGCTCCTGCACTTGCTCGGATGCTGCGATGAGCTGTGCAATCTGCGACAGCAAGTCCGTTGAGGAGGCCTGAGGAGCAGCAGTCTTCTGTTTCTTGGCCGCCTGCTGCTCCTGGGACTGTGTGTCTGAGATGGCTCTTTTCTCCGGACGTCCTGATAAATGAGGCCTCGTTTCCTTAGCTACCGGATGGTCTGACATTGCAGACGATGAGTGTTCCCTTCTCGGCGATGCAGGCTGGATATCCGAAGTCGTGTAACTAAGGTGCGGTCATGTGTGCTTTGAAGATGACGTTGTAGAAGCCATAAGTGTAGCCGAGGCCGGCTGCGAACTATATGGAGCGTCCCAGATGGAAGGTGTGGACGAATGCTCCGACTCACACAAGTTTCTAATCACAACATCTGGCCCCAGATGCTGCTGGGAAAGAGAGGGACCTCTCTCGCTCGATGTCCTTTCAGACCTCGCCGAGCTTCCCGCGGTACTTGCCGGCTTCTTCCTCTGTTCCGTCGTCGCTGGGTGAGCATGTTTATGTTTTAAGGTGCTCGCTCTACCCAATCCACTCCTCTCGACTGCAACAGACACACCTGGCATCACGGTACCCACAGACGGAGTAACCGGTTCACCGGTTGAGCTAGCTGGCGACAAGGGACTAAAACCACTGGTTAGTGGCTTTATGTCCTGTCTAATATTCATGAGCACCTTTGCAGCTAGCTATGTTTGCTCATCTGAGTGCGATGACGGTAGCACACTATCTTTAGTTCTATCAAAATATTCTTGTTCCTCTGAAAAAGAAACTGAGAAACTTTATTGACTTTGTGGCGAGAGGACCGGCATTGGCCTCTCGCCACTAACAACATACCGTGACACCTGTCTCCAATGTCTGTCATCTCATCCGACACAGGTTGGACAAGAATTAGTGGGAGTACATTGACTACAAGCAAGGCAACAAGCATGTAAATCCGAGGAAGACTTCCTCACCTTGCATTTTGAGCAATAAGCTTTCATAATGAATCAAAACAAAGTCGACAGTATTCCCACCAACTCCACAATAAATATATGAAAAAGATAATAATAAATAACATTCAAAATATAAATCGAAAAATTAATTTCAAAAAAAAGATTTTTTCGAAAAAGTTTGACAGGAGCCCAAGTTCCCAAAGGGAACAAAACGAGCCTAAATGTATCCCAATAGAGCCTAAGTGTGGACAAAATTCCAAAAATTAATTGCTACACTACCGGAATATTATGAATGTATCTTACAACAATCCTAACACAAAATAAATAGGAAATTACATATATTTATACAACGTTGTCAATGTAAACAACGTCAGAAGAAAAAACGGAAACAAGACCCCAGGCACTGAATAAAGAGGCCCGAAGTCAGTAACAGATTTAAAACTATCCGATGTAAAGCAAGATCTTCAGAAGAAGAAAAAACGATACATTGGATGTATGATGCATGACCCAAAATGCCTAAACACCCCTAGGGTGAGGACGTAACCATGGGGAAATACAGAATAAACATTCTGTGTAACATGTCAAACTCCCAAGAAATTTATAAAAAATTTCAATAAAATAAGCCAAAAAGCTTGGGAGTTTAACAGGGGGGCTTCAAGGAAGGATAGGGAAGGAACACTTAACAAACAGTGGAAAAATCATTAGCAAGAATGATGACGTCAGGCCCATGTCTCGAAATTGAGAAACATGAAATAATTTAGATAAAAATTATAAAGTTACAGCCCTGAACATTTCCAACCACTGTTGCTTCCTTCCATCATCCAAATGTGTCCTTGGATCCACCAATTCTACCATTGATTTGTGTCTGGCATCATTAAAACTGAGATTTAAAAGCACAGATGTCAGTATTTTGTTACTGGCAGAAGGGCCAAACAAAGAATGATGGTTGGTGCCAATTTCAGTGTCTTCCTGGATACAGCGCATGCGCAGTTCGCAAAAGTATGGAGGACCAGATAGGACATGAAATTTTCAGTTTCGCATGCAAATTTGGGGAAATGGGGGGCAACATTTGTGTTTGGCCCTGGATTATTTTTTGAATTAGCACCAGCTAGTCTGGGCCATTGGTTGTTGTATAAAAATATTTGATAGCTCCTATCCAGACATCACACCAAAGCTATATATGAAATTCAAAAAAGATCAGGTGAGAGATGTGGCCTGTAGGGTCTGCTAATGGAATTGTTGGTGGATTTCATTTGAATTTGTATTACAAGAAATGGCCCATAAAGCTAGCATTTAAGAGAGCGGATAGATACATTTCTTCCACTTTATACCCGACTAATGAAACTGAGGCCCGAACTATTCTGTAAAAAAGTTTTCTTTTCTTCATTGTCTTCGTTCCCTGTCGTTTGATTGACTGTTGATGTATGCTGGCCATACCCCTCCTCCGAATTTGCTATTGAAAACAATAAAAATTCATGTATGCGCGTGTGTGTGAAGGTGTGTGTGGGTGGGGGGGGGGGGGGGGGAGGGGGGGGGGAGGGAGTGGGTGAATAGATTTAATTTTTTATTTGAGTGGGGACACTCAAGGAAGCAGGTTAGTGAGGTACGTAAGGGGAGTTTTACGGTGATCATGGGTGTGAATCAGTGGCTCTACAACCTAACAATTCAGTTAAATGTTTTGTTACCAGAGAGAGCGAGTGAAGATTGTAATTAAGTTTATAGTTGATTTATTTTTATTTAAGTAATCACTGTGGTGACCCAGAAAGAAGTTTCAGCACAGTCAATCAGGCTGATTAGCCTATTTTTAGCACAACTGTTACATAACAGCAATCAGCAATACTGGTCTCAGTTTTAAATGAGAGGTACACATAATGATATGAAATTTGAAAAAGATTGGATGAGAGATGCAGCCTGTAAGGTGTGCTAATGGAAATGTATACAATTTATATGCCAAATCTAAAATGGCCACTGGCGGCATTCTTTTTCAATGAAATTTGGAAAAATTTGATAGCTCCCATCTAGACATTGCCCCCAAACCACGTATCAAACATTGGACTGATCGGGTGAGGGCTGCGGCCTGTAGGGTGCGCTAAAGGAATAGTTGGACAGTTTATATCCAAGCTGGCTGCTGGCAGCCATGTTTTTCAACAAAATTCAATAGCTCCCATCTAGACATCATGCCAAAGCTACATATGAAATTTGAAAAAGATCGGGTGAGAGATGTGGCCTGTAGGGTGTGCTAATGGAATTGTTGACAATTTATATGCCAAATCTAAGATGGCCACTGACAGCCATGTTTTTTAATGAAATTCGGAAAAATTTGATAGCTTCCATCTAGACATTGCCCCAAAGCAGAGGTCAGCCAAGTGGGCGACTGGGGCGAAGAAGTCGCCTTGTCATTCCTTGAGTCACCTTGGCTTACATTGGGGGCGAAATTCAAGTCGCCCTCCAGAACTTCCTTGGGAGACATGGCAGTTTTATGCATTTTCTTGTGTTTCATTTTAAAAAAAAAACACTTCCATGTTCATTAAGTAAACACGACTGCTGTTAAAATCCGTCATACGGTTCTAAAAATAGCCTAATTTTATATTTGTGAAAAGAGTCATAATGGCGTAGTCGTTCGCACAATTCACTCCAACTGGTAGCAACCAGCGCAAAGTGGCTGTTTAAAAACAAAGTGCCAGCAAAAACAACAAATCACTCGAGACACGCATTGTATCAATTGGAAATTATTAAAATTAACAACCGTTTTAAAAGAATCAAAAATGTGTAGGAGACAGTTCGTACATAAAAAGTCAAAATTGCTTATGGTTACAGTACACTCTTTTCCATTGAAAAATTTGTTCCATTGAAATTTGCACTTCAATTTGCATTGAAAGTTTTTCTTCTAAAACTTGTGTTCCAAGAAGGTTAAAGGTTATAAGCCTACGATATAAATCGCACATATAAAGATGGATAAAAATGGCAGGCCTTCATAGCAATAATCACATGTGTCAATGTAAGATGGTCAGCAGAAATTGTCTTTTTTCTACACAGTGACAGTGTATCATTGGTATTATTACCCAGCACAGAAGGGAAGGGAGACAACTGTAATGTTTTGTCATTTACCTTAGAAATAAATTAACTCAAATTGTTAATAATGCTTAAATAACGAAGGATATTGAATGAAAACTTTTTTGTTAACTACGCTTTTCAATTCAATTAGGGCATTCAGAAACAATGCTGGATTTTTTTTCTCCACAATTTGTCATGTTAGCTATTGTTGTGTCCTCTATGTACATTTGTTTTGACACGATGTCATATATGTTTTATGTTTCTTTCTGACTTCTCCCTCATATCCACTGATTTCTCCCTCCTGGCCCCTGACTTATCCCTAAAGTCTCTTCTTCCTAAACTCAACTGCCAGGCTGACCCCTACCCCAAAGCTGCATATGAAATTTGGGACTGACTGGGAGAGGGCTGTGGCTTGTTGGGTGTGCTAAAGGAATTGTGGATGGACAGACGTATGACAGATCACAACCCATCCCATATCCCAATAGCTCATACTTGATGTTGTCAAGTTGAGCTAACAAGCAAAGTGGGAGGAGGAGATAATTAACTGGATGGTCATAGTTAGGACTATGCCTTCACAAAACTATTTAGTTATTATTACGTGCTTCGTCAGCATTTTTATTTTGTGAATATTAAGGCTTTTCAAGGCCTTTTGACAAATTTCCAGGACTTCAAGGCCTTGAGTGATAATTAGTCATATTCAAGGCCATTCCTTGAATCCAAGGCCAGGCAGGAACCCTAAAATTGGAAACGAACTATTTCAATAAACAGACTCTTCTACTTTCCAGTACCCTGGACAAAAAACAGTTATTCATGAAGTGATCCATTTATGAGAACCTGTCCCAAAAAATAAAGTTGTTATATTGTTTTGACTGAAGGAATTATTTTGTATTGGTGAGGATAGTTTCATGGCATCATGCAAGAAAGAAGATAAAAATAATAATAAAAATGAAATTAAACCAATATTTTCAAGCACCCAGCAGGTATAGTACTGTGATAACAAAAGCAGAGAGAATCTTCAATGAAATCGCGGGTTGTGATCGCGTCGAAATTTTCTGTCTGCTTCCCTCTCAATAACACTGTAGAATATCATCTGTCAAAAAGGATCAGCGAGAACAATGGTTATCATCAAGCCTTGACAGTCATCTGCAGAACGAGGTCCCTAGACGGTCAATTTGGTGAAGATACCCTGCAGAGCAGGGAAGCATTACTAAATTTACCCTATGTGAACCTCAAGCTGAATCAAGGCCTCATGCCTAAACTGAAAGAAGTACTCAGAAGATAAATTGGGGGATTCTAGCCCACCGTATGGGATAGCATCAGCATATTCACCCTCTGGGGACCTCATTCTGCAAATGACAGATTGCTTTTTTCCAGGCTTGGTTATCATATGCCTTTTGTGTTTATTATTATCCTTCCAATAGTTCTGAATTTGCAATATTTCATTCATGAAATCTCAACTTAATCACGAGTGCACCAACAGTGGATCACGATCTGATCACGAACCATGGTGCCTGCTGGAAAGGACTCATAAAATTCAAGGCTATTCAAGACCTTATCTCAACATTTTTCAAGGCCCTATAACAGTCAAATTCAATGTACCCACCTTTACTGGTCAAAACTAGGACATTCTAGTCACTACCCACTCATCCCGTGAAAGGAGGTGTGAGGAAGGGATGATGACTGGAGGGTTCTAGTTATGTCTACACCTTCCTGAACTATGGCATATAAAACTTTCTAGCTATAATAACGTGCTTTGTTTCAGGGCTTATATTTTGACAGGAATCCGAGAACATCGATTCACGCGAAGATTCATGCAACAAAAACATCGAGAATCCATGTAGATTCTTACTGAACCTCTGCTAGGATTTGCGTGAAAAGAATTGAATCAATTTAACTCTGTACCTAACATAGCTGCAGCAAATTAACCGATACAAGGCTAACATAACCTGAAATATCCTGATACTTTGTCAATAAAATTGTACAAATAAGGCTGTCATTGGAACTGGCTCAATGAGTAAATTTATTTGTCAAGACTTCTTGTTAAATAGTGTTTATTTTTTTTAAAAATTATCAAATTCAGTTTACATTGTAAAAATGATAAATTTTAAGTAATTTGTATATTTTTTATACTTACCAATGGCCCAGACTAGCTGGTGCAAACTCAATATTATCAAGGGCCAAACACAAATTTTGAACCCCCCCAATCCCCAAAATTTGCATACAATACCGAAAATTAAAAGTCCTATCTGGCCCTCCATACTTTTACCATCTGCGCATGCACAGTGGTCAGGAAGAGACCAGAATTGGTGCCAACATCATTCTTAGTAGATGATCGTACTAATAATAACTCAGTGGGGAGGTATGAGTGCCCACTCATGGGAGAGCCACTCCTGTCTGGGCCATTGGTAAGAATAAAAAAAATGTACAAATTACTTAAAATTTATCATATCTTTATACTAATAACCAATGGCCCAGACTAGCTGTATCGTAAATAGGCAGAGGGCCTAGGACTTAAGAATTAGCAGACCAAATATAGCTCCTAAGCCTGCATTCCAAGGTGAAAGGAAATTAACTTTAAAAGGAATTACATGTATGTCTCTCTTTTCAATATTTGAGAAGACATATCATAAATAAGGAGCCAAATTCAAGTAATTCCATAATCTTACCGGACTAAGTTCCTTAAATTATGATGGCGTATTTGAGTGAGAGATCAACCCCCACAAACATACGCCATATATATAATAATAAACAAGCTGTATCAAGGATAAGTAATGATCTACAGACAAAACAGCTTCACTCATAGTTACACACTTATCAAACTGGATGAGATGAAGAAAAATCCCCCCCCCTATTCTGAAGGAATATTCTTCAAAACAGGTGGAGCGCTCTGGAATCAGTGAAAAGCGATACTAAATAATCCAAATATATTCGCCAAATAAGCACCCTGTTATTAATTATTATTAATTATTGGTGCTTAATGCCACTTCAGAAGCTAAGGCTATTGTGGCGATCCCGGTAATTAACAGAGCACGCTTCTAACGTATACCAGAGTCAGAATATGTAAAAATGATGAAAACTGGTGATATAAAGTGTACGACATACACTTGTGCAATTGAATATCAATTGGAAATTTGGAATTTGAAGAGCAAACACGCTTCTAAGGCGACCCCGTTCATGTGTACAACAGATTCCAATAAAAACACTCCAATAATCCGTTCGAATATACGAGAATGTGTACTGTATCTTCAAGAAACCTTGATTGAGAACGTGGAACGAGCTACGATTAACAGACTCATCACGGACCATCCCTGAAATAATTCATTCTTCTCTAGGCCTGTAACAACCATTGATTGTTCGGAGAAAGAATATAGAACTCCGAATAATGATGTCAAAAATGGAGAACATATGCAGAGACAGTCTGTTGGCAGTTCCATAACTGATCCAAATAGCCCCCAAATTCTCATGAGCTCTATAAGCAGAGCAAGAATTTATTATATATATTATGCACGCGAGCAATGAAATCCTGCATGTACTCATCTGAATACAGCCTGTATCCACGGTATCACTGAGTAATACAAGTGTAACCAGGAAATTGAATGAATAATATGACGTTAATATGCAGTTAACTGAGTAATAAATTCATATGTCGTAAGAAAAGGTCAGACCACTCTGAGCAAAACTTTTCAGAGTGGACTAATTGCCACATTGGAGAATGTCGCCCAGATAACCGACATGTCAGCCATACAGGTACATAAAGGCTAGCAATTTAATTGATAATGAATCATATGCTCGTATATATGACTTAAAAACAAACAACCACAATAAACAAATCAACTAAAAAGTGGATGTGCCCATGAGGTAGCCATTAGAACACGACCCAGCTGCCAATCGAAAAGCCATGAGAGGCGTAATATACCGCACTGACCCGTGTCAAAGCCCATATTCATGATTTAGACCACCCCCCAAGTTTCTGCATTTCGAAAACAAGGTGCCCTCTCCATGTTCAAGCCCACTCCCCCAATTTCGAAAACTGTAAAATTCTGCCAGTTCGCAGGTGAATTTGAAACGAAATTAGGTGAGTAACAATGTGTTAGCATTACCTGGAGGCTGGAAAACAGCGCAGATTTTCTTTTCCATCTAACATTAAAAAAATTGATTGTTGAATGCCTTGATATGTCAAAATGAGGTAAGTGGTTTTATTTTATTAAAATAAAATTCATTCCGAAGCAAAAATGATGTTGTTTTTATTTTCACAAATTCAGTTTGCTGAATAATATCCACAAACTTGACAACATGCACCTTACTTGTCAATTATTCCCAAAACACGCCCATAACAGACTGAATAATTTATACATGAACCAGGGCATGTTAAATGTATATTTTTACCAACTGCATTGTAATTGCTTCCTATTGTGTCGGGTTATTTTTGAAGACAGCTTGGGGGTGAATCCATACAAGAATCTATATAAGATGCAGAAATTACAAATTCTTGTGTATACAATTAGAAACAACCACTTGATTGATCAGAGTTTCTGTTTGTTTTCTTTATTATAATAAACGCACGTGGCTGTGTTGACAATACAGTCACACACAAAATAAATGTCTTTATAAGTCTGCCGAAGATATTTGTATGGCTTTTCCCACAATATGTATAAAACTTGGGCCAGGCAGTGACTGAATCAAACAGTCATCACAATGGAATCTAATAATAAATCAGGCATTCAAACTCATTACACCGTAGGTACTAAACTGAAAGTTACTGAGTGGCACAGAAAGAATGGAAGAATTTTTTGTTTCTTTGCATGTCAATTGAGGGGCGAGTTCACGCACGAGCGAGTGTGGCTCACCAATGAAATTACATCTTTGTGGTTTGTGCTATTTTGGGCAATTTTTTAATCATGTGTTTTATTTTATATTTGCCCACTGATCTTCTGTGACTTAAATCCAGTTTCTCGCAAAGTTTGATAACCTTCCGTCAACAGGTAAGCAACAGAGGTCTTATTCATCATCTGTATGACTTACAAGGCTTACGGGAGGAGAAACTACATCCTCCCCATGAAGAACCTCATCCCGTCGGCCTAGGGGCATCTGACCTATAGTCTGGATCAGACCTGTGCCCCTTTTCCAAGTTGCTATACTGATGACCTCCGGAGTAAGTATAAGAGGGTTTATTGAACCCTTGCGAGGAGTTCCCTTAGTTGATTAAGTGGAACGGTCTCGCTTACCCCGGTCTGCTGAAGCATGTTGTTAAGACGCAGACTTCAGTGGCAGTGTACTTGAAGCTTTCTTGTTGCCTGTTCATAGACTAACGAAAGCTTGTCGTCAAATAGAGTATATCCAGATACTGGAGCGACTCAGAGATAGCTTTTCACCTTGTCATCTATAAGTGATGACGACGCAAGGGCAGGATCACGTCTGATCAACTCCCAATTTGCCACTGTCAGGGCAGAGTTGTACATGGCATACATGACTGCCCTGGAAAGAACTCTAAGCGAGGAACAAATGTCCTCAAATTTCTTCCCATCAAGACGTTGCGCCATAGCTCTGGTGAGGTGATCTGCATAGGACATAGCATCCAGATTCGCTGTATTGGATGAAATAGCACATTCCATCACTTCCGAGCATATATTGAATGATGCAGGTAGAGACATATCTACATTCCCAGCCTGCTCATCTAAATGCAGAAGAGCTCTCTGGACATCTTCTCCAACTGTTTTAAATGAACGGTATATTTACTGAAGATGACGATAAGAAACCGCCTTCCTCTTAGAACTAGAGAGGTTGAATATGGCATCGTCAACATGGCCGATGGCCAGCGACATCTGCCTAGACTGTATCGGGAAGGAAAGAATGTCTTCTTTCCTCTGCACGAAGTTTGTGCCCAAAGACAGCAGCGGTTTCTCTCTAGTAGTTGCCGATTGCTGATCAGGTGGAACAAATTCAGGATAGTATTGATGAATAAAATCCATCGCTACCAAATGCTGTTCCGAAAGGGAAGGGTAATCCTCTTCCTTGTCCCTTTCACCATCCAACTGAATCAGCTGCGACGTTCGGTCCATCGCATCTGCATGTGCAGATGATTGGACCGACCCAGCACCATCCGACAGCTCACTACAGGAGTCTGCTCTTTCACTTGCTGAGATGCTGCGATCAGCTGTGCAATCTGCGACAGCCAGTCCGTTACCGAGGCTTGAGAAGCAGTGGTCTACTGTATTTTCACCACTTGCTGCTCCTGGGATGAAGATCCTGAGATGGATCTCTTCTCCTTACGTTCCGATGATCGAAGCCTCGGATCGCTAGCTAGCAGATGGTGCGACTTCACGGGTGAGACTGGCTCCATCTTCGTGCAGCTGGCTGGATATCCAAAGTCGGGTAGCTAGCATGTGGTCGTTTGTGATTTGTAACGTAGTGGAGGAAGCCGTGACTGCAGCCGAGGACGGCTGCAGTCTAGACGGAGTGTCCCGAGCAGCGGGTGTGGAGGTATGCTCAGGCTGGTGCAAGTTTCTCAAAACAGCTAGCAAAGTTTCTCAAAACAGCTAGGTTAGAGAGGGACCTCTCCCGCTCGCAGCCTTGCTAGACCTCGCCGAGCCTTGCTGACTTCCTCCCTATTTCTGTCAACGCTGGGTGAGCTTTTGATTTTGAGGTGCTTGCTCTACCCAAATCTACACTTCATTTGACCACAACAGACATACCCGGTGTAACTGCTCCCACGGACTGAGTAACTGCTTCACCGGTTGAGCTAGCTGATTGCAAGGGATTAAGAACACTAACTAGAGACCTTATCCCCTGCTTATATTCATGAGCACCTTGGAGCTAGCTCTGTTTGCTCATCAGAGCGTGACGACGGTAGCACACTTTGGATGGATGTCACAATACCATCACCATGTTCTTGTTCCTCTGTAAATAGAAACTGAAAAACTCGAATTATCCTGCGGTGAGAGTTCTGGCATAGGAACCTCACCACCAACAACATACCGTGACACCCATCTCCAATGTCTGTCATCCCAATGTACACAATGTAGGACAAGAATCTGTAGGAGTGCATCGATTACAGGCAAGGCAACAAGCATGTAAATCCGAGGAAGACCTCCTCACCTTGCATTTAGAGCAGTAAGCTTTCATGAATCAATCAAAAAACAAAGTCGATAGCACTCCTACAAACTCCACGATAAAATATATGATAAAGATACACGAATAATAGAAATCAAAACCAAATTTTAAAATTTAATTCCAAACATTTGTCGAAAATTTTTTGAAAAAAGCCTAAGTTCCCAAAGGGAACATGATGAGCCCAAGGGCATCCCGATAGAGCCTAAGTGTGGACAAAATCCAAATTTTTCAGCTACACTACCGGAATCATAATCGATGTATCCATCCTACAATAATCCTACAGTAATATAATACTAACTACATATATTTGAAGACGTTGCCAATGTAAACAATGTCAAAGGAAAAAAATGCCGCTCAGGATCACCGATCCAATGTTGAGTTGTGACAACAGAAAAGGTGGGTTTGATCATTATGAAGTTATTGTCTGCAAATTAATTATTGAGTGTGTGCTGAGTCTGTGACCTTTACATTTGACGTACTGAATTCAAAACCAACTGTTGCGATATACTATGTTCAAGGTCATTGTGACCTTGACCTTTGACCTGGTGAGTCCAACATCAATAGGGTTCTTCCTCGCACCAAGGCCAACACGCCTGTAAAGTTTCATGACTCTAGGTTGAACCACTATCAAGTTATCATCCGGAAACCAATTGTTGCGATATACTGTGTTCAAGGTCACTGTGACCTTGACCTTTGACCTGGTGAGTCCAAGATCAATAGGGTTCTTCCTCGCACCAAGGCCAACACACCTATGAAGTTTCATGACTCTAGGTTGAACCACTATCAAGTTATCATCCGGAAACCAATTGTTGCGATATACTATGTTAAAGGTCACTGTGACCTTGACCTTTGATCTGGTGAGTCCAAGATCAATAGAGTTCTTCCTCACACCAAGGCCAACCCACCTATGAAGTTTCATGAATGTAGGTTGAACTACTATCAAGTTATCATCCGGAAACCAATTGTTGCGATATACTATGTTCAAGGTCACTGTGACCTTGACCTTTGACCTGGTGAGTCCAAGATCAATAGAGTTCTTCCTCGCACCAAGGCCAACACACCTATGAAGTTTCATGACTCTAGGTTGAACCACTATCAAGTTATCATCCGGAAACCAATTGTTGCGATATACTATGTTCAAGGTCACTGTGACCTTGACCTTTGACCTGGTGAGTCCAAGATCAATAGAGTTCTTCCTCGCACCAAGGCCAACACACCTATGAAGTTTCATGACTCTAGGTTGAACCACTATCAAGTTATCATCCGGAAACCAATTGTTGCGATATACTATGTTAAAGGTCACTGTGACCTTGACCTTTGATCTGGTAAGTCCAAGATCAATAGGGTTCTTCCCCTCACCAAGGCCAATCTACCTATGAAGTTTCATGAATGTGAGTTGAACCATTATCAAGTTATCATCCGGAAACCAATTGTTTAAGATTTACTACGTTCAAGGTCACTGTGACCTTGACCTTCGACGTAGCATGTCCAAAATCAATAGGGTTCTTCCTCCCACCAAGACCAACCTACGTATGAAGTTTAATGAATGTGAGTTGAACCACCATCAAGTTATCATCCGGAAACCAATTGTTTACGCCAGCCCGCCCGTCCGCCTGCCCGCCCGCCCGCCATTCACCAAACTATAAGTCGAGTTTGACTTCGTCACAACTCGACTAAAAACGGAAACAAGACATCAGGCACACAAAAAGGCCCAAAGTCAGTAACAGATTTTAATGTTACCAGATGTAAAGCTAGACTTTCATACAAAGAAAAAATGATCAGGATAGAAGATGCAAACCAAAACGACCTAACACCCATAGGGTGAGGACAGAACCATGGGGATAAACAGAATAAACATTCTGTAATACATGTTAAACTCCCAAAAAATTTAATAAAAAATTTCCATAAAAACAACTAAAAAGCTTAGGAGTTTAACAGGAGGACTTCAAGGAGGGATAGGGAAGGAACACTCAACAAACAGTGGATAAATCAATAGCAAGAATTATGAAGTCAGACGAATGTCCCGAAATTGGGAAACATGAAATAATTTTTATAATTATTAAAAAGTTACAGACCTGAACATTTCCAACCACCGTTGTTCACTTCCATCATCCATTTACAGCCTTGGATCCACCAATTCTTGCACTGATTTGTGTCTGGCATCCTCAAAAAAGGAGATTTAAAAGCACAGATGTCTGTTCATTGTTGTTGACTTTAGGGCCAAACAAAGAATGATGTTGGCCAATTCTGGTCTCTTCCTGACCACTGCACATGCACAGATGGTAAAAGTATGGAGGGCCAGATAGGACTTTTAATTTTTGGTATTGTATGCAAATTTGGGGGATTTGGGGGGGGGGTTCAAAATTTGTGTTTGGTCCTTGATAATATTGAGTTTGCACGAGGTAGTCTGGGCCATTGGTTATAAGTATAAAAATATTAAAAAGCTGTAATGGGTAAAGGATAACATGTGTTAACAGTACACAACAGGGGTTCAACCATGTTGGCCTCATGGGATCCTAGGACACTCATAGTAGGAATGGATTTTCATAACCATTTTCGGGAGAATCCAAATGGATTCTCCCAAATTTAGATGAAATATAAGCCTTGTGTTAGCATTTTTGTGGCCTATTTTCCCAGTATTTCATAGCCATCAATGGCCCACAGTCAAACTCAAGAATGTTCCTTGAATCAAAGTCTCCAATGGAACCCTGAAAAAGACACCACTTTTGTGATCACAGTACCATTGGTCATTTCAAAAAGATGATGTCACCAAAATGTTTCACACTACATGCCTCGAAGCAGATCAAAATTTGAAGGAAAATCAGCTCAAGCAGATGTTCAGCAGATGGTAAATGTATCTCAATATTCAACATAAAAAATAGACAGACAATATTTTCTCAATTGTGAATCTTATTTTGTAATGAGAGCAAAAAATATAAACCACAACAGTAAACAATAAATGGTACACCAAATAACAATTTATGGTCCTGAACATTTAATGTGTATTTTGTGTAGTGCAAATGTCTGTGAAAACAAATAAATTGAATTGTATCTGTGCCTAAGAAGCTAATTCTAGAATTTAAAGTCTTTAAAAACACTTAAGTTGTCAAAAAAGTGTGCTAGGGTATATTCCAATGAGGGGTCATAAGCTATGCTTCTGAGGCAAAAAATGACACTTTTTAGGTATTCAAGAACCTTTTTTAAAAGTGCCATCAGCTTGTCAAAGTAAGTCAAGGTTTAACCCTTAAGGGCCTAATTCGACTTTTGATCACATTTTTTGCAACAGGACAGGTGCCCCTACACGCAGTCTTAGGGTTATTTCGCAAGTTACATTCCAAGTACCTTGGTAGTTGTTTTTAGATAAGTCTTGGTTATATAGGCAGCCAAGATTTGCAAAAAAACAGCAGCTAAGTCACTGGATGTAGACTGTCAAAGTGTAGCAAAAATCTCATTTCCTTCAGGGTCAAGTAAAAACCCATGCCATTTGTCTAAGGTCCTGCCCAGGTGAATGAACAATCGATACACATAATTTTTTTTGATACAAATGATAGGTCTGATGCACGCTATCAAAACATCTATTTCCACACAAGCAGTAAAGAATGGATTTGTAGAAAAAATATATGTTGATTATTGATATATGTGTAGGAAGTGAGGTTTTGCTGAATGAAGGCACTGGGCAATACAATTCAAACATGCACATTTCACAGTATAATTCTTTCATTCTAGTGACTGTCAGTTCAAGATGACTGAATGAATGAATTTCACAGATTCTAAGCATTCATTCTCTTTTACAAAAGAATCTTGTAAAAATATTTAAATTTATTAATATTTTATTAAGACAACTGTCAAATAAGACTTTAAGATTTGGTCACATGATTAACTACTAATTAGTGCAGTGCTAACAAATCTGCCAATTAGAAATGTACATTCAAGTAAAATATTAAATTTGGAAATAAAATTTGTTTAAAACAAAAAAAGCTGTTACATGACATACACAGAATGACACACGCATGTGGATGTGTTAATTGATATGGCACAAGTGCCAGCGCAAAAGGATAAAATGAAAGGCTGCAGACCTCTCATTTTATCCTTCCGTGATTGAACAAGTGCCATATCGATTAACACATTCATACGCATGTGTCATTCTGTGTTTATTACATGCCTTCATGTCTATAAAAACAATTATTAGAAGGAGACTCAGCAATTCATTTGACAACTATCAACAAAAACAATACATTTTATCACCAACCAAATTTGCGAAGGGAACCTGTGTTACTATTTCTTTCCCCGAGTTCCAATGTGTTCCAATGTGTACTGGCAAATAGAACACATTGGAGCTCAGGGAACGAATTTCAGCTACCCCTAGCAATTCAAATTGTAATTGTGTTGCACGATTTGTAGAAAATTCCAGTGAAATTTCGCTTCTATTTAAAAATTATAAATTCAAAGTAATTTGTATATTTTTTATACTTACCAATGGCCCAGACTAGCTGGTGCTAACACAAAAATATCCAGGGCCAAACACAAATTTTGCACCCCCAATCATCAAAATTTGCATGCAAAACCGAAAAAATTATGTCCTAACTGGTCCTCCATACTTTTGCGAACTGCGCATGTACTGTATCCAGGAAGACACTGAAATTGGCGCCAACCATCATTCTTTCTAGAAATTGCCTGCTAAATGTTGTCAACAGCGGGGAGGTATGAGTGCCCACTCATGGGAGGGCCATCCCCATCTGGGCCATTGGTAAGTAGAGAAAATATACAAATTACTTTGAATTTATAAGGTAAAACTTGGAAAATGTAGAAGGCTGTGTCCCTGAGTTAACTACTGAATATCTGCCCAAATCTGGACCCTTTGTTTTACCAGGTCCGTTAAAATGATACTGGTCTTGAGCGAATGTGTCTCCACACTCCAGTTCTGAGTAAAGAATATCTGGAGGGGATGTGCGCACAAACAACCCATCGGAATAAGATCCGCAGCCGCTCCGCACAACCCCATCATTGTTGTGAGTCTCGAAGCTCATTCCCAACTGAATGAACGACTTGGACGGAGCTAGATCCGACTTCTTCTTGTTTACGATGAAGCCGAGACGGCGGAGCAAGAGAAGCAGAATCTGAACATCATTCTGAAGAGTAGTTTTGTTGCCGTATCTCTGAAGAATGTCGTCCAAGTAAGCCGACGTTACTTCAGATGAATGAACAAGGAAGTGAGACATTACCGAGTTCATTATTCGAGTGAATGCCCAGGGCACTAGATTCAGACCGAAGCGCATCGCTCGGAACTGATATACTATCCCTCGAACGGTGAACCATAGGTACTTTCTGAATGATGGATGTATCAGGACATGAAAGTATGCATCTTTTAGATCTATGCTTGCTGCATAGTCGTTCATTCGAATGCTCGCCTTTACTGACCGAATGGTCTCCATATAGAACTTCGGAGCTATGATAAGTTTGTTCATCCAGCTCAAGTCTATTACCGGTCGGAACGAGCCATCTGGCTTCGGTACAAGGAACAGGTGACTAGAATCCTAGAGAATTTTGATTCTCGACAACCTCTATTGCTTCCTTTGTCAAAAGAGCCTGTACCTCCGATAGGAGAGACTCTCTTTTGCAAGGATTTGATGGAAGATTTGTCCACCGCGGTCACCTTGTTCAAGACCACACTTCTCACCCACTGGTCTTCCGTAATTGTTATCCAGTTTGTTGCGAATCTTGATAACCTTCCGCCAACTGACAAACAATAGAGGTCCTAACCATCACCTGTAGGACCTGCGAGGCTTACAGGAGGAGAAACCACGTCCCCCCCGCAAAGGGCCTCGACCCGCCGGCTTAGGGGCATCTGACCGGTAGTCTCGACTTAAGGAGCACTGTATTAGACGCTTTCTTTGTAGCTTGGTCATAAACCAATGAAAACTTATCAAAAATTTGTGTCCGGATATCGGAGCGACCCGTAGAGTTTTTCACCTTGTCATCTATTAAGGGCTCCGTCACATCTGATTAACTCCAAATTAGCCACTGTTAAGCCACAGCTCTTGGAAGGTGATCTGCGTAAGACATAGCATCTAGCATCTAAATTCACTCTGTTTGAAGAAATTGCCGTCTCAATTGTGTCCGAGCAAATTGTGAATGACAAGGACAGCTCTAGATCCTCAGCCTGCTCATCCAAACGCAGAGGAACTCTCTGTACATCTTCCCCGACCGTTTTAAATGAACGTGGTCCAACAAACGATAATTTTACGGAAGATGATGACAAGACACCGCCTTTCTTCTTCCCACTGGAAAGTTTGAATATGGTGTCGTCTAAATGGCCGAAGGCCTGCGACACCTGTCTAGACTGAACCGAAAAAAGACAGGACCTCCTCCTTTGTCCAGATAAAGTCTGTGTCCAACAACGCCAGTAGTTTCTTCCTAGTAGTCACAGCGTTCTGATTCGCCTGAACAAATTCAGGGTAGTACTGATGGATTAAATCCATTGCAATCTTGTGCTGTTCCAAAAGGGAAGGGTAATCTTCCTCCATATCCCTTTCACCATCCGATTGAATCAGTTGAGATTCACGGTCAGCGGCATCTGAACGTGCAGATGACTGGATCGACCCAGCACCATCCGACAGCTCAGGTTCTGAGACTACCGTAGACTGCTCCTGCACTTCCTGGGATGCTGCGATGAGTTGCGCAATCTGCGACAGCAAGTCCATTACAGAGGCCTGAGGAGCAGCGGTCTTCTGTTTCTTGGCTGCTCCTGGGACGGTGTGTCCGAGATGGCTCTTTTCTCTGGACGTCCTGATAAATGAGGTCTCGTCTCCTTAGCTACCAGATGGTCTAACTTCAAAGGCGATAAGTGGTCCCTTCTCGGCGATGCAGGCTGGATATCCGAAGTCGTGTACTTAAGGTGTGGTCGTGTGTGCTTTGAAGATGCCGATGTAGAAACCGTAACTGTAGCTGAGGCCGGCTGCGAACTATATGGAGCGTCCCAGACGGGAGGCATGGACATATGCTCTGACTGACGCAAGTTTCTAATCACAACATCTGGCCCCAGATGTTGTTGGGAAAGAGAGGCATCATTAAAACTGAGATTTAAAAGCACAGATGTCAGTCTGTTACTGACAGAAGGGCCAAACAAAGAATGATGGTTGGCACCAATTTCGGTGTCTTTCTGGATACTGCGCATGCGCAGTTTGCAAAAGTATGGAGGACCAGTTAGGACATGATTTTTTCGGTTTTGCATGCAAATTTTGGGGATTGGGGGGAGGGGGAAAATTTGTGTATGGCCCTGGATATTTTTGAGTTAGCACCAGCTAGTCTGGGCCATTGGTTGTTGTATAAGGTATAAAAATATAGTCCGTCAACAATTTCCGAACAGATTTTCATTTTCCGCACGGTTCAGTGTTGCTGTAGATGGGAATTACATAGAACAGGCCTGTAATAAAAGTTAATACTGTCAGTTGACCAAATTAAAGCTGTGTATTAAACTTTATTTCCATTAACCTTTTACCAAACAAATTATCTGGATCTGCATCCATAATTTCCAAATTGAGCATTTGAAAAAATATTATTTTTCAAAAACTTCCACAAAACCATATCAGATGACCCCTCATTTTCAAGCTAGTTCCAATGAGGGATTACATAATATGGTTTCGCTGAAGTTTCTTGAAAAATTTTGAAAAAAATTAAAATTACAAACTTTGATATCTTGTGTGTTGGGTGAATGGTTAACAGGAAGCAAAAACTAAATTAAGCCTCTCAAAATGATATGCTGATACTTTTGTGTAATCAATAATGAAAATCCTTCATTTGATAAGGTATTTAATGAGAAAAGTGGTTTATTTTACCATCTCTGAAAAGAAAAAACAGTTTTCAGGTGGGAATGGAGAGGGGGGGGGGGGGGGGGACCAGGTCCATCCTGCTAGACCAAGAGCTGAAAATTTGCTGGTGTTTCTATATGCCTTTTCATTTGTAAATTATAAATTCAGCGGAACTCTCTGTTAACTCTTTACCTAATGAACTGGTCGCATCTGCTCACATAATTTAGAAATTGAGCAGCTGAAAAAAACATCATTTTCGTCACAGGATACAGATTTGTTGACATTTTTTAAAGAAATTGAAAAAATAATATTTAAAATATTAAATTTTAATACCTGTGCGTTGGGTAAAGGAAGGGTTAACTGATAAGGCACTTTGTCAGGGAAAAATATTCAAATATCAAAAGAAGTTAAAAAATTTATAGTAATTTATATATTTTTTATACTTACCAATGACCCAGACTTAGCTGGTGCTAACTCCAACAAAACCAGGGCCAAACACAAATTTTGCCCCCCAATCCCCAAAATTTGCATCCAAAACAAAAAGAAATCATGTCCTAAAGGACCTCCATACTATGCCTCCACTGCGCATGCGCAGTGACGCAGACATCCCGGAATTGGCGCCAATTATCATTCTTACTGGCAGTGCCTGGTCAGCGCTATGTACTCAGCGGGGAGGCAAGAGTTCCCAACTCCAGGGAGGGCCATCCCCGTCTGGGTCATTGGTAAGTATAAAAAATATATAAATTACTAAAAATTTTTTAACATTTTTATACTGTACCAATGACCCAGACTTAGCTGAATAGTAAACAGGCTGGAGGGCCTAGGACATAGAGGAAAATCCAATAAGCTCAACTATATAGTAAAGAGGTAACCCCTTAAGGAGAAAAGGAGTATTAGGCTTTACATGTATCTTTCTTATTTAATATTAAATTAGAAAGATACACTACCCTTAATAATTGAGCACAATAACATTCATGTTCTCTATTAACATCCAGTATAACCCTTATACTAATTATTTTTAAAGCAAGCCAATAAATAAAGTAGTCCAGAGAATTGAGACTCTTTATAGTCATTTAAAAGTGTCCGAGTATTGTATATTAAAGCCCGTTTGACACTTGACATATACAAATGCTTCACACCGAGCTACACTTTAAAAATAAGACATGAATGAATTTTAACATTAATATTACACTTTAAAACCATCCCGGAAGCGACTCAGAAATACTGACTTGGAGGAGGCATTCCCTTGCTTTTCACTATAAAGCAGGTGACCTAAGGGAACACCCGCCCTCCCCCCCCCCCCTTCCCCTTGCCCTGGGTCAAATAGCCCAGAGCGAAGAGGGCAGCCGGACAGAGTCACTGCCGGAACAGAAAGCCTGCATAACTATAGTTGCAACTGTTTAGTGGACGACATTCTGAGCAACAGATAACGGACCTAAACAATGCAGGTCTCCAGAAATGGACTCAATATTTCTGAGATAAAAATTCGTAAATGTGGATGGCTGAGACCAATAAGCAGCCTTCATTAAGTCTGTAATAGCAACACTATTAGCATAAGCCCAGGAAGTAGAAAGAGCTCTTACTTCATGAGCAGAAATCTTAAGCACAGACTGCTGAGAAGAAGATAAATCTTCATAAGCAGTACGGATAGTTAACTGAATCCATCTAGCAATAGAATGGACTGAAATGTCCTTTCTATTAGGCATCAAAGACAGAAAGAAACGTTTCCGTCCCTTTCTGATAAACTGAGATCTCTGTTTATAGATACGTAATGCTCTAACAGGACAGAGTAAAGGCCTACGCCCGTCTGAAGACGGAAGAGCCTTAATAACAATAGGTTCCGGATATTTATTAGGAGCCTGATTCTTAGCTAAAAAACCCACATTAGTAGTGAAGGTGATAGTGTTCCCAACACTACGATAATGAGAATCATCCACCGATAGTGCATGAAGCTCACTGACTCTTCTGGCAGAAGAGAAAGCTAAGAGAAAAGCTGTCTTATAAGACAAGAATTTGAAATCTACTGTCCCAAGAGGTTCAAATGGCTTTTCCTTCAATTTAAGGAGAACCCAAGCTAAATTCCACTTAGGAATTAATCTAAGAGTTCTGGGTCTATTTATCGAAAAGTTTCTAACCAACTTCGATAAAGAGACATTAGATCCAATTTGTAAACTATCATGATGTGCATAGGTATCAGATAACATAGATCTATAACCCTTTATAGTAACAGGCTGCAGTTTGATTTCGTCAAACAAGTATACTAGAAAGTTTGCAATGTCTGGTATAGAGGGATCAAATATATCTACAGAATGATCCCTACACCAACGACGAAAAACCTTCCACTTAGCCGCATAGTTTAGCGAAGAGGAGGTCCTCCTACAGTTAGAAATCGCGTCCACTGCTCGTCCTGTAAAGTGCTTGCCATGCAAGAAGACCGCACAACGGAAAAACGTGAAGGTTGAGACCTTGCGGGTTGTGATGGAGTTGGCGCGATTTCCCCTGCGAAAGAAGATCCTCTCGTGGAGGAAGCTTCCGCGGTAGGTCCCACAACAGACACCTGAGTAGATTTATCCACGGTCTCTGTGGCGACAGAGATGCTACCAACAGAATCTTTCATTGAGATTGTTTTATCTTTAGCAATACTTGTTGAATTAACGGCGCTGGAGGATACGCATATCCTATCATTCCGTCCCAAGGGATCGACAGAGCGTCTACTGCAAATGCTCTTGGATCCGGACACGGCGACACATACGTCTGCAACTGATTGTTGAGATGTGTCGCAAATAAGTCTGTCATTGGCCGTTCCCATTGGTAGCAAATCTGATTGAATACTTGTTTGTTGAGAGTCCACTCCGACGGCAACAAGCGACCCTTTCGTGAAAGGGAGTCTGCTAGCACATTCAGACGACCCGGTATGTGACGGACCGAAAGAAGAACGTGATGTTCTAGCGCAAACAGAAGGATTCTTTCCGTTAGATTGAACAACGGAACTGAATGAGTGCCTCCCTGATTCCGTTTATACGCCACTACTGTCGTATTGTCAGATAGGATTTGGACATGAGCATCGTGAATAATGTCCATCCAGTGACGTAACGCAAGCCAAATTGACATCATTTCCTTGATGTTTATGTGCTTGCACAGGAATTGCGGATCCCAAAGACCCTGGCATCTCGAATCCGTTGGGATTAATGATGCACCCCAACCTGTTTGACTGGCATCCGTCATAACGGTAAAACTCGGATCCGGCAACTGCAGCGGAACTCCTTGAGTTAACCACTGAATGTTTGCCCAAGTCTGAATCTCTTGTTTCACTTGATCTGACAAGAGAACGTCTACATCGAGCGAATGAATTTTCACACTCCAATTCTGAGTCAAGAAAATTTGAAGAGGACGTGTGCGTAACCGCCCCATCGGAATGAGATCCGCGGCGGCTCCGCACAGACCTATCAGTCTCATAAATTCTCTCGCCGTGAATTTGTCTGCGTGCAGACAATAGCGAGCGTAACAACTGACTAATTTCGCTCTGGTTAACGGCAGACGAACGAGATTGTTGTGCGTCTCGAAGCTCATTCCCAGATGAGTGAATGACTTGGACGGCACCAGATCCGACTTCTCCTCGTTTACTATAAAACCGAGACGTCGGAGCAATAGAAGATTCTGAACATCGTTCTGAAGTGTTAACTCGTTGCCGTACCTCTGAAGAATGTCGTCCAGGTAGGCCGACGTTACCGCAGACGAATGAGCTCGGAAGTAGATCATTACCGAGTTCATTACCCGAGTGAAAGCCCAGGGTGCTAGATTCAATCCGAAGCACATCGCCCGGAATTGATACACCACTCCTAGGACTGCGAAGCGTAGATACTTTCGGAATGTCGGATGTACCATGACGTGAAAGTACGCATCTTTGAGATCTATGCTCGTTGCATAATTGTTCACCCGAATACTCGCTCTGACCGATCGAATCGTCTCCATATAAAACTTTGGAGCGACGATCAGCTTGTTTATCCAGCTCAAATCTATGACTGGACGGAACGAGCCGTCTGGTTTCGGAACCAGAAACAGATGGCTGTAGAATCCCGGAGATTCCTGGTTTTCTTCGACCTCTACCGCGTTCTTCATTAAAAGAGACTGCACCTCTGATAACAGAGCGTCTCTTTTCTGCGGATTTGACGGAAGATGAGTCCACTTTGGACTTCGAGTTAATGGAGGCTTTCGTTTGAAGGATATCTTTAGACCTTCTGAAGTCACTCCTCTCACCCAAGGGTCGTCCGTAATCGACGCCCATTCTTGTGAAAAGCTCGACAACCTTCCGCCAACCGGAACGCGATAGGGGTTTAAGCCATCACCTCCTGGACCTGCGAGGCCTGCGGTAGGAGAAACCACGTCTTCCACGACCCGCACCTCGCCCCGTCGACCTCGGGGCGTCCGACCGATTGTCCCGGCCTGAAGGACGTCCCGAACGAGAGTCGCTATCCTGACGGTCTCTCGAATAAGACCAAGAGGACGCACCGGAACCTCTTTTGGAACCTCTCTTGGGCGCATTAGACCCAGAAGTGCCTGTCTTATTCGTGTCTGCTGTATCCGACTTCTTAGGAGCAGATTTGAACAACAGAGAATCCTTAGCTTTCTTTGTAATTTTATCATAAATAGCGGAAAGCTTGCCATCAAAGAGAAGTTCTCCTGAGACTGAAGTGACTCTAAGAGAGTTCTTCACCTTAGAATCCACTAGTGTGGATGTAGCTAGGGCTGCGTCACGTCTAACCAACTCCAGATTTGCCACTGAAAGGGCGGAGTTACACGTGGAATAAGCTACTGCCCTTGAAAGAAGTCTTAAAGAGGATTGTATATCCTGAAACTCTTTCCCCTGAAGGCGCAGTGATAACGCCTTAGTAAGGTGATCTGCGTAAGATAAGGCATCTAAATTGGCTCTGTTAGACGCAATAGCTGTTAACAACACCGCGGTTGGAATAGAAGCTGACGACGGTAATGATAGCTCTAAGTCTTCCGCCTCATCGTCCATACGCAGAGGAACTCTCGGTATACCCTGTCCTGCCGTATCGAATTTATTCCTTGCATTAATGAAAGGCAGGTTGAGAGTATTAGCGGACAAGAAACCTGCTTTCCCCGTCCTGGAAGCAAGTTTAAATATAGCGTCGTTCAATAATTCAAATGTTCTTGCAACATTATTGGACTGCGACGGAAACTCGGGAGCGATGTCCCTGAACCGCTCAAAAAATTCAGAGTCCAATGACGCTATAATTCTCTTGTCCGGAAGCGCAGCAGTCTGGCCCGACGGAACAACTTGAGGGAGAAAGTGCCGGATAAAGTCCACAGCAGCTTTATGTTGTTCCGAAAGGGATAGCTCCAAGTCATCCGTATCCCTTTCACCATCCGGTCGGACCTCATGATGTTCCCGGTCGTCCGCCCCCGATGCTTCGGCGGAGCGTACCGACCCAGCGCCGTCGGATAATTCTCGATCCGACACCGTTTCTGTCGGCTGCTGGGATGCTGCGATAAGCTGTGCTATCTGCACAAGAATGTCCGACGTCGAGACCTGCGGAGGCGCAGTCTTTCGCTGCTTCGCCGAGGGCAGCTCCGCATCAGATGGCTCCCACATACTTTTCCTATGCGAACGTCCGGAGTCCATCGGTCTCGAATCCCTGGCTGCCGGATGGTGTGACCTGGTCGCCGAAGAATCCTTCATCGGCGAAGCTGGTAATATATCGGCGGTCACGCAGCCAAGGTGCGGTCGTGTGCGCTGACGAGAAGAGGAAGCCTTAACAGTCTCTGCGGACTGCTTATACAACGGAGCGTCCCGAGCGACGGACGTATGCTCCGCTAAAGACACATTTTGTACCACAACATCTGGTCCCAGATGTTGTTGTACGAGAGAGGGGCCTCTCTCGCTCGCGGCCCGGCTGGACCTGGACGAGCTAGGAACCGGACTCAAAGGCTTCCTCCGTTCTCGCTTACTATCCGCCGTCACTGGGTGTGCATCTATTATGTTTATAGTGCTCGCATCACCCAAAATTTCCTCGTGGACCGCATTGGACGAACTCGGCTGCCGAACCATTCGGTGAATGGACGCTACACCGGGCGAGCTAGCGGACAACATTTGTCTAATCTCCATGAGCACTTTTGCCGCTAGCTCTGAATTCATTTGTGACGACGGACGCACACTTGTAGAAGATAACATGGAAACATCACCCTGTTCTGGTTCCTCTGAAATAGAAACTGAGAGAGTAGAGTGACCTTGCGGAGAAAGAGCCGGCATCGCTCTTTCTCCAGAAACAACATATCGTGACACACGTTTCCAATGTTTCTCATCCCAATATTCACATATAGAACAGGGATTAATGCGAGAACACTGACTACAATTAATACAATGATCATGAAAGTCAGAGGAAGATTTCTTCCTATTACAATTTGAACAACGTCCCTTCATTGTGAAAGAACAACAATAAGTCCTAGTTACTCGCAAAAACCCCTGACACAAAGATACATAATAACATGATCCATTAATAAATGAAAAAACAATTGCAAAACAAAATAATTTTGAAAAAATATTTTTTCAGCGAAGCCCAAGTTGCTGAAAAGTAACGTTGAGCCCCGATGGATCCGATGGCAAAGTGTGGTCAAAAATTTTAAATTTATATTAAATAATTAATGAGACACTTACGGATAATATTAATGTATCTTATAGTGAGATAAACTACAGCAAAGGCAAACAGCCCCCCTCAAAAAAGGCTGTTGCCAATGAAAACAAACAGTGTAAAAACACCAGAAAACATGACTCCAGGCACTGAAAAAACTGGCCTGGAATCAGTCATCAATTACACTCTATCTGATGCAAAACAGAGACTCCCAGAGGAGAATCTGCAGAACATCAGATGGAAGATGCAGAACACAAACGTTATACACCCATGGGTGAAAACGTAACTATGGGGAAAATAACAGAAAACATTCTGTAACCAAGCAACTCTCCCAGGAAATTTTAGAAATGAAATTTCTCAAAAATATGCCAAAAGCATGGGAGAATTGCAAGGGGGGACTTTAGAAGGCTAGGGGAGAGGAAACACTGAATAAGCAGTGCAACAATTAGCAAGAATGACAACAAGAGGCCCATGCCTCGAAAATAGGCAACTTAACATAATTTCATCAAAAAATTTTAAGTACAGCCCTGATTATTTTTTGTCACTTCTTTTTCCTCTCCTCCTTCTATCCTCCTTAGAATCACATTTTCTCCAAAAATTACGTGTCTGGCATCCTTTAAACTGAGATTTACAAGCACAAAGATCAGTGAGATGTTGACTGATGAAGGGCCAAACAGAGAATGATAATTGGCGCCAATTTCGGGACGTCTGCGTCACTGCGCATGCGCAGTAGAGGCGTAGTATGGAGGTCCTTTAGGACATGATTTCTTTTTGTTTTGGATGCAAATTTTGGGGATTGGGGGGCAAAATTTGTGTTTGGCCCTGGTTTTGTTAGAGTTAGCACCAGCTAAGTCTGGGTCATTGGTACAGTATAAAAATATCAATTTACGGGAATGTTATCATTTCCATTGTGTTCTGGTGAGAAACTGCATTCATTCTACAGCACTCTGTCAAACAAGACATAATAGGCCAAACACTTCTGTTGAATGTTCTGTGAACAAATAGGTCTATAAAGGTTAGAACTGAAGTTGTTGCTAACAGATCACGAGACTTTCAATCACTAGGAATTTACTCTACAACCTTTATGTAGTTAACATATCTAATTTGTATAGAAAGTATTGCAAATGGTTAGGAGTTTGGAAGTTATTTGCAATCAACAGAATTATTCAGTTGAAAATTATCCAATTAAATGGGCCCATTGTATCTGATGGGTGAAGAAGTCTCCCCTCTTAAGAAAAATTTCAGTAATAACCTGTGCTCCCTGTATCATGAATAAAAGGAATGACATGAATCAATTATATTTACATCAGACCACCATGTTCAGAAGTGAAGTGAAGGTACGGTGTAATCCAATCAGAATTTTTTAAGCCTTGGCACACTGATATCAAAATACAGAAATTTCATGCCACAATGCATCTAGGAATTTAAACAATTAAGCACAGTGAGCTCTGTCAAACAAGAATGATTTGGTTCAAATTTATAGTTGCATTAGGACCCACAAAGTAGATCTTTTGTTTCTCGGGACATTTTTTGTAAAATTGCATGTGGGCGGGCATTTTTTTATTTTTGTAATTATTTCTTTGCCATTAAAAGTTAATGTTCTTGGTTTGTTTTATGTTTTAGGCCTCATAATCTACAGAATAGCATGGGTGGTGGTGTATTTCATCCACTGAGTGCAAAAAGGCTTTGCAATGCTAAAGCATTGCAAAGTCTTGTTGCACTCAAGGAACAAATTTATCAATTTTATCAACTTGGGTAAAATATCAGACATAAACCATTTAATTTTTATTTTTAAAGTCTGCATTGGTTATAAAAAGAGAGCATGTGACAGCCAAAGTGACCATGCGGGAGGTCCTGAGAAACAAGACTTTTATCTTTTTTTAGGCCTTATGACAAAAAACTGCAATTTGAAATTCCAATAAATCAAAATCAGTGTACAGAGGGTCAATTGGAATATTATTGAACTATTTTACACTATTTTTTTTAAACCAGAATATTTCACATTTAATGGCCCATGCAATGTTTATCTCAATTTCCTAACTAGAGACTGTCTATAATAAAAATCACTTTTTAATAAGTGCTCATAAAATTCTCATTTATAAGGCCAAAAAAATGATTTTGGTTCACAGGCTTGAATCGATGAAGGAGGGAGGGAGGGAGGATTTTATTTGTATTTTTCATGTTTTATGAATTTCTGTCTTGAGTAAAAGAATAAAAGTATGGAATATATTTGTGCAGTTTGAGCTTAATTTAGATGAATTTCTTTCGCTTTTGGCTCATGCATTTCTCAGATCCAGCACACTTGAAACAAATTTGTTTTATCAGAATACAGACTTTTTTTCTTTTTTTTGTACAAATTTGCATATAATTTCAAAAGAGATGTATACAATTCTAAGAGATGTGTATTTGAATAGATATTTGTTTCTTAATCTATCTTGGTTGTTGTCAAATAAATAAATCTATCTGCATATTTTCATTCTTTACTCTTTATCATTGAACTGATGCAGAACCCCATACTTAATAATGCAATGTTAACGTCTAGAATCCACCATAGTGCTCTCTGACTGACTGACATTAATACCCTGTATCATAGGCGTACACACCCTTTGTTCATTCCATGACAGTCTCAGCTGAGCTCAATTGAACATACTGTCGGTGCTCCACAGATGGGCACGCAGGCAAGCGCCTCAACAGGACCCTATTATACACTAGGTACGGATTGCGTAGTACTGGTGAACATTCCCAACGTTCACAGGTGGCACGTGATTCAACATCGCAGAGTCACACACTCAAACTTTGCTGATCGCACACCAGCCACTACTACGAAAAGCACCCGAATCAATTGATGAGTGGTCACCTTGGATGAATCAATTGATGAGTGGTCACCCATCCAAGGATTAACCGGGCTTGACGTTGCTTAACTTCGGTGATCTAACGAGAACCGGTCTTGTTTCGCCAATACTTATGTCGGTGGTGTATTAAATCTTAAACATATTAACTTCCAAACCATTTTCCATACTTTCTGCACAAATTAAACAAGTTAATTGTACATAGGTTGTAGAGTAAAGTCCTGGTGATTGAGAATCTTGTGATCTGTTGACAACTCAAGTTCAAACCTTTATAGTTTTACTTGATCTCAGAACATTCAACAGAAGTCTGGTCTGGCAGATTTGTCAAGATGCCAAATCAATACTCCAGAAATGTGTATTTTGTAACTGATTCTAACTCATTATTTCTGATATGCTGTTGGGAACCTGCTGTGCTAAGAGGGTTTGATTTGACAGGCAGATAGGTAGATTAACTTGCTGAGAAAACATCCATTTGCTGGTGTTTGTTTCCGATAAATCAATTCAAAGAAAAAAAAAAAACACATTAAAGCTCTGCACACTGATGGCGAGATATCAAAATTCTAACCTGCAAATTTTTCCACAGAGCAAATGCAAAATTTAGCCAATTCAGTCTTGTATAACAGAGCTCAATGAGCTCTGCCAAACAAGAGTTAATTGATTAACTGGTTGAGTGCTAGAAGCCACTATCAGGACTTTAAAAAAGGATGGCAACAGGGCAAAAGCCAATGTTTTCCTTGCTCATGTTTCATATTCAATCAAACGCAAATACTATTTTGTCGATATAAATATGCTCTATTACAAATTATTGGAGAAATAATTTGTAATAAAACAAATTTTCACGAACAAATTTGGACCACCAAAATAAATCTAGCCCTCAACCAGGTAAAATCCTAGCTGCACTATAGGAAACTGTGCTCTTGAAATTTTGACTATTAAATCACTGGAGTGCAGGGGATTAAGAAGCACAACCAACATTTCTGCTGGTCGACTTCATTGTGTGAACAGGAAGCTCATCAGTGGAAACTAGGCTTGTGTTCACTAAAATAATTTAATGTTTGTTTTGTTTTATTAGGGTTTAATGACATTTTCAACAGCAAGGGCCATGGCATATTGGGCAGTGTTATGGGTGGGGGAAGCTGGAGAACCCAGAGAGAACCATAGAGCAATGGTGAGCAACTGTCAGACTCCCCAACATATTAACTCTGCACAAGCAGGGTTAGCAGTGGTTAAAGACAAAAGGACCATCGGTGTGCAGAATGTCTTAGTACACGGAGCCAACATGCCCCCACATGGGCAATCATGATTAAGTGTCTTGCCCTAGGACACAGCACAGTTACCATTGTTCAATGCTCTAACCAGTAAGCCACCATGCACCCGGATAATTTAATGAAGTTATCATTATGCAGGGTGTCAGGTAGTTAGAAATTGACTGTATTCACTCTAAAAAGTAAATATTAACGGTAACATCCTGGCTGGCCTCAAAATAAGACATCTGACATTTGCAGAAGAGGGTGAATTTGATCATGCTATCCCATACAGTGGACCAATTTATCCTCTGGGTACCTTGTTCTGTTTAGCTTTAAGACCCTGGTTCAGATTGAGGTTCACAGAGGGTAAATTTAGTGATGCTACCCTGCTGTGCAGGGTAGCATCACTAAATTCACCCTCTGGGGACCTGATTTTGCAGATGTCAGTCTGCTTATTTTCTGGCTTGCATCCTAGTGAAACTATAAGACTCTATTTCAAAGATCTTTTCTAGGTTTTCTTGCAGAAATCTGTCCACATCCCCATACCAACCTATTTTTGTCAAATGCTACTGAACAAACTGCACTTTGCTTGTGACGTCCACACAATAATATGGTCAGTCAAATATACCATTTAACAAATGTAAACAACATTAATACACTGCATTTTATCTATTATTTTACACTTATAACATAGATACCTTCATCAAACATGCCCTGAGCCATACTGTCGTCCCCAAGAAACATTCTCCTTGCTAGGTTGCGGCGATACCAGGCTTTTGGAAAGGATAAAATCTCTGTAAGTCTCCTCATATCATATTTGAAAGATGCTGTACCAATATCACAAGTAGCTGAAAAGGAAAGATACTGATAAAATAAGACCAATCTCAATGAATATAAAAGTACTTTTCAAAAAACTTCCTTCAAATAATCAATGTTAAATAACAGAACCAACATGGACACATTTTGAGAAACAAGGAATGATGGAGTATTTTCCTTCAACAGTTCCTTTTTATTTATTTATTTTTTTATTTATTTATTTATAAGTACTTAAGGTCACATATTTCTAAAGGCTAATCATGACTGCAACCTGGACATAAAGTCAAGTTTAGCAAATTGTTTTTACACATGTTGTTCATAGTGGAAGACTTTCATCGCAATCACTGGTTACTTGGTCCTCATACAAATAAAACAGAGCTTGTTTACCACAATAAACAAGCAATGCCTCACTTCCCAGGGTTTGGGAGACATCAATACCTACAATCATTTACTTTTTTTCTAACGAATCGGCATCCTCCTCCTGTTTATATACAAATTGAGCAAATGAAAGGAAAAAAACAACATATCAGGTGACTTCTCATTGGAACAGGCTCATTCAGCTCTTTCCAATGAGGAGTCACAAGATATGGTTTTGTTGAAATTTGTTGAAAAATTTGAAAGAATACTATTTAAAATAACAGATTTTGATATTGTGTGGGTTTGATAAAGGGTTAACTGGTAGAGTATTCGATTACTTTCAGTGAACAAAATTTGTTCTAATGTTTTACAGGGGTTTAATGACACGTTCCACAGCCAGAATCACATTGTGTCAGACAGTTTTACCTTATAATAATTCAATTTTCTTTAATGATATCCAATTTGCTTGTATATAATCAGCTGAGGTTAGTATCATGTCCATTTGTGAAATACAAAATTATGGGCATGTCCAACACCACAATTAAATGGTAATCACTACAGGTGGGCTGTTAGCTGGTATTCACATGGGTTGTTCACATTGGCTTTTCTCTTCAGTATTCAAGACTGCTTGTATTAACCTATGTTGAAAATAATAAAACTGTTACATGCACGGGTACATTATAATACAAGCAAACACTCTGAATTAAATCATAAGAATTGAAATGAATTATTATCTGGTGCGTTGTCAGGATATGGATGTGGGATGGGTGTGTTAAGTTTCAACGTAACGAGGGTGCGGTGGCACAGTAGGTAGAGGTGCAGTCTGCAAGTCAAGACAGGTCCTCGGTTCGAATCCCACCTGTGGCAACTGCGTTGTGTCCTTGGGCATGACACTTCACCCCCATTGCCCACGTGGGGATGGTGGCATTGTATACTAAGGCTTACTGCAAGTCGATGGTGCACCTGTTCCTTACAGAATTTGACTTGTGGATAAGAGCCTTTTCATTTCACTGTCCTTCTTTTATCAAGTTTATTTACACAAATTAAAGTTCATCTACAGCCACAGTCTAGTTATGTTACTGAAGAGCTGCAAGAAAATTTCTCTTTTGTTCTTTTCTCCATTCATGATTCAATTTATTTATTGGTGTTTAAAGTCATATTGAACCCTCCTCACCATTACTTAATCATTCTTGTGTTAGTCATAAAATAATATGGGAACCACAATGGTTCACTTATGTCTAACTGACTCCATTATGCCACTACGGGCGGAGAAGGACGTGAAGAATAAAAACTTCCCCTGATAAAGAAGGTCCTTTCGTGGAGGAATCTTGCGGGGAACGTCCCATAACAGACACCTGATAAGACTAATCCAAGGTTTCTGTGACGACAGAGGTGCTACTAGTAGATTCACAACGAGACTGTTTGATCTTAAACATAATCTACTGAGTCAATAGAATTGGAGGATACGCATATCCTATCATTCATCCCCATGAGATCGACAGAGCATCTACTGCGTACGCTCAATGGTCTGGGCATGGCAACACGACCGACGGCAACTAATTGTTCCAGTGCGTCGCAAACAGATCTATCATGGGGTGATCTCTCTGGTAGCAAATCTGTCCAAATACTCGCTTGTTGAGCGTCCACTCCAATTGCAACAGGCGACTTTTCCGAGAGAGCGAGTCTGCTAGTACGTTCAGACGACCCAGTATATGATGGATAGAAAGTTGAACATGATGATTTATGACGTATAGGAAAATCTTCTCCGTTAGTTGGCATAACGGAAATGAATGGGTGCTGCCCTAGTTCCTGATGTACGCTACTACTGTCGAGTTGTCCGACCAAATTGAACATGGACGTCCATTAGTATGCGAGTCCACCGTTGTAGCGCTAGCCATATTGACATCATCTCCTGATGTTTATGTGTTTCTTCTGGAACCGAAGGTCCCAAAGACCCTGACACTTCAAATCTGTGGGACTCAGGGTCACACGCCCAACCCGTCTGTCTCGCATCCGTCATAATCGTGAAAGCCGGATCCGGCAGTAGCAGCGGAAAAGACTTGTACGGAGCTAGATCCGACTTTTTCTCATTTACGATGAAACCGAGACATTGGAGTAATAGAAGCAGACTCTGAACATCGTTCTGAAGAATAATTCTGTTGCCATACCCCTGTAGAAGGTCATCCAAGTTAGCCGACGTTACTGCAGACGAATGAGCTCGAAAGTACGACATTACCAAGTTCATTATTCGAGTGAACGCCCAGGGAACCAGATTCAGACCAAAGCATATTGCTCTGAACTGATACACCTTCCCCTGTATGGCGAACCGCAGGTACTTTTAGAATGCCGGATGTACCAGGACATGAAAGTACGCATCCTTAGATCTATGCTTGCCGCATAGTCGATCACTCGAACGCTCGCTTTTACAGGCCGAATGGACTCCATAAAAAAATTTTTGGAACCATGATAAGCTTCTATTACCGGTCGGAACGAGCCGTCTGGCTTCGGTATGGGGAACAGGTGACTTTAAAAATCTTGAGAATCCTGATTCTCGACGACCTGTATTGCTTCCTTGATAAGAGAGCTTCTACCTCTGGTAGGAGAAACTCTCTTATGCAAGAATTTCATGGAAAATTTGTTCAATGCAGACAATTTGTTAGTGGGGATTTTGCTCGGAATGATAGCCGTAAGCCGTCCGAGACTACACTTCTCACCCACCAATCTTCCGTGATTGTTATCCAGTTTCTTGCAGAGCTTGATAACCTTCCACCAACTGGCCAGCAATAGAGGTCTAAACCATCACCTGTATGACCTGCGAGGCTTACGGGAGGAGGAACCACATCCTGCCTGCGAAAAACCTCGTCTCGTCAGAGGGTTTCTTATACCCTCGTGAGGAGTTTCCTTTTGACGATTTTTGTCTGGAACGCCCTCCTTTACTCTTGTCTGCTGAAGCGGGTCGTGACTTCAAAAGCAGAGCACTAGAGCACTAGACGCTAGAATAACGAAAGCTAGTCATCAAAAGTTAAAAAATTTATAGTAATTTATATATTTTTTATACTTACCAATGACCCAGACTTAGCTGGTGCTAACTCCAACAAAACCAGGGCCAAACACAAATTTTGCCCCCCAATCCCCAAAATTTGCATCCAAAACAAAAAGAAATCATGTCCTAAAGGACCTCCATACTACGCCTCTACTGCGCATGCGCAGTGACGCAGTTGTCCCGAAATTGGCGCCAATTATCATTCTTACTGGCAGTGCCTGGTCAGCGCTATGTACTCAGCGGGGAGGCAAGAGTTCCTAACTCCAGGGAGGGCCATCCCCGTCTGGGTCATTGGTAAGTATAAAAAATATATAAATTACTATAAATTTTTTAACATTTTTATACTGTACCAATGACCCAGACTTAGCTGAATAGTAAACAGGCTGGAGGGCCTAGGACATAGAGGAAAATCCAATAAGCTCAACTATATAGTAAAGAGGTAACCCCTTAAGGAGAAAAGGAGTATTAGGCTTTACATGTATCTTTCTTATTTAATATTAAATTAGAAAGATACACTACCCTTAATAATTGAGCACAATAACATTCATGTTCTCTATTAACATCCAGTATAACCCTTATACTAATTATTTTTAAAGCAAGCCAATAAATAAAGTAGTCCAGAGAATTGAGACTCTTTATAATCATTTAAAAGTGTCCGAGTATTGTATATTAAAGCCCGTTTGACACTTGACATATACAAATGCTTCACACCGAGCTACACTTTAAAAATAAGACATGAATGAATTTAAACATTAATATTACACTTTAAAACCATCCCGGAAGCGACTCAGAAATACTGACTTGGAGGAGGCATTCCCTTGCTTTTCACTATAAAGCAGGTGACCTAAGGGAACACCCGCCCCCCCCCCCCCCCTTCCCCTTGCCCTGGGTCAAATAGCCCAGAGCGAAGAGGGCAGCCGGACGGAGTCACTGCCGGAACAGAAAGCCTGCATAACTATAGTTGCAACTGTTTAGTGGACGACATTCTGAGCAACAGATAACGGACCTAAACAATGCAGGTCTCCAGAAATGGACTCAATATTTCTGAGATAAAAATTCGTAAATGTGGATGGCTGAGACCAATAAGCAGCCTTCATTAAATCTGTAATAGCAACACTATTAGCATAAGCCCAGGAAGTAGAAAGAGCTCTTACTTCATGAGCAGAAATCTTAAGCACAGACTGCTGAGAAGAAGATAAATCTTCATAAGCAGTACGGATAGTTAACTGAATCCATCTAGCAATAGAATGGACTGAAATGTCCTTTCTATTAGGCATCAAAGACAGAAAGAAACGTTTCCGTCCCTTTCTGATAAACTGAGATCTCTGTTTATAGATACGTAGTGCTCTAACAGGACAGAGTAAAGGCCTACGCCCGTCTGAAGACGGAAGAGCCTTAATAACAATAGGTTCCGGATATTTATTAGGAGCCTGATTCTTAGCTAAAAAACCCACATTAGTAGTGAAGGTGATAGTGTTCCCAACACTACGATAATGAGAATCATCCACCGATAGTGCATGAAGCTCACTGACTCTTCTGGCAGAAGAGAAAGCTAAGAGAAAAGCTGTCATATAAGATAAGAATTTGAAATCTACTGTCCCAAGAGGTTCAAATGGCTTTTCCTTCAATTTAAGGAGAACCCAAGCTAAATTCCACTTAGGAATTAATCTAAGAGTTCTGGGTCTATTTATCGAAAAGTTTCTAACCAACTTCGATAAAGAGACATTAGATCCAATTTGTAAACTATCATGATGTGCATAGGTATCAGATAACATAGATCTATAACCCTTTATAGTAACAGGCTGCAGTTTGATTTCGTCAAACAAGTATACTAGAAAGTTTGCAATGTCTGGTATAGAGGGATCAAATATATCTACAGAATGATCCCTACACCAACGACGAAAAACCTTCCACTTAGCCGCATAGTTTAGCGAAGAGGAGGTCCTCCTACAGTTAGAAATCGCGTCCACTGCTCGTCCTGTAATGTGCTTGCCATGCAAGAAGGACCGCACAACGGAAAAACGTGAAGGTTGAGACCTTGCGGGTTGTGATGGAGTTGGCGCGATTTCCCCTGCGAAAGAAGATCCTCTCGTGGAGGAAGCTTCCGCGGTAGGTCCCACAACAGACACCTGAGTAGATTTATCCACGGTCTCTGTGGCGACAGAGATGCTACCAACAGAATCTTGCATTGAGATTGTTTTATCTTTAGCAATACTTGTTGAATTAACGGCGCTGGAGGATACGCATATCCTATCATTCCGTCCCAAGGGATCGACAGAGCGTCTACTGCAAATGCTCTTGGATCCGGACACGGAGACACATACGTCTGCAACTGATTGTTGAGATGTGTCGCAAATAAGTCTATCATTGGCCGTTCCCATTGGTAGCAAATCTGATTGAATACTTGTTTGTTGAGAGTCCACTCCGACGGCAACAAGCGACCCTTTCGTGAAAGGGAGTCTGCTAGCACATTCAGACGACCCGGTATGTGACGGACTGAAAGAAGAACGTGATGTTCTAACGCAAACAGAAGGATTCTTTCCGTTAGATTGAACAACGGAACTGAATGAGTGCCTCCCTGATTCCGTATATACGCCACTACTGTCGTATTGTCGGATAGGATTTGGACATGAGCATCGTGAATAATGTCCATCCAGTGACGTAACGCAAGCCAAATTGACATCATTTCCTTGATGTTTATGTGCTTGCACAGGAATTGCGGATCCCAAAGACCCTGGCATCTCGAATCCGTTGGGATTAATGATGCACCCCAACCTGTTTGACTGGCATCCGTCATAACGGTAAAACTCGGATCCGGCAACTGCAGCGGAACTCCTTGAGTTAACCACTGAATGTTTGCCCAAGTCTGAATCTCTTGTTTCACTTGATCTGACAAGAGAACGTCTACATCGAGCGAATGAATTTTCACACTCCAATTCTGAGTCAGGAAAATTTGAAGAGGACGTGTGCGTAGCCGCCCCATCGGAATGAGATCCGCGGCGGCTCCGCACAGACCTATCAGTCTCATAAATTCTCTCGCCATGACTTTGTCTGCGTGCAGACAATAGCGAGCGTAACAACTGACTAATTTTGCTCTGGTTAACGGCAGACGAACGAGATTGTTGTGCGCCTCGAAGCTCATTCCCAGATGAGTGAATGACTTGGACGGCACCAGATCCGACTTCTCCTCGTTTACTATAAAACCGAGACGTCGGAGCAATAGAAGAAGATTCTGAACATCGTTCTGAAGCATTAACTCGTTGCCGTACCTCTGAAGAATGTCGTCCAGGTAGGCCGATGTTACCGCAGACGAATGAGCTCGGAAGTAGATCATTACCGAGTTCATTACCCGAGTGAAAGCCCAGGGTGCTAGATTCAATCCGAAGCACATCGCCCGGAATTGATACACCACTCCCAGGACTGCAAAGCGTAGATACTTTCGGAATGTCGGATGAACCATGACGTGAAAGTACGCATCTTTGAGATCTATGCTCGTAGCATAATCGTTCACCTGAATACTCGCTCTGACCGATCGAATCGTCTCCATATAAAACTTCGGAGCGACGATCAGCTTGTTTATCCAGCTCAAATCTATGACTGGACGGAACGAGCCGTCTGGTTTCGGAACCAGAAACAGATGGCTGTAGAATCCCAGAGATTCCTGGTTTTCTACGACCTCTACCGCGTTCTTCATTAAAAGAGACTGCACCTCTGATAACAGAGCGTCTCTTTTCTGTGGATTTGACGGAAGATGAGTCCACTTTGGACTTCGAGTTAATGGAGGCTTTCGTTTGAAGGATATCTTTAGACCTTCCGAAGTCACTCCTCTCACCCAAGGGTCGTCCGTAATCGACGCCCACTCTTGTGAAAAACTCGACAACCTTCCGCCAACCGGAACGCGATAGAGGTTTAAGCCATCACCTCCTGGACCTGCGAGGCCTGCGGTAGGAGAAACCACGTCTTCCACGACCCGCACCTCGCCTCGTCGACCTCGGGGCGTCCGACCGATTGTCCCGGCCTGAAGGACGTCCCGAACGAGAGTCGCTATCCTGACGGTCTCTCGAATAAGACCAAGAGGACGCACCGGAACCTCTATAGGAACCTCTCTTGGGCGCATTAGACCCAGAAGTGCCTGTCTTATTCGTGTCTGCTGTATCCGACTTTTTAGGAGCCGATCTGAACAACAGAGAATCATTAGCTTTCTTTTTAATTTTATCATAAATAGCGGAAAGCTTGCCGTCAAAGAGAAGTTCTCCTGAGACCGAAGCGACTCTAAGAGAGTTCTTCACCTTAGAATCCACTAGTGTGGATGTAGCTAGGGCTGCGTCACGTCTAACCAACTCCAGATTTGCCACTGAAAGGGCGGAGTTACACGTGGAATAAGCTACTGCCCTTGAAAGAAGTCTTAAAGAGGATTGTATATCCTGAAACTCTTCCCCTTGAAGGCGCAGTGATAACGCCTTAGTAAGGTGATCTGCGTAAGATAAGGCATCTAAATTGGCTCTGTTAGACGCAATAGCTGTTTCCAACACCGCGGTTGGAATAGAAGCTGACGACGGTAATGATAGCTCTAAGTCTTCCGCCTCGTCGTCCATACGCAGAGGAACTCTCGGTATACCCTGTCCTGCCGTATCGAATTTATTCCTTGCATTAATGAAAGGCAGGTTGAGAGTATTAGCGGACAAGAAACCTGCTTTCCCCGTCCTGGAAGCAAGTTTAAATATAGCGTCGTTCAATAATTCAAATGTTCTAGCAACATTATTGGACTGCGACGGAAACTCGGGAGCGATGTCCCTGAACCGCTCAAAAAATTCAGAGTCCAATGACGCTATAATTCTCTTGTCCGGAAGCGCAGCAGTCTGGCCCGACGGAACAACTTGAGGGAGAAAGTGCCGGATGAAGTCCACGGCAGCTTTATGTTGTTCCGAAAGGGATAGCTCCAAGTCATCCGTATCCCTTTCACCATCCGGTCGGACCTCACGATGTTCCCGGTCGTCCGCCCCCGATGCTTCGGCGGAGCGTACCGACCCAGCGCCGGCGGATAATTCTCGATCCGACACCGTTTCTGTCGGCTGCTGGGATGCTGCGATAAGCTGTGCTATCTGCACAAGAATGTCCGGCGTCGAGACCTGCAGAGGCGCAGTCTTTCGCTGCTTCGCCGAGGGCAGCTCCGCATCAGATGGCTCCCGCATACTTTTCCTATGCGAACGTCCGGAGTCCATCGGTCTCGAATCCCTGGCTGCCGGATGGTGTGACCTGGTCGCCGAAGAATCCTTCATCGGCGAAGCTGGTAATATATCGGCGGTCACGCAGCCAAGGTGCGGTCGTGTGCGCTGACGAGAAGAGGAAGCCTTAACAGTCTCTGCGGACTGCTTATACAACTGAGCGTCCCGAGCGACGGACGTATGCTCCGCTAAAGACACATTTTGTACCACAACATCTGGTCCCAGATGTTGTTGTACGAGAGAGGGACCTCTCTCGCTCGCGGCCCGGCTGGACCTGGATGAGCTAGGAACCGGACTAAAAGGCTTCCTCCGTTCTCGCTTACTATCCGCCGTCACTGGGTGTGCATCTATTATGTTTATAGTGCTCGCATCACCCAAAATTTCCTCTTGGACCGCATCGGACGAACCCGGCTGCCGAACCATTCGGTGAATGGACGCTACACCGGGCGAGCTAGCGGACAACATTTGTCTAATCTCCATGAGCACTTTTGCCGCTAGCTCTGAATTCATTTGTGACGACGGACGCACACTTGAAGAAGATAACATGGAAACATCACCCTGTTCTGGTTCCTCTGAAATAGAAACTGAGAGAGTAGAGTGACCTTGTGGAGAAAGAGCCGGCATTGCTCTTTCTCCAGAAACAACATATCGTGACACACGTTTCCAATGTTTCTCATCCCAATGTTCACATATAGGACAGGGATTAATGCGAGAACACTGACTACAATTAATACAATGATCATGAAAGTCAGAGGAAGATTTCTTCCTATTACAATTTGAACAACGTCCCTTCATTGTGAAAGAACAACAATAAGTCCTAGTTACTCGCAAAAACCCCTGACACAAAGATACATAATAACATGATCCATTAATAAATGAAAAAACAATTGCAAAAGAAAATAATTTTGAAAAAATATTTTTTCAGAGAAGCCCAAGTTGCTGAAAAGTAACGTTGAGCCCCGATGGATCCGATGGCAAAGTGTGGTCAAAAATTTTAAATTTATATAAAATAATTAATGAGACACTTTCGGATAATATAAATGTATCTTATAATGAGATAAACTACCACAAAGGCAAACAGCCCCCCTCAAAAAAGGCTGTTGCCAATGAAAACAAACAGTGTAAACACACTAGAAAACATGACTCCAGGCACTGAAAAAACTGGCCCGGAATCAGTCATCAATTACACTCTATCTGATGCAAAACAGAGACCCCCAGGGGAGAATCTGTAGAACATCAGATGGAAGATGCAGAACACAAACGTTATACACCCATGGGTGAAAACGTAACTATGGGGAAAATAACAGAAAACATTCTGTAACCAAGCAACTCTCCCAGGAAATTTTAGAAATGAAATTTCTCAAAAATATGCCAAAAGCATGGGAGAATTGCAAGGGGGGACTTTAGAAGGCTAGGGGAGAGGAAACACTGAATAAGCAGTGCAACAATTAGCAAGAATGACAACAAGAGGCCCATGCCTCGAAAATAGGCAACTTAACATAATTTCATCAAAAAATTTTAAGTACAGCCCTGATTATTTTTTGCCACTTCTTTTTCCTCTCCTCCTTCTATCCTCCTTAGAATCACATTTTCTCCAAAAATTACGTGTCTGGCATCCTTTAAACTGAGATTTACAAGCACAAAGATCAGTGAGATGTTGACTGATGAAGGGCCAAACAGAGAATGATAATTGGCGCCAATTTCGGGACGACTGCGTCACTGCGCATGCGCAGTAGAGGCATAGTATGGAGGTCCTTTAGGACATGATTTCTTTTTGTTTTGGATGCAAATTTTGGGGATTGGGGGGCAAAATTTGTGTTTGGCCCTGGTTTTGTTGGAGTTAGCACCAGCTAAGTCTGGGTCATTGGTACAGTATAAAAATATAAAATTTCCGGAAACCAGAGCAACTCGGAGAGAGCTTTTCACCTTGTCATCTTATCAGTGATGACGATGCAAGGGCAGCATCATGTCTGATTAACTGTGGATTGGCCACTGTATGGGCGGAGTTAAATGTGGCATACATAATTGCCCTGGAAAGAACTCTAAGAGAGGTACGAATGTCCTCAAATTACTTTCCCTTGAGGCATTGTGCCATAGCTCTTGTAAGGTGATCTGCGTAAGACATAACATCCAAATTCGCTCTGTTTGAAGAAATTGCCATCTCAATTGTGTATGAGTGAATAGTGAATGATACTGGTAAGGATACCTCTAGATCCCCAGCCTGCTCATCCAAACAAAGAAGAACTCTCTGAACATCTTCCCCGACCGTTTTTAGATGAACGTGGTCCAAAAAACGGAATATATACGGAATATGAAGATAAGAAACCGTCTTCTTCCTCGCACACGAGAGGATAAATATGGCGTTGTCTATATGGCCGAAGGCCTGCGACACCTGCATAAACTGAACCGGAAAAGAAAGGCCTTCCTGCTTTGTCTGGATAAAGTCTCCGTCCAATGACGTCGGCGGTTTCTCTCCTGTTGTGGCAGCATTCTGATTCGGTGGAACAAAATCAGGGTAGTATCGGTGGATGAAAACCATCGCAACCATGTACTGTTCCAAAAGGGAAGGGTAATCCTCTTCCTCATCCCTTTCACCATCCGAGAGAATCAGTTGTGAATCTTGGTCCATTGCATCTGCATGAACAGACGACTGGACCGACCCAGCACTGTCTGACAGCTCAGATTCTGAGTCTGAGGGAGGCAGCATCTGCACTTGATGGGATGCTACGATCAGCTGCGCAATCTGTGACAACAAGTCCGTCATCGAAACCTGAGGAGCAGCAGCCTTCCGTTCCTTAGCTGCATGCTGCTCCATGGACGGGGTGTCGGAAACACCATATGGACCGGCTTGTGCAATTTTCTCAAAACAACATCTGACCCCAGACGTTACTAGATTAGAGAGGGGGGCCTCTCCCGCTCGCGGTCTATCAGACCTCACCGAGTACATGAACTTGCAGACTTCCTTCCTACTTCCTCCCTATTTCCGTTGTCGCTGGGTGAGCTTTTTATATTATAGTGCTCGCTCTACCCACATCCACTTCTTATGACCGCAACAGACTTACCCGGTATAACGGCACCCACGGACAGAGTACCGCTTCACCAATCGAGCTAGTTGCTTGCAAGAGATTAAAACCCTTAACAAAAGGCCCTAACTCTTGCAATAATGAGCACTGCAGCTAACTCTATATGCTCCACAGAGTGCGGCGACGGTAGCACACTTGGAAGGGTGTCAGAATATCATCACAATGTTCATGTTCCTCTGAAACAGAAACTGACAGAATGAATTAAAAACACGGTGAGAGCATTAATCCTCAGATCTTCACCGCCAACAACATACCGTGACACCCGACTCCAACATCAGTCATTCCAGTGAACACAAGAATGACACGAGTCCGCAGGAGTGTATCAACAAAAGTCGATATCAGTCCTCCAAACTCCACAACAAAATATATATATATATAACTGAGATACATGAATAATAGCAATCATAATTAAATTCAAAATATTTTTTGTAAACCAAAAATTTTGAAAAAACGCCCAAGTTTCTAAAGGGAACATTAAGAGTCCAAGGGCATCCCGATAGAGCCTAAGTGTGGACAAAATCCAAATTTTTTGAGCTACACTACCAGAATAATAATCCATGTATCCTGCAGTATACTACAGTAATAGAATATAAAAAAATACCTATATATGAGGACGTTGACAATGTAAACAACGTCAATGTAAACAAGACATCAGGCACACGAAAAGGACCAAAGTCAGAACCAATTGAAATGCTATCAGATGCAAAGCTAGATCTTTATACGAAGAAAAAATAATACATCGGATAGAAGATGCAGGACTAGGGTGAGGATGTAACCCTGGGGACAAAACAGAATAATATTCTGTAATATATGTTAAACTCCCAAGAAATTTAATAAAAAATTTCTATAAAAAATCAGCCAAAAAGCTTCAGAGTTTAATAGGAAGGGTTGATGGAAGGATAGGGAAGGAATACTTAACAAACAGTGGAATAATCATAAACAAAAATGATGACGTCAGGCGTATGTCCCGAAATTGGAAAACCTGAAATAATTTTATAATTGTTATAAAGTTACAGCCCTGAACGTCAAAAACCACCGTTGAACACTTCCATCATCCAATAACAGCCTTGGATCCACCAATTCTTGCATTGATTTGTGTCTGGCATCCTCAAAAAAGGAGTTTTTAAAGCACAGATGTCATTTCATTGTTGATGACTTTAGGGCCAAACAAAAAATGATGTTGGCACCAATTCCGGTCACTTCCTGACGGCAGCGCATGCGCAGAGAGTAAATTGTATGGAGGGCCAGATAGGACTTTTAATTTTTGGTTTTGCAAGCAAATTTTGGAGATTGGGGGGTACAGAATTTGTGTTTGGCCCTTGATAACTTTGAGTTAGCACCAGAGGCCATTGGGTGGTTGTGTAAAAATGTTAAAAAAATTATAGTAATTTATATATTTTTTATACTTACCAATAACCCAGACTTAGCTGGTGCTAACTCTTAAATTCTAGGGCCAAACACAAATTTTACCCCCAATCCCCAAAATTTGCATCTAAAACCGAAAATAACATGTCCTATATGGTCCTCCATATCTTTCCTCCACTGCGCATGCGCAGTGTCAAGGAGGTCTCGAAATTGGCGCCAAAAGTCATTCTTACAAGCAGTGCCTGGAAAAGCATTATGTACTCAGCGGGGAGGTATGAGTTCCCAACTCATGGGAGAGCCATCCCCGTCTGGGTCATTGGTAAGTATAAAAAATATATAAATTATTATAAATTTTTTAACATTTTTATACTGTACCAATGACCCAGACTTAGCTGAATAGTAAAAAGGTTGGAGGGCCTAGGACATAAAGCAATCCAATAACTCAACTATATATATACAGAATTATCCCCTCAAGGAGAAAGGAGAAATAGGCTTTACATGTATCTTTCTATTCTGCATCAAAACGAGAAAGACACAACACCATTCTGTACTTGAGCATAATAACATCACTGATGTCTATTAACCTCCAGTATAATCCATTATGGTAATTATTTTTAAAGGAAAGCCAATAAATAAAATAGTCCAGATAAATGAGACTCTTAAATTCATTAGAAGTGACCAATAATTGTATATTAACGTCTGCATGATATGTGACATATACAAATACTACACACCGAGGTACACTTAAAAATATTACATGGATGAGTAAAAAATTATCTTTACACTTTAAAAATCATCCCAGTACCAACTAGAATTACTGACTCTAGGGGAGGTATTCCCTTGCTTTTCACTATAAAGCAGGTGACCTAAGGGACCCCCCCCCCCCCCTTCCCCTTGCCCTAGGTCAAATACCCCAGAGCGGAGGGCGGCAGCACAGAGTCACTGCCGGAACCAAAAGCCTACACAACTATAATTGCAACTGTTTAATGGACGACATTCTGAGCAACAGATAACGAAACTAAACAATGCCGGTCTCTAGAAATGGACTCAATATTTCTGAGGTATAAACTTGTGCAAGTGAAAGGCTAAAACCAATATGCAGCTGTCATTAGAACTGTAATAGCAACGCTATTAGCATAAGCCTCTGAAGTAGAAAGAACTCTTACTTCAAGAGCTAAAATCTTAATCGCAGACTGCTGTGTTGAAGATATTATCATAAGCAGTACTGAAAGCTAATAGAATCCATCTAGCTATAGAATGGACCGAAATGTGGAGGAAGCTTCCACAGCATAAGCCACAACAGACACCTAAATAGATTAATGCACGGTCTTTGTGGAGACAGAGGTGCTACCAACAGAATTGCATTGAGATTATTTAACTTAAGCAATATCTGCTGAATCAACGGCGCTGGAGGATACCCATATCCTATTATCCGTCTCATGAGATGGATAGAGCGTCAACTGCAAACGCTCGAGGATCCGAACATGTTGACACATACACTTGCAACTGATTGTTGAGATGCGTCGCAAATAAGCCCATCATTGGCCGCTCTCATAGGTAGCAAATCTGATACAAATACTCGTTGTTAAAAGTCCATTTGACTGCAACAAGTGGCCCTTTCATGAAAGGGAGTCCGCTAATACGTTCAGATGACCCGGAATATGACGGACCGACAGGAGAACTTGATATTCTAGTACCAACAGAAGGATTCATTCCGTTACAGTGAATAACAGAATGGAATGAGTACCTCCCTAGTTCCGAAAATACGCTTATACCGTCGAATTGTCAGACAGAATTGCCTGTGGGCAATCTGGATAACATTCATGCAACGACGTAACGCAAGCCAAAATAACATCAATTCCTGATGTTTATGTGCTTGATTAGGAACTACGGATCCCAAGGACCCTGGCGCTTGAAAACCGTTGGGCTCAATGTTGGGTCCCAACCTACTTAACTGGCATCCGTCAAAACTGTAAAACTCGGATCCGGGAATTGCAGTGGAAGTTATTTCCCTGAATAAACCACTGAATATCTGCCCAAGTCTGAATCTGTTTCACTTGACTTACAAGAGGATGTACGTAACAAGCGAAAGAATCTTCACCTTCCAACTCTGTTCTTTTTGAGTCAAAAAGATTTGGAGAGGACAAGTGCATAGCCGCCCCATTGGAATAAAATCCGCGGCAGCTCCACACAACCCTATCAGTCTGATGAATTTTCTCGCTGTAACTTTGTCTGAGTGAAGACAATAGCGAGCGTAACAACTGATTAAATTCGCTCTGGTTAATGGCAGACAAACGAGATTGTTGTGCGCCTCGAAGCTCATTCCCAGTTGAGTGAATGACTTGGACGGCACCAGAACCGACTTCTCCTCATTTATTATAAAACCGAGACATCAGAGTAATAGAAGCAGATTCTGCACATCGATCTGAAGCGTTAACTTGTTGCCATATCTCTGAAGAATGCCGTCCAGGTCGGCCGACGTTACAGCAGACGAATGAGCTCGGAAATATATCATTACCGAGTTCATTATTCGAGTGAAAGCCCAGGGTGCTAGGTTCAAACCGAAGCACGTCGCTCAGAACTGATATACAACTCCTAGGACTGCGAAGCGTAGATACTTTCTGAATGTCGGATGTACCATGACGTGAAAGTACGCATCCTTGAGATCAATGCTTGTAGCAAAGTCGTTCACCCGAATACTCGCTCTGACTGATCGAATTGTTTCCATATAGAACTTCGGAGCGACGATCAGCTTGTTTATCCAGCTCAAATCTATGACTGGACGGAACGAGCCGTCTGGTTTCGGAACCAGAAACAGATGGCTGTAGAAACCCGGTGATTCCTGGTCTTCTATGACCTCTACCGCGTTCTTCTTCAGAAGAGACTGTACTTCAGATAAAAGAACGTCTCTTTTCTGCGGATTTTATGGAAGCTGAGTCCATTTTGGACTTCGAGTTAATGGAGGCTTTCGTTTGAAGGATATTCTTAGTCCTTCCGAAATTACCCCTCGAACCCAGGGGTCGTCCGTAATTGACACCCAATTGTTTATAAAACTCGATAATATTCCGCCTACCAGAACACGATAGAGGTTCAAACCATCACCTCCTGGACCTGCGAGGCTTGCGGAAGGAGAAACTACGTCCTCCACAACCCGCACCTCGCCCCATCGACCTAGGGACGTCTGACCGGTTATCTCGGCCAGAATAACGTCGCTGTCTTGACGGTCTCTAGAATAAGACCTAGAGGACGCATAGGAACCCCTACAGGAACTTCTCTTGGGCGTACTTGTCCCAGAAGTGCCTGTCTTACTCTTTTCTGCTGTATCCGACTTTTTAGAAGCAGATTTGAATAGCAGAGAATCCGAAGCTTTCTTAGTTATCTTATCATAGATTGCTGAAAGCTTGCCGTCGAAGAGAGCTCTCCGGAGACCGAAGCGACTCTGAGAGAGTTTTTCACCTTACCATCCACGCGCGTGGATGTAACTAGGGCTGCGTCACGTCTAACCAACTCCAGGTTTGCCACTGAAAGGGCGGAGTTATACGTGGAATAAGCTATTGCCCTTGAAAGAACTCTTAATGAGGATTGTATATCCTGGAATTCTTTCCCTTGAAGACGTAATGATAACATCTTAGTAAGGTGATCTGCGTATGATAAAGCGTCTAAGTTAACTCTGTTAGACATTATTGTCATTTCCAACGTCGTGGTTGGAATTGACATAGACGACGGTATAGACAATTCTAAGTCTTCAGCCTGGTCGTCTAGACGCAGAGGAACTCTCGGTATGCCCTGTCCTGCCGTTTCGAATTTATTCCTTGAATTGATGAAAGGCAGATTTAGAGCATTTGCGGACAAGAAACCAGCCTTGCTAGGTTTGGTAGCAAGCTTATATATAGCGTCATTCAATAATTCAAATGCTCTTGTGACATTATTGGACTGTGTCGGAAACTCAGGGACGATGTCCCTGAACCAATCAAAAAATTCTGTGTCCAATGACGCTATCAGTCTCTTATCTGGCATCGCAGCATTCTGGTCTGACGGAACAACCTCTGGAAGATAATGCCGGATAAAATCTACGGCAGCTTTATGTTGTTCCGAAAGGGAAAGCTCCAAATCCCTTTTGCCATCCTGTCGGACCCTATGAAGTTCTCGGTCGTCCATACCTGATGCTTCAGCGGAGCGTACCGACCCAGCGTCATCGGACAATTCCTGATCCGATTTTGTCGTCTGCTGGGATGCTGTAATAAGTTGTGCTATTTGGGATAGCACGTCCATCACTGAGGCCTGTGGAGTAGCGGTCTTACGTTGCTTTGCCGCTGGAAGCTCCGTGTACTTTGACTCCTGCATACTTCTTTTATGCGAACGTCCGGAGTCTACAGGCCTCGTGTCTCTGGCTACCGGATGGCGTGACCTGGTCGTCGTGGAATCCCTGATCGGCGAAGCTGGCTGGATATCCATGGTCACGAAGCCTATGTGCGGTCGTGTGCGCTGCCGTGAGGATGAGGAAGCCATATCGACAGTCTCTCCGGACTGTCTATATAACGGAGCGTCCCGAGCGGCGGACGTATGCTCCGAATGCGAAACGTTTTGTACCACAACATCTGGTCCCAGATGTTGTTGTACGAGAGAGGGACCTCTCTCGCTCGGAGCCCGGATGGACCTGGACGAGGTAGGAACCGGACTAATAGGCTTCTTCCCTTCTCTCCTCTGATCCGTCGTCACTGGGTGTGCACTTGTCTTATTATAGTGCTCGCATCACCCAAATCTCCTTCCTGGACCGCAACAGACAAACCTGGCTGCCGAGCCATTCGATGAATGGTCGCTACACTGGGCGAGCTAGCGGACGCCAATGCCGTCGATCCTACTAGGGACCTCTTAGGCAATTGACGTAATATCATGAGCACTTATCCGCTAGCTCTTCATTTGACTGTGACGATGGAAGCACACTTTTGAAGACATCACAGAAAGTTAAAAAATTTATAGTAATTTCTATATTTTTTATACTTACCAATGACCCAGACATAGCTGGTGCTAACTCTAAAAATATAGGGCCAAACACAAATTTTGCTCCCCAATCCCCAAAATTTGCATCTAAAACCAAAGAAAACATGTCCTGAAAGGCCCTCCACACTTCGCCCCTACTGCACATGCGCAGTGTCAAGGACGTTCCGAAATTGGCGCCATTAATCATTCTAATAACCAGTGCCTGGTAAGCGCTATGTACTCAGCGGGGAGGCAAGAGTTCCCAACTCCTGGGAGGGCCATCCCCGTCTGGGTCATTGGTAAGTATAAAAAATATAGAAATTACTATAAATTTTTTAACATTTTTATACTGTACCAATGACCCAGACATAGCTGAATAGTAAAATGGCTGGAGGGCCAAGGACATAGAGCAAAATGGAATACGCTCAATAAAATAAAATAGAGTCATCCCCTGTAGGGAAAAAGAAGTAATAGGCCTTACATGTATCTTTCTTATTTATGATAAATTAGAAAGATACAACACCTTCCAAAATTGAGCTTCATACATCCATGTACTCTATTAATATCCAATATAATCCTTATACTAATAATTTTTAAAGTAAGCCAATAAATAAAGTAAGTCTAGAGAATAGAGACTCTTATACTCCTAAAAGTGTCTGAGGATTGCATAATCATGTCCGTTGACATATGCAATATTCAAAAGCTATACTTTAAAAACTAAGACTTGAATGAATTTTAAAAACCTAAACTTCTCACTAAACAACCATCCCAATAACAGCTCAGAATTACTAACTCTGGAGGAGGTATCCCCTTGTTTTCATAGTAAAACAGGTGACCCAAGGGAACACCCTCCCCCCCCCCCCCCCCCCCTTTTTCTTGCCCTGGGTCAAATAGCCCAGAGTGAAGAGGGCAGCAGAACGGAGACACTGCCGAAACAGACAGTCTACCTAGCTATAGAAGCAACTGTTAAGTGAATGACATTCTGAGCAGTAGATAATAGACCTAACAATAGAGGCCTCCAGAAATGGACTCGATATTTCTGAGATAAAATTCATGAATGTGGATGGCTGAGCGCAAAGAGCGGCCTTCAAAAATCTATAATAGCGACACTATTAATGTAAGCCCAAGAAGTAGAAGAACTCTTACTTCATGAGCCGAAATCTTAAGCACAACTGCTAAGTCAATGATATACCATAAGCAGTACCGATAGTTAATAGAATCCATTAACAATAAAATGGAGCGTAACGTCCTTCTACTAGGCATCAAAGACAGAAGAAGCTTACGCCCATAGTAATAAACAGATATCTGTTTATAAATACATAAACTGTACCCGGAAAGAGTAAAGGCCTATGCCCATACGAAGACGGAAGGACCTTAAAAATAATAGGTTCCGGATAATAGGAGCCTAACTCTTATGCAAAAATCCAACCTAAATAGTAACGGAAGTAGTGATTCCGAAACTACGAAAGTGAAAATCATCCATCGATAGTGCATGAAACTCACTGACTCTACAGTAAAAGAGAAACCAACAGAATTACTGTCTAAAAGGTCAGAATTTGAAAACTACTGTTTCCAGAGGCTCAAATGAATACTTAGCTAAATAAGAACCGAAGTTAAAATCCATATAGGAATTTAATCTAAAGATTCTAAGTCTATTTATCAAAAAGTTACTAACTGACTTAGATAAAGAGACAAAAGACTCAATTGTAAACTATCGTAGAGTGCATAGGTATGAGGTAACATAAACCTATAACCTTAATAATAACAGGCTGCAGTAGATCTTGTGAAACAAGTATACTAAAAAATTGCAATGAGTAGTATGGAGGGATCAACAATATGAACATAATGATCCCTACACCAACGACGGAAGAGCCTCCACTTTAGCCGCATAGAATAGCGAAGAAGAGGATCTCCTATAGTAAGAAATCGCGTCCAAAGCTCATCCAGTACAGTGCTTACAATGCAATACGGACCACACAACGGAATACATGAAGGTTGCGACCTTGCGGGTTGTGATAAAGATGACACGATTTACGCAGTGAAAAAAGATCCTCACATAGAGGAAGATTTCACGTTAAGACCCACAGTAGACAAGAGAGTAAATTACCCATGATCTCTGTGAAGATAGAGATGCTATCAACAGAAATGTATTGTGGTTGTTTATCTTAGCAATACCTGCTGAAACAACAGCGCCGGAGGATACGCGTATCCTATCATTCCGTCCTATAGATCAATAGAGCGTTAACAACATTAGCTCAGAGATCTGGACAAGCCAACACATACGTCTGCAATTGATTAGCAAGCTGTGTCGTAAATAAATCATCATTGGGCGCTCCCATAGATAGCAAATCTGATTGAATACTTGTTTGTTGAGAGTCCATTCTGACAGCAACAAGCGACCCGTAAGAGAACGGGAGTCCGGTAAAACAATCAGACGACCCGGAATATGACGGACCAAAACAGAACTTGGTGCACTATAACCAACAGACGGATTCTTTCCATTAAATTGAATAACGGAAACAAAAGAGTGCCTCCCTGGTTCCGGAGATACGCCACTACTGTCGAATTAAAGGACAGGATTTGGGCATGCGTTTCTGAATAATGTTCATGCAATGACATAAAGCAAGCCTAAAAAACATTAATCCGCGTAAGAAAACTGATTGCTAAGAGACTGCGGAACCCAAAGACCCTGGCACTTCGAATCCGTAGGGATCAGTATTATATCCCAATCTGTTTGACTGGCAACCGTCATAACAGCCACACTCGGGTCCGGCAACTGCGGTGGCACTCTCTGAGTCAACCACCGAATGTTTGCCCCAGTCTGAATCTCTTGTAACACTAGATAGACAAGAGAACGTGTAAATCGAGCAATTCATGGATTGCCGAAAAGTTGCCGTCGAAGAGAAGCTCCTCCGAGAACGAAGCGACTCTGAGAGAGTTCTTAACCTTACTATCCACGCGTGTGGATGTAGCTAGGGCTGCGTCACGTCTAATCAACTCCAATCAGCCACTGAAGGGCAGAGTTATACGTGAACAAACTACTGCCCTCAAAAGAAATTACATTGAGAATAATATCCCGTAAATCTTTTCTTGAAGACGTAATGATAACGCCTCAGTAAGGCGGATTACGTATGATAAAGCGTCTAAGTTAAGTCTACTATACATCATGTCATTTCCAACATTGAAATTGGAAAAGACATAAACGGCGAAAAAGAATATATGCAGTCTTTAACCACACCATCTAGATGCATATGAACTCTCGGTATGCCCTGCTCTGCCAAAATAAACTATTCGTATAAATGATAAAATGGCAGAAATGAGCAACGCGGACAAGAAACTAAACTATCATGCTTGGTAGCAGGCTTGTATATATATATATATAGCATCGAAAAATAAAACACATGTTGTAATGACAATATTGGACTGCGTCGGTAAGTCAGGGACAATGTCCCTGAACCGATCGAAAAATCCGAGTCCAATGACGCTATAAGTCTCTTATCCAAGATCGCAGCAATGAAGTCCGAAATAACAATCACTGGAAGATAATGCCAGAAGATATGAAAGGCATCTTCCGATACTACTAAAGGGAAAACTCGAAATCTTTCGAATCCCTTTCGCCATCCTGTCGTACCCTATAAAGCGTTCGGTCGTCCGTACCTGATGCAACCGCGGACCGCACCGACCCAGCGCCGTCGGATAATTCCTGATTCGACCGAGAAACTGTCAATTGCTGGGATGCTGCGAAACAACTGTGCTAACTCGGATAGCACGTCCGTCACTGAGGCCTGAGGAGAAACGGTCTTACGATGCATTGCCGCTGGAAGCTCCATGATCGTTACCCCGTGCATACTACCAATATGCGAGCGAACGGAGTGTATAGGCCTCGTGTCCCTTGGCTACCGGATGGCGCGACCTATTCGCCGTGGAATCACTGAATGACGAAACTGATCGGATACTCGAGGTCACATAGCCAATGTGCGGTCGTGTGCCCCGCTGTGAGGATGAGGAAGCATTAAGGACAGTCTCTTGGACTGTCAATATAACGGAGCGTCCCGACCGACGGACATATGCTCCGAATGTAAAATATCTGAACCACAACATGCGGTCCCCTATGTTGTTGGACGAGAGAGGGACCTCTCTCGCTCACAGCCCGGACAGACCTGGACAAGCCAGGAACCGGACTAACAGGCTTCCTCCGATCTGTCCTCAATCTGCCGTCACTGGGTGAGTACTAAAGTAATTAAAGTGCTCGCATCACCCAAATCTCCTTCCTAGACTGCAACGGACGAACCCGGCAGCTGAACCATTCGATGAATGTATGCTACACCGGGTGAGCTAGCGAATGTCACTCCGTAGGCGATAAGACATATTCCATGAGCACTTATTGCCGCTAGCTCTTCATTAACTATGACGACAGAGGCACACTTTTGAAAGACATCTCCGTAACTCTGCGAACAAGAAACCAGAAATGCTTGGTTATAGCAAGCATAAAATAATAATATATATAGCGTCGTTCAATAATTCGAAAGTTTGTGTGACATTATTGGACTATGTCGGAACTGAGGGACGATGTCCCTGAACCGAACCAAAAATTTCTAAGTCCACCGACGCTATCAGTTTCTTATCCGGCATCGCAGCATTCTGGTCCGACGAAAGAAGCTGTAGAAGACCAAGTCAGATGACATACACAACAGTATATGTTGTTCCGAAAGGAAAAGCTCGAAATCCTCCAAATCCCTTTCGGTATCCCGTCGGACCGGATGAAACTTTCGGACATCCGTACCCGCTTCCGCGGAGCGTCCCGACCCAGCATCGTCGGATAAAATATATGCGACAGATTCAGTTGATGCTGGGATGCTGCGATAAACTGTGCTATTAAGGAAAGCACGTCCGTTCCCGAGGCCTGTGCAGTAGCGGTCTTACGATGCATTGCCGCCGGAAGCTCCGTGTACGTTGACTCCCGCTCACTTCCTATGCGAACGTCCGGAGTCTGCAGGCCTCGTGTCCCTGGCTACCGGATGGTGTGACCTGGTCGCCGAAGAATCCTTGATCGGCGAAGCTGGTAATATATCGGCGGTCACGCAGCCAATGTGCGGTCGTGTACGCTGAGGAGAAGAGGAAGCCTTAGCAGTCTCCGCGGACTGCCTATACAACGGAGCGTCCCGAGCGACGGACGTATGCTCCGCTTGCGACACATTTTGTACCACAACATCTGGGGCCAGATGTTGTTGAACGAGAGAGGGGCCTCTCTCGCTTGCCGTCCGGATGGACCGGAACGAGCTATGAACCGGACTAAAAGGCTTCCTCCATTCTCCCTCCGATCCGCCGTCACTGGGTGTGCATTAGGTTAATTTATAGTGCTCGCATCACCCCAAAATTCCTTCTAGACCGCAACGGACGAACCCGGCTGCCGAACCATTCGGTGAATGGACGCTACACCGGGCGAGCTAGCGGACGTCAAAGGCCGTCGAACCTACTAGGGTCCTCTTAGGCAATTGGCGTATTTACATGAGCACTTTTCCGCTAGCTCTTCATTAATTGTGACGACGGAGGCACACTGTTGGAAGACATCACAGATACATCACCCTAATCTTGATCGTCTGAAATAGAAATTGATAAAGTAGAGTGACCCTGCGGGGAAGGGACCGGAGTGTCCAATTCCCCAATAACATACCGTGACATACGCTTCCCATATTGTCATCGAAATCATACGATACAGAACAGGAGTTAATGCGAGTACACTGACCACATATAGAATGATTATAAAGTCAGAGGAAGACTTCCTCTTAATACAAATGATCAATATCCTTTCAATGTGAAAAGAAAACAAGTCCTGGTACTCGCACTAACCCCTGGCAATCAAAATACATAATAATAATATTATCCATTAATATAGAAAAAATAATTGAAATCAAAATATTTTGAAAAAATATTTTTTCAGAACAGCCCAAGTTTCTGAAAAGTAACGTTGAGCCCCAATGGATCCCAAGCCTAAGTGTGGACAAAAATTTTAAAAATATTTTAAACAATTTATTCAACACTTACGAACAATAATAATGTATCTAGTTATGATTAAAATAACATCAAGATATTATTTTCCAGAAATCCCCCCCTCACACAGAGGGCTGTTGTAAATGTAAACAATGAGTGTAAAAACACTAAAATAAGACTCCAGGCACCCAGGCCCGAAATCAGTTAGCAAAAATACACTATCTGATGCAAAACAGAGACTTCCAGGGAAGAAACTGCAGAACATCAGATGGTAGATGCAGAACACAATGCCTAACCACCCGTAGGTGAAGACGTAAACATGGGGAAAAGAACAGAATTCATTCTGTTATTCAGCTAAAACTCCCAAGAAAATTTAGTAATAATAATTACAAAAACTATGCCAAAAGCATGGGAGAATAGCAAGGGGGGACTTAAAGGACAGGGAGAGAGGAAAACACTTAAAAAAACAGTGTAACTAAATAATCAGAATGACAACAAAATGGCTGCTGCCTCGAAAATAGGTAACTTAACATAATTTCATTAAAAAATTTTAAGTTACAGCCCTGATAATATTCTGTCACACATTTTTCCTCTCCTCCTTCTCTATCCTCCTTAGAATCACCATTTCACTAATATTTATGTGTCTGGCATCATTTAAACTGAGATTTATAAGCACAAAGATCAGTCAGATGTTAACTGATGAAGGGCCAAACTTAGAATGATTAATGGCGCCAATTTCGGAACGTCCTTGACACTGCGCATGCACAGTAGGGGCGAAGTGTGGAGGGCCTTTCAGGACATGTTTTCTTTGGTTTTAGATGCAAATTTTGGGGATTGGGGGGCAAAATTTGTGTTTGGCCCTATATTTTAAGAGTTAGCACCAGCTATGTCTGGGTCATTGGTACAGTATAAAAATATCACCGCATTCTTATTCCTGATTGAGGCCTGTGGAGCCGTGACTTACATAATATCCACTGTCAGCTCCAGGGATGTTCATTCCTGCATTTATCTAATATGCGAACGTCCCATCAGGAAAGACCTCATATCCTTGGCTGACAGATGAAGTAACCTGGTCGACAATATTCCCTGGTCGGCAAAGCAAGAGCTCTAGGAACGTTCATTCCTGCATTTATATAATATGCAAACGTCCCCTGAAACTCTATGGTCACAAGCCAAGGTGTGGTGGTGTGTGTTGACATGAGGATGAGGAAGCCCATAACAGCCAGTTCGGACTGTGTATGTGACGGAATGTCCCGAACAGGAGGATTGGACGTATGTTCCAACTAACAAACAAACATACAACATACATTGCGGCTCAAATGTAGTTGTAAGAGAGAGGGGGCCTCTCTCACTCGCGGTCTGGATAGACCTGGACGAGCTAGCTACTAGACTGACAGGCTTCCTCCGTACTATCCTCGGATCCGTCGTTGCTGGGTGTGCATGTTCCAAGTTTATAGTGCTCGCATCACCCACACTGCTTCCCAGAACCGTAACGGACAAACCCGGCTGCCGAGCCATTCGATGAATGGTCGCTACACCAGGTGGACGAGTGGACGATCAATGCCTTCGATCCTACTAGGGACCTCTTCGGCAATTGTCATATTACCCTGAGCACTTAGCCGCTAGCCCTAACACTGCAATGACGGAGACACACTTGTTGAAGACATCACGAAAACATCACTCTGAATTCTGAAAAATAAAATGATAATATAGAGTGACTCTACGGAGAGAGGACCGTTATGGACCCCTCCCCGCAAACACAATATCGTGACACACATCTCCAACATTGTCATTTCACTCAACACACACAGAGCAGGAATTAGTGCGAATACATTGAACCTGAGAATTAGAGGAAGATATCCTCGCATTATAAATAAAAAATATTTTTTTATCAATAAAAAAATACACAGTCATATTAGTCGAACTATCCCTTGAAATAAAGATACATAATATAACATAATCCATTTTAATCTTCTTTGAAAGAAAATAATTTTCAAAAAAAACATTTTTTGAAAAAATTTTTCAGAAGAGCCCAAGTTCCCAATGGGAACACCGAGCCCAAATGGATCTCAAAAAATGCCGCTCAGGATCACCGATCCAATGTCGAGTTGTGACAACAGTTCCTCGCTCCAAGGCCAACACACCTATGAAGTTTCATGACTCTAGGTTGAACCACTATCAAGTTCTCATCCGGAAACCAATTGTTGTGATATACTATGTTCAAGGTCACTGTGACCTTGACCTTTGACCTGGTGAGTCCAACATCAATAGGGTTCTTCCTCGCACCAAGGCCAACACGCCTGTAAAGTTTCATGACTCTAGGTTGAACCACTATCAAGTTATTATCCAGAAACCAATTGTTGCGATATACTATGTTCAAGGTCACTGTGACCTTGACCTTTGACCTGGTGAGTCCAAGATCAATAGGGTTCTTCCTCGCACCAAGGCCAACCCACCTATGAAGTTTCATGAATGTAGGTTGAACTACTATCAAGTTATCATCCGGAAAGGAATTGTTGCGATTTACTATGTTCAAGGTCATGTTGACCTTGACCTTTGACGTAGCGAGTCCAAAATCAATAGGGTTCTTCCCCTCACCAAGGCCAATCAACCTATGAAGTTTCATGAATGTGAGTTGAACCGTTATCAAGTTATCATCCGGAAACCAATTGTTCAAGATTTACTACGTTCAAGGTCACTGTGACCTTGACCTTCGACGTAGCATGTCCAAAATCAATAGGGTTCTTCCTCCCACCAAGACCAACCTACGTATGAAGTTTAATGAATGTGAGTTGAACCACTATCAAGTTATCATCCGGAAACCAATTGTTTACGCCCGCCCGCCCGCCCGCCATTCACCAAACTATAAGTCGAGTTTGACTTCGTCACAACTCGACTAAAAAGCCTAAGTGTGGACAAAAGTTTTTAAAACATTTCAAAAAATTAATGCAACACTTACATACAATATTAATGTATCTTGCTATGTCTAAACTAATGTAAAGACAAGAAATCACTATCAGTAGTAACCGTTGTCAATGTAAACAAGAAGTTGTACAAAAACCGGAAACATGACTCCAGGCACTGATAAACATGGCCCGAAATCAGTTACCAATTTAAACACTATCTGATGCAAAACAGAGATTTCCATAGAAGAAACTGCAGAACATCAGATGGTAGATGCAGATCACAACGCCTAAACACCTAAGGGTGAGGACGTCAACATGGGAAAAAGAACTGAAATTCATTCTGTTACGAAGCCAAAACTCCCAAGAAATTTTAGTAATAATTATTACAGAAAATATGGCAAAAGCATGGGAGAATAGCAAGGGGGGAATGAAGGAAAGGGAGTAGCGGGGGAGGAATTCGTCACATACAGGTGAATTGTGCACTTGGTGATACCTTCTTGAAATTTGGCACACTGTTAGTGTAGGCTATGAGGTTCTCAAAAACGATCGGCTACAAGTTGACACCGACCGGTGGCGACCAGTAGCGGCACAATCCAAAATGGCCGCCAGCGGCTGAAGGGAACCTCCTTTTCGACGGTCTACCGACTATACATCCGATTGTAAGGGCGCGAAAGTGAACTCTGATCCACGCACGTGTTGGAAACAGACGTGGGAGATGATGTAGAATAAAACGAGATTCTCTATACGGACGCATCAATTTCTTGGAACTTGAAAAGAGCGTTGTTTCTCCGGGATCAGCGTCATTCAGGCAAACCTGAATGACGCTGATCCCGGAGAAACAACGCTCTTTATGAAGCAGTCTCTTTGCCATACAATCTCTTGTTTGGCGTAATTCCGCAAGCAATTCTGATTTGTCTGTCGAAATTAATTCGAGAACGCGATTGTTCACAAAAATCATTCACAGAATGAGTGAGAATCCTCTTCGTGTACGGACTAGTACTGACTGGGAACGTTGTTGCTTTTGCCAGCAAGACAGTTCCAAGAAATTGATGCGTCCGTATAGAGAATCTCGTTTTCATGACGCCTATAAAGCTATTGAGGAAGACATAACGCGCTTCCTAGATAATGGCGTTGAGCTTCCATATAATTTGACCATTGATTGTTTGATGAGAGAGAGTGATGAGTGTATGTCGATGTCACTGTTGACGAATAAGGCAATATATCATAAGACATGCCGTGACAGTATTCGGACTCACATCGTACAGCGCGTGCTACACAAGCGAGAGCGAAATGAGGCAGTGGCATCCTGCTCCACGCTGAGTCCTAAAAGAACACGGACAAGTTTTGAATCTGGCTGTGACAGGAAACTGCCCCAGTGTGTTTATTGTCACAAACGCGAAGGTGACAGCAGTGAGCCTATTTGCAGATCAATGTCTGATAACAATAAACTCAAAATTATGGCAAAGGAAGCCGAGAACTGGGTTGTTTTTTCTCGGGTCAATGCAGCATTTGATTCCGCTGCTAGTGATCTTTACTATCACAAAACCTGTTATTGTAAGCTTGCCAATGAAGCACGAGCGGCTAAATCTAAAAAGTCGAAGAACGCCGAACATTCCGCGTCAGGCCTGCCCTATGACCCTCTCGTTATGGCAGAGCTCATAACATTTGTTGAACACAACGATTCCGCGATGAAGCTTGTCGATCTCAAGAATCTGTACAGTCGGAGGTTGAAGCAAGTCGGTTCTGATTGGCTTAGTGAAGAAATACATTCCACTCGATTCAAAGAACATTTGTTGCAGAAATTGGGCGATGGCTGGGACGCCTTCACACAGGGTAGAGATGTGTTTATTTCAAGTAGGTTTCGAGTTGGCTCCTTGTTGTCCGAATCTTTAACTCGTATAGTGTCTGAGGAAGAGGCAAAAAAGATAGTTGATGTGGGTCTTCTTCTGCGTAAACACATACTCATATCTCAAGCTCCTTTCACGGGATCATTTTCATCTTATTGCTTGAGCGAGCCTGTACCCAACTCACTCCTGACTCTTCTTAGAGTTCTACTTGAGGGCACATGTAGTATACAGAACTTAGGCGATGATGAGACTGTTAATGCCAAGACTCGAGTGGCTTGTACTATTTCACAGATGTTGATCAGCAATTCAGCGAAACGCTCCGAACATGCACAAAATGTTCACCAGAGACGTGACAGAGAAACTCCAATGCCTCTTTATGTGGGTTTGAAGTTGCATGCCCATGATCGTATGAAAAATCTTATCAGAGATTTTCATCAAATGGGACTCTCTGTCTCTTATGATCGCGTAATGGATGTTCGCAGGAGTTTCGCGAGAGCTGTTTCACTGCGGTTCAAGAACGAAGGTGTTGTAGTCCCAGCTAACTGCAAACGTAATGTTTTCTCGATAGGAACCACTGATAACATTGATGTATCTGGTAGATCTGATATGCATGGTACGTCCATCACACTCATTGGTCAACTGAGCAGGGACAATGTGGGTACTGATCCCCCACCACTGAGTTTAGATGTTCCAGAAGACACACAAATTGAACTCCCAGACGACTATGCATTTGTTCCTTTCGTTGAAGACTTTGGTGGGGACATCAGGCTTGAATCTCCAGATGAATGTAATGTACGGCCCAATGAATATGCAGATTTGAACGTGGGAGAGAATGACTGGTTGTCTCATGTGTCACAGATCAGCAATAAAGGGAAGGTTGATGGCAGCTGGCAGCTTGATGAAGTCCCTGTGACCTTTTCAGGCTTCTTTTCAAAACATGAAGATCAAGACAATGTCAAACCTCGTGCAGTTATTGGGGTATTCCCTGTTTTCAGTGAGCAGAAAGCGGACTCACTCAGTATGCAGAAGCATGCTATGTATGTGGTCAGGGAAGCTACTGCTTTCGTAAACCCCGGCCAGATACCTGTCATTGAAGGTGACTGTCCGTTGTATGCCAGGCAGAAAAAATGTCAATGGCTGTTCCCAGAGGAGATAGGTGAGGATCGAATGGTGTGTATGATTGGATTCCTGCATCTTGAAATGTGCACCCAAGAAGCTGGTGGTAAGCTTATGGGTGGTTCTGGTTGGGAGCGAATGTTTCACCTCGCAAAGATATTCACACCCGGTGTAGCATCATCCCTACTTGGTGGGAAACATGTCAAGAGGACGCGACAGGCATATCTTCTCACTCTAGCTTGGCTTGAGATCCTCAGAAAGAATGCTTATGAGATTTACTGTCAGCAGACTGGGCCCCATGAGTCATTTGAAATGTGGGAACAGAGGATTCTTTCACAATCTCCAACTGCGCGCTATTGGGGTGAAATCGTTCGGAACTTTCTCTTGACAAGCTGTCAATTCGTTCGGAACCAACGAATCGGTAACTGGCCTGGTACACTGTGTTCTATCGATGAGTTGTGCAGTTACTTTTTTGCCCTAGGACATACAAATTATTGTCGGTGGGTCCCCGTATTTCTGAGAGACATGTCTCAGCTACCCAGGCGGCATCCTTCAATCCACAACAAATTCATGGAAGGCCATTTTGTGGTCCAGCGTAGTGAGAGGAAGTTCAGTATGATGGGTTTAGATCAGAGCCAAGAACATAGTATCCAACTACTCAAAGAAGACAGTGGTCCAAAAGGTCTCTATGGCCAGGCTGAAGAGAAAGTCGTTATTGAGCTTTCAAGGTCAGAAGTTCTGCGTGTTATAGATGAGTATGAATATGCAAGTTTCCACACAACATCATCAGATAACACGGAACACCCGGAAAGTTCGGTATCAGAGCAGAAAAAATTTCTGAATCAATTGAAATCTCTCCTCGATCTGGTGAATCAGGGACTCATTATCAACCCTTATGATGAAACTAGTGGTCAGCTGGTGACATTAGATACTGGTGAATATATGGACCCCGAAGTTAGTAAGAGTTTACGGTCATTACCCGAAAGGGGCAAGCATTTATATTCCACTTTCTTGAAGGAAAGGCTTGTGGAATGCACCGTACCCCTGAATGATGTTATTCCCAAGGCAAATATATATACCTTCCTTAACCCACCCCCAGCCAACCTGGACAAAGGCCGAGACAAACTCATGTCAAGTAAAGCAACTGCCGCAATAGTTACCCAGATGTTCGTTTCACTGCAAGCCCGGCCTGATTCAAACATGGATGAGTTTTTCATGCACGAGAATGCACGTGATCCGCCAGCATTATCCGATAGAGGTAAGCTACGGAGTGGGACAAAATCTCAAATTCTCAATTGTTTACCAGCTATTCCTGCACAAGGGAAGAATTCAGCAGCTAGACAAGCTTCAGTTGTCATCTTGGATATGCCTGCTGTAGTCCATGTAATCAAACCACAGAAAGCGGATCTGTTTGGAGAATATGCTCGATTGCAATTATTGCCATACATCGAATCTCTGATTAACACGAACACCACAAGGGTTGATGCGATCTATGACTGTTACCCCGAAGGCAGTTTGAAGAATCAGACGCGAGCAAAACGCCTCGGTGAGACAGCAGTTAGGTTGATACGGGTGTCCGAGAACGTCCCTTTACCTAAAGGGAAGAATTGGCAGGCATTCTTGAAAGTTAGTGAGAATAAAGACGAATTTTTCAAGTTCCTGTCTGCTGAACTGCTGAAATTAACATCAACATCCGAGTACCAGTTGTTAACGACATCAGGAGAATATGTACTATGCAATAAGGATGTTAGCTTATGTGACATATCTCCATCGAACCACGAGGAAGCAGACACGCGCATGATGCTTCATCTCAACCATGCAGTCTCACAAGGTCACAAAATAGCTTTTCTTCGCACGGTTGATTCTGATGTCGTCATTCTGTCTTTGCACCATTTCGCAACATTCCGTGACCTTGGACTCAGTGAGCTGTGGATTGGGTTTGGAATTGGAAAGGCATATAAAGATATGCCAATTCATGAGATAGCTTCACAACTTGGACCTGATTACTGTAAGGCCCTGACTTTCTTCCACGCCTTCACAGGTTGTGATGTAACATCCAGCATGCTCGGCATTGGGAAGAAGACAGGATGGAATGCATGGATGAATTTTCCCGCATCAACTGAAATGATGATAGAATTGACTGAGAATCCGCAAGTCTTTTCAGAGGATTCCCCTCATATGCAGCATATCGAAAAACTCACCATACAGATGTACAGTAACAGTTGTGTCAGTACACGTGTCAATGATGCGAGACGGCATATGTTCACACATGGCCTTAAGTCTATGGAAAACATCCCGCCCACCAAAGCAGCTCTGTATCAACATGTAAAAAGGGTAATTCTTGTGTCATCTTTCATTTGGCATCGTGCTCTGCAGAAACACTTATGTGTGCCAGACCCATCACAGTACGGATGGGAGTGGAATCCACGTCTCAATATTCTGGTCCCATTTTGGACTCACCTAGGAGACGCAAGTGCTGCATGTGCACTGATGCTCCACTGTAGTTGTGCCAAGGCCTGCAAGGGCAATTGCAAATGCTTGAAAGCTGGATTAAGGTGCACACCTTTGTGTAAGTGTGAAGGTGGCTGTTGTAACAATATTGAGTAGTATACTGTCATGTTAGGACCAGTCATCTCCTATTCTGGTATTTTTTTTTCCATTTTCGGCCAGTTAACACATGTCATGTTTCTAGTTGAGTTGATTTTGCTAACAAATGTTCATCCCATGTGGCTTGCTACATTGTCCGGGGTATAGGAATACAGTTTTAGATTTCGGAAAATAGTCTGTTATTTACTGCACAAGACGGTGTTAATTCATGCATAGCATGATACAATATCCCCAACTATTTTGCCTCTGTACAACAGTTGATACCTTCGTTCACCCGTGTGTTCATCTATGGTATCCTTGTCTTTCTCTGGCCATAGGCCACATGTGACTAGTCAGTTCCTACTCCATAGCAAATCAACTTGGAAATCCTTCATCTTGTAGCGCACTCATGTCTCAATGAATCCATACCTGAGTTGATCTAATAAATCTAACGTAAGGTATCAAATTGCCATACCGGATCATATTTCGATAAGTTATTCGCTAAAACATTTCGACCACTCATCGACATCAAAGGTCATGTTTTGGCTCCCAGTGGTGGCTATATCTCTATATCCCTGGTAAAGTAGCATACCATGAGGGATGGGCATTAAGTGTCGGCAACATTAATCCTGACTTGGAACACACCACATCTTAACTGGCCGAAAATGAAGAATACTACTTGTAGTCAAAAAATATTCCTGTACCTCGAATGACTGCAAACATACACTCACCCCTTCTAGTCCCATTTTGCCAATGTTCTATACTGGCAAGATAACATTGTATAATTAACAACGGGAACTAATGCATCCCGAGTTCATTCCAGCACTGCCCTTGCTGGCAGACGTGTCGCTATGGTGTTGAGATTGAACCAGAACTCCTCTAGAAATTTGATAGTTTTATTTTCTTAGAAAATAAATCTATCGAAAATGCCGGAAGTTGAGAATAGACTGTCACTTTAATTGGATTATCAAATGTCCAAGTATCCCCACTGCTGCATACTATCGAGTACCCTTGTTCATGTGTTGACAGGAATCTCTCATACCATGTTCATTTGACCATTGCATTCCCGAGAAACATTCAACACTAATTTATCTACGGACGGACGATCATACTGACAGTCAGACACACAGACGCACACATCGACGGAAATTCTGATCCCATTATCCATTAATCTTCCCCCCAACTTGTTCCAAGGGCTTCACTCCATCATTCACATCAATTACAGCACATGTATGGTGTTAGGTTTGGAGCTTCAGTTGTGCGATCGGCGAAAATAGCTTTTTTTCGATCCGCTTGGCGGCCATTTTGGATTTCGCTGCTAGTGGTGGCTAGAGGATGGTGCCAACTTGTAGCCGATCGATTTTGAAATCTCTGATGCCTACCCTTACATCATGCCAAATTTCAGGAAGGTATCACCAAGTGCACAATTCTAGCGAATTCCTCCCCCGCTAGAGAGAGGCAACACTGATGAAGCAGTGGAACTTTCATAGCAAGAATGATAACAACAGGCTCATGCCTCGAAATTAGGGAACATAACATAATTTCGTAAAAAAATTTAAGTTACAGCCCTGATTATTTCCTGCCACTGAATTTTCCTCTCATCCTTCTATTTCCTCTTTAGATCCACCATTTCTCTCATATTTATGTGTCTGGCATCATTTAAACTGAGATTTACAAGCACAAATATCAGTCAGATGTGAACTGATGAAGGGCCAAACAAAGAATGACTTTTGGCGCCAATTTCGAGACCTCCTTGACACTGCGCATACGCAGTGGAGGAAAGGTATGGAGGACCATATAGGACATGTTATTTTCAGTTTTAGATGCAAATTTTGGGGATTGGGGGTAAAATTTGTGTTTGGCCCTAGAATTTAAGAGTTAGCACCAGCTAAGTCTGGGTCATAGGTACAGTATAAAAATATGAGCGTTTCAATTTTTTCTATTTTTAGCCCCTGGATTTCCCACGGGGCTGTAAAAAAAACATTTCGGACATCAATCAATTCCTTAGGACTCACTTATACTACATGCCAAATTTGGTTCCAATTGTCCACCGGTTCTTGAAATACAAATTTTTGGCGGTGCCCAATATGGATATGCTCTCACAGAGAGCCCAAATATTGACCTACCAACTTTCCTTGAACAAACTTTAATCTTCAACACCAAGGGATGTTCCATACCAAATATCAAGGCATTCTCTCTGGTGGGTTATGAGAAGAAGATTTTAAAAGATTTTTAGGCTTTTGGTGCATTAACCAGAGCCTGAAGATGGCATCTGATTCATCTGAACAAAATAGAAAGGGTATACTCCATAGATGGTCTGTGCAATATATGTTAGAATCTGGCTTAATGGTTGTGAAGAAGAAGACAAGTTTCCAAAAGTTAACGGAGGACGGATGCCAAGATATGTCAATAGCTCAAACTGACTTCCAGTCAGATGAGCTAATAATACCTGTAACAAGTTTCAACATACCTGAAAACCTCACAATATTGGATGTTAACGTGGAGTCCGATTTGACACTTCCAGAAGATCCTTCCATGCCACCTGCTTTTGCATTTAACTTTCTTGTCCGGGAGATATTAACTTTGATGAACTCGACATTTAAACTCAACGAATCTTTTCTGCCAAATTCTGACAAGGCAGCTGCACCATTCTCCAGAATACTTCCTGCAAATTAGAAGAACATTCACAAAAAGTTAACCCATTACTAATTTAGTGCTGGAAGCCTATGTTGAGGCTCTATTGAGAAGTTGGTGCCTCAGTTAAAGCCACTATCAGGGCTTTAAAGAAATGAGGGTACCAGAGCAAAACCCAACCTTTTTTCTTTCTCATGTTTCATATTCAGTCAAATGCAAATAATATTTTGCTTATATAAATTTATTTTATTACAAACTATTGGAGAGTGCCTGTGGGCACTCTCCAATAATTTATGATAAAACAAGTTTTGAATAACAAATTCAGACCACAAAAAATAATCTAACCCTCAACCAGTTAAAAGGGGTCATATTCCAGAAATGTGCTTCATATTCCCTTAGAAGTGAATATCTTTTTGTTCCTGTAGCTTTGTCATGTCACAATTTATTAGAGAGGGCATATATAGGCACTCTCCAATAAATTGTTACAAGACAAACCCATATGGGCCAACTCTAACACACAAAATTATCTAATACTGTGCCAGTTGAAGGACAAATTCTGACTTTGATAAATATTTAGGATTCAAAACAGGTGCTCCAACATCTAGTTATGAGGAATTTTCCAGACAATAGTCTTGAGTATGATGATCATATTTTGGTAAAGTCATGGATGTCCGTACATGCAGCTACATCTTGACAAGAAATCACGAACACGCCATCACACTGTGAGTTGGTGAAATGATTGATTTATTTACAAGTGTTTAATCCTTTACCTAATGGATCGGCCACAGCTGCCCATGTAATTTCCAAATTAAGCAGTTGAAATTTTTTTTTTTTTTAAATTCAACTAACCATATTATGTGACAGTCCCCCCCCCCCCCCACCCCACCCCACCCCCACCTCTTTGGAACAAGTTCTTCAAGCTTGTACCGATGAAACGCCACACGATATGGGTTTGTTCAATTTTTTTTTTTTTTAAACTGAAAATAACCCAAACATTAATCAAAATAAAAAATGTTGATATCTACATTGTGTAAACAGTTATGGTTATTTTAAGCATCTTTGTTATCTCACATCTGAAACATATGAAGTCAAGTTTGACCAATTGTTTTTATTATATGCTACCCTGCGAATTATCGCAAATTATCGAAAAGATGTTTCTCGACATCTATCGACTCGACATCTATCGACTCGATAGATATTGAGAAATATTCCTCAGAAGCTTCCTAAATGACGTCACGCTTTGGAGCATGACGTTGCCTTGAAGGAATGATCAGCTGATCTTTGTTATTGTTTTGAAACATACGAATTGGGCTAAATATTGTGCAATAAAATGTCTCATAGCATATAATAAAAAAAAAAGAAAATCTATTCTGTTTTAGTCAGTGTCAGGAATTATCTCATGAGTGAGGACCTGAAAGTTTTATTTTTTGTGAGCACTTGCATGAGTGAAAAATAATATTTTCACGTTCACAAGATGAATTTTTTCAGTAGCTTCCTAAATGACGTTATGCTTTGGCACATGATGTCACCTTGAATGTCGCCTTGAAGGAACTATCAGCAGCTTTTTGTTGTTGTCTTGAAACTGTTTGCAGTCGAATTGGGCTGAATATTGCACATTAAAATGTCATGTAGCATAATTTATAATAAAAAGAAAATCTACGCTGTTTTAGTGAATATCGGGAATTATCTCATTTGTGTGGACCTAAAAGTATATTAATGTTCTTTCCAATAACAATATCTAGTTATTGAATTGACCAATGCCCACATATACCTCCTTAGGTATACAACCAATAATGATTTGCTGGCTGTGAAATAGTACAGTGGAACCCTGTTAATTGAATAGCCACTTTGCCAATGAAAATTATTCAATTAACAGGAGTATTCAATTAACAGGGATTGTGTCACTTTCCTGTATTCTAGAGATAAACTTAGCATTTATTCTATTATATCTTGTTTGACAGAGCTCCATGATTAAATGCTTGTATTTGATTACTGAGGCCAAATAGGTCTATAAACAAAGAAAAACTGGGGAGAGTCAGGGTAATTTCTCGAAAGGTTACAAGATTTTTTATTCAATTAACAGGAGTTTACTCTATAACCTTAACTTATATTCAATGAACAGGTCAAATTTGTTCTAGAGGTATGGTAAATGGTTTTGTGTTGGGAAATTATGTTCAATTAACAGAGTTATTCAGTTAAGAGATATCCAATTAAGTGGGCTCCACTGTAACTGTAAATATGTATGGTATTTAATAAAGGAACACTTCGGAAGAATAAATACTCAAAGCCACTGTTTGCTCTACAGTTACATAGCTAAATAGTCAACAAAAATTTGTAATGTTGAAAGAACACTTGAGGAAGAAACCCAAAATTCAAGTAGACATTACAGTGCAAACATGTTTTTTCATTAGAAACTCTAAAAGACTTTGAAATATATAGATAAAGTGAATGGTACTACATTAGTTCTTGTAATCAGGGGTGGCCAAGCCAGTGGGGATGGAGGTCATCTTTAGCAACCTCACCTTTTTGGCCAGCAATAGTAAACAAAATGAGCTTAATCTAGTGTTTTGAGTGGATACCAAAAATTATCTCATGAGTGACCAAGACAAATAAACATTTTTCTTGGTCACAAGTGAGATAATTTTTGGTATCCACTTAAAAACACTAGATTTTATTTTTATTTTTATTATACGCTTTTTATAAGAATCTGATCATTCCTATCGATCATTCCACTTGTCTCAACCTTGAATTGATGCATGAAAGTAAACAGCTGATGTGCATTGGTACGCGGAAGTGATTTGATCGATACTCGGAACAGGTAGCATCTTGCAATCTGATTCAGCTGGCAGGTTTCATGCATCAATTCAAGGTGAATACATGTTGAATTATTGCTGGAAAATGATCGGTATCCACTCAAAATCGTACAGTGTATAATAAATAAATGTAAGACATTTTGTGGTATTGACAGAGGTCTAGAGATCTTGGTCACCTGCCACAAATTACAGATGTCAAAAAAGATGTGTGTAGAAGACTGCGTCTGGAGAGCAGTCTTTAAAATAACTGAAAATAAAAGAATTTGAAACTACCCAAGAGGAAGAAGCAATCACACCTGAGTTTTGTTTTTGTTTTTATTTCAAGCAGACAGTCAAATTCTACAAAGAAGACTGAATTTTGAAATTAATTGATTCTATGCCATAGATATGTGTAATAAACACAAAACGCCACACTGGCACTTGTGCCATATTGACGAACACGTTCTTGTGCCATATTGACGTACACATTCACACATTGTAACGTTCTGGGTGCATGAAGAGTATTTATTGGTATTTAAGGTCATGTTCAGCATCTATCTGCAGTCCTGGTAATTCACCCTTGTTTCCCCGGCAAAAAAATTGCTATGGAAAACTGGTGCTTCTACGGCAATTGCTGTGAAGCCTGTTCGATTGCGTAAAAATCGTCAGGGGGCAGAGCATAGTCTCAATTGCCATGTACATATATATACAGTTTGCAGTGAAGTGAAAACTTTCAAGTAACTTTAACACATGAAAGTAGTTCGAGATACATGTGTATATAATCACAGTCAGTGTGCAGAATCTTTCACTCAACAATGAACCATGTGAATGCTGAGAAAAAATCTTGGAAGTAAGCAGGCGACTTGCTCAGTGTGTATTGTATGAGTGAAAATAAGATGCAGCATAACCACAAACTAAGTATTTCATTGCTTCTATGTTGATAACACCAAAATCTGACATCAGTTTCTGTAAAGTTCTGTAAGAGCTTTCCAGAATCTGATGTCAGATTCTGGTGTTATCAACATAGAAGAAGCAGAACACATAGTTTCTAGTGGTTATGCTGCAACATGTACTGTAAATTGTAAGATTAGCAATACAGCATAGTGCAACCCACATGGTTTGATTCCTTGTGTAACCTGGAAGTTGTACAATTTCTGCCACCACAAGGCTTTCTGAAGAAGCCATCCTCGGCAGTATTTTTGCTGTGGATATTTTTTGTTTCCTTGGTATTTTCCTTGGCACTGCTGATTACTGAGGGTGAATTACCAGGGGTGTATCTATATCATGATTACACATAAGTATAAGGTTAAGTTTTGCCAATCCTTCATACCTACTCTGCTCACTTTAGGGGACCTCTCCCCCCCCCCCCCCCCCCAGACATTGGTCACTAGGTTGCTTTTTATCAGTGGAGCAGTACTTGTTTATCAAAGCACACAAGCAGTACACCTTTTCTTGGAATTATTCTGAGGGTGTCTCTATCACGTTACAAGGATTTGTTTGCATGTTTACAGAAATCTAAAAATTTATCTTTTAATTTTCTTTACTGATAAAGCCCCACAAAGTAGATCCTCTGTTTCTCAGGCCATTTTTTTGTAGAATTGCATGTGGGCAGTCATTTTTTTAAATTTTATTTTCTATTTTTGTAATTATTTCTTTGTCATCAAAAGTTCATGTTCTTGATTTGTTTTATGTTTTAGGCCTTATAATCTACAGAATAACATTGGTGGTGGTGTAGTTTGTCACTTGAGTGCAAGATGGCTTTGCAATGCTAAAGCATTGCAAGGCTTTCTTGCACTCACAGGACAAATTTATCAATTTTATTACCTTGGTTAAAATAACAGACATAAATCATTTATTTTTTATTTTTTAAGTTTACATTGGTTATAAAAAGAGAGCATGCGGCAGCCAAAAGGAGCATATGGAAGGGCCTGAGAAACATATTTTTAACTTTTTTTAGGCCTAATAGCAAACTCTGATATTGTTTATTGGAATGCTTCCTCTCGACCCCATCAAGAGCAACCAATGCCAGCCACAAAAGTTCAGAGTTGTAGCCAGCCACTTAGCCAGCTGCATATTTTATTCACCTGGTTTTAACAAAATTTATCAGCTGCAAAATTGTCTAGCCAAATGATTCATAACCAAGATGTTACTTTTTGCTAATGAAACTACACACTATCCAACTCCCCCACCCCCATTCAATCTTGAGTTATTTAATAAACCCTAAATGTCATCAAACCATAAACTTAACTGGCTCAAACTCTGTATTTTCACAAGTTTGAGAGATACAGTTTCAATGCATATTGCAAAAAGTTAAAAAATTTATAGTAATTTATATATTTTTTATACTTACCAATGACCCAGACATAGCTGGTGCTAACTCTTAAAATATAGGGCCAAACACAAATTTTGCCCCCCAATCCCCAAAATTTGCATCTAAAACTAAAGAAAACATGTCCTGAAAGGCCCTCCACACTTCGCCCCTACTGCGCATGCGCAGTGTCAAGGACGTTCCGAAATTGGCGCCATTTATCATTCTAATAACCAGTGCCTGGTAAGCGCTATGTACTCAGCGGGGAGGCAAGAGTTCCCAACTCCTGGGAGGGCCATCCCCGTCTGGGTCATTGGTAAGTATAAAAAATATATAAATTACTATAAATTTTTTAACATTTTTATACTGTACCAATGACCCAGACATAGCTGAATAGTAAAAAGGCTGGAGGGCCAAGGACATAGAGCAAAATGGAATACGCTCAATAAAATAAAATAGAGTCATCCCCTGTAGGGAAAAGAAGTAATAGGCCTTACATGTATCTTTCTTATTTATGATAAATTAGAAAGATACAACACCTTCCAAAATTGAGCTTCATACATCCATGTACTCTATTAATATCCAATATAATCCTTATACTAATAATTTTTAAAGTAAGCCAATAAAAAAGTAAGTCTAGAGAATAGAGACTCTTATACTCCTAAAAGTGTCTGAGAATTGCATAATCATGTCCGTTGACATATGCAATATTCAAAAGCTATACTTTAAAATCTAAGACTTGAATGAATTTTATAAACTTAAACTTCTCACTAAACAACCATCCCAATAACAGCTCAGAATTACTAACTCCGGAGGAGGTATCCCCTTGTTTTCATAGTAAAACAGGTGACCCAAGGGAACACCCCCCCCCCCTTTTTCTTGCCCTGGGTCAAATAGCCCAGAGCGAAGAGGGCAGCCGAACGGAGACATTGCCGAAACAGACAGCCTACCTAGCTATAGTAGCAACTGTTAAGAGAATGACATTCTGAGCAGTAGATAATAGACCTAACAAAAGAGGCCTCAAGAAATTGACTCGATATTTCTAAGATAAAATTCATGAATGTGGATGGCTGAGCGCAATGAGCGGCCTTCAAAAATCTATAATAGCGACACTTATTAAAGTAAGCCCAAGAAGTAGAAGAACTCTTACTTCATGAGCCGAAATCTTAAGCACAACTGCTAAGTCAATGATATACCATAAGCAGTACCGATAGTTAATAGAATCCATTAACAATAAAATGGAGCGTAACGTCCTTCTACTAGACATCAAAGACAGAAGAAGCTTACGCCCTTGTAATAAACAGATATCTGTTTATAAATACATAAACTGTACCCGGAAAGAGTAAAGGCCTATGCCCATACGAAGACGGAAGGACCTTAAAATAATAGGTTCCGGATAATAGGAGCCTAACTCTTATGCAACAATCCAACCTAAATAGTAACGGAAGTATTGATTCCGAAACTATGAAAGTGAAAATCATCCATCGATAGTGCGTGAAAATCACTGACTCTACAGTAAAAGAGAAACCAACAGAATTACTGTCTAAAAGGTCAGAATTTGAAAACTACTGTTTCCAGAGGCTCAAATGATTACTTAGCTAAATAAGAACCGAAGTTAAAATCCGTATAGGAATTTAATCTAAAGATTCTAAGTCTATTTATCAAAAAGTTACTAACTGACTTAGATAAAGAGACAAAAGACTCAATTGTAAACTATCGTAGAGTGCATAGGTATGAGGTAACATAAACCTATAACCTAAATAATAACAGGCTGCAGTAGATCTTGTGAAACAAGTATACTAAAAAATAGCAATGAGTAGTATGGAGGGATCAACAATATGAACATAATGATCCCTACACCACGACGGAAGAGCCTCCACTTTAGTCGCATAGAATAGCGAAGAAGAGGATCTCCTATAGTAAGAAATCGCGTCCAAAGCTCGTCCAGTACAGTGCTTACAATGCAATACGGATCACACAACGGAATACATGAAGGTTGCGACCTTGCTGGTTGTGATAAAGATGACACGATTTACCCAGTGAAAAAAGATCCTCACATAGAGGAAGATTTCACGTTAAGACCCACAGTAGACAAGAGAGTAAAATACTCATGATCTCTGTGAAGATAGAGATGCTATCAACAGAAATGTATTGTGGTTGTTTATCTTAGCAATACCTGCTAAAACAACAGCGCCGGAGGATACGCGTATCCTATCATTCCGTCCTATAGATCAATAGAGCGTTAACACTATTAGCTCAGAGATCTGGACAAGCCAACACATACGTCTGCAATTGATTAGCAAGCTGTGTCATAAATAAATCATCATTGGGCGCTCCCATAGATAGCAAATCTGATTGAATACTTGTTTGTTGAGAGTCCATTCTGACAGCAACAAGCGACCCGTAAGAGAACGGGAGTCCGATAAAACAATCAGACGACCCGGAATATGACGGACCAAAACTGAACTTGGTGTACTATAACCAACAGACGGATTCTTTCCATTAAATTGAATAACGGAAACGAAAGAGTGCCTCCCTGGTTCCGGAGATACGCCACTACTGTCGAATTAAAGGACAGGAATTTGGGCATGCGTTTCTGAATAATGTTCATGCAATGACATAAAGCAAGCCTAAAAAACATTATTCCGCGGAAGTTAAACTGATAGCTAAAAGACTGCGGAACCCAAAGACCCTGGCACTTCGAATCCGTAGGGATCAGTATATATCCCAATCTGTTTGACTGGCAACCGTCATAACAGCCACACTCGGGTCCGGCAACTGCGGCGGCACTCTCTGAGTCAACCACCGAATGTTTGCCCCAGTCTGAATCTCTTGTAACACTAGATAGACAAGAGAATGTATAAATCGAGCAATTCATGGATTGCCGGAAAGTTGCCGTCGAAGAGAAGCTCCTCCGAGAACGAAGCGACTCTGAGAGAGTTCTTAACCTTACTATCCACGCGTGTGGATGTAGCTAGGGCTGCGTCACGTCTAACCAACTCCAATCAGCCACTGAAGGGCGGAGTTATACGTGAACAAACTACTGCCCTCAAAAGAAATTACATTGAGAATAATATCCCGTAAATCTTTTCTTGAAGACGTAATGATAACGCCTCAGTAAGGCGGATTACGTATAATAAAGCGTCTAAGTTAAGTCTACTATACATAATGTCGTTCCCAACATTGAAATTGGAAAAGACATAAACGGCGAAAAAGAATATATGCAGTCTTTAATCACACCGTCTAGACGCATATGAACTCTTGGTATGCCCTGCTCTGCCAAAATAAACTATTTGTAAAAATGATAAAATGGCAGAAATGAGCAACGCGGACAAGAAACTAAACTATCATGCTTAGTAGCAGGCTTGTATGTATATATATATATATATAGCGTCGAAAAATAAAACACATGTTGTAATGACAATATTGGACTGCGTCGGTAAGTCAGGGACAATGTCCCTGTACCGATCGAAAAATCCGAGTCCAATGACGCTATAAGTCTCTTATCCAAGATCGCAGCAATGAAGTCCGAAAAATAATCACTGGAAGAAATGCCAGAAGATATGAAAGGCATCTTCCGATACTACTAAAGGGAAAACTCGAAATCTTTCGAATCCCTTTCGCCATCCTGTCGGACCCTATAAAGCGTTCGGTCGTCCGTAGCTGATGCAACCGCGGACCGCACCGACCCAGCGCCGTCGGATAATTCCTGATTCGACCGAGAAACTGTCTTGTCATCGAAATCATACGATACAGAACAGGAGTTAATGCGAGTACACTGACCACATATAGAATGATAATAAAGTCAGAGGAAGACTTCCTCTTAAAACAATTGATCAATATCCTTTCAATGTGAAAAGAAAACAAGTCCTGGTACTCGCACTAACCCCTGGCAATCAAAATACATAATAATAATATGATCCATTAATATAGAAAAAATAATTGAAATCAAAATATTTTGAAAAAATATTTTTTCAGAACAGCCCAAGTTTCTGAAAAGTAACGTTGAGCCCCAATGGATCCCAAGCCTAAGTGTGGACAAAAATTTTAAAAATATTTTAAACAATTTATTCAACACTTACGAACAATAATAATGTATCTAGTTATGATTAAAATAACATAAAGATATTATTTTTTAGAAATCCCCCCCTCACACAGAGGGCTGTTGTAAATGTAAACAATGAGTGTAAAAACACTAAAATAAGACTCCAGGCACCCAGGCCCGAAATCAGTTACCAAAAATACACTATCTGATGCAAAACAGAGACTTCCAGGGAAGAAACTGCAGAACATCAGATGGTAGATGCAGAACACAACGCCTAACCACCCGTAGGTGAAGACGTAAACATGGGGAAAGAACAGAATTCATTCTGTTATTCAGCTAAAACTCCCAAGAAATTTTAGTAATAATAATTACAGAAACTATGCCAAAAGCATGGGAGAATAGCAAGGGGGAACTTAAAGGACAGGGAGAGAGGAAAACACTTGTAAAAACAGTGTAACTAAATAATCAGAATGACAACAAAATGGCTGCTGCCTTGAAAATAGGTAACTTAACATCATTTCATTAAAAAATTTTAAGTTACAGCCCTGATAATATTCTGTCACACATTCTTTTCCTCTCCTCCTTCTCTATCCTCCTTAGAATCACCATTTCACTAATATTTATGTGTCTGGCATCATTTAAACTGAGATTTAAAAGCACAAAGATCAGTCAGATGTTAACTGATGAAGGGCCAAACTTAGAATGATAAATGGCGCCAATTTCGGAACGTCCTTGACACTGCGCATGCGCAGTAGGGGCGAAGTGTGGAGGGCCTTTCAGGACATGTTTTCTTTAGTTTTAGATGCAAATTTTGGGGATTGGGGGGCAAAATTTGTGTTTGGCCCTATATTTTAAGAGTTAGCACCAGCTATGTCTGGGTCATTGGTACAGTATAAAAATTATGATATTCAGAAAAAAATCACACACAGAGATAGGGATCAAGAAACTAAAAACTCGTTAAACAAATAATAAAAAGTAAAGATGTGGGAAACAATTTTATCACAGAATTCAAGCATTCCAAGAAACAGACTTAACAATCTGGATGGACTAGATTGATGTCATACTGTGTATGTCTGCTTGTTCTTAGACCAACGGTCTGATATGGAATTAGAAAACCACCTAGTAGGTTCGGTGATCAAGATTTGATAACATTTCATATCAGCAAAAGGTACATAATACACGATAATTATTTCAGAATTGTCTATTAAAACTAAATAAATACCTAATGCAGATTTTTTTAGCTGTGAAAATGTGGGTGCTGCTTGTGTGACTTTTCTCTGTCCTCCACCATATGGATGGAATATGTAGAGTGAAAAATCTGTTAAGCAGCCTGTGAAACTCAATCCACCTGCTTGTGTACTAGATTGTGGTTGTTCTGAAGAGGTACTACCTACTCTAGGTCTAGGAGTAGAACTACATTTTCCACCACTATAACTTCTCTCTCTGCCTCTCTTTGGAGCTAAAAAAAAAAAAAATAAAAAAAATTATGTTTATGGCACTGAATCAATTTCTCACACTTGTCACACTCTTTACCTAATGAATCCACTACATCTGCTAGCGTAATATACAAACTGAAACCCATTATTTTTCAAAACATTCCAACATCATATTAAATGACTCCACTTTGGAGCAAGCTTATCATGCTAGCTCCATTATGGTGTTATTGGTATTTTTATGGGGCCAATATAGTGTTGATGGAATTTTTTTTTTTAAATTTATAAAAAAAATTATTCAAACCAAGGGTTTAAATATATTTCCAGCAACAAAACTGTTCTCACCTTTTCATGACATCTGCATGACTTATATTATATACTAAAATAATAGACTATTGTATTACTCAGACATGTTAACCTCCCAAAAAAATTTGCAGGGAAATTGAGGTTGATTTTCAGTGAAATGGCATGGATTTCAGGGAAAAGTTTGTGTGGCAGAAAATGCTGTATGCAACAAGTCGACTACCTCTAAATCACCCTCAATGAGAAGACTTCTTTCTCTCCATGGGAGATACTACAATACTATTAATGCAGCTCACATATCTTGTATTACCAAATAAAAATATGGTCAAAATATATAAATATAAATTAAAATTTTGGAAGTTATATTAGTGCTCCTCTCAACTGGTTCTGTATCCTGTCTGATAGCTTATTCAAACTGTATTCTATTCACAAACATTGGAATCACAACTGTAATACAGTTTTTCCCAATACCCTCCCTCCCCCGCCACCTCTCCCCCCCCCCCCCCCCCCCAAAAAAATAGGCCGATGAAATCGTCAGATGTGTACCCATATGCGCAACTAGTAGAAAGCTGTATGAAGGAAGGCCACCATGGATGCCGACATTATGTACACCATACATGGTGTGGGTACATATAGAAATGGATTGGAGGAGTGCCTAATTTGATGGATAAAAGGTTAATATCTCTGGATCAAATTATTAGATTTACATAAAAAACTATACAGCACAGCACATCAGTAACCTGAACACATATATAAAGTAACCTGATAATCGGATTAATATTTTTTGAGTTATCGCATGCCGAAGAAATGGATTGGAGGAGTTCTCAATTTGAAGGATAAAGGGTTAATATCACAGGATCAAATTATCAGATTTACACCAAAAACTATACAGCTCGGCACATCAGTAACCTGAACACATATATGAAGTAACATGAAAATTGGATTGATATTTTTTGAGTTATCTCATACCAAAGGGATTGGAGGAGTTTTCAATTTGAAGGATAAAGGGTTAATATCTCAGGATCAAATTATCAGATTTACACCAAAAACTATACAGCTCGGCACATCAGTATCCTGAACACAAATATAAAGTAACTTGACAATAAAAGCAATATTTTTCAAGTTATTGAAAGCCAAAGGGACTGGAGGAATTTTCAATTTGAAAGATAAAGGGTTAATATCTCAGGATCAAATTATCAGATTTACACCAAAAACTATACAGCTCGGCACATCAGTAACCTGAAAACAAATATAAAGTAATTTGACAATCCAAGCAATATTTTTCAAGTTATCGAATGCCAAAGAAATGGATACGGACGCTGGACGGACAGATGGATGGATGGACAGATGGACAGACAGACGGACAGACAAAGGATGGATGAACAATGGATTACCACCCTGGATGCCGGCATTACGTGTACCATACATAGTATGGGTACACATAGAAATGAAACCCAAAATTTTGGAAAAAAAGATCATTTCAGTTTCAAGTACAACACATAAAAAAATTGTGCTCTTGCACTTCTTCTACAATCAATTCATCACTGTAGCAGTAATCTGAAGCATAATAATTTATTAAAATAAAAAAATGAGGCATAATTAACTCCCACAAATGTTCAGAAATTTCAATGGTTCAACTTCATAAAATTTCTTGCAGTTCTACAGTCACTTCATGGCTGCTGAAGAGTAGCAATGAGTTGAAAGAAATAAAAATTAAAGAAAATTCTCAGAAGTATAAAAAAGATTACTCAACAGAGGACCTCTTTAAAAACATAAAAAAGACCCAAAATGAATTTCTCTGTAGATCCTATCCATTTGAATGTCGTTTTGCAAGAAATAATAATAAAATAAAAACACATCCAAAAGAGGCCTTTAACTTAGAATTAAACCAGAGTTGTCACCAGATTAACTTCCCATACATTGGCTCGTTTGATTCAAAGATTCACATGAAAGAAAGAGGTGATTCCCAGACAGATATTTTTATCTCGAGAAATAGAGCAAAGGAACTTCCCCGGTATCTCCCAGAATTCAGTTAAAAATGGTGACACCCATCAACTGAATTGTGATTTACATTTTCTTTTCAATGTTCAAACACAGTGTTGTAGTTCTGAAGAAGTAAGCTCTATGGATCAGCTCTTTTGTCAGAAGCTCTTGGCAGATAGAATTTAACTGGTAAGCATAATTTGTAGTTTGTCTGTAGTTAAAATTCGGCCACTTCTAATGTTACTACACAAAGTACTAGGTTCAACTCATAAATTGTTTACCAAAACTAGCTTAAATTGTCAAACAACCATTATCACTCCAGTTTCATTATCAGAGATAGGTATGTTAGGTGGACTACTAATTCTCTTTAACTGTCTATGTGCTGGAGTTTAATCTAGTAAATTTTACTATGTAAATTATCTTTGGTCTCCGCATTTATTTACTAAATGCAACATGTTAAAGCAGTTGGTTGATGCAATACTAGTCTTGGCAGCAGAACCATCAATGAGAGACTCTCTCTCATTGGTGCTTTGCTGCCTCTGATTTGCATTTAAGGAGGCCCACTGTCACTGTAAAATCAGAACTTGTTCTCATCACAGTTCAGCAGAAATGACTTTCTAATAGTCCGGAGGGACTAACTGTCATAGCTTGGAGAAACTAACAACTTTTAAAATAAACTCTTAGAGCTTATGTTTGAAAAATTTATGAGGTGGGTTTTAGTTTTTACAAATGGTCTAAAATCACATAGTTCGGTGGAGCTAACAGATCTAGGGCTATTTTAAAAAGTATTGGTGAATTCGACCCACATCTTTATAAACTGGATGGGTCTATGATCTCATTGATAAACAGGAGTGGCTCCAAGGGAAGGTCAGTTAAACTTTAAGAGCTTTGGCTCTTTGTAGAGAGCTTTGAGGTCTTGGTAAGTGCTGGTAAATAATTAGGGCTAAGGAATTTCATAGAGTTGAATTGTTCAAGTTAAGGGCTATTATATTTATTTAATCTATTCAGTACTCTCTTTGGTTAAACTTTAAGAGCTTTGGCTCTTTGAGCTCTTGGTAAGCGACAGGTAAATATTTAGGGCTAAGGAATTTCATGGAGATGAATTGTTCAAGTTAACTTATGAGTTTTAACTTGGGATAAGAACTTCAGCTCCAACTGAGAGCTGTTAGGCAGAACCTCAAATAAAATCTGGTTAGGCCAAAAAAAAAAAATCAATTGATTCTCAGGCAATTTTTTTTTCAAATCAATGAGGGAGGGAGGATTTTATTTTTATTTTTTATTTTTATTTCTTCCAGATGGTGAAAAAGGATTGAGAGGCAAAAGTCACTTTCTGATGTCTGTTTTTACCTGAAAAGCATGGAAAGTGCATATTGTAAAATGATATACAAATAAAACTCATTTTATTGAAAACTAAAACTGTTTTTCTTTATTTTCTGATATCACCACTTTTTGTATTTAGAAACAGAACTCTGACTTCACTTTTAAACTTTTACAAAGCAGAACTATTTTATGAATACTAGATATTATTGACCACCCTCGTATTATTTTGGTATCATTGTGAGTTATTTTGATTTTTAGTATGACCCATGGTGAGAGTGTTCTTCTCTGTAACAGAAGGTATATTCTTTTTAAAAAAATATTTAAAGTGTTTAAAATAAATTTCAAGTTCATATAAGAAGCTGGGTCATTCATGGTTTCTGAATACCCTGAGTTGAAAAGCGTAGTTAAAAAAGTTTTCAATATCCTTCGTAAATTAAGCGTTATTAACAATTTGAGTTAATTAATTTCTTTGGTAAATGACAAAACATTTCAGTTGTCTCCCTTCCCGGCTGCGCTGGGTAAACTAATAATACACTGTTCAGAAAACTGACAATTTCTGCCAACCATCTTTCACTGACACGTGCGATTGGTGCTTTGAAGGTCTGCCATTCTTATCCATCCAAATACCTGTGATTTCTATTGTAGCCTTATTACATTTAACCCCCTTCCAACAAACTTCACAAGTTTTCAAAGAAAAATATTCAATGCAAATTGCGGGGCGAATTTCAATGCAGTCAATTTTTCAGTGGAACAGAGCGTAACCGCAAGCAATTTCGATATGGACGAACTGTCTCCAATACATTTTTTTTGTTTTGAAACGGTGGTTAACTTTTAATAAATTCTAATTAACTCGATGCGTGTCTTGTGTGATTCATTGTTTTGTCTGGTACTTTGTTTTTAAATAGCCATTTTGTGCTGGTTGCTATCAGTTGGGGCGAATTGTTCGAACGACTACGCCATTGCAATTCTTTTCAGAAATATAAAATTGGGCTAGTTTAGGCTATTTTCATAGCCGTGTGACAGACTTTAACAGCAACCGTGTTTACTGTTTTTTGCGGAAGCGTGTGTTTTTAAAAAATAAAACATAAGAAAATACAGTGAACTGCCATGTCTCCCAAAGAAGTTTGGGAGGGCGACTTGAATTTCGCCCCCAATGTAAGCCAAGGCCAGAGGCTCTCACACTTAACACACGCCTGTGTATATTTACCTGTTTATTCGTTGGTTTTGGGCCTTAAAACCAACAGTCCCTTTTCAATTTCCCTGTTTCCTATTTTCGTGCAATGACGGTCCAAATAAAAAGGCCCAACGCGGGCCATTTTTTTCAACGCGGCGGTGCCTGAGAATCAATTCCTTTTTTTTTTTTGGCCTTAATGGCATAACATTCATTTCTCACACTTAAATAAATATCTACTGGTCACTGTATAACTGTGTTGAAGCTTATTTATTATTTTACAAGTATCCTTTAACCCTATCTGGCGAAGTCTAAACAACAGAACCTGGAGAATCGAAATTAACCACTAGACAACCACATTTGAGTCAGTCCCTAAATCAAAAAAGTACACAATGTTGGGACCCTCCCCGCAACCTCTTCCATAGCACCCAGGGTTAACCCCACAGGGCTGGAACTATTCTACCATGCCTTGGGGCTATGGGACATAGTTTGTAAAGCAAAACTTGGGCACCTTTATTCATATGCAGGAAAAATATAAATGGAACACTATTAAAGGGGAATTCTCTGTTGAATAAACTTTTTTAACAAACCAAACATCTGAAGTTGTTGGTGATCAGGTGTTTGAAACTGGGTCACCACAAATTGGCACAATGTCAATGTAAACAGCTGATCAAGATGAATTTTGAACACTTTAAAAAAGGTACAAACATATTTATTTGCTTTTATTAATGAATTTTACGATCATTTTAATGATTTTTGAACAGGGTACTGTCAAGACTATAAATCTTTTGAAACTGATCGCAACTTGACCCTCGAATCATTTCAAAACTGCCATATGTTTTGATTGATATTTTCCGGGATTTTCGACCCAAGGTGATCACTTTCCGATATGCTGGGAACAACGTTCAATTCCCAGGCATTCCGGGAGGGGTAGCATGTCTGTGTATACTAAAAGAATAGACTGCTTTTTCTACTGGAATCTTCTTTGCTTTTGTGGGGGCATAAACACCAGAAAGTATTTTACCAAGTGGTGTCATACCTACAGCAGATTGTCATTTTTAAGTATAAAGACAATGATGTTCAGTGTTCACGCTGTCGGGTACCAATGGCACTAAAATATTTCATATGACACCAAATGAAAGTGTCAATGACACTGTAGCTCAACTTGTCAAGACAAAGACATGCACATGTATAGTATGTGACACAGCAATGACAAACATCTAGGTAATGACCTGATAACAAAGGTACATATAAAGTATTGTAATGGTCTGTACATAAATATTGACCGTTGCCTGTAACAAATGTATAGGTAAAGTATTGTAAAGGTGGGTGACAGTCAGATGCTAAACTAGAAAAGAAAACTTTGAGTCCCAGAGTGGGTCTGACTGAACCCCAAAATATTTGTTCTCATAGCACAGTGATAACAAAGGCACCCCAAAACACACTCGTTCCTGTCCCAAGGTGAAAACAAAGGTACCCAAGAAGTTTTGTGAAGATCAATTCATAAATACGAGCTGTATAGAACTTGTGACAAAAAACTGATTGGACCTAATTTTGGTACAAAATGGCCACTGGCAGCCATCTTGAATTTTGGACCATACCCAGAAACACTCATTCTCGTCCCAAGGTGATAACAAAGGTACCCAAGAAGTTTTGTGAAGATCGGTTCATAAATACAGCCTCTACCCTGAGCCGTGTTGACATGTGTGCTCACATTGTGCAAGTAGCACTGAATAAGTCAAAGTTTATCTAATTTGCATAATTTCTGCACGAAAAAAACCCCCTTAGAATATGTGATGTATTCCATGTTACTAAACATTCATACAAAAATTTATTCAAATCAGAACTTTCATACAGAAGTTCTGTACAAAAAACTGATTGCACTAATTTTGGTACAAAATGGCTGCTGGTGGCCATCTTGAATTTCGGACCACACCCAAAAACACTCGCTCTCATCCCACGGTGATAACAAAGGAACCCAACAAGGTTCGTAAAGATTGGTTCATAAATATGGCCTCTAGTCTGAGCTGTATAGAAGTTGTGTACAAAAAACTGATTAGACCTAATTTCGGTACAAAATGGCCACTGGCAGCCATCTTGAATTTTAGACCGCACCCAGAAACACTCGTTCTCGTCCCAAGGTGATAACAAAGGTACCCAAGACATTTCGTGAAGATCAGTTCATAAATACAGACTCAAGTCTGAGCCGTATTGACATGTGTACTTAATGTGTGTAAGTCGCACTGAAATATCAAAGTTCATCTAATTTGCATAATTTCTGCACGAGAAAAAAACCCATATTATATGTGATGTATCCCATGGTACTAAACATTCACACAAAAAATTATTCAAATCAGCGCTTTCATATGGAAGTTCTGTGCAAATTGATTGCACCTAATTTTGTACAAAATGGCTGCCATCGGCCATCTTGAATTTCGGACCTGACCCAAAAAACTCGTTCTCGACCCACGGTGATACCAAAGGTACCCAAGAAGTTTTGTAAAGATCGGTTCATAAATACGGCCTCCAGCCCGAGCCGTATTGGCATTTGCACTTACAGTGCTGAAATTAACACCAAAAAACATCAAAATTAGTCTAATTTGCACAATTTACGCACGAGAAAAAAACCCGTATTATATGTGATGTACCCCATGGTACTAAACATTCATACAAAAAATTATTCAAATCAGAGCTTTCATATGGAAGTTCTGTACAAAAAACAGATTTCTGCATCATCGGTACAAAATGGCGGCTGGCAGCCATCTTGAATTTCGGACCGCACCCAAAAACACTTGTTCTCGTCCCACGGTCATAACAAAGGTACCCATGAAGTTTCGTAAAGATCGGTTCATAAATACGACCTCTAGCCCGAGCCATAGCCAATTGTTGACGTACGGACAGACGGACAGACAGATGGACGGACGGACGGACAGACGGACGACGGGCCATGACAATAGCTCAAATTTGACTTCGTCAAAGTTGAGCTAAAAATACAGCATTTGCCGCCAAAATTTGGCACCAAAAGTTAAAAAATTTATAGTAATTTATATATTTTTTTATACTTACCAATGACCCAGACATAGCTGGTGCTAACTCTTAAAATATAGGGCCAAACACAAATTTTGCCCCCCAATCCCCGAAATTTGCATCTAAAACCAAAGAAAACATGTCCTGAATGGCCCTCCACACTTCACCTCTACTGCGCATGCGCAGTGTCAAGGACGTTCCGAAATTGGCGCCATTAATCATTCTAATAACCAGTGCCTGGTAAGCGCTATGTACTCAGCGGGGAGGTAAGAGTTCCCAACTCCTGGGAGGGCCATCCCCGTCTGGGTCATTGGTAAGTATAAAAAATATATAAATTACTATAAATTTTTTAACATTTTTATACTGTACCAATGACCCAGACATAGCTGAATAGTAAAAAGGCTGGAGGGCCAAGGACATAGAGCAAGATGGAATACGCTCAATAATATAAAATAGAGTCATCCCCTCTAGGGAAAAAGAAGTAATAGGCCTTACATGTATCTTTCTTATTTATGATAAATTAGAAAGATACAACACCTTCCAAAATTGAGCATCATACATCCATGTACTCTATTAATATCTAGTATAATCCTTATACTAATAATTTTTAAAGTAAGCCAATAAATAAAGTAAGTCTAGAGAATAGAGACTCTTTATACTCCTTAAAAGTGTCTGAGGATTGCATAATCATGTCCATTGACACGTGCTATATTCAAAAGCTATACTTTAAAAACTAAGACTTGAATGAATTTTTAAAACATAAACTTCTCACTAAACAACCATCCCAATAACAGCTCAGAATTACTAACTCCGGAGGAGGTATCCCCTTGTTTTCATAGTAAAACAGGTGACCCAAGGGAACACCCTCCCCCCCCCCCCCCTTTTTCTTGCCCTGGGTCAAATAGCCCAGAGCGAAGAGGGCAGCAGAACGGAGTCACTGCCGAAACAGACAGCCTACCTAGCTATAGTAGCAACTGTTAAGTGAATGACATTCTGAGCAGTAGATAATAGACCTAACAATAGAGGCCTCCAGAAATGGACTCAATATTTCTGAGATAAAAAACTCATGAATGTGGATGGCTGAGCGCAATGAGCAGCCTTCAAAAATCTATAATAGCGACACTATTAATGTAAGCCCAAGATGTAGAAGAACTCTTACTTCATGAGCCGAAATCTCAAACACAACTGCTGAGTCAAAGATATACCATAAGCAGTATCGATAGTTAATTGAATCCATTAGCAATAGAATGGAGCGTAATGTCCTTCTAATAGGCATCAAAGACAGAAGAAGTTTACGCCCGTAGTAATAAACAGATATCTGTTTATAAATACATAAACTCTAACCGGACAGAGTAAAGGCCTATGCCCGTACAAAGACGGAAGGACCTTAATAACAATAGGTTCCGGATATTAGGAGCCTAACTCTTATGCAAAAAATCTAACCTAAATAGTAAAGGAAGTAGTGATTCCGAAACTACGAAAGTGAAAATCATCCACCGATAGTGCATGAAACTCACTGACTCTTCAGTAAAAGAGAAGCCAACAGAATTACGGTCTAAAAGGCCAGAATTTGAAAACTACTGTTTCCAGAGGCTCAAATGATTACTTAGCTAAATAAGAACCGAAGTTAAATTCCATATAGGAATTTAATCTAATGATTCTAAGTCTATTTATCAAAAAGTTACTAACTGACTTAGATAAAGAGACATAAGACTCAATTGTAAACTATCATAGAGTGCATAGGTATGAGGTAACATAAACCTATAACCTTAATAATAACAGGCTGCAGTAGATCTTGTCAAACAAGTATACTAAAAAGTTGCAATGAGTAGTGTAGTATGGAGGGATCAACAATATGAACATAGTGATCCCTACACCAACGACGGAAGAGCCTCCACTTTAGCCGCATAGAATAGCGAAGAAGAGGATCTCCTATAGTAAGAAATCGCGTCCAAAGCTCGTCCAGTACAATGCTACAATGCAATACGGACCACACAACGGAATACGTGAAGGTTGCGACCTTGCGGGTTGTGATAAAGATGACACGATTTTACCCAGCGAAAAAAGATCCTCTCATAAGGAAGATTTCGCGTTAAGTCCCACAGTAGACATCAGAGTAAATTTACCCACGGTCTCTGTGAAGACAGAGATGCTATCAACAGAAATGTATTGTGGTTGTTTATCTTAGCAATACCTGCTGAAACAACAATGCCGGAGGATACGCATATCCTATCATTCCGTCCTATTAGATCAATAGAGCGTTAACAACATTAGATCAGAGATCCAGACAAGCAAACACATACGTCTGCAATTGATTAGCAAGCTGTGTCGTAAATAAATTATCATTGGGCACTCCCATTGATAGCAAATCTGATTGAATACTTGTTTGTTGAGAGTCCATTCTGACGGCAACAAGCGACTCATAAGTGAACGGGAGACCGGTAAAACAATCAGACGACCCGGAATATGACGGACCGAAACAGAACTTGGTGTACTATAACAAACAGAAGGATTCTTTCCATTAAATTGAATAACGGAAACGAATGAGTGCCTCCCTGGTTCCGGAGATACGCCACTACTGTCGAATTAACGGACAGGATTTGGACATGCGTTTCTGAATAATGTTCATCCAATGACATAAAGCAAGCCTAAAAAACATTATTCCGCGGAAGATAAGTGCTTGCTTAGAGACTGCGGAACCCAAAGACCCTGGCACTTCGATCCGTTGGGATCAATATTATAACCCAACCTGTTTGAATGGCAACCGTCATAATTATAACACTCGGATCCGGCAACTGCAGTGGCACTCTCTGAGTCAACCACCGAATGTTTGCCCCAGTCTGAATCTCTTGCAACACTAGATAGACAAGAGAACGTGTAAATCGAGCAATTCATGGATTGCTGAAAAGTTGCCGTCGAAGATAAGCTTCTCCGAGAACGAAGCGACTCTGAGAGAGTTCTTCACCTTACTATCCACGTGCATGGATGTAGCTAGGGCTGCATCACGTCTAACCAACTCCAATCAGCCACTGAAGGGAGGAGTTATACGTGAACAAACTACTGCCCTCAAAAGAAATCACAATGAGGATAATATCCCGTAATTCTTTTCTTGAAGACGTAATGATAACGCCTCAGTAAGGTGGATTACGTATGATAAAGCGTCTAAGTTAAGTCTACTAGACATCATTGTCGTTTCCAACATTGTGGTTGGAAAAGACATAGACGGCGAAAAAGAATATTTCCAGTCTTTAACCACGCCGTCTAGACGCATATGAACTCTCGGTATGCCCTGCTCTGCCAAAATAAATTATTCGTATAAATGATAAAAAGGCAGAAATGAGCATTGCGGACAAGAAACTAAACTATCATGCTTGGTAGCAGGCTTATATGCATATATAGCGTCGATAAATAATACACATGTTCTAATGACAATATTGGACTGTGTCGATAAGTCAGGGACAATGTCCCTGAACCAATCCAAAATTCCGTGTCCAATGACGCTAAGTCTCTTATCCAACATCGCAGCAATGTAATCCGAAATAACAATCACTGGAAGATAATGCCAGAAGATATGAATGGCAGCTTCCGATGCTACGAAAAGGAAAACTCGAAATCTTTCGAATCCCTTTCGCCATCCTGTCGGACCCTATAAAGCGTTCGGTCGTCCGTACCTGATGCAACCGCGGACCGCACCGACCCAGCGCCGTCAGATAATTCCTGATTCGACTAAGAAACTGTCGATGGCTGGGATGCTGCGAAAAACTGTGCTAACTCGGATAGCACGTCCGTCACTGAGGCCTGTGGAGAAGCGGTCCTACAATGCATTGCCGCTAGAAGCTCCGTGATCGTTACCCCGTGCATACTACTAATATGCGAGCGAACGGAGTGTATAGGCCTCATGTCCCTTGGCTACCGGATGGCATGACCTATTTGCCGTGGAATCACTGAATGACGAAACTCATCGGATACTCGAGGTCACATAGCCAATGTGCGGTCGTGTGCCCTGCTGTGAGGATGAGGAAGCATTATGGACAGTCTCTCGGACTGTCAATATAACGGAGCGTCTCGACCGACAGACATATGCTCCGAATGTAAAATATCTGAACCACAACATGCGGTCCCCTATGTTGTTGGACGAGAGAGGGACCTCTCTCGCTCACAGCCCGGACGGACCTGGACAAGCCAGGAACCGGACTAACAGGCTTCCTCCGATCTGTCCTCAATCCGCCGTCACTGGGTGAGTACTAAAGTAATTATAGTGCTCGCATCACCCAAATCTCCTTCCTAGACCGCAACGGACGAACCCGGCAGCTGAACCATTCGATGAATGTACGCTACACCGGGTGAACTAGCGAATGTCACTCCGTCGATCCTACAAGGGACCTCTTAGGCGATAGACATATTCCATGAGCACTTATTGCCGCTAGCTCTTCATTAACTATGACGACAGAGGCACACTTTTGAAAGACATCTCCGTAACTTTGCGAACAAGAAACCAGAAATGCTTGGTAATAGCAAGCATATAATAATAATATATATAGCGTTGTTCAATAATTCGAAAGTTTGTGTGACATTATTGGACTATGTCGGAACTGAGGGACGATGTCCCTGAACCGAACCAAAAATTTCTAAGTCCACCGACGCTATCAGCTTCTTATCCGGCATCGCAGCATTCTGGTCCGACGAAAGAAGCTGTAGAAGATCAAGTCAGATGACATACACAACAGCATATGTTGTTCCAAAAGGGAAAGCTCGAAATCCTCCGAATCCCTTTCGGTATCCCGTCGGACCGGATGAAATTTTCGGACGTCCGTACCCGCTTCCGCGGAGCGTCCCGACCCAGCATCGTCGGATAAAAAATATGCGACAGATTCAGTTGATGCTGGGATGCTGCGATAAGCTGTGCAGTAGCGGTCTTACGATGCATTGCCGCCGGAAGCTCCGTGTACGTTGACTCCCGCACACTTTCCTATGCGAACGTCCGGAGTCTGCAGGCCTCGTGTCCCTGGCTACCGGATGGTGTGACCTGGTTGCCGATGATTCTCTGACTGGCGAAGCTGACTGGATATCCGAGGTCACGTAGCCAAGAGCGGTCGTGTGCGCTACCATGAGAATGAGGAAGCCTTATTGACAGTCTACTCCGGACTGCCTATATGTCGGAGCATCCCGAGCGACGGACGTATGCTCCGAATGCGAAACATTTTGTACCACAACATCTGGGGCCAGATGTTGTTGTACGAGAGAGGGGCCTCTCTCGCTCGCCGTCCGGATGGACCAGAACGAGCTATGAACCGGACTAAAAGGCTTCCTCCGTTCTCCCTCTAATCCGCCGTCACTGGGTGTGCATTTGGTTGATTTATAGTGCTCGCATCACCCCAAAACTCCTTCTAGACTGCAACGGACGAACCCGGCTGCCGAACCATTTGATGAATGGACGCTACACCGGGCGAGCTAGCGGACGTCAAAGGCCGTCGGACCTACTAGGGTCCTCTTAGGCAATTGGCGTATTTACATGAGCACTTTTCCACTAGCCCTTCATTAATTGTGACGACGGAGGCACACTGTTGGAAGACATCACAGATACATCGTCTGAAATAGAAATTGATAAAGTAGAGTGACCCTGCGGGGAAAGGACCGGAGTGTCCAATTCCCCACTAACATACCGTGACATACGCTTCCCATGTTGTCATCGAAATCATACGATACAGAACAGGAGTTAATGCGAGTACACTGACCACATATAGAATGATTATAAAGTTAGAGGAAGACTTCCTCTTATTACAATTGATCAAAATCCTTTCAATGTGAAAAGAAAACAAAGTCCTGGTACTCGCACCAACCCCTGGCAATCAAAATACATAATAATAATATGATCCATTAATATAGAAAAAATAATTGAAATCAAAATATTTTGAAAAAATATTTTTTCAGAACAGCCCAAGTTTCTGAAAAGTAACGTTGAGCCCCAATGGATCCCAAGCCTAAGTGTGGACAAAAATTCTAAAAATATTTTAAACAATTTATTCAACACTTACGAACAATAATAATGTATCTAGTTATGATTAAAATAACATCAAGATATTATTTTCAAGAAATCCCCCCCTCACACAGAGGGCTGTTGTAAATGTAAACAATGAGTGTAAAAACACTAAAATAAGACTCCAGGCACCCAGGCCAGGAATCAGCTACCAAAAATACACTATCTGATGCAAAACAGAGACTTCCAGGGAAGAAACTGCAGAACATCAGATGGTAGATGCAGAACACAACGCCTAACCACCCGTAGGTGAAGACGTAAACATGGGGAAAGAACAGAATTCATTCTGTTATTCAGCTAAAACTCCCAAGAAATTTTAGTAATAAAAATTACAGAAACTATGCCAAAAGCATGGGAGAATAGCAAGAGGGGACTTAAAGGAAAGGGAGAGAGGAAAACACTGAAAAATCAGTGTAACTAAATAACCAGAATGACAACAAAATGGCTGCTGCCTCGAAAATAGGTAACTTAACATAATTTCATTAAAAAATTTTAAGTTACAGCCCTGATAACATTCTGTCACACATTTTTCCTCTCCTCCTTCTCTATCCTCCTTAGAATCACCATTTCACTAATATTTATGTGTCTGGCATCATTTAAACTGAGATTTACAAGCACAAAGATCAGTCAGATGTTAACTGATGAAGGGCCAAACTTAGAATGATTAATGGCGCCAATTACGGAACGTCCTTGACACTGTGCATGCGCAGTAGAGGTGAAGTGTGGAGGGCCATTCAGGACATGTTTTCTTTGGTTTTAGATGCAAATTTTGGGGATTGGGGGGCAAAATTTGTGTTTGGCCCTATATTTTAAGAGTTAGCACCAGCTATGTCTGGGTCATTGGTACAGTATAAAAATATATACTTTTTGAAGAGCTCAAAGGCTTTGTGGTTTATTATTTCAGGGCGTCATTTTTGATAAAATCACATCTGATGACCCAAGTGAGGTAGAATTCTCATCTGACAAGTAATCTATAGGTAACAGCAAAGTATAATCACTGTTCTTTGTTTATGACAGATAACAGATTATTACATATGTGACAGAAATTCCTATAACCTGAATTTCAAGTTTCAAATTCTACCCAAAATAATCTGAGTGTTTTTTCTCCCCAACTTGATAAAAAATAGGCTACTTATTTATTAAAGAAGAACTGATTAAAATTTGTTGTGGTCATTCGGATAAAATGGGGGAAAAAAATTCTGATTTACGATTTGATAAAGAAGTTTTGAAAAGAATTTGCATTTGATGAAATATTTTTACTAATGCAGGTCTGAATATAAATCTTTTATTTCTTGATTTCAATACTATCTCCCACTTATTCTTATTCCCACTTATGTATATTATCAAATACAACAATGATGGCATTATCCACCAACACCTCCCCTCCCCACCCCCACTTAAAAAAACAAAAAACAAAAACATTTATGATATGATCCGCATGGAGGAGCAACCAAAATTGCATGAAAAGAATATAGACTTTATATTTTAATCCTGCTTTGTCGCAACCACATGTAAATAATCAAATAAATACACACAGCAAACAAAAAAAGTAAAATTTGAAGTCTAATGATTCAATAGTAATTTTGAAAGACCCTTCAAGCCAATAAAAAGCGCTCAATGAGGGGGGTCAGGTTTATTGAGGGATTGCCTGTGACCCCAATTAACAACCAAGATTCAGGTTAAAAAAAAAGTATAAAATTAAAATACAATTGATTCTCTGGCACCGCTGCATTGAAAAAACTTTCAACTTCATTTCACTCAATAATCAGCTATTAGGACAGGTATCAGGTGATTTCATCTCAATACAAGTTCGACCCAGGTGACTTCTAAATCTGTGAGTTCTGTATCAGTATTTGTTTCTGAGAAAGCCGAATGTGGATTTAGCTTTCTTTGAAATATTGCTGATGTGGGTTGTCCATTTTAGGTCGTTTGAAATTCCCAAATTCCACCAGTCCAAGTGTCTCATTATCCAGGGCGTAAAATTTACTGTACTTCCTCCGTATGCTGACCACACAGAATTTCTTTGAGTTGTTCGCTCATTCTTCTAAGTTTATCAGATCCTGCTGTAGTTTTAACTGGTCTTTGGTGTTGTTGATTTGTCTGTAAAGTGGACAGTCATCTGCAAACAGTCTCACTGTAGATGTTACACAGTCTGGTAGGTTGTTGATATGACACACAAGCAGAAGAGGTCCAAGGACAGTCCCTTACAGCACTCCAAAGTCAAGGTCAATATCACTCGAAAAGCTTCCCTCCAAAATCACATTCAGCATTTTTCTAGTGGGAATAAACTTGGGCTGGATTTGTGAGTTCGGCCCAAGTTAGTTCATCAACAGTTTCCCCTGGAAAGTGAGTTCAGTCCATCTAAATATGAATTGTAGTTATAACCAGTAACAATGTTGGGATATTTTAAAAAGTATTGGTGAATTTGACCCACATCTTAATAAATTGGATGGGTCTATGATCTCACTGATAAACAGGAAAACAGGAGTGGCTCCAAGGGAAGGCCAGTGGGGGCTACAGCCCTCTCGTCTGAGAGGCCAAGCCCCTCCCCCCCCCCATCCCGGGGAACTGGCTCAGGAAAGAACACTTATTTTCATTTGTTTTTATTTTGTTACAAATACTTTTTGTTTGTTTTTGTTTAATAAAAGTTATTTTATTACATTTAAGATGTTTTTCACGCATTATCAATACTCACATATATTAAATCTTCATAGGAAGCAGTGGATGAAGATTGAACAAAAAAAAATAAAAATAAAATCCTCCTTTCCTCATTCGTTTGAAAAAAAAATGCCGGAGAATCAATTAATTTTTTTGTATGGTCTTAGTTATTTAATATTCATTCAAATACACCCAAATGCATGTTAAAACTGACCTTTTGTTTTGAGAGGTGGAGTACTTTCACCAATATGATTTTCCACATCAGATCGTTTTGTTGAGAATACAACTTCCAGAGAAGGAACTTGAAGCATACATTCTACCCGAGAAATAGGATTACAGTTGAATCTTATAATGGAAGGCTCAACTCTAATGTACACAACAACATCTACTGGAAAGGAACCCAAACCAATAACAGGTGGTGTCAATGAAGCAACTGAATCATCCATGTCATTGTTTACAGCATTCTTACTATCTCTAGTGTCTGAAAAAGAAATGTGTGATCCCTGTTATTATTACATGCCAGTTCTATATCATCCCCATCTATGGCAACACTAAACCATGTGGAAAATAAAAATCTGTTCCGCATATGAAAATAGAAGTAAAATTTCACCGGAATTTTCTACAAATCGTGCAACACAAATACAATTTGAATTGCTAGCAAAAGCTGAAAAACATCCTCTGTGTTAAAATGTGTTCTTTTGTTGATAGCTGTCAAATGAATTACTGAGTGTCCTTCTAATAAGGGTTTTTTATATAGACGTGAAGGCATGTTATAAACACAGACATGCCAGTCTCTATATCATCCCCATCTATGGCAACACTAAACCATGTGGAAAATAAAAATCTGTTCCGCATATGAAAATAGAAGTAAAATTTCACCGGAATTTTCTACAAATCGTGCAACACAAATACAATTTGAATTGCTAGCAAAAGCTGAAAAACATCCTCTGTGTTAAAATGTGTTCTTTTGTTGATAGCTGTCAAATGAATTACTGAGTGTCCTTCTAATAAGGGTTTTTTATATAGACGTGAAGGCATGTTATAAACACAGAACAACATGAGTGTGTGAATGGGTTATGTGGCCTCTCGTTCTATCCTTCGGCGCTGGCACTCGTGCCATATCAATTAACTCATTCACACACGTGTGTTGTTCTGTGTTTTTATACCATGATTGTAGTAAAGCTTGGAGATTCAATTGGATTTCGAATCTTAAGTTGGTATTTGGTTCGATTCGAAATGAGCTGCTTGATTCGTTTCCTCTTGAATATTTTTTGATGGGAATACAGCTTGGTATCAGTCAACTTCATCGTCTAACAAAACATATGGTTCAGATGGAAATCGTACATAAATAATGTTGAAATAAAAGACTAAGTGTAACTTCAGCTACATTAACATAAACAACATCTGCACTCATGCCACCAGGGATGCTAATTTCAATATCACTAGTCCCTAGCACTGTTAAATTCAAATTTAAAGTTTAAAAGCAATGTCGACAGTGAACAATAATCCTGACAGGAAAAAGTTCCCAACAAATGTATTCTTCCTTGAGAACTCTTGAGGTTTCATTTAGCTTAACCCTTTACCCAACGAATCGGCCACACGTAATATGCAAATTCAGCAGATAAAATTCCATTTTTCAAAAGATTTCAACAAAACCATATTATGTGACCCCTCTTTGGAACGAGCTTGTCAAGCTCATTCCAAAGGGGTGTCACATGATATGGTTTTGTTAACATTTTTTGAAAAATGATATTTAAAATAATAAATTTTGATATCGTCTGCACTGGGTAAAGGGTTAACAATGTTTTTACATCGATGTAGAAACACTGAAAAGGCAAGCTATCATGATGAGCTTAAGTGTCTGATAACATAGACCTATAGCCCTTAATAGTGACGGGGCTGCAAGTTTAATACGTCAAACAAGTAGACCAGGAAACTGGCAATCTGTGGAATGGACGGATCATAGATGTCTACAGACTGGTCCATACACCAAGGGAAGAAAACTCTCCACTTTGCTGCATAATTCAACATAGAGGAGGTCCTCCTACAGTTAGAAATTGCATCCACTGCTCGTCTAGTAAAATGTTTTCCGTGCAAGAAGGACTACACAATGGAAATACATGAAGGTTGAGATCTTCTGGGTTGTGTTGCAGTGTGCAGGACTTCCCCTGATATAGAAGGTCCTCTTGAGGAGGAAGCTTCCGGGGAATTCCCATAACAGACACCTGAGAAGATTGATCCAGGATTTCTGTGATGACAGAGGTGCTACTAGCAGGATTTTGCAGTGAGAGGGTTTGATTTTTAACAGAATCTGCTGAATCAATGGAGCAGGAGGATATGCATATCCTATTATTCCTACTGCATATGCTCGATGATCTGGGCACGGCGACACAAACGTTGGTAATTAATTGTTCAGGCGTGTCGCAAAAAAGATCTATCATGGGATGATCCCAATGGTAGCAGATCTGACTGAATACTCGCTTGTTGAGAGTCCACTCTGATGGTAACAGGCAACCTTTTCGTGAGAGTAAGTTTGCTGGTCCATTCAGACAACCCGGTATATGACGGACTGAGAGATGAACATGATGACTCAGATCGAATAGGAGAATCTTCTCCGTTAATTCGCTTAACGGAATCAAATGAGTGCCACCTTGGTTCCTGAGATAAACAATTACCATTCGAGTCTCCTTGATGTTTATGTGCTTCTCCAGGAACTGAGGGTCCCAAAGACCCTGACACTTCAAGTCTGCGGGACTTAGGGACGCACCCAAGCCCGTTAAGACTTGCATCCATCATAATCGTGAAGGCCGGATATCTGAAGTGGAACACCCTGAGTCAACCACTGGAGATCCGCCCAGATCTGAACCTTTTGTTTTACTAGGTCTATTAAAACAATCTTGATTTCGAGCAAATGCATCTTCATACTCCAATTCTGAGTAAAGAATATCTGGGGGGGGATGCGTACGCAGGCAGCCCATCGGAATAAGATCTGCAGCCACTCCGCACAGCCCCATCAGTCGCATAAACTCCCTTGCAGTCACTGCGGGAGAGTTTAGACAAAAGCGAGCATAACAACTAATTTCACTCTGGGTAACGGCAGATGAACCAGATTGTAGTGAGTCTAGAAACTCATTCCCAATTGAATAAAGGACTTGGACAGAGCTAGGTCTGACTTTTTCTCGTTTACTATGAAACCAAAATGTTGGAACAACTGAAGCAGACTCTGAACATCGTTCGGAAGAATAATTCTGTTGCCGTATCTCTGAAGAATGTCGTTCAAGTAAGCTGACGTTACCACTGCCGAATGAGCTCGGAAATATGACATTACCGAGTTCATTATTCGAGTGAAAGCCCAAGGAGCTAGGTTCAGACCGAAACACATTGCTCTGAACTGATAAACCTCTCCTTGCACGGCAAAACGCAGGTACTTTCTGAATGCTGGATGTACCAGGACATGAAAGTAGGCGTCCTTTAGATCTATGCTTGCCGCATAGTCGTCCACTCGAATGCTCGCTCTTACCGACCGAATGGTTTGCATATAGAACTTTGGTGCTATGATCAATTTGTTTATCCAGCTGAAGTCTATTACTGGTCGGAACGAGCGTCTGGCTTCGGTACAAGGAACAGGTGTCTGTAAAAATAGGCCGATGAAATCGTCAGATGTGTACCCATACGCGCAACTAGTAGAAAGTTGTATGACGGAGGGCCACCACGGATGCCGACATTATGTACACCATACAAGGTATGGGTACATATAGAAATGGACTGGAGGAGTGTCTAATTTGATGGATAAAGGGTTAATATCTCCGGATCAAATTATCAGATTTACATAAAAAACTATACAGCACAGCACATCAGTAACCTGAATAAATATATAAAGTAACATGACAATCGGATTGATATTTTTTGAGTTATCTCATGCCAAAAGGATTGGAGGAATTTTAAATGTGAAGGATAAAGGGTTAATATATCCGGATCAAATTATCAGATTAACACCAAAAACTATACAGCTCAACACATCAGTAACCTGAACACAATTATAAAGTAACTTGACAATCCAAGCAATATTTTTCAAGTTATCAAATGCCAAAGGGATTGGAGGTATTTTCAATTTGAAGGATAAAGGGTTAATATCTCAGGATTAAAATAACAGATTTACACCAAAAACTATGCAGCTCAGCACATCAGTAACCTGAACATAATTATAAAGTAACTTGACAATCCAAGTAATATTTTTCAAGTTATCGAATGCCAAAGGGATTGGAGGAATTTTCAATTTGAAGGATAAAGGGTTAATATCTCGGGATCAAATCATCACCAAAAACTATACAGCTCGGCACATCAGTAACCTGAACACAAATATAAAGTAACCTGACAATCCAAGCAATATTTTTCAAGTTATCGAATGCCAAAGGGATTGGAGGAATTTTAAATGTGAAGGATAAAGGGTTAATATCTCAGGATTAAATTATCAGATTTACACCAAAAACTATACAGCTTGGCACATCAGTAACCTGAACACAAATATAAAGTAACTTGACAATCCAAGCAATATTTTTCAAGTTATCGAATGCCAAAGGGATTGCAGATATTTTCAATTTGAAGGATAAAGGGTTAATATCTCAGGATCAAAATAACAGATTTACACCAAAAACTATACAGCTCCTCACATCAGTAACCTGAACACAAATATAAAGTAACTTGACAATCCAAGCAATATTTTTTAAGTTATCGAATGCCAAAGGGATTGGAGGAATTTTCAATTTGAAGGCTAAAGGGTTAATATCTCGGGATCAAATCATCAGATTTACACCAAAAACTATACAGCTCGGCAAATCAGTAACCTGAACACAAATATAAAGTAACTAGACAATCCAAGCAATATTTTTCAAGTTATCGAATGCCAAAGGGATTGGAGGAATTTTCAATCTGAAGGTTAAAGGGTTAATATCTCAGGATCAAATTATCCGATTTACACCAAAAACTATACAGCTCGGCACATCAGTAACCTGAACACAAATATACAGTAACTTGACAATCCAAGCAATATTTTTCAAGTTATCGAATGCCAAAGAAATGTATACGGATGCCGGATGGACAGACAGATGGACGGACAGATGGATGGACGGACAGATGGATGGATGGACAGACGGACAGACAAAGGATGGACAAACGACGGATGGTCACCGGGATGCTGGCATTATGTGTACCATACACAGTATTGGTACACATAAAAACCTGGAGAATTTTTATTCTTGACAACCTCTATTGCTTTCTTTGATAAGAGAACCTGTACCTCTGCAAGGAGAGACTCTCTTTTGGAAGGACTCACCAGAAGATTTGTCCAACGCAGACTTCTTGTAAGTGGGGGCTTTGATCAGAATGATAGCCACAGGCCTGCCGAGACTACATTTCTCACTCACTGATCTTCCGTGACTTCCATCCAGTTTTTAGCGAAGTTTGATAACATTCTGCCAACTGGAAAGCAACAGAAGTCTAGACTATCACCTGTACAACTTGCGAGGCTAGCGGGAGGAGAAACTACATCCTCCCCGCAAAGAACCTTATCCCGTCGGCCTAGGGGCATCTGACTTATAGTCTCGATAAGACTTGCGCCCTTTCCCGAGTCGCTATATTGATGACCTCCGGAGTAACCATAAGAGGGTTTGCTGTACCGTCGTGAGGAGTTCCCTTTCGATGATTGTGAAGTGGAATGACCTCGCCTACTCCGGCCTGCTGAAGCATGTTGTTGAGACGCAGATTTCAATAGCAGTGCACTGGAAGCTTTTTTGGTAGCTTGTTCACAAACTAACGAAAGCTTGTCATCAAATGGTGTGTGTCCAGAGACCGGAGCGACTTGGAGAGAGCTTTTCACCCTGTCATTGATAATTGATGACGACGCAAGGGCTGCATCACGTCTAACCAACTCCAAATTTGCCACTGACAGGGCATAGTGGTGCGTGGCATACATGACTGCCCTCGAAAGAACTCTTAGCGAGGAACAAACATCCTCAAATTCCTTTCCATTTAGACGTTGCGCCATAGCCCTGGTTATATGGTCTGTGTAGGACATAGCATCCAGAATTGTTCTATTAGATGAAATAGAAATAATGTGATCCAGGAAACGGTATATTGATTGAAGATGCAAATAAGAAACTGCCTTTCTTTTTCGAACTTGCTAGGTTGAATATGGCGTCATTAATGTGGCCGAAAGCCTCTGACACTTGAAGTGAAGGGAAGGAAAGAACATCATCTTTCCTTCGCACGAAATCTATGTCTCAAAATGAAGCGGTTTCTGCCTAGCAGGCGCAGCTTGCTGATCAGGTGGAACAAGGTCACGATAGTATTGATGAATGAAATTCATCGCTACCATATGTTGTTCTGAAAGGGAAGGGTAATCCTCTTCCTTGTCCCTTTCACCATACGACAGATTTCGGTCAACCACATCTGAATGTACAGATGACCGGACCGACAGCTCACCACCGGAGTCTGCGGAAGGCTGTTCTTGCACTTGCGGGGAAGCTGCGATGAGCTGCACAATCTGCGACAGCAAGTCCATTGCAGAGACTTGAGGAGCAGTGGTCTTCTGTTTTTTCACCGCTTGCTGCTCCTGGGACGGAGATCCGGATGTAGATCTCTTCTCCGCACATCCCAATGAATGAAGCCTCGGATCGCTGGCTACCAGATGGCCCAACTTTGTAGGTGTGCGCAGCTGCCTCGATATCCGAAGTCGGGTAGCTAGCGTGCGGTCGTGTGTGCTTTTCTTTAGTTGAGGAAGAAGATGTAACTGTAGCTGACCCCGGATGCAGTCTAGACGGAGCGTCCCGAGCGGCGGGTGTGGACGTTAGCTCTGACTCAGGCAAGTTTCTCAAAACCACATTTGGCCCCAAATGTTGCTGGGTTAGAGAAGGCTCTCCCATTCGTAGTTTATCAGACCTCGCCGAGCTTCCCGAAGAGAAACTTGCAGGATTCCTCCCTTTTGCCGTCATCACTGAGTAAGCTTTAGTTTTTGAGGTGCTCGCTCTACCTAATTCTACACTTCCTTTGACCGCAACAGATTTACCAGGTGTTACGGTCCACAGTATCGGGTTGTCCGCTTCACCGGTCGAACTGGCTGCTGGAATAAGAGGTCTTATTCCCTGTTTAATGTTAAGGAGCACCTTAGCAGCCAGTTCTGTTTGCTCATCAGAGAGGAACGGTGCAGTGACTACAGGCAAGCAAACATGTAAATCCGAGGAAGACTTCCTCGCCTTATATTTAGAGCAGTTAGCTTTCATAATTACAATCAAAAGACAGAATCGATAGCACTCCTACAAATTCCACAACAAAAATACATGATAAGGATACATGAATAATAGCAATCAAATTAATTTCGAAACAATTATAAAAAAATTTTCCCAAAGGGAACATCATGAGCCCAATGGGAATCTCGATAGAGCCTTAGTGTGGACAAAAGCCAAATTTTTTAGCCAAATTTTTTTAGCTACACTACTGGAATCATAATCAATGTATCCTACAATAATTCCAAAGTATTATAATACTAAATACTACATGTTAAGGGCATTGCCAAATGTAAACAACTTCAATAGAAAAAAACCAGAAACAAGACAACAGGCACATAAAAAGGCCCAAAGCCAGTAACCGATTTAAATGCTACCAGATGCAAAGCTAGATCTTCATATGAAGAAAAAATGATACATCGGATAGAAGATGCAAGACCAAAATGAGACAACACCCCCTAGGGTGAGGACGTAGCCATGGGGATAAACAAAATAAACATTCTGTAATACATGTTAAACTCCCAAGAAATTTAATAAAAATTTCAATAAAAAAAAGCCAAAAAGCATAGGAGTTTAACAGGAGGGGTTCATGGAAGGATAGGGAAGGAACACTTAACAAACAGTGGATTAATCATTAGCAAGAATGATGACGTCTGGCGTATGTCCCGAAAATAGGAAACATGAAATAATTTTTATAATTATTATAAAGTTACAGCCCTGAACATTTGAAACCACCATTGTTCACTTCCATCATCCATTTACAGCCTTGAATCCACCAATTCTTTCATTGATTTATGTCTGGCATCCTCAAAAAAGGAGATTTAAAGCACAGATGTCAGATCATTGTTACTAACTTTAGGGCCAAACAAAGAATGATGGTTGGCACTAATTTCGGTACCTTCCTGGATACTGTGCAAGCGCAGATAACAAAAGTAAGGAGGACCAGATAGGACTTGCATTTTTCGGTTTCGTATGCAAATTTTGGGGATGGGGGGGGGGGGGGGGGGTTCAAAATTTGTGTTTGGCCCTGAATTCTGTTGAGTTTGCACCAGCAAGTCTGGGCCATTGGTTGTAGTATAAAAATATGCATGGACTTGCTGAACAGTAATGCAGATTCTCTCTTGGAAATGAAAGATTTACTATCCGTATTGTGAACAAGAAGCCAAATTGAAATCTAAAATGCTTCAAACACTTGTGGAGACTGTTTCAGAAATTGTAAAGATCGATCTGGATTCTGGAAAGCATCCTGTCTAATGAGAATGATAATTTAAAAGACAAAGAAGACTGTAGCCCCTTAGGAATGGCCCTTTATGTTGATTAGCAGTAGACTGTGAAGAAGAGAAATTGTGATGCTGTTCACACCAGTGATGACCAGCCTCCACCCAGCGATGACTATCAGAAGATTCCCTCCTGTAGAAAGAGCAATGATGATGGCTGTGAGAAGATCTATGGCTTATAGCGTAGAAGTGTCTACTCAGTGAGTGTTTTTGTCAGCTATGGTGAAAAGGGGGCTATTGACTTGGAAGAATATGGAATGACAGCAAGCATCTATAGGACAATGTTTACAAAGTCGATGGTAAGGTGCTAATGACTACATTTGCAGTGGACTCACTTGAAGCAAGATGTGCGAGTTTCTGAAAGGGCAAATGGTCTTTCCTGCATTTTGCGTATTTTACAAGAATGCTGAGAAAGAACCTTTGGTGGACTGCTTTATCCCTTGTGATATGGCATCCAATGCGCTGCTAACTAACGTTGACCCCAAGGTTGCAGCAGCTGCATTGCTATTAACACCTTTGATGCCATGATGCTCCCTCGTATGTGTCATTCCTGGTGGGGATGGCACAACATTTGTTGTCAAAAACAACTTTACTTTCTTGGAATAGAACATATGTGTGATTGATACTAAGGTGACAACTGAGGAGCGAGCCAATCCACACCGGGTATAAACAGTTGCACCTCTTTTTACATGAAATTTTGGAAAAGTGTATGGATTTCTGTTCTCCTATAAATATATGCTAAAAATGTTCCAAGAAGTGAGTCACAGAACAAACAAGGTATCGCATCGAGTTATTGTGGCCAACGCATTGGTGTTTATGAACTGGAAAAATGGACCGAGCCCATTTTCGAACTCGATCAAGAAAATGTTCCTGGAAACACACATAACGAAAATGAAATGGATCGGTCAACGTTTGTTTAAGTTATCGCGCTACCGAGCACAAAATTTGCAAAAAATAACCAAGTCAGCCCATTAATTTTGCTGTCGTATATCAAGCCGAGCCTGTTTTTAAACTCGATCAAGACATATTTCCTTGAAACCCATGTACCAAATATCAGTCAAATTGGTTGTCGTTCGTTGAAGTTATCGCGCTGTTAAGCTGAAAATTAGTTGATTTTAACAAATGGTCATAACTCTTGTGAAAACCGTACATCGGACCAAGTTTATTTTCGAACTTGATCAAGACATTGTTCCTTAAAACCCATGTGCTAAATACAAGTCAAATCGGTTGATGTTTGTTGAAGTTATTCGCAATCAAGCTCAAAATTGGTCAATTTTAACAAATGGTCATAACTCTTGTGAAAACCGTACATCGCACCAAGCCCATTTTTGAACTTGATCACGACATTGTTCCTTAAAACCCATGTGCCAAATATCAGTCAAAGCGGTTGACATTTCTTGAAGTCATCACACTACCAAGCTCAAAATTAGTCGATTTTAACAAAGGGGCATAACTCTTGTGAAAACCGTAAATTGGACCAAGCCCATTTTCTAACTTGACCAAGACATTTCTTAAAACCCATGTGCCAAATATCAATCAAATCGGTGGTCATTTGTTGAAGTTATCGTACCATCAAGCTCAAAATTGGCCAATTTTAACAAAGGGCCATAACTCTTGTGAAAACCATACATCAAGCTGAGCCCATTTTCAAACTTGATCAAGACATTGTTCCTTAAAACCTATGTGCCAAATATCAGTCAAATCGGTTGTCATCTGTTGAAGTTATCGCGCTATCAAGCTCAAAATTAGTCAACTTTAACAAAGGGCCATAACTCTTGTGAAAAAGCATGGACACGCCCTATTTCGTGTCATCAGGTGTTAAACATGTTTATGAAGTCACATATCAAATATTATCAACATCCACCCAGAAACAACTAAGTTATAAGCAAAATGGACCGTCCGCCTGGTCGCCCGCCCACCAACCTGCCCACCCGGCGTCCAATGCTCGCCATACCAATAGTCAAGTTTTTTTTTAAAACCCGGCTGAAAAGTGACACTAAGCCTCATCAATTTTTTACTATAGCAAAGTTGCTGAACATGGACAAATTATATAAACCATTTTACTGATAAATACTGAGTATAATAATCATATTCAACAAAGAATTACATGATTAGACTTGTCTAAAAAGGATTTAAACTTATCAATATTAAATCCCATGAGAATAAAACAGAATAAACATGTAAACATAACCAGTTTTCAAAAGCGTCTTTGCGACGTGTATTATTTATATGCTCCCACTTACCTTTCCTGTTAGAAGGATGAGACATTGGTATAAGGTCTAAGGCTTGTTCAAGAAAATCTAACAAACTAGGACTTATAATCATATCCTGCAAAAGAAAAAGGAAACAATTATTTGTCAACAAAATCTTATAAAGTTATGGCTCCACTTGCAGGCAGTATGGTATCTTTTTAAAACAAATACTCATGTCACAAATCACCTGTGAAAAATAATTTAGCAACCTCCTAGTTAAATTCCATTGAGCAAATATCTGTGGTTTAACCCTTTCAATACAGTATAATTTCAGTTTTCTGTAATATATCCAATTTGCTTGCATATGATTGGTCAAGGCAAGTTTTTCATAACTCAATGAATAATTTTTCTATCTTATGAAAGTTCTTGCTTTGTTACACCCATTTGTCAAATAAACCAGTGGCTCAAGTGAGCCTAAAGCAATCAGCTGGTTCAAATAATCCACAACGAAGGAATGGTATGTCAGAAGGTGTAAATGGGTAAAATGAAATCATTATCTTGATTTCTTCAGACAGTATAAGGATTTTCTTGAGGAAATACCAGTTTGATTCCGTTATTCTTATTACTCTAAAGAAAATGAATATCTGTCGCATTTGGATTTGCAAAAACAGGCATTTAAAAATTTGTTATGTTTTTGGAGACATGATTCCCAAAGAGTGATTATGGTGATTTTTTTTTTTACATTAACCCATAAGGCCACAGAAAAGTGTCCAGCATTCCCACAACTGCAAAGCCTCTATCCATCCAGTGGCTTAGCAATGATTTTAGTAAAGTCTTGGCTGTCTGTTAAGGCAGCCAAAACTTGAATAGAAACCACTGTCTTGGTAATATATCTATTCACAGCAGGACCTCCTCATGATGGCATGTTAAGGGTGCCTGTTCTGAGGTCGTAAATGTCAGAAATAGGCCTTTAACTCCTGAACAGTATTTTTAAGATCTTTTTCATCAAATCTAGTCATGGCTGCTGTGAAGCCGCCATGACTAGATTTGATGAAATATTCACCTAAACTTAACTTGAAATCTTTGGTGGTTACATCCATTCAGTTTACAAGGAAAAATCTGGTTGAAAATGCCCAAATGATACTTATTTCAGGTAAGAGAAATTCTGTCCTTGGCAGGAATATCAGCCAGCAGAATGCAAGGAGTTAATGGTTAATAAAGTATATCTATGATATTCAATAATACTGCAATTTGGATCAAATCGGCCAAGCACTTGTAAAATTAAACCAGAGTAATAGCAGACAGAAGGCCCTACTGTTTAGTACTAGCAAGGAAAAAGCTTCTTCATGTTTGGATGAAGATATTTCCTTAGGTGCTCAAAGTTCCTTTGAACACTGTTAAATAAACAAACCAGTGCAATGATACTGCCCTAGATGCTCTAAAGTTACCTATAGCATGCAATAAGCATTTGTTAAATCTTAAGAAAGTGAAGTTTATGCGTAACACATACTTTGTTACTTAGAAGTGAGTAATTATTTTTTTTTATTCATTTGAATGATTAAACAAGAGCAATGCAAAGCATGGTATATGCCCCCGATGGCGGCCAAATTGAATTGGCTAGCTGGAACAAAATTGAAAGGAAGCATTGTCTAGTCATCCACAAATAACCCCTAAAATTATGATTTGTTCAAATAAGTTTCTCTTTAGTTATTGGATGAAAACCAAAAGTTAACAGATGGATGATGGATGGAGGGATGGATGGACAGGCAGATGCCAAGATGGACAGGCAGACATGGTGAAAACATAATGCCCCCCCCCCCCCAAGATGTAGCACCATAAACATATAATGTAGCACCATAAACATATTTGACAAAGAGTCAGCTTGCAATTTAATTTTCGCACATGTTCTCCATTAAAGATTAAAGACCTGAAACTGTTCAAGCTGGTCACTAAAATTATCAAGAGTGATAATTTTTTTGGTGCACAGTCTTTTGAATACAAACAAGAGGCCCCAGGGATCCTGAGGGCGCTCACCTGACATGGTAGCCTAAATATCAACCCAGAGAATTTATTTCAACAAGTTGCATCTGCTACTCCTAAGAAAAGCTTATACCAAATATCCAAAGATTCTGACCAGTGGATCTAAAAAAAAAAGAAGATTTTTAAAGAATATTCCTCATATTGAACTTAGTTATAATTCGGGCTCCCACAGGGAGCCCATATATGAACCCAGAGACTTGGATTTAACAAACTTGAATCTTACCCCCCTAAGGATGCTGCACACCAAATATCAAAACATTCCGACTGCTGGATCTGAAGAAGAAGATTTTTAAAGAAAATTCCTCATTTTGAACTAAGTTACAATTCAAGCTCCCACACAGTGAGTCCAAATATAGACCTAGGGACATGACTTGAACAAACTTGAATTTCACCCCCCTAACGATGCTGCATACCAAATATCAAAACATTCCGACTGCTGGATCTGAAGAAGAAGATTTTTAAAGAAAATTCCTCATTTTGAACTAAGTTATCATTTGGGCTCCCACAGTGAGCCCAAATATGGACCTAGGGACATGGCTTGAACAAACTTGAATCTCACCCCCCTAAGCATGGTGCATACCCAATATCAAAAGATTCTGCCTGCTGGATCTTGAGAAGAAGATTTTCAAAGAAATTTGCCTGAAATGCACTAAGTTCAAATTTGGGCTCCTATACTGAGCCCAAATATAAACCCAGGGGGCTGATTTGAACAAACTTGAATCAGATCCACCCCACAATGTTGCATACCAAATATCAAAAGATTCTCTGCCTGCTGGATCTGGAGAAGAAGATTTTTTAAGAAATGTGCCTGAAATGCATTAAGTTTGAATTCAGGCTTCTATAGTGAGCCCAAATATGAATCTAGGGAGCCGATTTGAACAAACTTGAATCAGGTCCACCCCACAATGTTGCATACCAAATATCAAAAGATTCTGAGTGCTGGATCTGGAGAAGAAGATTTTTTAAGAAATTTGCCTGAAATGCACTAAGTTCGAAATCGGGCTCCTATACTGAGCCCAAATATGAACCCAGTGAGCCAATTTGAACAAACTTGAATCAGATCCACCCTACAATGTTGCATACCAAATATCAAAAGATTCTGCCTGCTGGATCTGGAGAAGATTTTTAACGTTTTTCCCATTGCCTGCAGTGTTAAAAAGTGCTGACTCCACACTTTTTCAAAGTCCTGAAAAAAGTACCTTGTGATCAAACCGCTAGGGATTTTTTTAAACCATTCTATTCTACTGGATAAAGGTAAGCTTTATACAAGATAAAAATTCTCTGTGGCATGTAGTTTTGAAGATATGGCAGTTTTAAGGTTTTTCCTATTTTTAGCTGGGACAATGAGAAAAATTTTTTTTGCATCAACCAACTACTTATGACCCATTATCATCTCATATCAAATTTGGTTCAAATCGACCTCACGGTTCTGAAAATGGAAATTTTAGGCGTGGCCAAAATTTTTGCCCCTCCCATAACAAAGGCAAATAATGCCCGACAAACTTTTCTTGAACAAACTTGATTCTAAACCTCAAAAGGACTCTGTATACCACATATCAAGTCTCTGCTTCTGGTGGTTCATTAGATTTTCAAAAAATTTGGCCATTTTTCCCCACCCCTCTGCTCAATATGTGCCAAAACTTAATTTGCATAAAAATCAAAATGCCCATATATAACCACTACTTACATGAAATTTAATTAAAATGTGGCCAGTGGTTAAGGAGAAAGAGGCTCAAACACCACCTTCAAGCAGGACGATGGACGGACGACGGAAGAAGAGTGATCAGAAAAGCTCACCCTGACTTTCACTCAGGTGAGCTAACAAAAGATTCACCGACTGTTGACTGGAGAACAGATATCTATTTTAATCCACTGTGGTCAAATATCCCAACATTATGCAAGCCTGGAAATAAGCAATCTGTCATTTGTAATGAGGTCCCCAGAGGGGGAATTTGCTGATGCAAAAGCAGTGGGCTAGAATTCCCTAATTTATCCTCTGGGTACCTTGATTCAGATTGAGGTTCACAGAGGGTATAAAGTAATGCTACACTGCTGTGCAGGGTATCATCACCAAATTCAACCTCTGGGACCTAATTCAGCAGATGACAGTCATTTTCCAGGCTTGATCCTATGACACAACTGAGAGCAGTTTTTCAACCATTTCACTTTATTATCCTAAAGGCACATCATACTTACCGGCAGTTCAAGAATTATGATTTTTTTTCTATTTTCAACTCCCTGGGTCCCCACAAGGATGGGTCAATATACCAGCACATATGAAATTTTAGCCTGATCGGTCCAGCCATTTTCGAAATAAAAGGTCAAGGTCATCAATTTCAAGGCCAAGGTCACCCCGCATGGCACCCATCCCATGTTACTCGCAGGGACGAATTACCCCCGTGTACGAAATTTGAGATCGATCGGTCGAGAAATGGAGGAGTTCACCCGGAACAAATATAGATAGATCGACAGAGATATAGATACAGACATTTGCATTTATATTTTAGATATACAAATTACTATGAATTTATAATATCTTTATACAACAACCAACGGCCCAGACTAGCTAAATCGTAAACTGGCTGGAAGGCCTAGGATATAGAGGAAAATCCAATCACTCAATTACTTCATAAAGGATATCTCCTACAGGAGAATAGGAGAGAAAGGAATTATATATGTCTTTTTCATTTGCGAGAAATGAGAAAGACATAACACCAAAAATGTAATTGAGCATTACATATTATATAATTCTCCATTTAATGCCAGCATAACCCTTTATGCTAATTCGGTGAAGGAAAGCCAAAATATAAAGATAGTCCAGAGAATGAGACTCTTTATACTCATTTAAAAGTGTCTGAGGATTGTATATTAACGCCCATTTGACACATGACATATACAAATGCTTCACAGTGAGCTACACTTTAAAAACAATACATAAATGAGACATATTATTTGCTTCACACCTTGCTACACATTTAAACCATCCCAGCACCGACTCAGGACTACTGACACCAGAGGAGGTTTTCCCTTGCTTTTCACTATAAAGCCAGATGAGGGAAAAAAAACGTCCCCCCCCCCCCCCCCCTTCCCTTTGTTCTGAGGTACATGACCATAGATCGAAGAGGGCAGCGGAACAGCGTCACTGCTGGAACAGGTTGCCTAAATAACTATAGATGTAATTGTTTAGTGGACGACATTCTGAGCAACAGACAGAGGACCTAAACATCTAAGGTTACCGGAGATGGACTCTAAATTTCTAAGGTAAAACTTGGTAAATGTAGAAGGCTGCATCCAGTACACAGCTTTCATGAGATCAGAAATGGCTATACTGTTAGAATAAGCCCAAGAAGTGGACAGCACTATAACTTCATGCGCTGATATCTTATTTACAGAACGCTGATCTGAAGATAGATTTTCAATGGCGATACGTATTGCCAACTGAATCCATCTAGCAACAGAATGAACAGAAATATCTCTTCTGTTAGGAATTAGCGAAATAAAGAAGCGTTTTCTTCCTTTTCTTATAAAATCTGATCAGCGTTTATATATGTGCATAGCCCTGACTGGACACAGCAGAGGTCTATGACTGCCTGTAGATGGCAGAGCCTTTATGGTAATAGGCTCAGGCCGTTTATCTGGAGCCTGGATCTAAGCCAAAAATCCCACTTCTGTAGTTAAAGTAATGGTATTACCAACACTACGGTAGTGAGATTCGTCAACAGATAAAGCATGGAGTTCACTAACTCTTCTAGCAGACGCAAAGGCTAAGAGGTATGCTGTTTTATAGGTCAAGAATTTGAACTCTACAATGTCCAACAGCTCAAATGGAGCTTCCTTAAGCTTCAACAGAACCCAAGCCAAATTCTACTTAGGAATTAATCTGAGGGTTCTAGGTCTATTTATAGAGAAATTTCTAACCAGTTTGATAACATAGACCTATAGCCCTTAATAGTGACAGGCTGCAGTTTGAGAATGTCAAACAGGTAGACCATAAAGTTGGCAATATCCAGTATGGACGGATCATAGACGTCTATCGACTGATCCTTACACCAACGGAAGAAAACCTTCCACTTCGCTGCGTAATTCAATGAAGAGGAGGACCTCCTGCAGTTAGAAATTGCGTTCACTGCTTGTCCTGTAAATTGCTTGCCGTGCAAGAAGGACCACGCAACGGAAATACGTGAAGGTTGAGACCTTCCGGGTTGTGATGCAATGCGCGTGACTTCCCCTGATAAAGAAGGTCCTCTCACGGAGGAAGCCTCCGGGGAACGTCCCATAACAGACACCTGACAAGATTAATCCATGGTTTCTGTGACGACAGAGATGCTACTAGCAGAATTTTGCAACGAGACTGTTTGATCTTTAACAGAATCTGCTGAATCAACAGAGTTGGAGGATACGCATATCCTATCATTCCATCCCATGAGATTGACAGAGCGTCTACTGCGTACACTCGATGGTCTGGACATGGCGACACGTATGTTTGCAACTGAATGTTCAGGTGTGTCGCAAACAAATCTGTCATGGGTCGATCCCACTGATAGCAAATCTGTCTAAATACCCACTTGTTGAGTGTCCACTCCGATGGCAACAGGCGACCTTTCTGAGAGTGGGGCTGCTAGTAAGTTCAGATGACCCGGTATATGACAGACCAATAGTTGAACATGATGATTCATGACATACAGAAGAATTTGTTCCATTAGTTCGCATAACGGAATTGAATGAGTGCCTCCCTGGTTCCTGATATACACTACTACTGTCGAGTTATCCGACAATATCTGAACATGTTTATATGTTTCTGTAGGAACCGAGGGTCCCAAAGACCCTGACACTTTGAGTCTGTTGGGCTCAGGGTTGCGCCGCAACCTCGCATCCGTCATAATCGTGAAAGCCGGATCCGGCAGCTGCAGTGGAACTCCCTGAGTTAACCACTGAATATCTGCCCAAATCTGGACCCTTTGTTTTACAAGGTCCATTAAAACAATACTGGTCTCGAGCGAATGCGTCTTCACGCTCCAATTCTGAGTAAAGAATATCTGGAGGGGACGTGTGCGCAAGCGAACCATCGGAATAAGATCAGCAGCCGCTCTGCATAACCCCATCAGTTGACTTTATGAATTCCCTCGCTGTTAATGTGTCTGAGTGTAGACAAAAGCGAGCATAACAACTGACTAATTTCGCTCTGGGTAATGGCAGACGAACCAGATTATTGTGAGTCTCGAAGCGCATCCCCAAGTGAATGAACGACTTGGATGGAGCAAGATCCAACTTCTTCTCATTTACGATGAAGCCAAGATGTCGGAGCAAAAGAAGCAGACTCTGAACATCGTTCTGAAGAATAGTTTTATTGCCATATCTCTGAAGAATGTCGTCCAAGTAAGCCGATGTTACCGCAGACGAATGAGCTCGGAAGTGAGACATTACCGAGTTTATTATTCGAGTGAAAGCCCAGGGTGCCAGGTTCAGACCGAAGCACATCGCTCGGAACTGATACACTGTCCCTTGCACGGCAAACCGCAGGTACTTTCTCTATGCCGGATGTACCAGCCAGGACATGAAAGTACGCATCCTTTAGATCTATGCTTGCTGCATAGTCGTTCACTCGAATGCTCACCCTTACCGACCGAATTGTCTCCATATAGAAATTTGGAGCCACGATAAGCTTGTTTATCCAGCTCAAGTCTATTACAGATCGGAACGAGCCGTCTGGCTTCGGTACGAGGAACAGGTGACTGTAAAATCCTAGAAAATTTTGATTCTCACCGACCTCTATTGCTTCCTTTGATAAAAGAGCCTGTAATCTGTTACGAGAGACTCTCTTTTGCAAGGATTTGACGGAAGATTTGTCCACCGCGGACACCATGTTAGTGGTGGTTTCATTCGGAATGTTAGCCGTAGGCTGTCCGAGACTACACTTCTCACCCACTGGTCTTTCGTAATTGTTATCCAGTTTGTTACAAATCTTGATAACCTTCCGCCAACTGGCAAGCAACAGAGGTCCTTACCATCACCTGTAGGACCTGCAAGGCTTACGGGAGAAACCACATCCCCCTCGTGAATAGCCTCGACCCGCCGGCTTAGGGGGGTCTGACCGGTAGTCTTGATCAGACCTACGCTCCTTTCCCGAGTCGCTGTATTGACGATCTCTAGAGTAATTATAGCAGGGTTTCCTATACCCTCGCAAGGAGTTCCCTTTAGACGATTTATGTCTGGGACGTCCTCCTTTACTCCTTTCTGCTGTAGCGGGTCAATTAGATGCCGACTTTAGAAGCAGAGTATTGGATGCTTTCTTTGTAGCTTGGTCATAAACCAATGAAAGCTTGTCGTCAAATATTGTGTGTCCAGAGACTGGAACGACCCAGAGACAGCTTTTCACCTTGTTATCTATTAGAGATGACGACGCAAGGGCACCATCACGTCTGATTAACTCCAAATTAGCCACTGTTAAGGCAGAGTTATACGTGGTAAACATAATTGCCCTAGAAAGAACTCTTAAAGATGTACGAATGTCCTCAAATTCCTTCCCGATGAGACGTTGCGCCGCAGCTCTTGAAAGGTGATCTGCGTAAGATATAGCGTCCAATTTTGCTCTATTTGAAGATATTGCCGTCTCAATTGTGTCCGAGCGAATTGTGAATGACCCAGGCAAGGATAGCTCTAGATCCTCGACCTGTTCATCCAAACGAAGAGGAACTCTCTGTACATCTTCCCCGACCGTTTTAAATGAACGTCGTCCAAGAAACGGTAAATTTATGGAAGATGATGTCAAGAAACCGCCTTTCTTCTTCCCACTGGAGAGTTTGAATATGGCGTTGTCTAAATGGCCAAAGGCCTGCGACATCTGTCTAGACTGAACTGGAAAAGGCAGGACCTCCTCCTTTGTCCAGATAAAGTCTGCATCCAATGTCGCCAGCGGTTTCTTTCTAGTTGTCGCAGCATTCTGATTCGCCAGAACAAATTCAGGGTAGTGTTGATGATTAAATCCATCGCAACCATGTGCTGCTCCGAAAGGGAAAGGTAATCTTCTTCCATATCCCTTTCACCATCCGATTGAATCAGTTGTGAGTCTCGGTCTACAGCATCTGAACGTGCAAATGACTGGACCGACCAAGGACCGTGCGACAACTCAGGTTCTGAGACTGACGTAAGCTGCTCTTGCACTTCCTGGGATGCTGTGATGAGCTGCGCAATCTGCGACAGCAAGTTAGTCCGTAACGGAGGCCTGAGGAGCAGCGGTCTTCTGTTTCTTGGCTGCCTGCTGCTCCTGGGACAGTGTGTCCGAGATGGCTCTTTTTCTCCGAACGTCCTGATAAACGAGGCCTCGTCTCCTTAGCTACGGGATGGTCCGACTTCACAGACGATGAGTGGTCCCTTCTCGGCGATGCAGGCTGGATATCCGAAGTCGTGTAGCTAAGGTGTGGTTGTGTGTGCTTATTAGATGATGTTGTAGAAGCCAAAACTGCAGCCGAGACCGGCTGCGAACTATATGGAGCGTCCCGGACTGAAGGTGCGGACGTATGCTCCGACTTTAATCACAACATCTGGCCCCAGATGCTGTTGGGAAAGAGAGGGACCTCTCTCGCTCGTGGTCCTTTCAGACCTCGCCAAGCTTCCAACGGTACTTGCCAGCTTCTTCCTCTGTTCCGTCATTGCTGGGTGAGAATGTTTATGTTTTAAGGTGCTTGCTCTACCCAATCCAGTCCTATCGACTGCAATGGACACACCCGGCATCACGGTACCCACGGAGGGAGTAACCGCTTCGCTGGTTGAGCTAGCTGGCGACAAGGGACTAAAACCACCGGTTAGTGGCTTTTTGCCCTGTCTAATATTCATGAGCACTTTGGCAGCTAGCTCTGTTTGCTCATCTGAGTGCGACGACGGTGGCACCCTATCTCTAGGCGTCATGTAAACATCACCATGTTCTTGTTCCTCTGAAAAAGAAACTGAGAAACTTGATTGACTTTGTGGCGAGAGGACCGGCATTGGCCTCTCGCCACTAACAACGTACTGTGACACTTAACTCCAACGTTTGTCATCCCATCCGACACAGGTTGGACAAGAATTAGAGGGAGTACATTGACTACAAGCATGTAGACTTCCTCGCCTTGCATTTTGGGCAATAAGCTTTCATAATGAATCAAAACAAAGTCGACTGCACTCCCACCAACTCCACAATAAATATATGAAAAAGATGCATAATAAATAACATTCAAAATATAAATCGAAAAATTAATTTAAAAAAAAAAAATTTCGAAAAATTTTGACAGGAGCCCAAGTTCCCAAAAGGAACAAGTCGATCCCAAAGGTATCCCGATAGAGCCAAAGTGTGGACAAAATTCCAAAAATAATTGCTACACTACCGGAATATTATAAATGTATCTTACAACAATCCTACCATGAAATAAATAGGAAACTACATATATTTATACAACGTTGCCAATGTAAACAGCGTTAGAAGAAAACCGGAAACAAGACCCCAGGCATTGAAAAAGGAGGCCCGAAGTCAGTAACAGATTTAGAACTACAAACTGTTTTAGCACACTAAAACATTATGTCTCCCCTTCCTTTCTATTTAATGCACTGCAAATTATATATACATGAATAATATTGACAATCATACCAAATATCTAAGGTCTAGCTCAAAAGAGAAATAAGTTATGACTCTGACAAATAATCCCTTATAAAATACCTGAACTTGACCTTGGGGTCCAAAGGTCAAGATCATGTGATGGTCACCATGCCAAATATCTAAGGTCCAGGTCAAAAGACAAAAAAGTTATGCCCCGGACAAAGTTTCCCTTAAAAAGCACATAAATCTGACCTTCAGGTCAAAGGTCAAGGTCACATGAAGGTCACTATGGTACACGACACACCAGCTCATGGTGATACATCCACATGCCAAATATCTAAGGTCTAGGTCAAGAGACAAAAAAGTTATGCCCCAGCCAAAGTTTCCCTTAAAAAGCACATAAATCTGACCTTCAGGTCAAAAGTCAAGGTCACATGAAGGTCATTATGGTACGCGACACATCAGCTCATGGTGATACATCCACATGCCAAATATTTAAGGCCTAGGTCAAAAGACAAAAAAGTTATGCCCCGGACAAAGTTTGTATGAGAAGAAGAAGAAGAATATGCACTAAAACAATATGCCTCCCTTCTTGGAAGGGGAGACATAACTATCCGATGTAAAGCAAGATCTTCAGAAGAAGAAATGAAAGTGTCAATGACACTGTAGCTCAACTTGTTTAAGACATGTACATGTATTGTATGTGACACAGCAATGACAAACATCTAGGTAATGACCTGATAACAAAGGTACATGTAAAGTATTGCAACGATCTGTACATAAATGCCAACCGCAGCCTGTAACAAATGTGTAGGTAAAGTATTGTAAAGGTGGGCGGCAGTTAAATGCTAAACTAGAAAAGAAATCTTGGAGTCCCAGAGTGGGTCTGACTGAACCCCAAAATATTTGTTCTCATAGCACAGTGATAACAAAGGCACCCAAAAACACTTGTTCCTGCCACAAGGTGATAACAAAGGTACCCCAAGAAGTTTCGTGAAGATCAGTTCATAAATACAGACTCTAGCCCGAGTCATATTGACATGTGCACTTACTGTGTATAAGTAGCACTGAACAAATCAAAGTTCATCTAGTTTGCATAATTTCTGCACAAGAAAACACCTGTATTATATGTGATGTATTCCATGTTACTAAACATTCATACAAAAATTTATTCAAATCAGAACTTTCATACAGAAGTTCTGTACAAAAAACTGATTGCACTAATTTTGGTACAAAAAGGTTGCTGGCGGCCATCTTGAATTTTGGACCAAACCCCAAAACACTCATTCTCGTCCCACGGTGATAACAAAGGTACCCAAGATGTTTCGTAAAGATTGGTTCATAAATACGGCCTCTAGCCTGAGCTGTATAGAAGTTGTGTACAAAAAACTGATTGGACCTAATTTTGGTACAAAATGGCCACTGGCAGCCATCTTGAATTTTGGACCGCACCCAGAAACACTCGTTCTTGTCCCAAGGTGATAACAAAGGTATCCAAGAAGTTTCGTGAAGATCGGTTCATAAATACAGACTCTAGCCCAAGCCGTATTGACATGCGCACTTACTGTGAATAAGTAGGCCTGAATAAATCAAAGTTCATCTAATTTGCATAATTTTTGCACAAGAAAAAACCTGTATTATATGTGATGTATTCCATGTTACTAAACATTCATACAAAAATTTATTCAAATCAGAGCTTTCATACAAAAGTTCTGTACAAAAAACTGATTGCACCACTTCTGGTACAAAATAGCCGCCGACAGCCATCGTGAATTTCGGACTGCACCCAAAAACACTCCTTCTCATACCAAGGTGATAACAAAGGTGCCCAAGAAGTTTCGTAAAGATCGGTTCATAAATACAGCCTCTAGCCCAAGCTGTATTGGCATTTGCAGTTACAGTGCTGAAAGTAACATTAAATAGATCAAAGTTAGTCTAATTGGCATAATTTATGCACGAGAAAAAAACCTGTATTATATGTGATGTATCCCATGGTACTAAACATTCACATAGAAAATTATTCAAATCAGCACTTTCATATGGAAGTTCTGTGCAAAAATCTGATTGCACCTAATTTTGTACAAAATGGCCACCAGCGGCCATCTTGAATTTCAGACCGGACCCCAAAACACTCGTTCTCGTCCCACGGTGATAACAAAGGTACCCAAGAAGTTTCGTAAAGATCAGTTCATAAATACAGCCTCTAGCCCAAGCCGTATTGGCATTTGCACTTACAGTGCTGAAAGTAACACCAAATAAATCAAAGTCTGTCTAATTTGTATAATATACGCATGAGAAAAAAACCTGTATTATCAAAGGGGAGGACGTGTAGTGCTTCAATCAGTTTTTTAGGCAGGAAAAATGTTGCAGTTGGTCAAATATGGCAAAAAACAGAAATTGTTGGTGAGCCATGAGAGAGAAAACCGTTCGGTAAGTACATTTATATTCACTTATCATACATATGAGTACGCCGAGGATGTGATGAATTATATCCCCAACACTCGTCAGTTTATTTCAGCTTTGTAATCTACTCCTCCAAAAAGTTATTGAAGGTGCAGATACAAGCTCCGACACAACGAAAATGGGTGATGAATTTTGACCTTTGCTGTAGCGGCTTTTTAGGCTGAAAACTGATAATCCATGTGTTTTTCTAGTCGGATAATTGAACTTTTGTGTTCACTGAACCTTAAAAATAATACCTTTATTTCATTGGCAGTTAAATATTCTGATTATCATGCTTGATGCTTATGCCATTTAAGGTTTCGAATGGTCAACTGTATGACAAATTTGGTGCCTTGCCGGTTTTAGTTTTTTGAGAAATAAGGTAAAACGGGAGACTTTTTGGTACGGAGATTTGCAGGGGGATGCTGGCACTTGACATGCTCAGACTTCTCTATTTTTACACAAGGTGAAACTTGAAGCTCATAAGTACAAGAAAGAGACTGTGTATGTTGGGAGGAGTATATGGAAGCACATTGTGAGGCACATGGGCATGTGGGTTGGAGGGGGTGGGGTGAAATAGAAACTCGGGAGGGCGTTTACAGACTACCCACCCCACCCCCCCTCCCCCCACCCCCGTCCACTTAAGTTCGTAGTAAATCGATTTGTTTTCTGGCCGAATCATACCTTTGGGTGCATTTTTGGGTTGGAAAATATAATTAAAAGTGCCCCGAAAAAGTTAAAAAATTTATAGTAATTTATATATTTTTTATACTTACCAATGACCCAGACTTAGCTGGTGCAAACTCCATAAAATTCAGGGCCAAACACAAATTTTGCCACCCAAATCCCAAAACTTGCATCCAAAATGAAAATTAGATGTCCTGGTAGGTCCTCCATACTTTTACTGTACTGCACATGCGCAGTGTCAAGGAGGTCTCGAAATTCCCGCCAAAATGTCATTCTTACAACCAGTGCCTGGTAAGTGTTATGAACGCAGCGGGGAGGCAAAAGTTCCCAACTCCTGGGGGGGCCATCCCCGTCTGGGTCATTGGTAAGTATAAAAAATATATAAATTACTATAAATGTTTTAACATTTTTATACTGTACCAATGACCCAGACTTAGCTGAATAGTAAACAGGCTGGAGGGCCCAGGACATAAAGGAAAATCCAATAGGCTCAATTACATATAACAGAATTATCCCCTCAAGGAGAGATAGGATTTACATGTATCTTTCTTATTTTATTAAAAAAGAAAGACACAAAACCATTCCGTAATTGAGCACAAATACATCAATGATCTCTATTAATATCCAGTATAACCCTTTATACTAATTATTTTTAAAGCTAAGCCAATAAATAAAGACAGTCCAGAGAAATGAGACTCTTTATACTCATTAAAAGTGTCCGAGGATTGTATATTAACACCCGTTTGACACGTGACATATACAAATGCTTCACACCGAGCTACACTTTAAAAATATTACATGACATGAGAAAACATTAGTTTTACACTTTAAAACCATCCTGGTACCGACTCGGAAATACTGACTCTGGAGGAGGTATTCCCTTGCTTTTCACTATAAAGCAGGTGACCTAAGGGAACACCCACCCCCCCCCCCCCCTTCCCCTGGGTCAAATACCCCAGAGCGAAGAGGGCAGCAGGACAAAGTCACTGCCGGAACAGAAAGCCTAAATAACTATAGTTGCAACTGTTTAGTGGACGATATTCTGAGCAACAGATAACGGACCTAAACAATGTAGATCTCCAGAAATGGACTCAATATTTCTAAGATAAAAATTAGTGAAAGTGGAAGGCTGAGACCAATATGTAGCCTTCATTAAATCTGTAATAGCAACACTATTAGCATAAGTCCAAGATGTTGATAGAGCTCTTACTTCATGAGCCGAAATCTTGAGAGCAGACTGCTGAGAAGATAACTTTTCATAAGCAGTACGTATAGTTAATTGAATCCATCTAGCAATAGAAAAAACCATAATGTCCTTTCTATTAGGCATCAAAGACAAAAAGAAATGCTTACGTCCCTTTCTAATAAACGCAGACATACATTTATAAATACGTATTGCTCTAACAGGACAGAGTAAAGGCCTATGCCCGGCTGAAGATGGAAGGGCCCTAACAACAATAGGTTCAGGATACTTATTAGAAGCCTGATTCTTAGCCAAAAATCCAACATTAGTAGTAAAAGTAATAGTATTACCAACACTACGATAGTGAGAATCATCTACCGATAAAGCATGAAGCTCACTAACTCTTCTAGCAGAAGAGAAGGCTAAGAGAAAAGCTGTCTTGTATGTTAAGAATTTGAAGTCCACTGTATCAAGAGGCTCAAAAGGTGCTTCTTTTAGCTTAAGAAGAACCCATGCTAAATTCCATTTCGGAATTAATCTAAGAGTTCTAGGTCTATTTATCGAAAAGTTTCTAACTAATTTAGATAAAGAGACATTAGAACTAATCATTAAAGTATCATGGTGAGCGTAGTTATCAGATAGATAACATAGACCTATAACCCTTGATAGAAACAGGCTGCAGTTTGATCTCGTCAAACAAATAGACCAGAAAATTAGCAATGTCAGGAATGGAGGGATCATATAAATCCACAGAGTGATCATTACACCACTGGCGAAAGACCTTCCACTTTGCAGCATAATTTATCGAAGAGGAGGTCCTCCTGCAGAAGGAAATTGCGTCCACTGTAAAACGCTTACTGTGCAAGAAGGACAGCACAATGGAAAAACGTGAAGGTTGAGACCCTGCGGATTGTGGTGAAGCGTGTGAGATTTCCCCTGCGACAGAAGATCCTCCCGTGGAGGAAGCTTCTGCGGCATGTCCCACAACAGACACCTGAGTAGATTTATCCATGGTCTCTGTGGTGACAGAGATGCTACCAACAGAATCTTGCAGTGGGATTGCTTTATCTTGAGCAATATCTGCTGAATCAGCGGCGCCGGAGGATACGCATATCCCATTATCCCATCCCACCGGATCGACAGAGCGTCTACTGCAAACGCTCGAGGATCCGGATATGGGGACACATACGTCTGCAACTGATTGTGGAGGTGCATTGCAAACAAATCTATCATTGGTCGCTCCCATTGGTAGCAAATCTGATTGAAAACCTGTTTGTTGAGAGTCCATTCCGACGGCAACAGGCGACCCTTCTGTGAAAGGGAGTCTGCTAACACATTCAGACGACCCGGGATATGACAGACCGATAGTAGAACCTGATGTTCCAGTACAAACAGAAGGATTCTTTCTGTTAGCTTGAACAACGGAATGGAATGAGTGCCTCCCCGATTCCGAATATACACTACTACCATCGTATTGTCGGACAAAATTTGAATGTATGTGTTCTGAATAACGTCCATCCAATGATGCAATGCAAGCCAAATTGACATCATTTCTTTGATATTTATGTGCTTGCCTAAAAATTGAGGATCCCAAAGACCCTGGCACCTCGAATCCGACGGGCATAGTGTCGAGCCCCAACCTGTTTGACTGGCATCCGTCATAATAGTAAAACTCGGATCCGGCAATTGCAGTGGAACTCCTTGAGTTAACCACTGAATGTCTGCCCAAGTCTGAATCTCTTGTTTCACTTGGTCTGACAAGAGGATGTCTGCATCGAGCGAATGAGTCTTCACTTTCCAATTCTGAGTCAGAAAGATTTGGAGAGGACGAGTGCATAGCCACCCCATTGGAATGAGATCCGCGACAGCTCCGCACAGACCTATCAGTCTCATGAATTCTCTCGCTGTAACCTTCTCTGAGTTTAGACAATAGCGAGCATAACAACTGACTAATTTCGCTCTGGTTAACGGCAGATGAACGAGATTGTTGTGCATCTCGAAGCTCATCCCCAGGTGGGTGAATGACTTGGACGGCACCAGATCCGACTTCTGTACGTTTACTATAAAACAGAGACGTCGGAGCAATAGTAGAAGATTCTGCACATCGTTCTGAAGCATTAACTTGTTGCCGTACCTCTGAAGAATATCGTACAGGTAGGCCGACGTACCGCAGACAAATGAGCTCGGAAGTAAGTCATGAACGAGTTCATTATCCGAGTGAAAGCCCAGGGCGCTAGATTCAGACCGAAGCACATCGCCGGAACTGATATACAACACCTAGGACAGCGAAACGAAGATACTTTCTGAACGCCGGATGTACCATGACGTGAAAGTATGCATCCTTGAGATCTATGCTCGCAGCATAGTCGTTCACCCGAATGCTCGTTCTGACTGATCGAATGGTCTCCATATCAAATTTTTAAGCCACAATCAGCTTGTTTATCCAGCTTAAATCTATTACTGGATGGAACGAGCCGTCTGGTTTGGGAACCAGAAACAGATGGCAGTAGAAACCTGGAGATTCCTGGTTTTCTACGAGCTCTATTGCATTCTTCAGTAAAAGAGACTGAACTTCCGAAAGAAGTGCGTCTCTTTTTAGAATATTCGACGGAAGTTGAGTCCATCTTGGACTTCGAGTTAACGGAGGTTTTCCTTTGAACGACAGTTTCAGTCCTTCCACAATTACCCTTCGAACCCAAGGGTCCTCCGTAATCAATTCCCAATTTTGTAAATAACTCAACAACCTTCCGCCCACAGGAACATGACAGAGGTCTACACCATCACTTCCTGGACCTGCGAGGCTTGTGGTAGGAGAAACCACATCCTCCCCGTGCCGTCGACCTAGGGGCGTCTGACCTATTATTACGGCCAGCGTTACTGCCCCTGCTAGAGTCGCTGCCTTGACGGTCTCGAGAATAAGGCCTAGAGGGCGCGTACGCACCTCTAAAGGAACTTCCCCTGAACGTGCTCGTCCCAGAAGATCCAGGCCTACTTTTTTCTGCTGGTTCCGACTTATTAGAAGCGGACTTAAAAAGCAGAGAGTCTGAAGCTTTCTTAGTTAACTCATCGTAAGTAGCAGAAAGCTTGCCGTCAAAGAGAAGCTCTCTGGAGACCGGAGTGACTCTAAGAGAGTTTTTCACCTTACTATCCACTCTCATGGACGTAGCTAAGGTTCCGTCACGTCCAACCAACTCCAGATTAGCCACTGAAAGGGCAGAGTTAAATGTAGAATAGGCAATAGCCCTTGACAGAACTCTCAAAAACGTTTGTACGTCCTGAAATTCTTGCCCTTCAAGGCGTATCGACAATGCTCTGGTAAGGTGATCTGCATACGAGAGTGCATCTAAATTTGCTCTATTCGAAGATATTGTAGTTTCCAAGGTAGAGCTATGAATAGACATAGACGACGGCATGGATAATTCAAGGTCTTCAGCCTGGTCGTCTAGACGCAGAGGAACTCTCTGAACGCCCTGTCCTGCCGTTTCAAATCTATTCCTTGAATTAATGAAAGGCAGATTAAGAGCATTAGCCAATAGGAAGGCTGACTTGCCCGATTTACCAGCAAGTTTACTGATAGCGTCATTCAAAAGTTCAAATGTCCGTGAGACATTCATGGACTGAGATGGAAACTCAGGGACGGTGTCCCGAAACTGATTAAAAAATTTGGTGTCCAGTGGCGCTATAAGCCTCCTATCAGGCTGAGCTGCATCCTGGTCTGCTGGAACAACATCAGGAAGAAAACTCAACGGCGATTTTGTGTTGTTCCGAAAGGGAGAACTCCAATTCATCCATATCCCTTTCGCCATCCTGACGGACATCCTGGATATCTCTGTCATCCGCTCCCGATCCACCTGTGGAACGCACCGACCCAACATCATCAGATTCTCCTGCTCTGATAGGGCTTCTGCCAGATGCTGCTATGATTTGTGCTATCTGCAGTAGTACGTCTGTTAACAATGGCCTGCGGAGCTGCGGTCTTACGTGATTTAGCCACAGGAAGCTCCGTGGACGTTGTCACTTGCATACTTCTCTTATGCAAACGTCCAGATGAAGGTGGCCTCGAATCCTTGGCGTGACCTGGCTGTCGAGGAATCTCTGGAAGGCGATGCCGGCTGGATATCGGCGGTCACCAAGCCAAGGTGTGGTCAAATGTGCTGACGTGAGGAGGAAGAAGCCCTTGATACAGTCTCTCCGGACTGTTTATACACCGAAGCGTCCCGAGGGGTGGACGTAAGCTCCGACTGAGGAACGTTTTGTACAACAACATCACGGACCACAGTGTTGTTGTACGAGAGAGAGACCTCTCTCGCTCGCAGCCCGTGTGGAGCTGGACGAGCTAGGGACCGAACCCAAAGGCTTCTTCCATCCTAAACCAAGTTCCGTCGTCACTGGGTGTACCTGTGGAATGTTTATAGTGCTCACAACACCCTTAATTCTTTCCTGGACCGCAACGGACGAATCCGGGTGCTGTACCATTCGGTAAATGGACGCGACACCGGGCGAGCTAGCAGACGTAGACGCCAACGCTATCGACCCTTCTTGGGGCCTCTTAGGCAATTGCCGTATATCCATGAGCACTTTTGCTGCTAGCTCTTCTCTGGATTGTGACGACGGACGCGCACTGGATGACGACATCACGGAAACATCACCCAATTCTTGTTCCTCTGAAAAAGAGAGTGAAATACTTGAGTGACCCTGCGGAGAGAGGACCGGCATGTCCCTCCCCCCCGCTAACAACATACCGTGACACACGTGTCCAACGTTTGTCATCCCAATTGCTACATAGAGAACAAGGATTAGTGCAGGTACATTGACTACAATTAATGCAGAAATCATGAGAATCAGAGGAAGACTTCCTTCCATTACAATTTGAACAATAATCTTTCATTGTAAAAATAATCAATCATAGTACCCGCAATAAACCTTGTAAACAAAGATACATAATATAAAAATCCATTATAATAAAATGAAAAAACAATTCAAAAAGAAAATATTTTTTGAAAATTTTTTTTCAGAAGAGCCCAAGTTCCAAAAGGGAACCCAGAGCCCAAATGGATCCCAAAAAAGCCTAAGTGTGGACAAAAATTTTAAATCATTCTGAAAAAATTAATGTAACACTTACGGACAATATTAATGTATTTTACTATGAATAATCAAGGCAGAAGACAAGGAATCACTTATCAGAAGTAACCGTTGTCAACATAAACAAAAAGTGTAAACAAACCAGAAAACTGACTCTAGGCACTGGAAAACATGGCCCAGTAACCAGTGTCTAATTTAAACACTATCTGATGCTAAACAGAGCCTTCCCCAGAAGAGACTGAAGAGCATCAGATGGTAGATGCAGACCAAAATGCCTAAACACCCCAAGGGTGAGGACGTAAACATGGGGAAAGAACACAAAATAATTCTGTTTCAAGCTAAAACTCCCAAGAAATTTTAGTAATAAAGATTACAAAAAATAAGCCAAAAGCATGGGAGAATAGCTGGGGGGGAATGAAGGAAAGGGAGAGAGGAAACACTGAACAAACAATGGAATGAACATTCATAGCAAGAATGACAATGACAGGGCTATGCCTCGAAAATAGGCAACATGATTAAATTTCATAAAAAAATTTTAAGTTACAGCCCTGAACATCAGAAACCACTGTTTTTCTCCTCTCCTCATCCTAAATGCACTTCATATCCACCATTTCTCTCATAATTATGTGTCTGGCATCATTAAAACTGAGATTTCAGCACAAATATCAGTGAGGTGACACTGTTTACAGGGCCAAACAAAGAATGACATTTTGGCGGGAATTTCGAGACCTCCTTGACACTGCGCATGCACAGTACAGTAAAAGTATGGAGGACCTACCAGGACATCTAATTTTCATTTTGGATGCAAATTTTGGGGATTGGGGGGGGGGCCAAATTTGTGTTTGGCCCTGAATTTTATGGAGTTTGCACCAGCTAAGTCTGGGTCATTGGTACAGTATAAAAATATTGCTTTTCTCACTGCAACTGTACACCCTTGCCACGTGAAACTTTTCGACGAAATTCAATCAGTTACACTCCGGCAGTGGCCGATTTCCTCCTTAATTACAAGGCCGGAAAGGCAGCTGGCATGTGGGGTTCTGGAAAAGATTATCTCAGATCATTGCATTTTTTAAAATTTCCTCCAGAAGGCCCCCTCGTACCTCACCAGGAGCGAGGCACATTCTACCACACCCATCTCTGGGTTTCACGCCTTGATGATGCCCATGCAATAACATTTTAAGCAAAATATTTCCCCCCCCCCCCCCCCCCCCGCCCCATTTTGAAAACAAAATGTCCTGCACGATTATGTTGAGGCACTAAGCCAACACTTACAAATGAGAAAACAGCAGTTCTGGGCAGTTGATTTTTATTTCTTTTCAAATTTTATACCAAAAATCCAAATCTATGTTCGCCCGCTCGGTTCGGCGTTGAATGTGTGGATGATTCAAATAACTGAAAATCCCTCCATCACTATTCTTGGGAAGATCTAAATATCCTATTGTCGTCCCAGCACCTCTCAATTATAAGTTAACTTGTCGCTTTGTCCCAACGGTATCTACATTCAATTTTTGTAGGGACATGGAATATATTTGGAATGATTTTTGCTAATTTGTCTTTACAAGAACCCCCCCCCCCCCCCCCCACCACCCGCCCAAGGTGGGAATAATTCTCAACAGACTTTTCCTACATTCGGACATTCCATTTGCACTGGGGGATTTTTTCAATGCTGCCCCAGAAATTATAAACGCTGAAGTGAAAGCTCACGATTATAATAAATTCGCGATTAGTATGTTGGTAATAAATTATTTCATTCAAAGGGTCATTTGTTTTACCGAAATACTGTACACAATTTGAAATTCATAACAAAATATCCGTGCATGTATATACAATTTGTGGAGAGGCAACAAAAATCCACAACACAAATGAAACGGCAAAATGTACGAAAGGTCAATGGTTTCTCATTCGACACATGTTAAAAAAAACCCCAAAGTTCTACATGTAGCATGGTGCCTTACAATGTGCCTCTGTGTGCTCCTCCCAACCCACACACCCCTTTCTGGTACTTGTGAGCCTAAAGTTTCACCTTGTGTAAAAATAGAGAAGTTTGAGCATGTCAAGTGTCAGCATCCCACTGGCAAATCTCCGTACCAAAATCTCCGGTTTTACCTTATTTCTCAAAAAACTAAAACCGGCAAGGCACCAAATTTGTCCTACAGTTGACCGTTCGAAACCTTAAATGGCATAAGCATGATAATCGGAATATTTAACTGCCAATGAAATAAAGGTATTATTTTTAAGGTTCAGTGAACACAAAAGTTCAATTATCCGACTAGAAAAACACATGGATTATCTGTTTTCAGCCTAAAAAGCCACTACAGCGAAGGTCAAAATTCATCACCCATTTTCGTTGTATCGGAGCTCGTGTCTGCACCTTCAATAACTTTTTGGAGGATTAGAGTACAAAGCTGAAATAAACTGATGAGTGTTGGGGATATAATTCATCACATCCTCGGCATACTCATATGTATGATAAGTGAATATAAATGTACTTACCGAATGGTTTTCTCCTTCATGGCTCACCAACAATTCCTGTTTTTCGCCATATTTGACCAACTGCAACATTTTTCCTGCCTAAAAAACTGATTGAAGCACTACACGTCCTCCCCTTTGAGTATATGTGATGTATCCCATGGTACTAAACATTCATACAAAAAATTCAAATCGGAGCTTTCATATGGAAGTTCTGCGCAAAAATCTGATTTCACATAATTTTGGTACAAAATGGCTGCCAGCGGCCGTCTTAAATTTCGGACTGGACTCAAAAACACTCGTTCTTGTCTCACGGTGATAACAAAGGTACCCAAGAAGTTTTGTAAAGATTGGTTCATAAATACGGCCTCTAGCCCGAGCCGTGTGTACGGCATGACAGACAGACGGACAGACGGGCCATGGCAATACCTCAAATTTGGCATCGCCAAAGTTAAGCTAAAAATTATAAAGTTAGAGCCCTGAATGTTTCCAACCACCGTTGTTCCCTTCCATCATCCAATTATGTCCTTGGATCCACCAATTCTACCATTGATTTGTGTCTGGCATCATTAAAACTTGAGATTTAAAAGCACAGATGTCAGATTGTTGTTACTGACTGGAGGGCCAAACAAAGAATGATGGTTGGCGCCAATTTCGGTGTCTTCCTGGATACTGTGCATGCGCAGTTCACAACAGTATGGAGGACCAGATAGGACATAAAATTTTTGGTTTTGCATGCAAATTTAGGGATTGGGGGGCAAAATTTGAGTTTGGTCCTGGATTATTTTTAAGTTAGCACCAGCTAGTCTGGGCCATTGGTTGTTGTATAGAAGTTAAAAAATTTATAGTAATTTATATATTTTTTATACTTACCAATGACCCAGACATAGCTGGTGCTAACTCTTAAAATATAGGGCCAAACACAAATTTTGCCCCCCAATCCCCAAAATTTGCATCTAAAACCAAAGAAAACATGTCCTGAATGGCCCTCCACACTTCACCTCTACTGCGCATGCGCAGTGTCAAGGACGTTCCGAAATTGGTGCCATTAATCATTCTGATAACCAGTGCCTGGTAAGCGCTATGTACTCAGCGGGGAGGTAAGAGTTCCCAACTCCTGGGAGGGTCATCCCCGTCTGGGTCATTGGTAAGTATAAAAAATATATAAATTACTATAAATTTTTTAACATTTTTATACTGTACCAATGACCCAGACATAGCTGAATAGTAAAAAGGCTGGAGGGCCAAGGACATAGAGCAAGATGGAATACGCTCAATAATATAAAATAGAGTCATCCCCTCTAGGGAAAAAGAAGTATTAGGCCTTACATGTATCTTTCTTATTTATGATAAATTAGAAAAATACAACACCTTCCAAAATTGAGCATCATACATCCATGTACTCTATTAATATCTAGTATAATCCTTATACTAATAATTTTTAAAGTAAGCCAATAAATAAAGTAAGTCTAGAGAATAGAGACTCTTTATACTCCTTAAAAGTGTCTGAGGATTGCATAATCATGTCCGTAGACACGTGCTATATTCAAAAGCTATACTTTAAAAACTAAGACTTGAATGAATTTTTAAAACCTAAACTTCTCACTAAACAACCATCCCAATAACAGCTCAGAATTACTAACTCCGGAGGAGGTATCCCCTTGTTTTCATAGTAAAACAGGTGACTCAAGGGAACACCCTCCCCCCCCCCTTTTTTCTTGCCCTGGGTCAAATAGCCCAGAGCGAAGAGGGCAGCAGAACGGAGTCACTGCCGAAACAGACAGCCTACCTAGCTATAGTAGCAACTGTTAAGTGAATGACATTCTGAGCAGTAGATAATAGACCTAACAATAGAGGCCTCCAGAAATGGACTCAATATTTCTGAGATAAAAAATTCATGAATGTGGATGGCTGAGCGCAATGAGCAGCCTTCAAAAATGTATAATAGCGACACTATTAATGTAAGCCCACGATGTAGAAGAACTCTTACTTCATGAGCCGAAATCTCAAACACAACTGCTGAGTCAAAGATATACCATAAGCAGTATCGAATGTTAATTGAATCCATTAGCAATAGAATGGAGCGTAACATCCTTCTAATAGGCATCAAAGACAGAAGAAGTTTACGCCCGAAGTAATAAACAGATATCTGTTTATAAATACATAAACTCTAACTGGACAGAGTAAAGGCCTATGCCCGTACAAAGACGGAAGGACCTTAATAACAATAGGATCCGGATATTAGGAGCCTAACTCTTATGCAAAAATCCAACCTAAATAGTAAAGGAAGTAGTGATTCCGAAACTACGAAAGTGAAAATCATCCACCGATAGTGCATGAAACTCACTGACTCTTCAGTAAAAGAGAAGCCAACAGAATTACTGTCTAAAAGGTCAGAATTTGAAAACTACTGTTTCCAGAGGCTCAAATGATTACTTAGCTAAATAAGAACCGAAGTTAAATTCCATATAGGGATTTAATCTAATGATTCTAAGTCTATTTATCAAAAAGTTACTAACTGACTTAGATAAAGAGACATAAGACTCAATTGTAAACTATCATAGAGTGCATAGGTATGAGGTAACATAAACCTATAACCTTAATAATAACAGGCTGCAGTAGATCTTGTCAAACAAGTATACTAAAAAGTTGCAATGAGTAGTATGGAGGGATCAACAATATGAACATAGTGATCCCTACACCAACGACGGACTATCATTCCGTCCTATTAGATCAATAGAGCGTTAACAACATTAGCTCAGAGATCCGGACAAGCAAACACATACGTCTGCAACTGATTAGCAAGTTGTGTCGTAAATAAATTATCATTGGGCGCTCCCATTGATAGCAAATCTGATTGAATACTTGTTTGTTGAGAGTCCATTCTGACGGCAACAAGCGACCCATAAGTGAACGGGAGTCCGGTAAAACAATCAGACGACCCGGAATATGACGGACCGAAACAGAACTTGGTGTACTATAACAAACAGAAGGATTCTTTCCATTAAATTGAATAACGGAAACGAATGAGTGCCTCCCTGGTTCCGGAGATACGCCACTACTGTCGAATTAACGGACAGGATTTGGACATGCGTTTCTGAATAATGTTCATCCAATGACATAAAGCAAGCCTAAAAAAACATTATTCCGCGGAAGATAAGTGCTTGCTTAGAGACTGCAGAACCCAAAGACCCTGGCACTTCGAATCCGTTGGGATCAATATTATATCCCAACCTGTTTGACCGGCAACCGTCATAATTATAACACTCGGATCCGGCAACTGCAGTGGCACTCTCTGAGTCAACCACTGAATGTTTGCCCCAGTCTGAGTCTGCAACACTAGATAGACAAGAGAACGTGTAAATCGAGCAATTCATGGATTGCTGAAAAGTTGCCGTCGAAGAGAAGCTTCTCCGAGAACGAAGTGACTCTGAGAGAGTTCTTCACCTTACTATCCACGCGCGTGGATGTAGCTAGGGCTGTGTCACGTCTAACCAACTCCAATCAGCCACTGAAGAGCAGAGTTATACGTGAACAAACTACTGCCCTCAAAAGAAATCACATTGAGGATAATATCCCGTAATTCTTTTCTTGAAGACGTAATGATAACGCCTCAGTAAGGTGGATTACGTATGATAAGCGTCTAAGTTAAGTCTACTAGACATCATTGTCGTTTCCAACATTGTGGTTGGAAAAGACATAGATGGCGAAAAAGAATATTTCCAGTCTTTAACCACACCGTCTAGACGCATATGAACTCTCGGTATGCCCTACTCTGCCAAAATAAATTATTCGTATAAATGATAAAAAGGCAGAAATGAGCATTGCGGACAAGAAACTAAACTATCATGCTTGGTAGCAGGCTTATATGCATATATAGCGTCGATAAATAATACACATGTTCTAATGACATTATTGGACTGTGTCGGTAAGTCAGGGACAATGTCCCTGAACCGATCCAAAATTCCGTGTCCAATGACGCTATAAGTCTCTTATCCAACATCGCAGCAATGTAGTCCGAAATAACAATCACTGGAAGATAATGCCAGAAGATATGAATGGCAGCTTCCGATGCTACGAAAGGGAAAACTCGAAATCTTTCGAATCCCTTTCGCCATCTTGTCGGACCCTATAAAGCGTTCGGTCGTCCGTACCTGATGCAACTGCGGACCGCACCGACCCAGCGCCGTCAGATAATTCCTGATTCGACTAAGAAACTGTCGATTGCTGGGATGCTGCGAAAAAACTGTGCTAACTCGGATAGCACGCCCGTCACTGAGGCCTGTGGAGAAGCGGTCCTACAATGCATTGCCGCTGGAAGCTCCGTGATCGTTACCCCGTGCATACTACTAATATGCGAGCGAACGGAGTGTATAGGCCTCGTGTCCCTTGGCTACCGGATGGCGTGACCTATTTGCCGTGGAATCACTGAATGACGAAACTGATCGGATACTCGAGGTCACGTAGCCAATGTGCGGTCGTGTGCCCTGCTGTGAGGATGAGGAAGCATTATCGACAGTCTCTCGGACTGTCAATATAACGGAGCGTCCCGACCGACAGACATATGCTCCGAATGTAAAATATCTGAACCACAACATGCGGTCCCCTATGTTGTTGGACGAGAGAGGGACCTCTCTCGCTCACAGCCCGGACGGACCTGGACAAGCCAGGAACCGGACTAACAGGCTTCCTCCGATCTGTCCTCAATCCGCCATCATTGGGTGAGTACTAAAGTAATTATAGTGCTCGCATCACCCAAATCTCCTACCTAGACCGCAACGGACGAACCCGGCAGCCAAACCATTCGATGAATGTACGCTACACCGGGTGAGCTAGCGAATGTCACTCCGTCGATCCTACAAGGGACCTCTTAGGCGATAGACATATTCCATGAGCACTTATTGCCGCTAGCTCTTCATTAACTATGACGACAGAGGCACACTTTTGAAAGACATCTCCGTAACTTTGCGAACAAGAAACCAGAAATGCTTGGTAATAGCAAGCATATAATAATAATATATATATAGCGTCGTTCAATAATTCGAAAGTTTGTGTGACATTATTGGACTATGTCGGAACTGAGGGACGATGTCCCTGAACCGAACCAAAAATTTCTAAGTCCACCAACGCTATCAGTTTCTTATCCGGCATCGCAGCATTCTGGTCCGACGAAAGAAGCTGTAAAAGATCAAGTCAGATGACATACACAACAGCATATGTTGTTCCAAAAGGGAAAGCTCGAAATCCTCCGAATCCCTTTCGGTATCCCGTCGGACCGGATGAAATTTTCGACCGTCCGTACCCGCTTCCGCAGAGCGTCCCGACCCAGCATCGTCGGATAAAAAAATATGCGACAGATTCAGTTGATGCTGGGATGCTGCGATAAGCTGTGCTATTTAGGAAAGCATGTCCGTTCCCGAGGCCTGTGCAGTAGCAGTCTTACGATGCATTGCCGCCGGAAGCTCCGTGTACGTTGACTGCCGCACACTTTCCTATGCGAACATCCGGAGTCTGCAGGCCTCGTGTCCCTGGCTACCGGATGGTGTGACCTGGTCGCCAATGATTCTCTGACTGGCGAAGCTGACTGGATATCCGAGGTCACGTAGCCAAGAGCGGTCGTGTACGCTAACATGAGAATGAGGAAGCCTTATTGACAGTCTACTCCAGACTGCCTATATGTCGGAGCGTCCCGAGCGACGGACGTATGCTCCGAATGCGAAACATTTTGTACCACAACATCTGGGGCCAGATGTTGTTGTACGAGAGAGGGGCCTCTCTCGCTCGCCGTCCGGATGGACCAGAACGAGCTATGAACCGGACTAAAAGGCTTCCTGCGTTCTCCCTCTAATCCGCCGTCACTGGGTGTGCATTTGGTTGATTTATAGTGCTCGCATCACCCCAAAACTCCTTCTAGACCGCAACGGACGAACCCGGCTGCCGAACCATTTGATGAATGGACGCTACACCGGGCGAGCTAGCGGACGTCAAAGGCCGTCGAACCTACTAGGGTCCTCTTAGGCAATTGGCGTATTTACATGAGCACTTTTCCGCTAGCCCTTCATTAATTGTGACGACGGAGGCACACTGTTGGAAGACATCACAGATACATCACCCTAATCTTGATCGTCTGAAATAGAAATTGATAAAGTAGAGTGACCCTGCGGGGAAAGGACCGGAGTGTCCAATTCCCCACTAACATACCGTGACATACGCTTCCCATGTTGTCATCGAAATCATACGATACAGAACAGGAGTTAATGCGAGTACACTGACCACATATAGAATGATTATAAAAGTCAGAGGAAGACTTCCTCTTATTAGAAAACAAAGTCCTGGTACTCGCACCAACCCCTGGCAATCAAAATACATAATAATAATATGATCCATTAATATAGAAAAAATAATTGAAATCAAAATATTTTGAAAAAATATTTTTTTCAGAATAGCCCAAGTTTCTGAAAAGTAACGTTGAGCCCCAATGGATCCCAAGCCTAAGTGTGGACAAAAATTTTAAAAATATTTGAAACAATTTATTCAACACTTACGAACAATAATAATGTATCTAGTTATGATTAAAATAACATCAAGATATTATTTTCAAGAAATCCCCCCCTCACACAGAGGGCTGTTGTAAATGTAAACAATGAGTGTAAAAACACTAAAATAAGACTCCAGGCACCCAGGCCCGGAATCAGTTACCAAAAATACACTATCTGATGCAAAACAGAAACTTCCAGGGAAGAAACTGCAGAACATCAGATGGTAGATGCAGAACACAACGCCTAACCACCCATAGGTGAAGACGTAAACATGGGGAAAAGAACAGAATTCATTCTGTTATTCAGCTAAAACTCCCAAGAAATTTTAGTAATAATAATTACAGAAACTATGCCAAAAGCATGGGAGAATAGCAAGAGGGGACTCAAAGGAAAGGGAGAGAGGAAAACACTGAAAAATCAGTGTAACTAAATAACCAGAATGACAACAAAATGGCTGCTGCCTCGAAAATAGGTAACTTAACATAATTTCATTAAAAAATTTAAAGTTACAGCCCTGATAATATTCTGTCACACATTTTTCCTCTCCTCCTTCTCTATCCTCCTTAGAATCACCATTTCACTAATATTTATGTGGCTGGCATCATTTAAACTGAGATTTACAAGCACAAAGATCAGTCAGATGTTAACTGATGAAGGGCCAAACTTAGAATGATTAATGGCGCCAATTTCGGAACGTCCTTGACACTGCGCATGTGCAGTAGAGGTGAAGTGTGGAGGGCCATTCAGGACATGTTTTCTTTGGTTTTAGATGCAAATTTTGGGGATTGGGGGGCAAAATTTGTGTTTGGCCCTATATTTTAAGAGTTAGCACCAGCTATGTCTGGGTCATTGGTACAGTATAAAAATATATCATTTTTTGCAATTGAAACATTGTTTATTACCCAAAAATTGGAACATCTCAACAAGCTCTTTCTCAATAAAGGGTGCTAAGCTGTGTTTTGGAAAAAAAATAATTATATTTGAATGTGATTTTTGTACACCGTCATTTGGGATTTGATTAATTCATTAGGTCAAGAGTTAAGTCTTAAGGCCTAATTCAAATGTTTCACACATTTTATTGCCTTAAAACAGATGGTAAAACATGCTAATCATAAGGGTGTCTTCCTGTCAACCCTTAAAGGATTTTCTAGTCAAGTCATGGCTGTGAATATCAACAACCAATATTTGACCAGAATCTCTACTTAGCCTCTTGACCAGCAGGTGGAATCACTGCTAAGCCCCTTAGACTTGCAAATAATGGTTAAATGCCATATGCTGAGAGTTGTAGGCCCTTAAATGTTAACTGGTAGAGTGCTGGAAGCCCATTTTGGGGATTTATTCAGAAGTGCAGGTATCACAACTTTAAGGCTTCATACTCAGTGGATGTGCGTCATATTTTCTTTGAAGAGAAATTTAGTCTGTAAGGATTTGCTTTGTTACAGTTTATGAGAGAGTGCCTGCAGGCACTCTTTTGTAAATTGTGACAAGGCAAAGACTTGTGAACAAACTTTTATGACTGAAAATAATTTTGCACTCTATCAGTGAAACAGAAGTGGAAAAGTTTGGACTGCAAAAATAATGTCTGAAGCTTTACAAAATTGTTATACCGTGGAGCCCACTTAATTGGATATCTCCTAACTGAATAACCCTGTCAATTGAATATAATTTCCCAACACAAAACCTCTTACCATATCTCCAGTACAAATTTGACTTGTTTATTGAATATAGGTTATGGAATAAACTCCTGTTAATTGAATAAAAAATCTTGCTTCCTGTTGAGAAATTACCCTGACTCTCCACAGTTTTTCTTTGTTTATAGACCTATTTGGCCTCAGTACATACAATACAGACATTTAATCTATTATATCTTGTTTTACAGAGCTCATGGAGCTCTGTCAAACAAGATAGAATAAATGCTAAGTTTATCTCTAGAATACAGGAAAGTGACACCATCCTTGTTAATTGAATACTCCTGTTACTTGAATAATTTTCATTGGCAAAGTGGCTATTCAATTAACAAGGTTCCACTGTAATTGGAAATTGCTGCGATATATTTGTGCATATTGTTTGGTGCAGAGAGGTGAAATGTAAAGTGTAAAGGCTAAGAAAAAATAGAGGATCTCTAGTGAGTCACAATTTCATATGAAATTTCTGAACTGAGTTCACTAAAATCGATCTGAGCCAAGGTTTCCTGAGACTCAGAACGATTTTAGTTGATGTGGTTCAGAAATTTCATATCAAATCATGGTAAATTTGAGATTCTTTTTATCACATCTGTAATATATTTACCTACAGTAACTGCCAGTCAACCAGCATTATTTTCAGCCAACCAAATTTTATTAATTCAAGTTTTGCCTGAAAAACATTGCTTATGACCCCCTCATTGGGAGAACTTCATCAAGCTCAACCAGAATCACTGCCAAGCCTCTATGGAATCACTTCCAAGCCCCTAGACTTGCAGATGATAGTTTGATGCCATATGCTGAGAGTTGTCAGGCGCTTAAATGTTAAATAGAAGTGGCAAAGTCTGTACTGCAAAAATAATATCTGAAGCTTTACACAATTGTATTTTAAACATATTCAATCACCTCAGGCAAAGACTGCAAAGACAACCAAGCATACAGATTTGCCTTCTTCACACTACACTTCTTTGATGATGCCATGCATGTGCTGTTACTGTCTTTGTTTTCAACTACACTTTCGATAATAAATGGTGGATTCACTGAGGAAGCAAAGGAAGAAACATTTGGTGTCGGAGGTCTTTGTTTTTGTCTCATGACCACTTCCTCAGATTCTGTAACATCCCTAATATCAGTCAAATGTTCAGCTTCTTTACATACTGGTAGAGTTCTAGGCACTGTCGTTGTTTGAGCAGCTGAAACTGAGGTAGTAGAATCACCTGGACTTGTTTTTGAATTATAATGCACCTGAAATTAATTTGAAAACAATTTTCATAGCAATCTGAGGCCCGTGGATATCAAAAATGAGCAAATATTAAAATGAATTTACAATTTTTTCTATTCATGAATGAGAAGTTCACCATCATGCTATTAATATCCTTTTATTTTCGTCCTTTACCTAATGAATTGGCTGCGTCAATCTGCATAATTTAGAAATGGAGCGGCTGAAAAAATATTTTTCACCCAATTTTAACAAAAACATGTTTCAAGTGATCACATGAGACAGTTTTGTTGAAACATCTTTAAAAATCTGAGAAAAAAGAATTAAAATAAGAAATTTTGATATTGTGTGCACTGGCTAAAGGGTTAATCTGCAATATTTTAAAAATATGTTCCATCAAATCTAATCATGGCTGCTATCAAGTAGCCATGGCTAGATTAGATGAAACTAGAGGTACTGTGAGCAAACTCACAAAGTGATACCCCCCACGCTTGAAATGTATAAGTTAGATTATCTCCCCTTTGAAATGTCAGAACGGAATTATATTGCTTCATGCACATCTTCATATGGAGTTCTTCCATTGTGTAAAGTTTCATGAAAATTCTTCAAACGGTTTAGGAGGAGTTGTGCTTACAAGGATGGACAGACGGTATAAGTTAGATTATCTCCCCTTGGAAATGTCAGAACGGAATTATATTGCTTCATGCACATCTTCATATGGAGTTCTTCCATTGTGTAAAGTTTCATGAAAATTCTTCAAACGGTTTAGGAGGAGTTGCGCTTACAAGGATGGACAGACGGTATAAGTTAGATTATCTCCCCTTGGAAATGTCAGAACGGAATTATATTGCTTCATGCACATCTTCATATGGAGTTCTTCCATTGTGTAAAGTTTCATGAAAATTCTTCAAACGGTTTAGGAGGAGTTGCGCTTACAAGGATGGACAGACGGTATAAGTTAGATTATCTCCCCTTGGAATGTCAGAACGGAATTAGATTGCTTCATGCACATCTTCATATGGAGTTCTTCCATTGTGTAAAGTTTCATGAAAATTTTTCAAATGGTTTAGGAGGAGTTGCGCTTACAAGGATGGACAGATGGACCGATGGACAAATGGACAGACAGACGGACAGGGTGATTCCTATATACCCCCTCCCCCCCCCCCCCCCAAAAAAAAACAAACTTTGTTTGCAGGGGGTATAAAAATTCAAGACACATTAACTCCTGTAATCAATGGGCAAGACACTTAATCCCAATTGCCAGCTTGGGGGCATGGTGGCACTGTGGACTAAGGCGTACAACACATCGATGATGCACTTGTCTTCAACCAATGATAACCCTGCCTGTGTGGAGATGTTACGTTTAGGAGTCTGACACTACTTGCAGCTGCTCGGTGGTTCTCTGCAGGTACTCCGGCTTCCTCCACCTGTAAAACTGTCCATCATGATGTGACCCTGGCTGTCAAAAGTGTTGTTAAAACCCCAATAAATAAATAATTGAATAAAAAATAAATAGTAATCAATGGTCAAAACTTTTGATTCAACAGACAGGGAAAAATTGGACTAAAAGTGCTCAAATTATATTTATTTTAGTGGCAAGAGATTCCCTGCCCTGCATGGGAATATCTACTAGCAACATGCAAGGACTCAAAGACCATGTCTCGTTGCAACAGTAATCAAACAATGACAATTTTTCAGATCAGCAATACAAACCAAAGGACTCAAAGAAGTGGAACATTTGTTTTTATCAATATATTGTCACTTTGTGGCAATATCCATGAAGCACCAACAAACTTTTTAATTATGAAATTTGACTAATTTTTGAATAACACAGGCATATAGAGCATCAAAATGAAGGTTGTGCTGCACAGAACCTGAATTAATACATATCTGAAATTAAACTGGTAGAATAGACCTTCCAGTCATTTCTGAAAGTCTGCTATTGCATTTTGGTGATAGCAGTAAATGAAGGCAAGTTCATAAAAACTATCCATGACCAGTGAGGCTTTTCGAAATTAAGAAGTAGGGATACAGCCCAAGCTGTGTGTAAGCCATCACTGCATGTTGAAAACCAGTTCGGAACAGGTGCTCAATACATAAATGCCTAAATTTGGTACCCAAAACTCTTCAAACGAAGTGGGCATTGTTGTCTGTGTAGGATTGTGAGTTACACACAGCTAAAATGGGTTTAGTGTGGCTAGCAAGATGAGTAAGTGCTGTGTTTGGAGGATGTTCATGAAGATCAAGCAATTCCAGATTCCAGACCTCAAAATTTTAGTAGGGGACCCCTTCTTCCCCCCCACCCCCCACCATCCCCCAGACAAAAGTAGGGAGACAGTGTTTTTCGGCAGTTTCATGTGGGGTAAAATCACAAGAATTTTCATTAAATAAACAAAAGAAATTTACTATCAGACTGAATTGTACCAAATGTATGACAAATGGTTTGGTGTATGAAGGTTAAACATAATTAAGGCCCCACAAGTAGGTCTTTTTGTTTCTTAGGCCATTTTTTGTAAAAATGCATGCAGGCGGGGGAGTGAGGGAAGGGGGGAGTTTTTTTATTTTATTTTTCACTTTTGTAATTATTTCTTTGCCATCAAAAGTTCATGTTCTTGGATTCTTTTATGTTTTAGGCCTCATAATCTACAGAATAGCATGGTTGGTGGTATATTTTGTTCCTTGAGTGTTCTCAATGGACAAATTTATCAATATGATTAACTTGGGTAACATATCAGGCATAAACCATTCAATTTTTATTTTAAGTTTACATTGGTTATAAAAAGAGAGCATGCGGCAGCCAAAAGAACCATGTGAGAGGGCCTGAGAAATAGATTTTTAACTTTTTAAGGCCTAACTGGGTTATTCTATCTATAATATAAATGAGAGGACTGTGATTCTGTTTTTGCTTCACTTTGACAGTCTATGGTCTGTGGCTTTGCAGTTGTTTCTAGTCATGTCTTGGCTGCCAATATAGGCAGCCAAGACTTGCCAAGAAACAACTGCCAAAGTACTTACAATGTAACTTGCAAGTTTACCCACAGACTGCAGAGGGGTGGGGGTACCGGTTTTGTTTCTGTAAAAAGTGATCTAAGTCAGAATTAGACATTTATGGGTTAAAGACCCAATTTTAACTTTGACATATTTTGTGGCCAAAGAACTGGTTGTAAACTGCAACAATAAACAAGAGGCCCAATGGAGCCTAAGGAGCTCACCTGAACAGAGTTGTTAGAAGAAGGATTTAATTAGCATCTGTGGCTAGAGAACACTACAGAGAAATGAAGTCATTTATTTATTTATAACTCTGTAGGCCATGTCAGATGATTTTTCTAGTATTGGGTTGCTATCCCCAGAAATAATGCCCAGATTTCCAGTAATGCAAAACTAGAGATCTGAAATATCAACCCAGGAATTTCATTTAAACAAACTTGGATCCCCATAGAGAGACCAAATATGAATCCAGGGATTTGATTTGATTTGATTTGATGTGAACAAACTTGAATCTGAGCCCACTAAGGTGTTGTATACCAAATATCAAAACATTCTGAATGGTAGTTTTCAAGTGGACTTTGAAGAATATTCCTCTTTTGCACCAAGTTAAAATTAGGGTTCACATATGGGGCCCAAATATTATTTTAACCCAGGGACTTTACTTGAACAAACTAAGGATTTTGTTTACCAAATATCAAAAGATCCTGACTGGTGGTTCTTGAGAAAACTTTGAGAATATTCCTAATATAGCACTTATGATAAAACCTATCTCATTATATGAATTATCTTCTCAGTGAAACATCTTAAAAGCACTTTTACAAGTTTGAATTTTGTGTCCTCGATTCTTCAAGGCACACAATACACCACTCTATCAAATAAAACATTTATGAAGTCAATTTGTGTCCCACAATAATAACAACACATCATTTCCCAATGTCCTTGAATTGAAATTTCCCAAATGTTTGAGTTCAATCAAAGGGAAATAACTCCAAATCATTCTTGTTCAATCATAAAGAAAGATATGTTTCTTTCAGTTTCTCTAATTATTACTTTTATCAAAGTTTTTGTCACTGGAATACCGTTCGGGGATTATATAATAAAACAAAACTCGACATACTGAAGGGGCACGGTAATAAATTCATCCTACAGTGTTTCTGCTAGATGTACGGCAGGGGTCAGCCCAGCAGTTGATTTTAGGGAGAAGTGACTTCTCCTTCCAGAGACTTTAGGGAGAAATCAGGGGCCAGGAGGGAGAAGTCAGTGGACAGGAGGGAGAAGTCAGTGGACATGAGGGAGAAGTCAGAAAAAAAACATAAAATGTATATTGCATCGTGACAAAATAAATGTACATGGAGGACACAACAATAACTAACAGGACGAATTGCGGAGAAAAAAAAAAGTTTTACAAACATACACACACAAAAGTCAGACGTTATATAAGAAGAATGTAGGTTAAAATCCACCCCCCTCCCCCCCCCCCTCCCCCTTTACAAAAAAACAAAAAACTGTGTCTTTCATGGTTTCTGAATGCCCAAACTCTTTCCCTATCAGTGATGACTATGGTTACTAGTTGATTTTGTATTTGCCTCAAAGTAGTGGATATGAAATTTAGCATTACATATTATGAGAGTGTTCTTCTCCATAACAGAAAGTATATTCTTTTAAAGAAAAATATTTAATAAAGTATTTAAAGTAAATTTCAATTTCACATAAGAAGCTGGGTCATTCATGGTTTCTGAATGCCAAAATTGAATTGAAAGGTATAGTTAAAAAAAGTTTTTGATATCCTTCATTAATTAAGCATTATTAACAATTCAAGTTAATTTATTTCTAAGGTAAATGACAAAATATTTCAGTTGTCTCCATCCCCTTCTGCGCTGGGTAATAATACCAATACACTGAGCAGAAAACTGACAGAATGTGCAATTGATGCTATGATGGCCTGCCATTCTTATCCACCCTAATATGTGTGATTTCTATCGTAGCCTTATTACATTTAACACCTTTCCAACACAAGTTTTCAAAGAAAAACTTTCAATGCAAATTGCAGTACAAATTTCAATGGAACCAATTTTTCAATGGAAAAGAGTGTAACCATAAGCAATTTCGAATTTTTATGGATGAACTGTCCCCTACACATTTTTTTGTTTATTTTAAAATGGTGGTTAATTTTAATAAATTCCAATTGACATGATGTGTGTCTTGTGTGATTCATTGTTTTCGCTGGCACTTTGTTTTAAAATAGCCATTTTGTGCTGGTTGCTACCAGTTGAGGTGAATTATTTGGACGACTACGCCATTACAACTCTTTTCAAAAATATAAAATTGGGCTAGTTTAGGCTATTGTTCAAGTTGTATAGCAGATTTAAACTGTAGCCATGTTTACCTTGTTATGAATGCAGAATCCGTTTTTTTTTAAATAAAACAAGAAAATGCATAAAACTGCAATGTCTGCCAAGGAAGTTTTGGAGGGCGACTTGAATTCCCTCCCCCCCCCCCCCCCCAAAGTAAGCCAAGGCAACTTGAGGAATGACAAGGCGACTTCTTCGCCCTAGTAGCCCACTCGGTTGACCCCTGGTACGGGACTGTACTACCCTTCGGACATTTGTATTTCCTTCCGCTTTCAGCCTCGGGAAATAATGGTTTGTGAGGCCAAGTTTGGACTACATGCTCAGCTACCTGTCTGATAACATAAATATGTTTTTTTTCCCACATCATTACAAATTTAAATAATGTAAAGCTCTTGAAGAAAAATAAAACTAATTCAAACACTTTAAGAGATTTCTGATACCTTTTACACTGGGTGCTGGATGTACATAATGATGTATATGGTACATTACCTTTACATCAACACTAGGTAAAAAGAATACAGTGTTTTCAATCTGCTGCTGATTTGTCTGTGTACCCTTTTTACCAGGTGCTGTGACAATCGGTGTAACAGATTCCTGTTTCTTCAGTTTTCTTTTTGCTGTAGGAGAATCAGATGGCTTTCTGTGTCTAAAACAAACAAAAAATTGCTAGGAATTATACTTATCTTTGTGATATGCCTACAACCTGAAAACTGAATATAGGGTTCATACAGGTTGTCAAAAATAAAGCTCAAGCAGTTTTTAAGGACTTCCAAACTTCAGCATTTATGGGATTTTTTCCATGGAGGGGCAAGTATGTCAGATGGGTTTTGTACCTGATGAAGCATAATTATTTCCAAGGTGTAACCTGGTAACCCATGAACTGAAATGTTACCTAATGCTCCACAAATTTTTTTAACCCTTTACCCAGTTTATTTTGTTTTTGTTTTTCAATTTTTCACAAACTTTTACCACAGCCATATCATACGATCACTCACAGGAATGTACTGAACAAGCTTGTTCCAATGAGGGGTTACATAATATGGTTTTGTTTAAATTTTGAAAAAAAAAAAAAATTGTTTTCAACTTCTCAATTTGTAAATTAGGCAAGCAGATGCAGCCGATTCATTGGGTAAAGGGTTAAGAAAGGGTTAAGAAATTAAACCCTAACACTCTGGTGATGCAACACAATTGTCTCCTATTACTCTGGTTTAACTATGAATTTACCATTTTATCTTGTTTGACAGAGCTCACTGAGCTCTGTCAAACAAGGTATATTTGGTTAAATATCAAACTGCATAAGGGAAATATTTGCTACTGAAAACTTTATCATTTTGACATCAGTGTGCAGATGGTTAAGATGAAAAAAAAACTCTGGCAGATGTCTAAACTCCCGGCAGTGTTTTAATAGTAATCCACTTTCCTTTATAAATAACAAGAGGTGCACATTGGAGATGCTGGCGTTGAGTTGTGGTGGCAATTGGAGAGTGTTGCATGTCCATATCCGGTTATCAATCATAAGGCAGTTGTCAAATCTGGAACCTTTGTTCAAATTATAATGGTTACAAGTTCAAAATTCGTAAAAATTAATTAAGGCCCATAACTCTATAATGAAAAATCAGGCTGGGCCAGTTTTCGAACTTGCTTGAGATATCATTGCAAAAGACCTGTATGGCAAATATTAGTCTAAGTGGAGAATGTTTGTTCAAGTTATTTCGCTAACAGTGCGAGGACGCCCAGGCACCTGCTTGGATGCACACCGACCATCATCAAACCATAGATCTCAGTATGATTGCCCAGATGCCTGCACATCAACCATCACCAAACTATTGGTCTTGGCTGTTAACTCAACTTGACCAACTAAAACTATCACTGAAGGTGATTAATACCCCTGCTTTGGGTTTTTAGAGGAATGCACTTCTGATCATGCAGGCAAAGGCCATAAGGAAATGTATACATAAAGATCATTTTTTGTTGTTGAAATTTGTATTTGCATGTGGCCTTCCACAGAACAGCACTGAATACTTAAAGAGCCCACACATATATGGTTTACATTTGGAAAAACACATTTACAATGTGCAACATGTATTCAAAATCGGTTCATTAATGAAGGAGGAGTTGCACAGACAAGAATCCCATTTGAAAACGCATAATAAATCCAAGTTAAAGGGAGATAACCTGGTTAAAATTGTCGCAGATCAAAAATTTGGGAATATGCGTATGTTCACTTAGTTGTGATAATGTTTGAAAGGTTTCGTCAAAATTGATTGATAAATGTAGGAGGAGCTGCACGCACAAGAATTTCATGTAGAAACCCATAATAAATCTAAGTTAAAGGGAGATAACCTAGTTAAAATAGCCACAGCTCAAAAATTTTGGAATATGCGCATGTTCACTTAGTAGTGATGATGTCTGTAAACTTTCGTCCAAATTGATTGATAAATGTAGGAGGAGTTGCGCACACAAGAATTTCATGCAGAAACCCATATTAAATCAAAGTTCAAGAGAGATAACCTGGTTAAAATTGTCGCAGATCAAAAAGTTTGGAATATGCACATGTTCACTTAGTAGAGATGATGTTTGAAAGGTTTCATCAAAATCGGTTCATTAATGTAGGAGGAGTTGTGCACACAAGAATTTGTTCGAACGGAAAGACATAATAAATCTAAGTCAAAGGGAGATAACCTGGTTAAAATTGTCGCAAATCAAAAATCTTGGAATATGCGCATGTTCACTTAGTAGTGATGATGTCTGAAAAGTTTTGTCCAAATTGATTGATAAATGTAGGAGGAGTTGCACGCACAAGAATTTCATGTAGAAACCCATAATAAATCTAAGTTAAAGGGAGATAACCTAGTTAAAATTACCACAGCTCAAAATTTTTGGAATATGCGCATGTTCACTTAGTAGTGATGATGTCTGTAAACTTTCGTCCAAATTGATTGATAAATGTAGGAGGAGTTGCGCACACAAGAATTTCATGCAGAAACCCATATTAAATCAAAGTTCAAGAGAGATAACCTGGTTAAAATTGTCGCAGATTAAAAAGTTTGGAATATGCACATGTTCACTCAGTAGAGATGATGTTTGAAAGGTTTCATCAAAATCGGTTCATTAATGTAGGAGGAGTTGCGCACACAAGAATTTGTTCGGATGGAAAGACACAATAAATCTAAGTCAAAGGGAGATAACCTGTTTAAAATTGTCGCAGATCAAAAATCTTGGAATATGCGCATGTTCACTTAGTAGTGATGATGTCTGAAAAGTTTTGTCCAAATTGATTGATAAATGTAGGAGGAGTTGCGCACACAAGAATTTCATGTCCGGAAAGACGTACGGACGGACGTACGGATGCCTAGATGGACGGACGGACGGACGTACAGGGCGATTCCTATATAGCCCCCACTTCTTCGAAGCGGGGGTATAATAAACATGAGGCCCCAAGGGATCTGATGCACTCCCCTGACAAAGGCCCACTGATTCTTCAATGAGTGATTTCGGGATTTTTTTTTTAACAGTAACTCATCACTTATTATTTACTTTTACTTTTGTTCCACTGATTGGGGCGGGAGGAGTTCTGAGACATAATGCACTGCCAAACATTTCCGAGTTCCCACCACAAGCAAACTGCATTATTACAAAAAAATCCTATTAAAAATTTTTTTTGCAAATTTCCACACAAAACAGAATAATAAAGTTGAAAGGGTCTGATTGGTTGGAACTTGATTTGATCTCACTGAGGATGCTGTGTAACAAAAACCAAAAAGAGTCCGAGATCTCAATAAGAAGATTTTGGAAGTATTTTAATAATATTCCACCGACTTAAACTTCAGGCCCACATAGGGAGCCCAAACATGAACTCAGGAACATGATTTGAACAAATTAGAATCTACTCCCCTTTTCCCACAAAGAATGCTGAATAACAAATACCAAAAGATTCTGACTGCTGCTGTTAGATCTAAAGAAGACGATTTTAATGAATTTTCCTCTGTGGGGGCATGGTCACACTATGTACTAAGGTGCAATGCATGTAGATGATGCACTTATCTTTAAACATTGCTAACCCAGCTTGTGTGGAGTTAGTGCATTGGGGATTCTGACAGTTGCTTGCCACTGCTTGGTTGTTCTCATTAGGTACTCTGGCTTCTTCCACCCATAAAACTGACCATCATGAGGTGACTCTGGCTGTCAAGTGTCATTAAACCCCAAATAAATAAATAATGAATTTGCTGTATACCACATATCAAAAAGTTCTGACAGGTGGATTGGAAGAAGATTTTAAAATAATTTTCCTCATATTGCACAAAGTTACAATTTTGGCTCTGACTGGGAGTTCAAATAGGAACCTAAAGACTTGGAATTTGACCCTCATAATAATAACACTTTGGCCGGCCGCTGATTTGTCGCGGTTCTTGGATGAGATGGCCTTGGTTACCCCTGTACTCCCAACTGCCTCCCTATTCCCACGCTTCTTTTCTCCTCCCAACACTCGAAGACGAACTGCTTGATGACATCCCTTGCCCCATTCTTCCCAATCTCTCCGATTGGCATATTAACCCTGTCCTTTGAGTCTCCCACTAACCACATGTCCTTCATTCTCCCATCCCACTTCCCCATTATACTCCCAGTGAATCTTATTCTTTTAGACTGGTATTTTGGGCATTCTAGAAGTGTTTCCAGGGTCTCCACCACGCCCACATTACACATCTCGTACTCCTTTTCACTGTTTTTCCCCTCAGCTCCAGGGACTGTGACCTCAGCTTGAACAACAGTGACCCCCCCAAAAGTGCCATCAAGATACTCTTCAAAACTAGGCTTATCTTTATCACGCAGGCCACTCAAAGATCTCTTTGATTTGACTCCCTCTCGCCAATTAAGGTTACCATCCTCCGTGACCCTTTCTCTGACGATTTTCTTTACCCTGGTTTGCCCCAACATCTAGGTCCGAGATCTCCAATGAGTAGTTCCCTATTAGTTCCCTCACTTGGACCATCCATCCTGTCTTGATATTTGAGTTGAAAATTCGCAGGAACATTACTTTACACCATCGGCTGTCGGGGAGATTTACCAAATAATTAAGATAACCGAGTTTCAATAAGTCTATCCTGTCCTTGATCCTCATCCACCCAAGCTCACCCGTGATTGCTTCTGGTGCTGCGGCATTACTCGACCCCATTATCCATCGGCCTGCATCGTTAAGGATGTCATATATCAAACATCAAAAGATTGTGACTTGTGGATCTGAAGAAGATTTTCAAAGAATATTCCTCACAGTGCACCAAGTTAAAATTAAAATATCACCCAAATATGAACCCAAGGACTTGATTTAAACAAACTTGAATTTGCCCCCCCCTCCCCCCCCCCCCCCCCCCCCCCACAAGAAGAAGATTTTCAAAGAATTTTATTATTCTGTGCAGTGTTGATTGAAGCACCTGTATAAGCATGAAATGAAGTAATGATTAGCTTGCTAAGGGGGTAGTGTTAGAAATTATCCAAAATAATTATTGTTCACAATGTACAGACAGGGAAAAGTGCTCAATATGCCCCTCTCTGTAGATGCCCATGCTTGAGAAAGGGAAAGTAGCCTGACTCTCCATAGTTTTCCTTTGTTTAATGACCTATCTGGCCTCAATACATCCAGTACAGGCATTTGATCAATTAAATCTATGTATGTGACCTTAAACACCAATAAATAAATAAATCAATCAATTAAATCTAGTCTTGGCCATTGGTAAGTATAAAAATATACAAATTACTTTAAATTTATAATTTTCTGGAGCCCAGGTGTGGGCTTCTGGAACTGTTACCAGTTAACTGGTAGAGTGTTAAATTATTGTTGGTCATCCGAGTTGGATTTGCTTTGTTACAGTTTATTGGAGAGTGCCTTCAGGAATTCTTTAATAAACTGTAACAAGAAAATGCATTTCGACAAAGGATTTGTACATTTAACTGAAATGAAGTACATTCAAAAAATAATACCAGGCCTCTTTTAAGCATCTGATCAGCACGTCAGTTGAGCCCAAATATCATCACTCAACCAATTACTGTAAATATCTTTTTATTCATTGTAGTCCAAGTTTTGTGGTACAGTGGAGCCCACTTAATTGGATATCTCTTAACTGAATAACCTGTTAATTGAATATAATTTCCAAACACAAAACCATTTACCATAAATTCAGTACAAATTTGACCTGTTAATTGAATATAGGCTATAGAGTAAACTCCTGTTAATTGAATAAAAAATCTTGCAACCTGTCGAAAAATTACCCTGACTCTCCCCAGTTTTCCTTTGTTTATAAACCTATTTGGCCTCAGTACGCCCAGTACATGCATTTAATCTATTACATCTTGTTTGACAGAGCTCATGGAGCTCTGTCAAACAAGATATAATAGAATAAATGCTAAGTTTATCTCTAAAATACAGGAAAGAGACACAAGCCCTGTTAATTTAATACTCCTGTTAACTGAATAATTTCCATTGGCAAAGTGGCTTTTGAATTAACAGGGTTCCACTGTATTACCATAGGCTTTGTTTTGGAAGGTTAATCATAAGAAATAATCATTTGTCTGTACCATTTTTCTTCACTGACAATACCAGTCTTGTTCATAATTTCTTGGAAAACCCTCAAATAGCTTTCAAAGAAATTACTGACAAGACTGGTATTAACAGAGAAGAAAAGATAAATATTTCTTTATGCCTGTCAAACCAATATATGTCAATGGTGACATTTTGACAAATAAATTTTAAGTAACCTATAAAAAAAGAACTGCTTTCAAGGGTTTCAAGGACTTAACTCTTTGAACCAGAGAGGCTGCTTTTCCGACCCAGGAACATGACACTTCATAATTTCATTAAGTAGGATGAAAGCTAAGTGAATGTGTGGGGTGGACCAATCAATAGGGGCTGCACAATGAAAATTATAAATTTACAGTAATTTGTATATTTTTATACTTACCAATAGCCCAAACTTAGCTGGTGCTAACTCCAAAATATCGAGGGCCAAACACAAATTTTTCCCACCCAATCCCCAAAATTTGCATGCAAAACTGAAAATTAGAAGTCCTATCTAGCCCTCCATACATTTACTCTCCGCGCATGCGCAGGAAGTGACCGGAATTGGTGCCAACATCATTCTTTGTAAAAGAGAGTATTACATAATAATTCAGCGGGGAGGTATGAGTGCCCACTCATGGGAGGGCCATCCCCATCTGGGCCATTGGTAAGTATAAAAATATACAAATTACAGTAAATTTATAATATTTTTACACTGTAAACCAATGGCCCAGACTAAGCTGAATCGTAAAAAGGTGGAGGGCCTAGGACTTCCGAAATAGTTCCAATCCTGCAATCCATGATGAAAGGAAATTAGAATAATTAGGAAATACATGTATGTCTCTCTATACAGTAACAGAGGAGACATATCCTAAATAAGGAGTCCAATTTAAGTAATTCTGTATTCTAAGCATGAAGACAATGCTAATTAGGATGTAACGAGTTCCTAATTTTTAAGGCTAGTCCAGACTAAGACCCCAAAAATTAGGATGGCATATCTGAGAATGAGAGAAAATCCCCCACAAACACACGCCATATAATAACACTTCAGCTGTATGCAGGATATAATTACGGATAAAACAGCTTCCTTCATAGTTACATACCCTTTACGCCAGAGAAGAGGTAAAAATCAATCCCCCCCCCCTTTCTTTTGAAGGAATCTTCAAAAGAAAGAGGGGAGAGCTCTGGAATCAATAAGAGCGGTACAAAAAAACAATATAATCGTTGAACAGGCACTCAAGTATTAATTCATGATTAATAAATGGTGCTTAATGCCACTTCAGAAGTTAAGGCTATAGTGACGATCCTGGTAATTAATATTGCCCACTATATAACGTACACCGCAGACGGCGTACACAGATACATCGAAAACCGGTGATATAAAATATAACATACACATGTCCAATCGAGCCACACTGAACGATTCCTGAAGAGAAAACACACTTCCTAGGTAATCCACAGGCGGCCTCTGTACAATAAATTCCAGTAACAACACTATCCAATGTGTACTATCCGATATCTACGATCGTAAACACGTGAGAATATGCAAATTGAAGTCATATCGAAATCTCCTCATCCGCATTACTTAATCGTTCCTGTACCATTTATCAAATAATATAGGAACTGCGATGGTTCCCTCATGTCTAACCGACTCCATTATGCCACTATGGGCGGAGAAGGACGTGAAAAATAAAACTTCCCCTGAAAGAAGGCCCTCTTATGGAGGAAGCTTCTGGGGAGCGTCCCATAACAGACACTTGAGAATACTGATCCAAGGTTTCTATGACAACAGAGGTGCTACTAGTAGGATTCACAACGAGTCTGTTTAATCTTAAACGTAATCTATTGAATCAAATGAATTGGAGGATACGCAGATCCTATCATTCATCCCCATGAATTCTGCAGAGCGTCTACTGCATGCACTCAATGGTCTGGGCATGGCGACACAAATGACGGTAATTAATTGTTCCGGTGCATCGCAAACTGAACTATCATGGGGCGATCCCACTGGTAGCAAAACTATCCAAATACTCGCTTGTTGAGCGTCCAAGCTAGTGCGTTCAGATGACCTGGTATATGACGGATAGAGAGATGAACATGATGGTACATGACGAAATAGAAAAATCTTCTCCGTTAGTTATCATAATGGAAATGAATGGATGCCGCCCTGGTTCCTGATGTACGCTACCACTATCGAGTTGTCCAACAATATCTGATTGTTTGTTTGTTTGTTTGTTGATGGTTAACGTCACATATTTATGCACAATGGCTAATCGTGACACAACATGGCGATGAAGTCAAGGATAGTCAATCGTTGATCAACATGTTGCCCATTTTAGAGGACTTTCACCCCAAGCATTGGTGACTGGGTCCTATTTTACTAGTAAAGCGGAACTGGTTTACCGCAGTAAACAAGTGCTGCTTACTTCCCGGGGTTCCCACGGGGAAACAATATCTGAACATGCGTGTCCGCAAATAATGTGAATCCATTGATGTAGCGCTAACAATATTGACATCATTCTTTGATGTTTATGTGTTTCTCAAGGAACCGAGGGTCACAAGACCCCTGCATTTCGTGTCTGTCGGACCCAGGGTCATGCCCCAAACTATTGACTCATATCCGTCATAATTGTGAAAGCCAGATCTGGCAATAGAGGTCCTCACCCTCACCTGTAGTACCTGCGAGGCCTATGGAAGGAGAAACTACATCTCCTTCGTGAAGAGCAAGCCAACGGATTTGGTGCGTCTGACCGGTAGTCTAAATCAGACCTACACCCCCTATCCGAGTTGCTGTATGACGTTCCCTAGAGTAATTATAGGAGGGCTACCTATACCCTCGCGAGGAGTCCTTTTTAGACGATTTTCTGTCTAGGACAGCCTCCCTTACTCTTTTCTGCTATTGCGGGTCGATTAGATGCCGACTTAAGGAGCAGAGTATTGATGCTTTCTTTTTAGCTTGGTCATAAACCAATGAAAGCTTATCGTCAAAAACTTAGTGTCCGGATACTGGAGCAGCCTGTATAGAGTTTTTCACCTTGTCATCTATTAAAGATGATGACGCAAGGACTCCGTCACTAACTCCAAATTAGCAACTGTTAAGACAGAGTTATATGTAATAAATATAATAGCCTTGGAAAGAACTCTAAATGAGGTATGAAAGTCCTCAAATTCCTTTCCGTAGAGACGTTGCGTCACAGTTCTTAAAGGTGATCTGCATAAGACAGTGAGTCTAAATTCGATCTGAATGAAGAAATTGCCGTCTCAATTGTGTCCGAGTGAATAGTGAATGATGAAGGTAAGGCCATAACTAGGTCCTTAGCCTGCTCATTCAAATGCAGAGGAACTTTCTATACATCTTCCCTGACCGTTATAAATGAATGTAGTTCAACAATCGGTAAAATTACGGAATATGATGACAAGAAACCACCTTACTTCTTCCCACTGGAAAGTTGAATGGCATCGTCTAAATGGCCTAAGGCCTGCGGCACCGGTCTAGACTTAACCGGAAAAGACATGACCTCCTCTTTTTCTGGATGAAGCGGTTTCTTGCAAGTAGTCGCAGCATTCTGATTCGCTGGAACAAATTCAGGGTAGTGTTTATGGATTAAATCCATTGCAACCATGTTTGTTCCAAAAGGGAAGGGTAATCCCCCTCCATATCCCTTTCATCATTCATCTGAATCAGTTGAAAATCACGATCAGCGGGATGTAGACTTGCAGATGACTGGACTGACCCAGCACCATCCGACAGCTCAGGTTCTGAGACTGCCGTCGGCTGCTTCTGCACTTGCTGGAATGCTGCGATGAGCTGCACAATCTGCGACAGCAAATCTGATACGGATGCCTGAGGAGCAGCGGCCTTCTATTCTGGCCGCTGGCTGCTCCCGGGACAGTGTGTCCGAGACAGCTCTTTTCTCCGGACGTCCTGATATATGAGGCCTCGTCTCTTAGCTACTGAATAGTGCTACTTTCGAGCGGTCGCAGCATTCTGATTCTCAGGAACGAACTCAGGGAAGTATTGATGCATTAGATCCATCGCCACCCTGTGTTGTTCCGAAAGGGAAGGGTAATTCTCCTCCAAATCCCTTTCACCATCCGACTGAATCAGATTATACTCACAGTCATCGGCATCAGAACGCGCAGATGACTGGACCGACCCAGCACCATCCGACAGCTCAGGTTCTGAGACTGCCATCGGCTGCTTCTGCACTTGCTGCGATGAGCTGCGCAACCTGTGACAGCAAGGCCTGAGGAGCAGCGGTTTTCTGTTGCTTGGCCGCTGGCTGCTCCTGGGACAGTGTGTCCGAGATGGCTCTTTTCTGTGGATGTCCTGATGAATGACGCCTCATCTTCTTGGCTACTGTATGGTGTGACTTCTTTGATGAAGAGTGGACCTTCTAGGCGATGCAGGCTGGATATCAGAAGTCACGTAGCCAAGGTGCAGTCATGCGTGCTTGGAAGACGCTGAAGAAGAAGCCATAACTATAGCCGACCCCGGCTGTGAACTGAACGGAGCATCCTGGATGGGAGGCTTGGACGTATGCTCCGAATGACGCAAGTTCTGAACCACAACATCTGCTCGCGGTCCTTCAGACCTCGCCGAGCTTCCCGCTGAACTTGCCGGCTTCTTCCTCTCCGGCGTCGCAGGGTGAGGCTGTTATTATTTCATAGTGCTAGCTCTATCCTTTCTACTCTCCTCGACCGCAACGGACACACCCGGTGTCACGGTACCCACGTACGGAGTAACCGCTTCACCGGTCGAGCTAGCTGGCGACAGAGAGCTGAAACGGTGTGGTTTATTGTCCTGTCTAATATTCATGAGCACTTTAGCCGCTAGCTCTGATTGACTATCTAAATGCGACGACAGAAGCACACTCACGTAAACATCACCATGTTCTTGTTCCTCTGTAAATAGAAACTAAAAAACTAGAGCGCCTTTTTGGCGAGAGGATCGGCAATGGCCTCTCGCCTCTAACAACGTACCATGACACCCGTCTCCAACGTTTGTCATCCCATGCAACACATATTGAGCAAGAATTAGTGGGAGTACATCGACTACAAGCAAGGCAACCAACATGTAAATCAGAGGAAAGGCTTCCTCGCCTTGCATTGAGCAATATGCTTTCATAATGAAGCAAAATAAAGTTGATCGTACTCCCACCAACTCCACATTAAATATTATAAAACGATACATAACAAATAATGTTCAAAATATAAATCGAAAAATAATTTACACAAAAAATTTTTTAGAAAAATTTGGACAAGAGCCCAAGTTCCCAAAGAGAATGATGCGCCCAAATGTATCCCGATACAGCCCAAGTGTGGACAAAAATTATTTTTCTATCCCAAAAATTAATTGCTACACTACCGGAATATTTAATGTATCTTACAACAGTCCTACCATAATAATAAATAGGAAACTACATATAAAAATAGAGCGTTGTCAATGTAAACAACATCAGAATGAAAACCGGAAACAAGACCCCAGGCAATACTGCCCGAAGTCAGTAAAAGATTTTGAACTATCCGATGTAAAGCAAGATCTTCATCAGAAGAAAAAACGGTGCATCGGATGTATGATGTATGGCCAAAACGCCTAAACACCCCAAGGGTGAGGGCGTAACCATGGGGATATACAGAATAGACATTCTGTGTAACACGTTAAACTCCCAAGAAATTTTATAAAAAAATTTCAATAAAACAAGCCAAAAAGCTTGGGAGTTTAACTGGGGGCTTCAAGGGAGGATAGGGAAGGAACACTTAACAAACAGTTGAAAAAAAATCATTAGCAAATATAGAACCTTAGTGAGCAAGCTCACATACCCCACGCGCCCCGATATTTCAAGCTCTAATCATTTTTTAAAAATAAACATAGTTTCTAGGAATACTGCAGAAAACAGTGTTCTGTAGTTTCAACGGTATTGAAAGAATTCAAGCCAGGGACCAGCCGTGAGGGCGACTAGGGCGATTATGTCGCCCTTCTAAGCCCAAAGTCGCCTAGAAAAATAGCCGGGGCGATTACAAGTCGCCCTCTAAAAATTGGCCAAAATGAGAAAAGACTGAACAGTTGAACTGTGTGATGTGAGGTTTACATAAAAATGATTATTTTCAAGGATCGAATGTGCTTGAGTGTGATAAATGGGCATTTTAATTCGTCGAATACGACCATTTATTTGAAATCACACATCAATCAATTGACCATTGTCGCTTTTGGCGGATTTTTTATTTCTATTTTGTTGCGTTTCAGTCGGTGCTTCAAGTGTTGAAACGAAAATAAGTGACTTACGCAACTCAACAAAATAACCCAGTTTGAAAGTAGGTTACCTCGCTTAGGATGCCAAAGAAGTATACACAACGGACGTATTTTATAACACTGTATTTTTATTTCGTTTTGCCGACGACTGTTAACTGTTGGCCGTCTATTCCTAGAAACATACGAATGGAATTGAAACACATGAAAAAAAGCTTTAGTGATGACAAGAAAAGCTTTGTACAGGGCACAAGTGTACATGTGGACGATCTTGAAAAGGGTCCTCCTAAACACCGGAATGACACGAAATGATGCGGAATGACACCGGAATGCCACAAAATGATGCGGAATGACATTTCTTTTACAAAATACTCGATCCCAGAATGAATTTTGTTTATTAACTAACAAAGTACCTCCCAAGCAACCTTCTTACATCTGGTCCTGTTCACACTTTCAGACTTAGGAAATTATTAGCTTAGTAGACTTTGGTGAAAGGCAACCACAGGAGGGTGCTGGGGGATTGGCATGAATAAGAGGGGAGGGGTCATGAAGGAGAGGGTAGCAGTGGGGGATTTTCAGTCAATAATTACATTGTGATTTTTTAACCTGGCATAGATGCATCATAGACAACTGGACCTGGATTAATCAGACGTTAATGGAGGACCACAAATTGAAAATATGAAGGGGCGGCAGGGTGATGGTACATGGAATATTCTTAATTTTCCCCACTTGCCTATGAAGTCTCCCTACATGACTCTGCAGTCTCCCTATTTTTTCTGGAGGGAGACATGAAGTCTCTCCAAAATTTCCCTCTTGGCTGGTCTCTGATTCAAGCAGAGAAAAAGCCCAGAAAACTGTAATTTTGATGAACTTTTCAAAGTCTATGGGGCCGTAATTTTGGTAAAAATCAGTGGAGCAGAACAAAACCCAAACTTGTTCTGTAGGCCACCATGTTAGACTAACATATCAAAAATCAGCTCAATATCTGGAAGCGTGTAGGAAAAAAGTCCGGAAAACTGTAATTTTGATGAACTTTTCAAAGTTCAAGGGCCGTAATTTCGGTAAAAATCAGTGGAGTGGAACAAAATGCAAACTTGATCTGTAGGCCACCATGTCAGACTAACATACCAAACATCAGCTCAATATCTGGAAGCGTGTAGAAAAAAAGTCTGGAAAACTGTAATTTTAATGCATTTTTCAGAGTCCAAGGGTCGTAATTTTCGGTAAAAATCAGTGGAGCGGAACAAAATGCAATCTTGTTCTGTAGGCCACCATGTTAGACTAACATACCAAAAATCATCTCAATATCTAGAAGCGTGTAGAAAAAAAGTCTGCAAAGTTAAAAAATTTATAGTAATTTATATATTTTTTATACTTACCAATGACCCAGACTTAGCTGGTGCTAACTCCACAAAAACCAGGGCCAAACACAAATTTTGCCCCCCAATCCCCAAAATTTGCATCCAAAACAAAAAGAAATCATGACCTAAAGGACCTCCATAGTACGACTCTACTGCGCATGCGCAGTGACGCAGTCGTCCCGAAATTGGCGCCAAATATCATTCTTACTGGCAGTGCCTGGTCAGCGCTATGTACTCAGCGGGGAGGCAAGAGTTCCCAACTCAGGGAGGGCCATCCCCGTCTGGGTCATTGGTAAGTATAAAAAATATATAAATTACTATAAATTTTTTAACATTTTTATACTGTACCAATGACCCAGACTTAGCTGAATAGTAAACAGGCTGGAGGGCCTAGGACATAGAGGAAAATCCAATAAGCTCAATTATAAAATAAAGAGGTAACCCCTTAAGGAGAAAAGGAGTATTAGGCTTTACATGTATCTTTCTTATTTAATATTTAAATTAGAAAGATACACTACCCTTAATAATTGAGCACAATAACATTCATGTTCTCTATTAACATCCAGTATAACCTTTATACTAATTATTTTTAAAACAAGCCAATAAATAAAGTAGTCCAGAGAATTGAGACTCTTTATAATCATTTAAAAGTGTCCGAGTATTGTATATTAAAGCCCGTTTGACACTTGACATATACAAATGCTTCACACCGAGCTACACTTTAAAAATAAGACATGAATGAAATTAAACATTAATATTACACTTTAAAACCATCCCGGAAGCGACTCAGAAATACTGTCTTGGAGGAGGCATTCCCTTGCTTTTCACTATAAAGCAGGTGACCTAAGGGAACACCCGCCCCCCCCCCTTCCCCTTGCCCTGGGTCAAATAGCCCAGAGCGAAGAGGGCAGCCGGACGGAGTCACTGCCGGAACAGAAAGCCTGCATAACTATAGTTGCAACTGTTTAGTGGACGACATTCTGAGCAACAGATAACGGACCTAAACAATGCAGGTCTCCAGAAATGGACTCAATATTTCTGAGATAAAAATTAGTAAATGTGGATGGCTGAGACCAATAAGCAGCCTTCATTAAATCTGTAATAGCAACACTATTAGCATAAGCCCAGGAAGTAGAAAGAGCTCTTACTTCATGAGCAGAAATCTTAAGCACAGACTGCTGAGAAGAAGATAAATCTTCATAGGCAGTACGGATAGTTAACTGAATCCATCTAGCAATAGAATGGACTGAAATGTCCTTTCTATTAGGCATCAAAGACAGAAAGAAACGTTTCCGTCCCTTTCTGATGAACTGAGATCTCTGTTTATAGATACGTAGTGCTCTAACAGGACAGAGTAAAGGCCTACGCCCGTCTGAAGACGGAAGAGCCTTAATAACAATAGGTTCCGGATATTTATTAGGAGCCTGATTCTTAGCTAAAAAACCGACGTTAGTAGTGAAGGTGATAGTGTTCCCAACACTACGATAATGAGAATCATCCACCGATAGTGCATGAAGCTCACTGACTCTTCTGGCAGAAGAGAAAGCTAAGAGAAAAGCTGTCTTATAAGATAAGAATTTGAAATCTACTGTCCCAAGAGGTTCAAATGGCTTTTCCTTCAATTTAAGGAGAACCCAAGCTAAATTCCACTTAGGAATTAATCTAAGAGTTCTGGGTCTATTTATCGAAAAGTTTCTAACCAATTTCGATAAAGAGACATTAGATCCAATTTGTAAACTATCATGATGTGCATAGGTATCAGATAACATAGATCTATAACCCTTTATAGTAACCGGTTGCAGTTTGATTTCGTCAAACAAGTATACTAGAAAGTTAGCAATGTCTGGTATAGAGGAATCAAATATATCAACAGAATGATCCCTACACCAACGACGGAAAACCTTCCACTTAGCCGCATAGTTTAGCGAAGAGGAGGTCCTCCTACAGTTAGAAATCGCGTCCACTGCTCGTCCTGTAAAGTGCTTGCCATGCAAGAAGGACCGCACAACGGAAAAACGTGAAGGTTGAGACCTTGCGGGTTGTGATGCAGTTGGCGCGATTTCCCCTGCCAAAGAAGATCCTCTCGTGGAGGGAGCTTCCGCGGTAGGTCCCACAACAGACACCTGAGTAGATTTATCCACGGTCTCTGTGGCGACAGAGATGCTACCAACAGAATCTTGCATTGAGATTGTTTTATCTTTAGCAATACTTGTTGAATTAACGGCGCTGGAGGATACGCATATCCTATCATTCCGTCCCAAGGGATCGATAGAGCGTCTACAGCAAATGCTCTTGGATCCGGACACGGGGACACATACGTCTGCAACTGATTGTTGAGATGTGTCGCAAATAAGTCTATCATTGGCCGTTCCCATTGGTAGCAAATCTGATTGAATACTTGTTTGTTGAGAGTCCACTCCGACGGCAACAAGCGACCCTTTCGAGAAAGGGAGTCTGCTAGCACATTCAGACGACCCGGTATGTGACGGACCGAAAGAAGAACGTGATGTTCCAACGCAAACAGAAGGATTCTTTCCGTTAGATTGAACAACGGAACTGAATGAGTGCCTCCCTGATTCCGTATATACGCCACTACTGTCGTATTGTCGGATAGGATTTGGACATGAGCATCGTGAATAATGTCCATCCAGTGACGTAACGCAAGCCAAATTGACATCATTTCCTTGATGTTTATGTGCTTGCACAGGAATTGCGGATCCCAAAGACCCTGGCATCTCGAATCCGTTGGGATTAATGATGCACCCCAACCTGTTTGACTGGCATCCGTCATAATGGTAAAACTCGGATCCGGCAACTGCAGCGGAACTCCTTGAGTTAACCACTGAATGTTTGCCCAAGTCTGAATCTCTTGTTTCACTTGATCTGACAAGAGAACGTCTACATCGAGCGAATGAATTTTCACACTCCAATTCTGAGTCAAGAAAATTTGAAGAGGCCGTGTGCGTAGCCGTCCCATCGGAATGAGATCCGCAGCGGCTCCGCACAGACCTATCAGTCTCATAAATTCTCTCGCTGTGACTTTGTCTGTATTTAGACAATAGCGAGCGTAACAACTGACTAATTTCGCTCTGGTTAACGGCAGACGAACGAGATTGTTGTGCGTCTCGAAGCTCATTCCCAGATGAGTGAATGACTTGGACGGCACCAGATCCGACTTCTCCTCGTTTACTATGAAACCGAGACGTCGGAGCAATAGAAGAAGATTCTGAACATCGTTCTGAAGCGTTAACTCGTTGCCGTACCTCTGAAGAATGTCGTCCAGGTAGGCCGACGTTACCGCAGACGAATGAGCTCGGAAGTAAATCATTACCGAGTTCATTACCCGAGTGAAAGCCCAGGGTGCTAGATTCAATCCGAAGCACATGGCCCGGAACTGATACACCACTCCTAGGACTGCGAAGCGTAGATACTTTCGGAATGTCGGATGTACCATGACGTGAAAGTACGCATCTTTGAGATCTATGCTGGTTGCATAATCGTTCACCCGAATACTCGCTCTGACCGATCGAATCGTCTCCATATAAAACTTCGGAGCGATGATCAGCTTGTTTATCCAGCTCAAATCTATGACTGGACGGAACGAGCCGTCTGGTTTCGGAACCAGAAACAGATGGCTGTAGAATCCCAGCGATTCCTGGTTTTCTACGACCTCTACCGCGTTCTTCATTAAAAGAGACTGCACCTCTGATAGCAGAGCGTCTCTTTTCTGAGGGTTTGACGGAAGATGAGTCCACTTTGGACTTCGAGTTAATGGAGGCTTTCGTTTGAAGGATATCTTTAGACCTTCCGAAGTCACTCCTCTCACCCATGGATCGTCCGTAATCGACGCCCACTCTTGAGAAAAACTCGACAACCTTCCGCCAACCGGAACGCGATAGAGGTTTGAGCCATCACCTCCTGGATCTGCGAGGCCTGCGGTAGGAGAAACCACGTCTTCCACGACCCGCACCTCGCCTCGTCGACCTCGGGGCGTCCGACCGATTGTCCCGGCCTGAAGGACGTCCCGAACGAGAGTCGCTATCCTGACGGTCTCTCGAATAAGAGCTAGAGGACGCACCGGAACCTCTATAGGAACCTCTCTTGGGCGGATAAGACCCAGAAGTGCCCGCCTTATTCGTGTCTGCTGAATCCGACCTTTTAGGAGCGGATCTAAACAACAGAGAATCACTAGCTTTCTTTTTAATATTATCATAAATAGCGGAAAGCTTGCCGTCAAAGAGAAGATCTCCTGAGACCGAAGCGACTCTAAGAGAGTTCTTCACCTTAGAATCCACTAGTGTGGATGTAGACAGAGCTGCGTCACGTCTAACCAACTCCAGATTTGCCACTGAAAGGGCGGAGTTACACGTGGAATAAGCTACTGCCCTTGAAAGAAGTCTTAAGGAGGATTGTATATCCTGAAACTCTTCCCCTTGAAGACGCAGTGATAACGCCTTCGTAAGGTGATCTGCGTAAGATAAGGCATCTAAATTGGCTCTGTTAGACGCAATAGCTGTTTCCAACACTGCGGTTGGAATAGAAGCTGACGACGGTAATGATAGCTCTAAGTCTTCCGCCTCGTCGTCCATACGCAGAGGAACTCTCGGTATACCCTGACCTGCCGTGTCGAATTTATTCCTTGCATTAATGAAAGGCAGGTTGAGAGTATTTGCGGACAAGAAGCCTGCTTTCCCTGTCCTGGAAGCAAGTTTAAAAATAGCGTCGTTCAATAATTCAAATGTTCTTGCAACATTATTGGACTGCGACGGAAACTCGGGAGCGATGTCCCTGAACCGCTCGAAAAAATCAGAGTCCAATGACGCTATAATTCTCCTGTCCGGAAGCGCAGCAGTCTGGCCCAACGGAACAACTTGAGGAAGAAAGTGCCGGATGAAGTCTACGGCAGCTTTGTGTTGTTCCGAAAGGGATAGCTCCAATTCATCCGTATCCCTTTCACCATCCGGTCGGACCTCCCGATGTTCCCGGTCGTCCGCCCCCGATGCTTCGGCGGAGCGTACCGACCCAGCGCCGTCGGATAATTCTCGATCCGACACCGTCTCTGTCGGCTGCTGGGATGCTGCGATAAGCTGTGCTATCTGCACTAGAATATCCGACGTCGAGACCTGCGGAGGAGCGGTCTTTCGCTGCTTTGCCGAGGGCAGCTCCGCATCAGATGGCTCCCGCATACTTTTCCTATGCGAACGTCCGGAGTCCATCGGTCTCGAATCCCTGGCTGCCGGATGGTGTGACCTGGTCGCCGAATAATCCTTCATCGGCGAAGCTGGCAAGATATCGGAGGTCACGCAGCCAAGGTGCGGTCGTGTGCGCCGGCGAGAAGAGGAAGCCTTAACAGTCTCTGCGGACTGCTTATACAACGGAGCGTCCCGAGCGACGGACGTATGCTCCGCTAAAGACACATTTTGTACCACAACATCTGGTCCCAGATGTTGTTGTACGAGAGAGGGGCCTCTCTCGCTCGCGGCCCGGCTGGACCTGGACGAGCTAGGAACCGGACTAAAAGGCTTCCTCCGTTCTCGTTCACTATCCGCCGTCACTGGGTGTGCATCTATTATTTTTATAGTGCTCGCATCACCCAAAATTTCCTCTTGGACCGCATCGGACGAACCCGGCTGCCGAACCATTCGGTGAATGGACGCTACACCGGGCGAGCTAGCGGACGACATTTGTCTAATCTCCATGAGCACTTTTGCCGCTAGCTCTGTATTTAATTGTGACGACGGACGCACACTTGAAGAAGATAACATGGAAACATCACCCTGTTCTGGTTCCTCTGAAATAGAAACTGAGAGAGTAGAGTGACCTTGTGGAGAAAGATCCGGCATCGCTCTTTCTCCAGAAACAACATATCGTGACACACGTTTCCAATGTTTCTCATCCCAATGTTCACATACAGGACAGGGATTAAAGCGAGAACACTGACTACAATTTATGCAATAATCATGAAAGTCAGAGGAAGATTTCTTCCTATTACAATTTGAACAAGTTCCTTTCATTGTGAAGGAACAACAATAAGTCCTAGTTACTCGCAAAAACCCCTGACACAAAGATACATAATAACATGATCCATTAATAAATGAAAAAACAATTGCAAAACAAAATAATTTTGAAAAAATATTTTTTCAGAGAAGCCCAAGTTGCTGAAAAGTAACGTTGAGCCCCGATGGATCCGATGGCAAAGTGTGGTCAAAAATTTTAAAATTATATAAAATAATTAATGAGACACTTTCGGATAATATAAATGTATCTTATAATGAGATAAACTACCTCAAAGGCAAACAGCCCCCCTCAAAAAAGGCTGTTGCCAATGAAAACAAACAGTGTAAACACAGAAGAAAACATGACTCCAGGCACTGAAAAAACTGGCCCGGAATCAGTCCTCAATTACACTCTATCTGATGCAAAACAGAGACTCCCAGGGGAGAATCTGCAGAACATCAGATGGAAGATGCAGAACACAAACGTTATACACCCATGGGTGAAAACGTAACTATGGGGAAAATAACAGAAAACATTCTGTAACCAAGCAACTCTCCCAGGGAAATTTTAGAAATGAAACTTCTCAAAAATATGCCAAAAGCATGGGAGAATTGCAAGGGGGGACTTTAGAAGGTTAGGGGAGAGGAAACACTGAATAAGCAGTGCAACAATTAGCAAGAATGACAACAAGAGGCGTTTGCCTCGAAAATAGGCAACTTAACATAATTTTAACAAAAAATTTTAAGTACAGCCCTGATTATTTTTTGCCACTTCTTTTTTCCTCTCCTCCTTCTATCCTCCTTAGAATCACATTTTCTCCAAGAATTACGTGTCTGGCATCCTTTAAACTGAGATTTACAAGCACAAAGATCAGTGAGATGTTGACTGATGAAGGGCCAAACAGAGAATGATATTTGGCGCCAATTTCGGGACGACTGCGTCACTGCGCATGCGCAGTAGAGTCGTACTATGGAGGTCCTTTAGGACATGATTTCTTTTTGTTTTGGATGCAAATTTTGGGGATTGGGGGGCAAAATTTGTGTTTGGCCCTGGTTTTTGTGGAGTTAGCACCAGCTAAGTCTGGGTCATTGGTACAGTATAAAAATACTGTAATTTTGATGAACTTTTCAAAGTTCAAGGGCCGTAATTTCGGTAAAAATCAGTGGAGCGGAACAAAATGCAAACTTGATCTGTAGACCACCATGTTAGACTAACATACCCAAAAACAGCTCAATATCTGGAAGCGTGTAGAAAAAAAGTCCGGAAAGTTAAAAAATTTATAGTAATTTATATATTTTTTATACTTACCAATGACCCAGACTTAGCTGGTGCTAACTCTAACAAAACCAGGGCCAAACACAAATTTTGCCCCCCAATCCCCAAAATTTGCATCCAAAACAAAAAGAAATCATGTCCTAAAGGACCTCCATACTACGCCCCCACTGCGCATGCGCAGTGTCACGGACATCCCGAAATTGGCGCCAATTATCATTCTTACTGGCAGTGCCTGGTCAGCACTATGTACTCAGCGGGGAGGCAAGAGTTCCCAACTCCTGGGAGGGCCATCCCCGTCTGGGTCATTGGTAAGTATAAAAAATATATAAATTACTATAAATTTTTTAACATTTTTATACTGTACCAATGACCCAGACTTAGCTGAATAGTAAACAGGCTGGAGGGCCTAGGACATAGAGGAAAATCCAATAAGCTCAACTATATAATAAAGAGGTAACCCCTTAAGGAGAAAGGAGTATTAGGCTTTACATGTATCTTTCTTATTTAATATTAAATTAGAAAGATACAATACCCTTAATAATTGAGCACAATAATATTCATGTTCTCTATTAACATCCAGTATATCCCTTATACTAATTATTTTTAAAGTAAGCCAATAAATAAAGTAGTCCAGAGAATTGAGACTCTTTATAGTCATTTAAAAGTGTCCGAGTATTGTATATTAAAGCCCGTTTGACACTTGACATATACAAATGCTTCACACCGAGCTACACTTTAAAAATAAGACATGAATGAATTTTAACATTAATATTACACTTTAAAACCATCCCGGAAGCGACTCAGAAATACTGACTTGGAGGAGGCATTCCCTTGCTTTTCACTATAAAGCAGGTGACCTAAGGGAACACCCGCCCCCCCCCCCCCCCCCCCCCCTTCCCCTTGCCCTGGGTCAAATAGCCCAGAGCGAAGAGGGCAGCCGGACGGAGTCACTGCCGGAACAGAAAGCCTGCATAACTATAGTTGCAACTGTTTAGTGGATGACATTCTGAGCAACAGATAACGGACCCAAACAATGCAGGTCTCCAGAAATGGACTCAATATTTCTGAGATAAAAGTTCATGAATGTGGATGGCTGAGACCAATAAGCAGCCTTCATTAAATCTGTAATAGCAACACTATTAGCATAAGCCCAAGAAGTAGCAAGAGCTCTTACTTCATGAGCGGAAATCTTAAGCACAGACTGCTGAGAAGAAGATAAACTCTCATAAGCAGTACGGATAGTTAATTGAATCCATCTAGCAATAGAATGGACCGAAATGTCCTTTCTATTAGGCATCAAAGACAGAAACGTTTCCGTCCCTTTCTGATGAACTGAGATCTCTGTTTATAGATACGTAACGCTCTAACAGGACAGAGTAAAGGCCTACGCCCGTCTGAAGACGGAAGAGCCTTAATAACAATAGGTTCCGGATATTTATTAGGAGCCTGATTCTTAGCTAAAAAACCCACATTAGTAGTGAAGGTGATAGTGTTCCCGACACTACGATAGTGAGAATCATCCACCGACAGTGCATGAAGCTCACTGACTCTTCTAGCAGAAGAGAAAGCTAAGAGAAAAGCTGTCTTTTAAGATAAGAATTTGAAATCTACTGTCCCAAGAGGTTCAAATGGCTTTTCCTTCAATTTAAGAAGAAACCAAGCTAAATTCCATTTAGGAATTAATCTAAGAGTTCTGGGTCTATTTATCGAGAAGTTTCTAACCAACTTAGATAAAGAGACATTAGATCCAATTTGTAAACTATCATGATGTGCATAGGTATCAGATAACATAGACCTATAACCCTTAATAGTAACAGGCTGCAGTTTGATTTCGTCAAACAAGTATACTAGAAAGTTTGCAATGTCTGGTATAGACTGATCGAATATATCTACAGAATGATCCCTACACCAACGACGAAAAACCTTCCACTTAGCCGCATAGTTTAGCGAAGAGGAGGTCCTCCTACAGTTAGAAATCGCGTCCACTGCTCGTCCTGTAAAGTGCTTGCCATGCAAGAAGGACCGCACAATGGAAAAACGTGAAGGTTGAGACCTTGCGGGTTGTGATGGAGTTGGCACGATTTCCCCTGCGAAAGAAGATCCTCCTGTGGAGGAAGCTTTCGCGGTAGGTCCCACAACAGACACCTGAGTAGATTTATCCACGGTCTCTGTGGCGACAGAGATGCTACCAACAGAATCTTGCATTGAGATTGTTTTATCTTTAGCAATACTTGTTGAATTAACGGCCCTGGAGGATATGCATATCCTATCATTCCGTCCCAAGGGATCGACAGAGCGTCTACTGCAAATGCTCTTGGATCCGGACACGGAGACACATACGTCTGCAACTGATTGTTGAGATGTGTCGCAAATAAGTCTATCATTGGCCGTTCCCATTGGTAGCAAATCTGATTGAATACTTGTTTGTTGAGAGTCCACTCCGACGGCAACAAGCAACCCTTTCGTGAAAGGGAGTCTGCTAGCACATTCAGACGACCCAGTATGTGACGGACCGAAAGAAGAACGTGATGTTCTAGCGCAAACAGAAGGATTCTTTCCATTAGATTGAACAACGGAACTGAATGAGTGCCTCCCTGATTCCGTATATACGCCACTACTGTCGTATTGTTGGATAGGATTTGGACATGAGCATTGTGAATAATGTCCATCCAATGACGTAACGCAAGCCAAATTGACATCATTTCCTTGATGTTTATGTGCTTGCACAGGAATTGCGGATCCCAAAGACCCTGGCATCTCGAATCCGTTGGGATTAATGATGCACCCCAACCTGTTTGACTGGCATCCGTCATAATGGTAAAACTCGGATCCGGCAACTGCAGCGGAACTCCCTGAGTTAACCACTGAATGTTTGCCCAAGTCTGAATCTCTTGTTTCACTTGATCTGACAAGAGAACGTCTACATCGAGCGAATGAATTTTCACACTCCAATTCTGAGTCAAGAAAATTTGAAGAGGACGTGTGCGTAACCGCCCCATCGGAATGAGATCCGCAGCGGCTCCGCACAGACCTATCAGTCTCATAAATTCTCTCGCTGTGACTTTGTCTGTGTGCAGACAATAGCGAGCGTAACAACTGACTAATTTCGCTCTGGTTAACGGCAGACGAACGAGATTGTTGTGCGTCTCGAAGCTCATTCCCAGATGAGTGAATGACTTGGACGGCACCAGATCCGACTTCTCCTCGTTTACTATAAAACCGAGACGTCGGAGCAATAGAAGTAGATTCTGAACATCGTTCTGAAGCGTTAACTCGTTGCCGTACCTCTGAAGAATGTCGTCCAGGTAGGCCGAATGAGCTCGGAAATACATCATTACCGAGTTCATTACCCGAGTGAAAGCCCAGGGTGCTAGATTCAATCCAAAGCACATCGCACGGAATTGATACACCACTCCTAGGACTGCGAAGCGTAGATACTTTCGGAATGTCGGATGTACCATGACGTGAAAGTACGCATCTTTGAGATCTATGCTTGTTGCATAATCGTTCACCCGAATACTCGCTCTGACCGACCGAATCGTCTCCATATAAAATTTCGGAGCGATGATCAGCTTGTTTATCCAGCTCAAATCTATGACTGGACGGAACGAGCCATCTGGTTTCGGAACCAGAAACAGATGTCTGTAGAATCCCGGAGTTTCCTGGTTTTCTACGACCTCTACCGCATTCTTCATTAAAAGAGACTGCACCTCTGATAACAGAGCGTCTCTTTTCTGCGGATTTGACGGAAGTTGAGACCACTTTGGACTTCGAGTTAATGGAGGCTTTCGTTTGAAGGATATCTTTAGACCTTCCGAAGTCACTCCTCTCACCCAAGGGTCGTCCGTAATCGACGCCCATTCTTGTGAAAAGCTCGACAACCTTCCGCCAACCGGTACGCGATAGAGGTTTAAGCCATCACCTCCTGGACCTGCGAGGCCTGCGGTAGGAGAAACCACGTCCTCCACGACCCGCACCTCGCCCCATCGACCTCGGGGCGTCCGACCGGTTGTCCCGGCCCGAAGGACGTCCCGAACGAGAGTCGCTACCCTGACAGTCTCTCGAATAAGACCAAGAGGACGCACCGGAACCTCTATAGGAACCTCTCTTGGGCGCATTAGACCCAGAAGTGCCTGTCTTATTCTTGTCTGCTGTATCCGACTTCTTAGAAGCAGATTTGAACAACAGAGAATCCGAAGCTTTCTTTGTAATTTTATCATAAATAGCAGAAAGCTTGCCGTCAAAGAGAAGTTCTCCGGGGACCGAAGCGATTCTAAGAGAGTTCTTCACCTTAGAATCCACGAGTGTGGATGTAGCTAGGTCTGCGTCACGTCTAACCAACTCCAGGTTTGCCACTGAAAGGGCGGAGTTACACGTGGAATAAGCTACTGCCCTTGAAAGAAGTCTTAAAGAGGATTGTATATCCTGAAACTCTTTCCCTTGAAGGCACAGTGATAACGCCTTAGTTAGGTGATCTGCGTAAGATAAGATCTAAATTGGCTCTGTTAGACGCAATAGCTGTTTCCAACACCGTGGTTGGAATAGAAGCCGACGACGGTAATGATAGCTCTAAGTCTTCCGCCTCGTCGTCCATAAGCAGAGGAACTCTCGGGATACCCTGTCCTGCCGTGTCGAATTTATTCCTTGCATTAATGAAAGGCAGGTTGAGAGTATTAGCGGACAAGAAACCTGCTTTCCCCGTCTTGGAAGCAAGTTTAAATATAGCGTCGTTCAATAATTCAAATGTTCTTGCAACATTATTGGACTGCGACAGAAACTCGGGAGCGATGTCCCTGAACCGCTCAAAAAATTCAGAGTCCATTGACGCTATAATCCTCTTGTCCGGAACCGCAGCAGTCTGGCCCGACGGAACAACTTGAGGGAGAAAGTGCCGGATGAAGTCCACGGCAGCTTTATGTTGTTCCGAAAGGGATAGCTCCAAATCATCCGTATCCCTTTCACCATCCGGTCGGACCTCATGATGTTCCCGGTCGTCCGCCCCCGATGCTTCGGCGGAGCGTACCGACCCAGCGCCATCGGATAATTCTCGATCCGACACCGTATCTGTCGGCTGCTGGGATGCTGCGATAAGCTGTGCTATCTGCACAAGAATGTCCGGCGTCGAGACCTGCAGAGGCGCAGTCTTTCGCTGCTTCGCTGAGGGCAGCTCCGCATCAGATGGCTCCCGCATACTTTTTCTATGCGAACGTCCGGAGTCCATCGGTCTCGAATCCCTGGCTGCCGGATGGTGTGACCTGGTCGCCGAAGAATCCTTGATCGGCGAAGCTGGTAAAATATCGGCGGTCACGCAGCCAAGGTGCGGTCGTGTGCGCTGACGAGAAGAAGAAGCCTTAGCAGTCTCCGCGGACTGCCTATACAACGGAGCGTCCCGAGCGACGGACGTATGCTCCACTTGCGACACATTTTGTACCACAACATCTGGTCCCAGATGTTGTTGTACGAGAGAGGGGCCTCTTTCGCTCGCGGCCCGGCTGGACCTGGACGAGCTAAGAACCGGACTCATAGGCTTCCTCCGTTCTCGCTTACTATCCGCCGTCACTGGGTGTGCACCTAGTATGTTTATAGTGCTCGCATCACCCAAAATTTCCTCCTGGACCGCATCGGACGAACCTGGCTGCCGAACCATTCGGTGAATGGACGCTACACTGGGCGAGCTAGCGGACGACATTTGTCTAATCTCCATGAGCACTTTTGCCGCTAGCTCTGAATTCATTTGTGACGACGGACGCACACTTGTAGAAGATAACATGGAAACATCACCCTGTTCTTGTTCCTCTGAAATAGAAACTGAGAGAGTAGAGTGACCTTGCGGAGAAAGAGCCGGCATAGCCCTTTCTCCAGAAACAACATACCGTGACACACGTTTCCAATGTTTATCATCCCAATGTTGACATATAGGACAGGGATTAGTGCGAGAACACTGACTACAATTAATACAATGATCATGAAAGTCAGAGGAAGATTTCTTCCCATTACAATTTGAACAATATCCTTTCATTGTGAAAAGTCAACAACAAGTCCTAGTTACTCGCACAAACCCCTGACACAAAGATACATAATAACATGATCCATTAATAAATGAAAAAACAATTGCAAATCAAAATAATTTTGAAAAAATATTTTTTCAGCGAAGCCCAAGTTGCTGAAAAGTAACATTGAGCCCCGATGGATCCGATGGCAAAGTGTGGTCAAAAATTTTAAATTTATATTAAATAATTAATGAGACACTTACGGATAATATAAATGTATCTTATAGTGAGATAAACTACACCAAAGGCAAACAGCCCCCCTCAAAAAAGGCTGTTGCCAATGTAAACAAACAGTGTAAAACACCAGAAAACATGACTCCAGGCACTGACAAAACTGGCCCGGAATCAGTCATCAAAATTACACTCTATCTGATGCAAGACAGAGACTCCAAGGGGAGAATCTGCAGAACATCAGATGGAAGATGCAGAACACAACGTTTATACACCCATGGGTGAAAACGTAACTATGGGGAAAATAACAGAAAACATTCTGTATCCAAGCAACTCTCCCAGGAAAATTTTAGAAATGAACTTTCTCAAAAATATGCCAAAAGCATGGGAGAATTGCAAGGGGGGGACTTTAGAAGGCTAGGGGAGAGGAAACACTGAATAAGCAGTGCAACATTTAGCAAGAATGACAACAAGAGGCCCATGCCTCGAAAATAGGCAACTTAACATAATTTCATCAAAAAATTTTAAGTACAGCCCTGATTATTTTTTGTCACTTCTTTTTCCTCTCCTCCTTCTATATCCTCTTTAGAATCACCATTTCTCCAAAAATTACGTGTCTGGCATCCTTTAAACTGAGATTTACAAGCACAAAGATCAGTGAGATGTTGACTGATGAAGGGCCAAACAGAGAATGAAAATTGGCGCCAATTTCGGGACGTCCGTGACACTGCGCATGCACAGTGGGGGCGTAGTATGGAGGTCCTTTAGGACATGATTTCTTTTTGTTTTGGATGCAAATTTTGGGGATTGGGGGGCAAAATTTGTGTTTGGCCCTGGTTTTGTTAGAGTTAGCACCAGCTAAGTCTGGGTCATTGGTACAGTATAAAAATACTGTAATTTTGATGAACTTTTCAAAGTTCAAGGGCCGAATTTCGATAAAAATCAGTGGAGCGGAACAAAATGCAAACTTGATCTGTAGGCCAACCATGTTAGACTAACATACCAAAAATCAGCTCAATATCTGGAAGCGTGTAGAAAAAAAAGTCCGGAAAACTGTAATTTTGATGAATTTTTCAGAGTCAATGGGCCGTAATTTTGGTAAACATCAGTGGAGTGGAAAAAAATGCAAACTTGATCTGTAGGCCACCATGTTAGACTCACATACCAAAAATCAGCTCAATATCTGGAAGCGTGTAGAAAATAAGTCCGGAAAACTGTAATTTTGATGAATTTTTCAGAGTCCAAGGGCCGTAATTTTGGTAAAAATCAGTGGAGCGGAAAAAAATGCAAACTTGATCTGTGGGCCACCATGTTAGACTCACATACCAAAAATCAGCTCAATATCTGGAAGCGTGTAGAAAAAAAGTCCGGAAAACAAGTAGGACGGACTGACGGATGGACGGACAAGTCAAAAACATTATACCCCAGCAACTTCGTTGCGTGGGGTATAATAATGATGACGTCAGGCCCATGTCCCGAAATTGGGGAACATGAAATAATTTTTATAAATATTATAAAGTTACAGCCCTGAACGTTTCAAACCAATGTTTCTTCCTTCCTTCATCCAGTTGTGTCCTTGGATCCACCAAATTAACCATTGATTTGTGTCTGGCATCATTATAAACTGAGATTTAAAAGCACAGAAGTCAGTTTGTTTTATCTGAGTGAGGGCCAAACAAAGAATGATGTTTGTGCCAATTCCGGTCACTTCCTGTCGTCTGCGCATGCGTGGAGAGTAAATGTATGGAGGGCTAATTAGGACTTCTAATTTTCGGTTTTGCATACAAATTTGGGGATTGGGGGTGCAAAATTTGTGTTTGGCCCTCGATATTTTGGAGTTAGCACAAGCTAAGTCTGGGCCATTGGTTTACTGTGAAAAAATATATTAATTGGTCTACCATCAAATAATGAATATGGACTCTTCCAGTTGCTGCTATTGAACTGGCATGGAAGATACCATGAGGGTTCAAAGGGTTAAAAACTGAGATGCAAAATTCAAGCAATTCTAAGAGTTTGTGTACCAGTATAAACTCTGTAAATAGACATGCTGGTAAGTATCTAAATGCGGTATCTTTCCTTTCAGAACTTTGTTATTTAATCGCAATATACGAATAAATATTAACAGGTAGAGTTCTACTTTTACTTTTCAGTGGTCATTTGTAACACAAGTAGTTTTTTTCAAAAATATCACACTACTAGCAAAAGGAGCCCTAGTTTAGCAAGATATTGCTCATAAATAATTGTTTTGTTGCAATTTATTGGAGAGTGCCATTTGGTACTCTCCAAGAAATTATAACAAATCGATTTTATATTAATATTTTTATTCCACTGGTGAGCCAACAACAAATTAGTGCAAATAGTGTAAAACCACTGCACTGTCTTTCAGAACTTTTCAGTGGAGTCCTGACAGTGGCTTTTAGCACCTAACCAGTCAACTTCAAGTAATAATATAAAACTAAGCTAAGAAGCCATTCAAATCATTTGGTAATCTTTCATTTTGTACATGTGCATTATTGGGTAAATGGATTATGTTATTATACAGGTGTGGGGGCATAGTACCCCAAAATATGGCTCCACAGTCTTAATGTGAACAAAATTGTACAGCATCCTCACACAGATGTTATAAGTTAATTTTTATGTGTAAATCAATAACATGTCATTCACTCATTTTGTCTGCCAAATATCATTCAAATTAGCTCAAGGGATCCAAAAATTGAAAATCTGTGCTAGGCAAAAAGTCTCACCTTTCTGAGTATGATAGCAAATATTGGCACTCAAACATCACTGAATGAACTTCATTTTGTACCTAACATGGAACCTGAATACAAATATCATGTCATTACATATATTGGTTCACGAGAAGAGAGAGAAATGAAAGTGTCAATGACGTGTCAATGACACTGTAGCTTAACTTGTCTGTGTGTTGTGTTTGATGAAAAGGATAATGTTCAATGTTTATGAAAGGATTATGAAATGAGACAAGAATTGTGATAATTGGGAATATGTTAATGTCTGTTCCCTGTATGCTGTTTTTAATAAAAATAATATGAGGTTTAGACTGTACTAAAGAATTGAGGGGTAGGTTTATGTGGCATTCACAGTTAATGTATGTGGCCCTCACAGTTAACGTATGTCAATAAAAGTTATGAAGTTACAGTGAAATTATTCCAAAACGAGTCATCCTATCAAGTTACAATAAAATCCCTTCATAAATATGGCCTGTAGACTGTGCCAAAGGTTTTCGGGCTTCAGGCCCGTGTAGCCATCACGGTTGACCGCTTGCAACTAAAAGGGGATGTCATCATCTCGACATCATACTGAGTCAATCTACCAAGTTACAATGAAATCCCTTCATAAATACGACCTGTAGTTGGTACTAAAGTTTTTTGGGTTTTGGGCTCGGGCAGCCATCATGGTTGAATGATCGCAACCAAACGGGGACGTTCTCATCTGGGCATTATCTGGAGTCATCCTACGAAGTTACAATGAAATCCCTTCATAAATATGACCTGTAGACTGTGCTAAAGGTTTTCAGGCTTTGGGCCCCAGTAGCCGTCACAGTTGACCAATCACGACCAAATGGGGATGTCATCATATAGGCATTATATGGAGTCAACCTAACAAGTTACAATGAAATCCTTCCATAAATACGACCTATAGACAATGCTAAAGGTTTTCGGGTTTTGGGCTCAGGCAGCCATCACGGGTGAATGATCGTGACCAAAAGGGGACGTTCTCATCTAGACATTATTTAGAGTCATCCTACCAAGTTACAATGAAATCCCTTCATAAATATGACCTGTAGACTGTGCTAAAGGTTTTCGGGCTTCGTGCCCCTGTAGCCATCACAGTTGAACACTCGCGTCCAAAAGGGGACGTTCTCATCTAGACATTATTTGGAGTCATCCTACTACGTTACAATGGAATCCCTCCATAAATATGACCTGTAGACTGTGCTAAAGATTTTCAGGTTTTGGCCCCGGGCAGTCGCCACGGTTGACAGATCGCAACCAAATGGGGACGTTCTCATCTAGACATTATACAGAGGCATCCTACCAAATTACACTGAAATCCCTTCATAAATATGACCTGTGGACTGTGCTAATGGTTTTCGGGTTTTGGGCTCGGGCAGCCATACCGGTTGACCGATCACGACCAAAAGGGGACGTTCTCATCTAGACATGACCCCAAACCTGCATTTGAAATTTTGTGATGATCAGACAAGAACTACGGGGTGTAGCCTGTGCTAAAGGAGAATGTGAACAGACTCACAGACTAACAGACTTCCGCACGCGTGATGGCAATAGTTTATCTTCACTTTGTCAAGTTAAGCTAAAAAAATATGGGGGAATCCTCCCTCCACATGGGGAGGGTGTTGTTGCTGGTTGCAGGACATGGATTTTAATAAAAATTAAAATGGCCTACCAGTCATTACTGACATGGAATTTTTTATTAGAATGGGGTCCAGTAATTTTGGAGAAACAGCCTTCACAACAATGAATGATGGATGAAGAGTGATCATTGCAGCTTACCCTGAAATGCTTAAAACAGTGACCATGACTTTTGACCAATGTCATATCTGTTATTGATAGTCTGTAATACAAAATAAATTGAAATGAGGTGTCAGTAAGAAAGTAAATTTCAATATTTAAAATACCTTTTTGCTTCTTCTTCTTTATGTTCCTTATCCTTGGGATGAAGTACACATTTTCCACTATCTATGAAAACTTTGACGTCAAGTTCAAAATCAATATTTGGTTCTTGAACTAACTTGTTGCCTGTTCCACTCACATTACTTGTGTCTGTCTTTAGTGTTTTAAAATCAGATGAACTTACAGAAGAACTAAAATTCAAGAGAAAAAATAACTAAATTACTTGTGTCAGTCCCAGGTGTTTTATTTTTTCTTGAAAAGTTTGTTTCTTTTTATACCTATCATACCAATACATATTTCTTCCAATCATTTCCCTTAATTTTGGAAAAAATAAGAAACAAGTCCCCTAAAGAAAAGAGGATAAATAAAGAAATATGAGGTCTGCTTTTCACTATGGGATATGTACTGGTTGCATTCACAAGGTTATTCAAGTATTCTCAAACTGTAAATTATTTATGAACTGAAAAACCGATTCTCGCAGCAGGAGCTCTCGAGAATCAAAACTGAATCAGGACAAAGTTTAAGTCTTGAAAAAAGAAACTAGTCGAACAGAAACATACCAATATGTACATGTATATACATTATACTGTTAAACTGTCCTTTCTATGAATGCGGTCATATTAAGACACAGCATTATGCTTGCGTGTAAATGAACATTAGTGGTATGTAAAGGAGTACAGCATCCAGTTATATTTTCTAGCATTAAAAGGTCCCCCTACTGATAATTACATTTATCTTACAACAAGAACGTATTTCCACCAATACAAGTGAAAATGTCTAGACAAAATACAAATCTGTATTGAGGATAGCAACTGTACATGCGATCATTCGATTCAGAAAGAGAAGTTTTTTACCTGCACTCACTGAAAACTGATTTCACATGTTGAGGCCATAGTTTTTGATACGAGTTATTAAATGATAAATAAAATGAAAGTGTCAATGACACTGTAGCTTAACTTGTCCATGTGTTGTGTTTGATGAAAAGGACGTTCAATGTTGATGAAAGGATTATGAAACAAGACAAGAATTGTGATAATTGAGAATATGTTTATATCTGTTCCCTGTAAGCTATGTTTACAAAAAAAATAATTTGAGGTGTAGACTGTACTAAAGAACTGAGGGGTGGCTTAATGTGGCCCTCACAGTTAATGTATGTCAACCAAAGTTACCAAGTTGAAGTGAAATTATTCCAAAACGAGTCATTCTATCAAGTTCCAATGAAATCCTTTCATAAACTAGAAAAACTGTGAGCACTGCTCACTAAATGATACCACCCACTCCCACCAAGAAACATTTTACAACAGTAAAAGTGTGTTTAATGTAGAGAGCACAAACACTGACTCCCCCCCCCACCCCCCCCCCCCACCCCAACACCTCCACCCAGAAGCTTGAATTGACAAAGCCCATTTTTCAATATGTGAAACTGTAAAAATGAAAATATCTAAAAACAAAATAGGAGGTGCACATCTTCAATGTATGTAAAAGAATGTCTGAGAGTTTCAATTGAATCCGTTCACTGGTTTAAGAGGAGTTGTGGATAGCAGATGTGTACATCCCTAAAGTGTAATGGATGGACAGACGGACGGACATCGAAATATGAAAATATCTGAAAGAAAAATAGGAGGTGCACATCTTCAATGTCTGTAAAAGAAGGTCTGAGAGTTCCAATGGAGTTTGTTCAATGGTTTAAGAGGAGTAGCGGATAGCAGATCTATACCCCTCCCTACTAAAACCTGAATTGACAAAGACCATTTTTGAATATGGGGAACTGTAAATATGAAAATATCTGAAACGAAAATAGGAGGTGCACATCTGCAATGTATGAAAAAGAATGTCTGAAAGTTTCAATGAAATCTGTTCAATCGTTTAAGAGGAGTTGCGGATAGCAGATCTGTACAGAATGTCAATTGAATTTGACAAAGTTCATTTTTCAATATGGGAAACTGTAAAAATGAAAATATCTGAAAAGAAAATACGAGGTGCACATCTTCAATGTATGTAAAAGAATGTCGGAGAGTTTCAATGAAATGCGTTCACTGGTTTAGGAGGAGTTGCGGATGGCAGATGTATACCCCCTTAAAGCGTAAGGGACGGATGGACGGACAGACGGATGGATGGACGGACGCTCCAACATTTTGGGTTTATGGGCTACCAAAAAAACATTTTGTATGTCCAAAACCTTATTTTACCCAGAACCCCACCCCCTCCACCCTAGAATTTATATTTAACCCTAACCCCACCCCTCCACCCAAAAACCACACCCTAACCCTAACTCCACCCACCCTGACCCTAAACCCTAAAAGCCCACCCCAGACCCTAATCCCCCACCCACCCCTGGGACCTAACCCCCCCCCCCCCTCCCAACCTTAATCTCTACTCTGGGGCTACCCCTACCCCCCACCCCACCCCACCCCTGACCCAACCCCACCATAGCCAAACCAATAGGATTAGGAGCTATTTTTCGGTTTAGGGGCTACTAAAACTAAAACTCCACCCTTGACCACCCCGGGATGTAACCCTCTCAACCTTAAGCCCTACTTTGGGGCTACCCCTAACCCTAATTCCACTCCTAACCCCAACACTACCTTAATTTGGAGGTAGCCCCTAATAATAATATCCCCTAAACCCCCAGTGTTGGCCCAGACAGACAGACGGCTGGACGTACGGACATAGTGAACACTATATACCACCTACTTTTCAAGTGGGTGGTATAATAAGGCCTGTAGATTGTGATAAAGGTTTTTGGGCTTCAGGCCTGTGTAGCCATCAAGGTTGACCTATCGCAACCAAAAGGGGACATCCTCATCTAGACATTATACTGAGTCATCGTACCGAATTACAATAAAATCCCTTCATAAATGCGTCCTGCAGACTGTGCTAAAGGTTTCTGGGCTTTGGGCACCTGTAGCTGACACAGTTGACTGATCGCAACCAAAAGTGGACATTCTCATCTAGACATTATATGGAGTCATCCTACCAGGTTACAATGAAATCCCTCCATAAATATGACCTGTAGACTGTGATAAAGGTTTTCGGGTTTTGGGCTCAGGCACCTGTCATGGTTGGCAGATCGTGACCAAATGGGGAAGTTCTCATCTAGACATCATACGTAGTCATTCTACTAAGTTACAATGAAGTCCCTCCATATTAAATACAACCTGTAGACTGTACTAAAAGTTTTGGGGTTTCAGGCTTGGGCAGCCATCACAGTTGACAGATCATGACCAAAAGGGGACGTTCTCATTTAGACATTATACAGAGTCATTCTACCAAGTTACAATGAAATCCCTTCATAAATATTACCTGTAGACTGTGCTAAAGGTTTTCGGGATTTGGGATCGGGCAGCCATCACGGTTGACCGATCGCGACCAAAAGGAGACATTCTCATTTAGACATGACCTCAGACCTGCATATGAAATTTTGTGATGATTGGACAAGAACAACGGGGTGTAGCCTGTGCTAAAGGAAAGTGAACAGACTAGCAGACTGACAGACTAACAGACTTCCGCACGCATGATGGCAATAGCTTAGCTTGACTTTGTCAAGTTAAGCTAAAAACAAATAAACGAATAAATTAGCCTAGATCATTTTTTTGCCTACCATGTGTTACATCTGAAAAATAAAACAAATTGAAGATTGTAGTGTGAAGTCTCAAAAATAGGCCGATTAAATCATCAGATGTGTACCCATACGCACAACTAGTAGAAAGCTGTATGAAGGAGGGCCACACCGGATGCCAACATTATGTACATCACACATGGTATGGGTACTTATAGAAATGGATTGGAGGAGTGCCTAATTTGATGGATAAAGGGTTAATATCTCCAGATCAAATTATTAGATTTACATAAAAAACTATAAAGCACAGCACATCAGTAACCTGAATACATATATAAAGAAACCTGATAATCAGATTAATATGTTTTGAGTTATCGCATGCCGAAGAAATGGACTGGAGGAGTTCTCAATTTGAAGGATAAAGGGTTAATATCACAGGATCAAATTATCAGATTTACACCAAAAACTATACAGCGCGGCACATCAGTGACCTGAATACATACATGAGGTAACATGACAATCAGATTGATATTTTTTGAGTTATCTCATGCCAAAGAGATTGGAGGAATTTTCAGTTTGAAAGATAAAGGGTTAATATCTCAGGATTAAATTATCAGATTTACACCAAAAACTATACAGCTCGGCACATCAGTAACCTGAACACAAATATAAAGTAACTTGACAATCCAAGCAATATTTTTCAAGTTATCGAATGCCAAAGGGATTGGAGGAATTTTCAATTTGAAGGATAAAGGGTTAATATCTCAGAATCAAAATAACAGATTTACCCCAAAAACTATACAGCTCGGCACATCAGTAACCTGAACACAACTAGAGGTACTGTGAGCAAACTCACAAAGTGATACCCCCCCACCCCCACGCCTGAAATGTATAAGTTACATTATCTCCCCTTGGAAATGTCAGAACGGAATTATATTGCTTCATGCACATCTTCATATGGAGTTCTTCCATTGTGTAAAGTTTCATGAAAATTCTTCAAACGGTTTAGGAGGAGTTGTGCTTACAAGGATGGACAGACGGTATAAGTTAGATTATCTCCCCTTGGAAATGTCAGAACGGAATTATATTGCTTCATGCACATCTTCATATGGAGTTCTTCCATTGTGTAAAGTTTCATGAAAATTCTTCAAACGGTTTAGGAGGAGTTGCGCTTACAAGGATGGACAGACGGTATAAGTCAGATTATCTCCCCTTGGAAATGTCAGAACGGAATTATATTGCTTCATGCACATCTTCATATGAATTTCTTCCATTGTGTAAAGTTTCATGAAAATTCTTCTAACGGTTTAGGAGGAGTTGCACTTATAAGGATGGACAGATGGTATAAGTTAGATTATCTCCCCTTGGAAATGTCAGAACGGAATTATATTGCTTCATGCACATCTGCATATGGAGTTCTTCCATTGTGTAAAGTTTCATGAAAATTCTTCAAACGGTTTAGGAGGAGTTGGGCTTACAAGGATGGACAGACTGACAGACGGACAGGGTGATTCCTATATACCCCCCAAACTTTGTTTGCGGGGGTTATAAATATAAAGTAACTTCACAATCCAAGCAATATTTTTCAAGTTATCGAATGCCAAAGGGATTGGTGGAATTTTCAATTTGAAGGATAAAGGGTTAATATCTCAGGATCAAAATAACAGATTTACACCAAAAACTATACAGCTCGGCACATCAGTAACCTGAACACAAATATAAAGTAACTTGACAATCCAAACAATATTTTTCAAGTTATCGAATGTCAAAGGGATTGGAGGAATTTTCAATTTGAAGGATAAAGGGTTAATATATCAGGATCAAATTATCAGATTTACACCAAAAACTATACAGCTCAGCACATCAGTAGCCTGAACACAAATATATAGTAACTTGACAATCCAAGCAATATTTTTCAAGTTATCGAATGCCAAAGGGATTGGAGGAATTTTCAATTTGAATGATAAAGGGTTCATATCTCAGGATCAAAATAACAGATTTACACCAAAAACTATACAGCTCAGAACACCAGTAAACTGAAGATATCTAAATTTTATAGTAAATTTCCTTTCTTATTATACCTACCACAATTGTTTACTACGGCTTGCACTACAGTGGAAGTCCCTAACTCGGATAAAATACTCTCTATTTTTGTCTTTCCCAAGCAAGTTGGGAAAGAAAAGTGGTGCAAAAGCACCAATAAAAATAAGCCAAAACTGGGTCGAGTGCAACCGGCGCAGACCCAGTACGGGATGCTCTCTCCCAAGTACAACTCCACGACTTCCGTTGCCAGTGCGCATATACCGTCTCTAAAGACTCATTCTTTTTGAATCCGTAAACGTTAGAGTTATGTGATCAGCGGGGAGGAAAGATTCTTTACCCGCAAAGAAGACGGGAGGGCCTCCATGTAAACAATTGTGGTAGGTATAATAAGAAAGGAAATTTACTATAAAATTTAGATTTCTTATCAACCTACTCACAATTGTTTACTACAGGCTGAATAGACAAAAGGCTGGAGGGAATCGCATAACCAACCCCCACATAACCCTAGTGCACTGGAACCGTGAAGTAGAAGGAAGAGGTCCCGAGGCTTATCAACCATAATGTCGCAATCATTGGTAAAGGACAATGAAAAGAGACATATGAGCCTGTGTGACACACAGACAGAAAAAGGGCAGTAACAGCACAAGGCTGAAACTGACCTTCAAGAAGCCTAATGGCTATGGCAGACAACAGCCTGAGCAGAAGAAAGAGGACCCAGGGCAAAAAGGTCCTCCGACTGCTCCTGCAACTGGCGTAAATAAAAGGTGGAGAAAGTAGACGCATTTCTCCAGTAGGCTGCCTGCATAACATCCGACAACTTGACGGAGTTAGAATAAGCCCAAGAGGTAGACAGTGCCCGCACCTCGTGGGCAGAAATACGATTGGTAATACAATCGCCAGCTGCTAAACGACTATAAGCCGTACGAATAGCAAGACAAATCCATCGAGAAATAGATTGAGGAGAGATCTTCTGTCGACCCGGAATGAGAGACAGAAAAAAAACGTTTTCTGCCCTTCCGTATGAAGCGTGTCCGATCAAGATAAATGCGAATAGCATGGACCGGACAGAGCAAAGGGCGAGTACCCTCAACAGAGGGAAGAGCCCTGATACAGATAGGAGGAGGAGTAGTATCTGGTAACTGATTCTTAGCCAAAAAGGAGCAATCAGTGGTAAAAGTAACACTGTTGGGAGAGCTCCTAAAAAAGGCCGGGTCAACCGAGAGGGCGTGAAGCTCACTAACCCGTCTGGCCGAATCATATGCCATCAGAAAAGCCGTCTTATATGTGAGAAATTGCATATTCACCTGGGATAAAGGTTCGAACGGCGCCCCCCCCCCCCCCCCCCCCCCCCCCCCCCCCCCAAGCAAATCAGTACCCACGAAAGATTCCATCGTGGAGTAAGCTGCAAAGTCCGAGGCCTTTTCAAAGAAAAGTGCCGAACAAGCTTGGAGAGGTAAGGATTAGTGCCGATACGACGCTTCCCCACATAAGAAAAAGTCTCTGAAAGCATAGATCTGTAACCCTTGATGGTAACAGGCTGGAGACCCCGAGAATCAAACAGATATACCAGAAACTCCGCAATCTGCGAAATCGAAGGATTGGCATAATCAACAGAGTGATCAGCACACCACCGACAGAAGACCTTCCATTTAGCTGCATAAGCTAAACCAGTGGAGTGCCTCCTTGAAGAAGAAATGCACTCCACTGCTCGTCTCGAAAAACCTCTACGGAGGAGACAGAACCTGACAAAAGATATGCGTGAAGGCACAATGAAGTCGGGTCGACGTGAAACCTCCTCAGGCAACCTTGACAAAGAAGGTCGTGACGTAGCGGGAGACGTGCCGGAACTGCCGCCATCAGCGAGCGGAGCTGATTGATCCACACCCGCTGAGGCGACAGGGGAGTGATCAGAATGATTCGACAACTGCAGGTTCGAATTTTGGCGAGAACCTGAGGAAGAATCGGAACCGGCGGGAAGGCGTAGCCGACTAGACCGTTCCAATCGAGTGACAGAGCGTCCACGGCAAAAGCCAGAGGATCTGGACACGGGGACATGAAAGTGTCCACCTGATGGTTCCAACAAGTCGCAAAGAGGTCGATGTGGGGACGTCCCCAGAGATCACAAAGCGACTGGAACACTGCCCTGTGAAGCATCCACTCGGTGGAAATAACCCTGCCCTGTCGGGACAGGGAGTCGGCTAGGACGTTCAGACGACCGGGAATGTGACGAACAACCACTCCGGCGTGAACATCCTGAGCGAGCAGTAAAAGATCCCGAGCTAACTCGTACATCGGAAGCGAGTGCGTGCCGCCCTGGTTCCGAATGTAAGCAACCACTGTCGAATTGTCGGATAGTAGAAGGACCTGGCGATTCGACAGGTGAGGGATCCACTGCCTGAAACTCAGAAGAAGAGCAAGAAGCTCCTTCTGGTTGATGTGTAGAGCTGCTTGATCCTGGTCCCACATCCCGTGTAGGGAAAGACCGAGAGGATCCAACGTCGCACCCCATCCGAGATCGCTGGCATCTGCCGTCAGAACGCGATCGGACGTGGGTAAGTCCAGCGGAACACCCTGCATAATCCACTGAACATCTGTCCAGGGAAGAAGGTGAGGATACAGAGAGTCCGGAAACGGAAGCACCTGATCCAGAGAATCTACATTCGGTCTCCAACGACTGAGCAGAAAGTGTTGGAGAGGTCTGACATGCAGCCGACCTAGAGGAATGAGATCCGTCACCGAACCGCAGAGACCGATCAGCCGGAGAAAACTCCGAGCGGTCGCGGACCTGGACTGGGACAGAGTCAGAGCAAAAGCTGAGAGAATCACAGCCTTGGCCTGGGGAACAGCCACCAAATTGAATTTGGTTTGGAAAGACATCCCCAGATGACAAAACGACTGAGAAGGGACCAGGTCCGACTTCTCCTCGTTGACTGAATCCTAGCGACGTGAGCAAGCTCAACAGAGTGGCGACATCCGATTCCAGTAAGGCAGCATTGGAATGCCTCTGGAGGATATCGTCCAGATATGCCGAAGTAGTCACCCTGGACTGTGTGCGATGGAACGCTATCACATGCGACATCAGTCTGGTGAACGCCCAAGGAGCCAGGTTGAGGCCGAAAGGCATGGCCTTGAACTGGTAAACTCGCCCCAGAAAAGCGAACCTGAGATACTTCCGTGACGCCCGATGCATCGGAACGTGGAAGTAAGCGTCTCGCAGGTCGATGCTGGCTGCGAAATCTCCCTGGTGAATTGATTGGCGGACCGACCTGAAAGTCTCCATGCTGAACTTGGGAGCAATGATAGACTGGTTCAGGATACTCAGATCGATAACCGATCGGAGTCAGCCGTCCTTCTTCGGCACCAAGAACAGGCGGGAATGGAAACCCACTGACTGAACGTTCTTGACGACCTCGATCGCCCCCTTTGCCAGGAGATTGGCAATCTCCATGGACAAAAGTTCCCGACATAAAACGTCTGAAGGAACTGTGGTTGGAAGAGGCACCCTTGACAGAGTGGGGTGCCGTCAGAAGGATATGCGCAGCCCGGACCGAACAACATCTAACACCCATGGATCGGATGTGATGGTGGTCCAATGGTCTGCGAACTCTGCTATCCTTCCTCCAACCTGGGACGAGTCGAGGTGAGGACCTTCATTTCGAGCCCCGACGAGGCCCGCGAGAGGAGAAACCACCTCCTCTGCTAAATGAAGAATCCTGAGACTTCCCTCGATTCTGCCGACCCCTACCTTTACCCCGTGAGTAAGAAGTAGAAGCGGCGGCAGAAGGACCAGCCTTTTGCTTCACAGAGAAAGCAGAAGGGTACTTGTTAGGCTTGGAACGGCCCTTGCCTCCCCGAGAAGGCTGATCAAGCTGACGAAACAGCAGCTGATCTTTGGAATCACGTAGGACGTCATCCCGGACCGTCGACACGGAACCATGGAAAAGTTGCGGACCTGCCAAAGAAGCAGATCGAAGAGTAGCACGCTGCTCCTCGGGAAGGGATCGTCCTGTGTCCAGCACAGCGTCCCTTCGAACTAATTCCAAATTGGCCGTGTTACAGGCATGCGTGTGAGTAAGGTGCATAAGCGCCTTGGACAGCACACGCAAAGGAGCCTGTACCTCGTCAAACTTATCTGGAGGCAGATAAGCAGCCAAAGCTGAGACGACGTGATCTGAGAGAGAAAGCATGCCAAGCATCTCTCTAGATAAGCCCAACGTGGACTCCAGAGTCGTCATTGGAATGACGGCAGACTTGGGCTTGGAAAGCCCGAGGAAAGTGGAGTCCTGATCCAGAACCGTCAAAGCCTGGCAGACTGACGGATTGGCGGAATCGTAGGAACGATAACGCACAGGAGGCAAAAAGGTGTCAACCCTGGTGAAGAACGAAGTCTTCAAAGCCTTGGAATTCAGCTTGGCATCCAATGCTGAAAAAGCCTCAACCACCTGTACCGACTGGCACGGTCGAAGGCGCCCAGAAGCAGGTTGCTCCATAGGCTGTTGGCGCGCGACCGATGATCGCGGCCAGGCTGACACTGTCGGCTGGTTAGCAGGTTTGAGCTCAGGCAGAAACCCAAACACAAAGTCAAGAGCCACCCCCAAGTCCGAAGACGGCTGGCCCTCGACCTCAAGCATGTCGGACTCCTCCCCAGAGTCGGAAGACACATAGACCATCGTGGGCAAACCAGCCGACGCCTCCCATGGTGTCGGGACACCAGAGGAATCGGAAACCGGCCTGTTTTCAATCCCGGGAGGCGGTGCCATAGGAGGCGTCTGGAAACCACCCATAGCCTCGCTGGAAGCAACAGGAAGGCTCTTAGAAAGAACCTGAGTGAGTAAGGAGAGGGCCTCCCTAAGCTCACTGCCTGTACCGACCGGTTCGACAGGGAAGCGAACCGGCAAAGTGGCTTCACCTCTGACCCTCTTAACCAGCGAAGGGTCACGATCCTCCAAAACACCCGACGCGGGACGACGGGCGGCAGCCGAAACATCTGAAGGCAGACGTGTATAGGGGTACGATGCACCCCGAGGATCAATATTGCGAGAACTCATGAGAGTCACCGCGGACCTCTGCGGGGCAGGAGGTCCAGGCTGCACAAAAGACGTTGATCCCCCAAAACTGGTCGTTTGACCAGAGTGAGTAGACGGAAACGCCACGGAGTTCATAGTGTTTCCACTACGAACATCCGAATCCAAAGACACAACTGTGGTGCTCGACGGCGAAGAGACCACAGCGATGGGCTCGGCCGGCAACCCCTTCCGACTTCGCCGAGTTGAAGTCAGGGAAGGCTGAGGCCGATATCCCACGTCTACAGTATCGGACAGTCCTGCAGTCCCCTGCAGCGAAAAGCCGAGGCCGGCTGAAACAGATAACGAAGCAGACGGGCCAGCAGCAGCAGTAGATACGTCGAGAGTCGTTGAGGCTGGTGAAGAAGTGGAGAGAGCACACCGGCTCGGCTCCGAAGGAGGAGTCACAACCCTAGTGACAGCCTCAGATGTCGACTGGAGGGGGACCGTAGTCCCGGAACCAGGCATCTCTACACCAGAACACTCAACGGCTCCCGCAGTATCCACCACAGGAAAAGACTGCACATCCCCCACGGAGGAGGAATAACTCTCACCAGACAAAGTCGGCTCGGGAGGCCCCGAACGACAACGTTCTCCTTTCCCGCGGGAGCGGGAGGCACGGCCACGAGAACGAACGACACGGTTTACTGACGCCCGGAAGGTGGAAGACCATGTTCCACAGACACCACACGGCCGCTCGGCCGAACACCCATTACAGGAGGAACAAGACGAATGAACATCGTCCACATGCTTTGGCAGCAGACATTGCCCACAGGGAATTGTCCTGGGCATGATAGAGGTGAGAGGAGCAGAGAAGGTGAGATGAGAAAACAGAACACCCCCAAAGAAGAGAGAAAGGTGACAGAAACAAAGACCCCAGAAGGTCGACCGGGAACCACCCAACAGGAAGACTACTCTCAAAAGAAAGAAGAAACACTGCAGGAGTGGTACCCCGCTAACACAATTAGAAAATTTTGCAAAAAAAAGCATTAACAATAATTGTGAAAAAATCTAAGTCCGAACCGCGTGGCACGCAAAATTCGCGCACAACTCGAGAGAGAGCAAATAAATATACATTATGGACATATAATAGAAAAGAGAATATATAAAACACCGTTCCTGAGAATACAAAGGATACACTGTGGTATAATGAATCAGGAATCATCAAACATCTAGCTGGTGGAACACTGATAAACGTGCAAAAACATCTCGACACGAAGCGGATTTTAAAAAGAATGAGTCTTTAGAGACGGTATATGCGCACTGGCAATGGAAGTCGTGGAGTTGTACTTGGGAGAGAGCGTCCCGTACTGGGTCTGCGCCGGTTGCACTCGACCCAGTTTTGGCTTATTTTTATTGGTGCTTTTGCACCACTTTTCTTTCCCAACTTGCTTGGGAAAGACAAAAATAGAGAGTATTTTATCCGAGTTAGGGACTTCCACTGTAGTGCAAGCCTGTAGTAAACAATTGTGAGTAGGTTGATAAGAAATATATAAAGTAACATGACAATTGGATTGATATTTTTTGAGTTATCTCATGCCAAAGGGATTGGAAGAATTCTCAATTTGAAGGATAAAGACTTAATATCTCAGTATCAAATTATCAGATTTACACCAAAAACTATACAGCTCGGCACATCAGTAACCTGAACACAAATATAAAGTAACTTGACAATCCAAGCAATATTTTTCAAGTTATCGAATGCCAAAAAAATGGATATGGATGCCGGACAGATGGACAGACAGACAGATGGATGGACGGTTGGACAGATGGACTGACAGACAAAGAATGGATGGACGACGGAGGGCCACCCCAGATGCCGGCATTATGTGTACCATACATAGTATGGGTACACATAAAAATGGGAACTAGAGGAGCTTCAACAATCAGCAATGAAACTTCTTGTGTAAAAAATTCACCAGAGACATGAATATTTCCAAACAGAATTTGCATCGTTGCTGGACAGGTTTTGCAGACTCGTATAAAGAATTGCAACCATTCCAAAACAGAATTCTTCATTACTGATCAGAAGCTTCGAAGGTCCAAATATAATTTGTCTGAACAGTCTATCAGGTTTCATACAGACTTGACCATTTGGTTTTCCATAATTTCCCCATATCTTTTCCATACCCTTGACATAAAATTTCCATAATCCTAAAGGTTAAATTAACTCAATATATAATTTTATTTTTTCTCCCTCCCCACCTCTTGACAACTCTTTTAACCCTAAAGGACACAATTCCAAGTTTGATCCCTTTGTACTGCAATAAAACCAAGGCTCGAACATTGAGGCTTTAGATAAACTTTCAAGTTACATTCTACGTACTTTGGCAGTTGTTTCTACACAAGTCTTGGCTGCCTATACAGGCAGCCAAGACTTGCCTAGAAACAACAGCAAGACCACCAGATGTATTCTATCAAAATGTAGCAAAAATGTATGCAAACCATCAGGCCTTTAAGGGTTAAGAAGCCCCAAACATCAATGACTCAAGTAGCGATTCTTCGTGAACCCTAATAATTGGGAGTTCAAAGATTTTATGTATGGTCACATTAGACAGGTGAAATACCCATGTTACACATATCTGTTCGTTGTCCATAACTTTTCCAAAACCCACCCCAATATTCCAAATTTTTCCAGGGCCAGGAAAATCAAGTTACTGTCTAGCAAGACTTTCCATAGCTTTCCGTAACCTGTATGAACCCTGGTTTGTACATCCATGAAATGAGTCAGTAGAGCACTCCTGAAAACATAGAACCTTGTTTGCTCCTACCCCCTGCTAGACATATCTTGTGAGAGGTGGTAAAATTTGGAGACAGATGTAATAATGTATGAGAGATACGTAGCTGATGAAAGGTGGTCCTGAAGCCTCGAATAGTCAACTAACAATACCAATATCATTCATGTATGTCATAAGAAAGCAATCCATTGCACAAAACAGAAGCAATACGTGAAAGTGTAAGGATTATATTTCTCTTTATAGATCCTCTCTTCTTGATCAGATCTAGGCTGGTTGCATAATCCAAATGTGGGCAGTGATGTCTATGCATGAGTTTACCATGTAATAAAAATCATCATCAGCAAAAAGTTATACCCGGTGCTTCAATAATTAATTTTTTGATAATTATTCCTATAATTAGTGTTTGGAATATAATATTACTGAATCCGTGGAAATATTGCCCATCTGTGGAAAGTGACCAGTCCAGGGCAGCTGTCCTGTACCTGGCTGCAGAGGGTATGACGCAGTTTTATTTTGAGTTTCCATCAGAACATGCGTTGGTTAAGAAAAAGAACATCTGTGAAAGGAAAGACAAATGAAGAGACTGGTAGATGTATGGATGGATTATGTTGAGCGTCCACCCACTTGCAAAAAAACCCCACTAAGATAAAATCTCCATCGCTGAGATTAGGCATAAGAAACATAATGAACAAATGAATAGTAAAAAGTAGCTCATTTGAATCAAGTAAATTAACCTTCAACCAAACATAATGCTGTGTTCCAATAAGACTAAAATCCTCGCTCTCTGATTGGTTGAGAGCTCACTTAGTTTCTTCTATGTTTACGACTCCAGTGGCAGATGTTACCATCTGATGTCACCAAGTGAAATATTTGAAAAGATGATAACAATGGGAGGAGATTCAAAGTGCATACTGCCTATAAAATCATATTTTTCGAGGTCAGCAAACTTTCTATGAATATATACTCAGAAGCCACTTATAAAAAAGACGAAGTTACTCCATCTCAGTTCAAATCATGAACTTGTTCATTATTTGAACTGAGATGGAGTAACCTCGACCGTTGTCTAAGTTATTGATTTTTTGTTGTCCAGTGACAATGTGGGGTACACAAGATGTTTATTTACTAAATTTGTTATCATTAATGTTGCGTTGTTCATCCAAGTGTCTTGTTCATTTCACAATGTGGATTTTGGGCTATGGGCAGGGTCTTATTGGAACATACACATTATTGTGATGAATTGACGGTAACATGGTCTTAGGTTTATGGCTTGGAGCATATGTTCAACCTCGACGTTTTGTTTCTCCATGCAACATAAGCTCCAAACCGCAAACCTCAGACCATGTTCCCATCAATTCATCACAATAACTTATAATATCCGGCCAGCTCAATCCACAAAAAAACATCTTTCAAAGTTTATTACATTTACTAAATTTTTACCGCAAAAAATGGCTTATGACCCCTCACTGGACTGACCTTGTTGCGTGTGTTCAAATGAGGGGTCATAAGCTATGTTTTGGAGGCCAAAAAAGCCAAGGGACCAGAAAAAAAAACACTGACAAGTAAACCATAATATTCCTCAAATAATCACCTGAACTTGTTTTCAAAATCTGTAGCAAGGACATCATCATCAGTTGCAGAAGAACTGAGGGAATCTGAGCTGCCTAAGATGTCTTGTAGTGACCAGCGTTTCTGTGACAACTCAAACTCTGGTGCTTCAGGTAATCGCTTCAAAGTAGAATCATCTTCTGACTGCATACTCCTACTGAAAAGTTAATAAATGTAATTACATTTATGATGCTGTAGTACATCAGTGCAAAATGCACAAAAGCAATTACAACAAACTGTAATGACAAAACAAGAGGGCCCCCCTCCCCTCCCCCCTCCCCCCCCCCCCCCCCCCCAGGGGCCATAATCACTCACCTGATAAAATTGGTTAAAGATGGATTTAAGGTCAAAGCATCTACATGTTAATATAGTTAATCTAATTTAGGAACGTCAGATTTACTTGCAATTTATTTATTTATTGGTATTTAAGATTTTACTTGCAATTAAAACAATGCAATTCATGTAATAACAAGGGGCATAACTGTGGATGGATGAAACCTGCAATATGTGGACATCCTTTCCCTCATATTGGCCTATCATCTTATCAAAGGACATCAATCAATGCTTGGGTTACAATGAATTCAAAGCATTCAAAAAGACAGTTTTGAGAGTATAACAATCATCATTACTTTGGTTAGTATGCATACACGAAACCTGAAATATCTCACCATGCCATAGGATATCAATGTGTGACAGCCAGTGCTTGAGTTATAATGCAAAACATTCTTACAGACAGTTTTCTAAGTCTAACAAGGGCCATAACCTTGTTGAGTATGCAAGAACAAAGCCCACAATATCTGAATATACTTTCTGCCTTACTGGCCTTTCACCATACCAAAAGACATTTAAGTCCAACAACTAATCTTGAGATATAATGCAAAACGTTCATACAGAAGTATGGACGTAGGGAAAGTGCCCTTGACTATATGCCCACAGAAACCTCTTCCAGAGGTCTGTGACATAATAAAAACAATATCTACTGTTTTGAGTAGGTACAGAATGGTCGCCATGGACTGGTCACTTTCCACTAGTGGGCAATATTTCCATAGACGCAATAATATTAGATTCCAAACACTAATTACAGGAATAATCATAAAAAATTTAATCAATGAACCACCGGGTACAACCCGGTGCTTCATTAATTAAAATTTTGCTGGGGATGATTTTTATTACCAGGTAAACACAGACGTGGACATTATGGCCAACACGTGGATTTCGACCAGTCCATTACACTATACTGTACCAGATTTATCATATTCGTGATTGCATGGAAATCTAAGTTTTCACTCACAGCTTTATTATATTTCCCTGCAGTCACTTACAAGATTATTCTGGGACCTACGCAAAAATAGCATTGTATCTTCAATATAATATCTTTTACATTTCATTACATTTTTTAAACATCAACCCAATTATTTGACCAAAAAATGAATGTTTGGTTAATCCTCGGGACACTGATGTTGAAATATCAAATTTCAAGCAGTTAATCCCATAATGCTACTCAGAAAAGGGCCCAGCGAATCTCAAGTGTTGGGTTGAATCAAATCAGACAGAGGATATCAAATTGAATTGAATAATAAATCGAATCATATCACTCTTCAATCTGTTATCAGACCTTCTAATTTACAACCATACATATCACAAGTCTTCACTCAAGTACTGTGTGCAGCAGCAACAAGTCTATTTGGGCATGTCAATCAAAAAGCAGAATACAGTAGAACCTGTCTTGAGAGACTACCCTTTTTGCTATGGAAAAGTGGTCTCTCAAAACAGGTGGTCTCTCATGACAAGTCTATTACAGAGTAAAACAACCCAATGGTGCAAGGTCACAGTGGTTTCTCAAGACAGGTGGTCTCTCATGACAGTGGTCTCTCAAGACAGGTTTTACTGTATTCCAGAATGAAATCAAAGTAGTTTCAGAAACAGAACCACCTTGAACTCTTTCTGTCACCAGGTCTCGGGAGATGATGATAGAAAAAGAGTTCAAGAGGAGACACTTGATATGCTTTTGAGAACATATCGATGATTCAAAAATTTCCGAATCCGAATGATTCGGAACAATTCAAATCAAATCACCAGGACAATTTAGAACCAAATCGAATGTCAAAGCTTTGCAGGGCCCTAACTAGGAATTTAACCAATTCAGTCTTCTTTGACAGATCCCTGATCTGTTAAACAAGACCGCATTTGGGTAAACTCCTCATTTCATTAAGGGAAAAATTTGCTACTTGAAATTTCAGTATTGTGCCAGGGGGTTGACAGAATATCTTTGTGTTTCCGCAACTTTTTGATAACAAAAGTTGTCTAAACACTGGTATCTGTAGTGGAGCCAACTTAATTGGACATCTTTTAACACTTTACCTAACATGAAAAGCAGATGACACTTGCAAACAAAATTCTTGAATGACAAATTTTTTTCACTTTTTGTCTCAAAAATCTAGGTTTTGACCCCTCATTGGATTGTCTGTTGAACTGCTCGAAAACAAGCTGTACGATTTTGACCAAATTTGGCACACTTATGTAATGTCATAAAATCTAGTGAAATGCGGTATCGTCATATCTGCGAAAATGCGTGTTTTCAAAATATTCTGCCAAAACCTTCAAAATTTCACCATTTTTCAAATGTCTCAAAATTGTTTACAGTTATTTAGCTCAAATTGTCCACACATTTAGACCATAATATGATACACCACAATCACCACTCAGATCTTTCAACTTTAACCCCCACTGGCCAAAAATGACATGAATATAGAATTTTTCTTCAAAATTGACCAACTTCAAGGGCAAATTTCTCTAATAACAAGGTTGTTGTAACAATTATTTTGGTTTGGATAGATGCAACAATGATTGCGGAAGAAAATTACTGTTTACTTTTTAATCTCAGATTTAATCCCCAAGCACAATGAGGGTGAGAATAAGAGTACCGTTTGAAAATGCCAAAATTAGCCAACTTTGGTTGCTTTTTCCATCATTTTGGAAAGGGTTAATTTCAAACACTTTTCATGTACACATTCACAGTTGACTATCGAGCATATTTGCTGTTGTAAGTTTAGTTGTAAAGTTTAACCCTATCCCATTCTGGTTGCATAAAAGTAGGTACCATCCAAAAAAACTCAAATTTTTTCAGAATTTGGTAAGTTTAGATGACAATTTACTCCATTTTTAATTGCTTGAGCTCTGAATGTTTTCTATAGCTGCTTGCAGCAGTCAAAGTATGACAAATTTTGTTCTATATGTTATTATTAAAAGTTTAACCCTTAGCAGATTTGAGACTTCCCATAAGGGTACTGTCAGAATAATTGTTATTTTCGCCAACGTTTGCATGCACTTTCTCAGCACTGGAGCCATATTGTCTCAAAACCTTTTCCATGAAAGGATTGGACCTTCATCCAAGAACAATTTTGCTGTTATATATTTTATTCAAAGTTTTAACCTTCACCCAGTTTTCGGGCCTTGAATTTGAGTGCCCTAAAATTCTTCATAAAATTGGCTAATTTGGAGCTCACTTTTCTTCCATTTTCGAAAGGAATATCGAAAAATGATTTACATGTTCGTATTTACAATTGACTACCGAGCATATTTGCTGTTGTAAGTTTGGTTGTAAAGTTTAACCCTATGCTCGTTCTGTTTGCATAAAGATAGGTGCAGTCCAAAAAAACTATCGTTTTCAGAATTTGGTAAGTTTAAGTGACGATTTACTCCATTCCTAATTGATTGAGAGCTGAACGTTTTCTATGGCTGGATGCAGCAGTCATAGTATTACAACTTTTGTTTTATATGTCATTATTAAAAGTTTAACCGTTGGAGATTCCAGACTGCCCATATGGGTATGGTCGGAATAATTTTAATTTTCATAAAATCACTGAATATTGATAAGCGTGCAGTGGTAATTTGGAATAGAATATCCGAAAATGCTTTCGAAATTCGGATTCACAGTTCAATTCCAAGAATATTTTCTGTTATAAGGTTGCTGTAAAGTTTAACGCAATCCCTGTCTCAGATGCATAATGGTAGATTCCGTCGAAAAAAACTCATTTTTTCAGAATTTCGTAGGTTTAAGAGACAATTTACTCCATTCCTAATTCATTGAGCGCAGAATGTTTTCTATGCCTGCATGCAGCAAGCATAGCATGACAACTTCTGTTTTATACGTCATTATCAAAAGTTTAACCCTTGGCATATTTAGGAGTTCCCATGTGGATATAGTCGGAATAATTGTTATTTTCATAAAATCAATCCCTGAATATATTGGTAACCGTGCAGTGGTGCTACATGAAGCCGCAAATAATTAAGGTTGAAAAGTTCATCAAATAGACAAATATAATACCTAACTCAGCCGGTGACAGGTAAATAATGAATGGAAAAGTCGCTGAGTTGAGAATAAAGTAGGGACGAATTGAGCCCTCGGTTTCCACCTGATCCATGGCATTTCCACGCGGTCTCGGCACTTGACAAAGATACTAAACTGTCGGGCAGGGACAGTAGGAAACATTCTGAGAATTTCAAGTTGCTGCCTCGCATGATCGGGACATAATTGGAATATATCCGACATTGTATCTGTCGGATATATTCCAATTATGTGAATTTATGTCCCGATCACTTCACTCCGACTGTCCGCATGGGGGCATTATGATGCCGTGTACTAAGGCATACTGCACGTCGATGGTGCGCATGTCTTCAACCAATCTAACCCTGCCTGTGCTACAGTGCGGAGACACTATGTTGGGGAGCTGGCAGCTGCTCATCATTGCTCGGTGGTTCTCTCTGGGTACTCCGGCTTCCTCCACCCATACAACTATCACCGACAGAGTATGACCTTGACTGTTCATGTGTCGTTAAAACTTAATTAATAAATAAATAAATAAATAAATAATTCCAGTACCAGTTTTGCTCGTACAAATATTAGTACCGCCAGACAAAATTCATTTTCTGATTAATTTCGTATTTTTCTGTACTCAGCTTCCCTGAGTAAGATTGGGATACCTTTTCAATCTCAGATTTAACCCTCAAGCACAATGAGAGTGAGAATAAGTGTACCATTTGGAAATACCCAAATTATCCAACTTTGGTTGCTCTCTACTATCATGTTGGAATGGGTTAATTTGAGACACTTTGCTTTGCTATATGCAGAGATGTTTAATCAATAAATCTGGCTTTAGTTATGTTCTGGGACTTAATGAAACATGTGCTTTGGCCACTTAAAAATAGCACTGTCTGCAAAAAATGACTGAGTGAATACTCACTTGTCCAAAAACAAAAAGGAAAGAGCTCTTTGAGCTTTTCATAACTGCTTTCAAAAATCAGTGGGGAACAAATTTTGTGTTATATGTTTTGGTGTTCCGTGTCAGGGCTCGATTTAACTGGATTAGCATAGCACTTTGCTCTCCAATTTCTGAATTTTGCTATTCAAGATTTATTAGTTTCAAGTGCTTTTGGATCAACTGCTAATCAATTTTCCAGGGTGAATAGTAAATTGATATTCAAAATTTTCAGATTAAATCAAGCCCTGCGTGTTATCCAACACCAGTTTGGCCGTACAAATATGAATACCGTCAGGAAAGAAAGCACATTTTCTCAGTGGTAGACTGTTTGACTTCTATGATAGAGGTCCCGAGTTTGATCCCTATTTGGGATGACCCACGTAATGTCCTTGGGCAAGGCACTTTATCCCGATTGCCAACATGGGGGCACGATGATGCCATGTACTAAGGCGCACTGCATGTCAATGGTGCACATGTCTTTAACCGCTGGTACCCTGCTTCAGCGGAGCTTGAACATAATTAGAATGTTGAGCTGACAGTTGCTCGTTGGTGCTCGGTGATTCTCTCTGGGTCCTCCGACTTCCCCCACCCGTAAAACTGTCACGGTCATGATTAGCCATTGTGGATAAGTATGTGACCATAAACACCAATAAATAAATACCGTCAGGGAAACCCTCTGTGAAATCCATAAATAGCAAAGTAGTAATGTAATGCAACAAAGCTGTTCAACATCCCTTTAATCAACTCATTTTGACTTGAACTGTACCCATCACTGTGTATACTAGCTCTCTAGATGGTTTAAACCTTATCAAATTAACAACTAATTTGTGTGTGACAGTAACTCATATTACATGTATTTCATTGTATTTGAAATAGATATGTTGGAAAAATTGTGAAATCATGGAGTAGGAAGCTTACCCTCGTTTGTTGACAAATCCCACACATTCACAAACAGACAAAATGATAGAGAATCAATTAATTATTGATATTTAAGGTCACTTTCAGCATCTACAGCTATATCATGACCATAATATAGGTATTTATTCAAGTCCAGGTATTCATTGCATAGGCGTACAGGGCTATTTTGCAGGGGGGGGGGGGGGGGGGGATGAACCCTTTTAGCCCCAAAAAGTTGAATTTCAGGAGGAAATGCCAAATTTGGGTATGGGAGGGAGGGGGGGTCTCCCTCCCATTGAGTGCCTGGAGAGAACCACCGAGCAATGGCAAGCGACTCAGACTCCCCATCACAAAAGCAGGGTTAGCATTGGTTGAAGACAAGAGCACCCTCACAGTACCCTCTAACACATTGCCATCATCACCCCCCCCCCCCCCCCCCCCCCATGTGGGAAATTAAATTGGGATGAAGTGTCTTGTTCAAGGACACAATGTGGTTGCCACAGGCAGGATTCAAATGGAGGACTTCTTGGATTGCAACAATCATCTCTACCTTCTGAGCCACCGTGCTCCCGTAATATGCAGTAATAGAGCTCTTTATGTGTACTTGTGTGGTTATAAATGAATAATATTAACGTGGATACGGTTCCACTGAATCAATTTGTACAGTATAATGGTCAGTTTACTTGCAACTTCTAAGCGATGAGATAGGAAAACAACATTTTGTGTGGAAAACCAAAATGTTTTGTGGTCATTTCTGGCAACTAAATTGTCCGAAATTTTCTGGCATATTGGCCGAAAAATCGGCTCCTTCCTGACTCAGGGCTGGGTTGGGGCACAGTCCTTCATGAAACCTGGCCCATACGCCCATAATTCATATGTACTAATTTTTTCCAAAGCACAAAGGACATCGCTTGTTTTGCTTTCTATGAAAATATTCAGTAATTATAGAATAGCAAATTTTGTGTTGAATGTTTTGGTGTCCTGCTGTATCTCAAAAATCTGTTTTGGCTGCATAAAAACTAGTAGCATCACAAAAACTTTGATTTTCACTAAATTTTCTGTTTTCAAAACTGATCGATAGTTTTGTGTACAATACAGTTTGCCTTTTCACATTAAAAAGTTGGGAAAGCCCGTAATTTGTCCAACAAATTACAATTCTCTAGCTTCTTCTTAATTTTGCCTCAAAAAACCTTATCTTATGAACCCTTACTGGAGCTTGCTTTGATCAGTGGGGGACATTCGCTATGTTTTTGAGGCAAAAACTTAAACTCCTAAGGCTTGGCAGTGATTTCTAATCAAGTCTTGGCATTATGTGTACATCACCTGTATGAACCGATACTTGGGACCCCACTAATTGCCTTGAGAGGTGAGGTCAGAAAATCCAACCACGTGATGAAATTCTGTTGATTTTGTTGTCTATAATTAGATGTACCTATTTTTCAGGTCCTATTCGCAGTTGGTAATTTCACTGCAAATAGTCTGTTACTGTCCATAAATAGTAACTCTTGTTGCTAATAATTGGGGGTAAAACATAATTTCAATACAGTTTGAATGGAAGAGCAATTTTTTTTAAAAATACTGAAAGATGAATTGTTAAATGAAATAAAATTGATTTTTGAGAAGCAGCTATGCCGTATGAATATTTTCTATGAATACATGCATTTTGCCAACTTAGTGGTGTTACTTTGATCTCACAGGTCACTGACACTGATTGACAGGTTTCTCTCTTCAGTCAGGGAAAAAAACAAACAAATATACTCATTAATTAAAAAACTCTCATCAGATTGGGATGTCATCCCCCCTAAAAATTACAGTGCCCAGCCTCCTCCTCAAAATGGGAAATCAAGGAAATTTACCCGACCAGATAAAATAACAACGGTAATTATATAAACACATAATCTCCGTGGCTAACAAAATTATGCTGATGATGGCAAAAAAATCAGTTTCAACATTGGACGGTTTGTAAGTTGTTGGTACCTTTCAGTATTATGTAGTATAATTGAAACACCAAAGGGGCCCGGACTCACTCTCAGGGAATTGAATTTTCAAAAGCTTCTCGGGGGAGACCCACCGAACCCCCACCAATGGGGGAGATACCCTGTCCCATAACCCCTCCCCCACCTCAGGGTTATGGCCTTCGGATATGCCTACAGCATATATCACCCTAACACCTCCAGAATAGTTATGTTACCCCTCAATAGGAAATGCTAGCTACACCCCTGTACATGACCAATGTTCATGTATACTGTTCGTCAGGTGTGAAATGCATCCCACAACTGGTGGCTTAGAAATTGCATGAGGGGGTTAACATCCCTCACCCCCCCCCCCACCCCCCCCCCCCCCCCCCCCCCCAAAAAAAAAAAAAAAAAAAAAAAAAAATTAAAAATTCCCAAACCATCTTGTGACTCCCAGCCTTCATCCAACCCCTGTGATGGATGGATGCCCCACCCCAGTGTCCCTTTGTTTTTCTGTCTTACAAACTTACAAGTTTCAGTGCCACCTCCTCCTCCTGCCGAAACTTGTTTTCTCAAGTTTGAGAGAGAGTAAGTTGGGTTTTTTCTGCATTAAATGAGAGAAGAGTTAGGCTACTGACATTGTCAAGTGATTCTGCTAGAATGATAATTTCAGGTTAACACATCCACAGACCCTGAAAACATCAGAAGTTTATACAATAATTGACAGCTGTTTGATTAGGTCACTAATCCCCTGTGGTGACTGTCTCATTGAAGGATTATTGCCACTGGTTTTAATTACTGAACAAACTACTGTAATCACATAGCTTCTGATTTTGTTGGGAGACCGCCTTGCTAATTTTTTAATGTTTTATTTTGCACAGTTTAACTGAACTTGAGCTATTATCTGAGTGGAATTTACACTTGGTAGGTGTTCCAAATACATCCACTATCCATGTTTCTGAGTTTGCGCCAGGCTACTTGACAACCTCAAGCAAAATATAGGTTGTCCATACATATAAGATAATGTTTGGTTCAATTTATTAGAATGGGTCGATATGCTTAGGAGCAAAATACTGGACAAAAGAATATCTGACTACTCATGCACACATCTGAAATTTGTCCAAAACTTTGCCCTCATGAAAAACATACATGCTTCCTGGCACGTTCTTCCAAACATTAATGCGGAATAAATAGATGAAATACACTTTCAATGTTTTCTGTCATTTGAGTATGCTTTCATTTAACCATCTATCACAGTAAGCGCATGCAATCATCAGAATATCAAATCACCCAAATGGCCACCCTTCTGGTGAGCGAATGCACAAACCACAACATTGCCTTTTGACCACTCCATGGATAAATACCCTATTTTTTGTATATGCCCGTGGTTAAACAGCAATACTACACAACTGTTGGAGAAGGCTCTTTCTTGGACATTTTGTCCATGAACAAAATGTACATATAGTAGTACACCATAAAATCAGTTGGGTTGAAAATTAAGCCAAATTGACTCGGCTGAGTGAATATGAATCTTATTCACTCAACCCAGTCGATTTTGGTTAATTTTCAATCCAGCTGATTTTAGAGTGTAAAATAATATAACAAAAGACTGAATACCCATGAGACAAAATACCCTTGATAAATATCAATACTATGAATACAGTAGACTATAAAATCAGTTGGATTGAAAATTAACCAAAATCGTTGCTGGTGGTCCTTTATAATTCGCTTGACCCTTTTCTTTGGCGGTTTGCCAAGTGAGTCTTTGTAGAGTTGGGTAATAGCCATGGAATGATCCTTTCTGATAGCATCAATGGTTACCCAGACTGATGCATGGTGGTAACCTATGGACTTATTAAATGCACTGTTCCAAGATTCACAGATGTTATTTGTTCTATGATCATCATTCAGAGTTGAATCATTGACATTCTAAAGAGGAGGTGGGTAAAGCACTGGTACATGGCGAAACCTAATGCTTGGAATACCGTCGGAGGATGATTTGGCTGGAACTTTTGAGAACAATATGTCAAACACCAATCATACACACACAACAAGCTCATCATTGATGTTATGAAAACAATAAAGTAATGTACACACATGCACATTTACCCTAAGCTAATGAGATATTCATGGTATTCTGATAACATGAAAACTATGTACTTAAATTTTCAAAATAATTCTTAAAAAATAAAATTAAAATTGAAATTGGGAAAGTACAAAAAATAGGAAAAAAAAAACTTGGACATTTTGTCCACCATGCCAAATTAATCAAGGACATTATGTCCATGGACATTATGTCCTATGGACATTATGTCCAAGGTGTATTTTTTATGGGACATTTTGTCCATGGACATTTTGTCCATGGACATTTTGTCTTATGGACATTATGTCCCACAATCCCCCATCCCAATCTCACTGCCTTCAGTTATTTTTTTGACAGCAATTTTGTGTTTTTTCAGTATGTCTGCATGTAATGATAATATATCATATGTTTTACACACAACTTTCAAGTTAAATTGGAAGATGTATACAAGAGGGAGTCTTTTTAACTGGTAGTGTGCTGGAAGCCCATATCTGGGCTTTAATCTGAATTGCAGGTAACCCATCTTAAAGACCTCAAATTCAGTGGATTATTATTATCCTTGAAGTGAAATTATTTTGGGGCCAGCGAAGCTTCGAGTTTCGATTTGATTTTGAATCTTATGTTGGTATTCGGTTCGATTTGAAATTGGCTGTCCAATTCGTTTTCTTTCGAATCTTTTTACCAGAATTTTTCTTGGTTTCAGTCATCTTAGTCATCTCACAAAACGTGTAGCTGAGATGGAAATTGTACAGAAATAATGCTGAAAATAAAGACTGGGTGTAATTTCCGCTATATTAACATAAAAAGCATCTGTACCCATGTCACTATCCATGCTAATTCCATTGAAAATATCTTATTCGCAGGGCCATAAATTATTTGGTCTTTAAGGATATGTCTTGTTACAATTTATGAGAGAGTGCCGATGGGCTCTCCCATAAATTGTAACAAGGCAAAGATTTGTCGACTAATTTTGATGACCAAAAATAATTTAGTACTCTACCAGTTAACAAGCTTGTGAGAAACTGTACAGAGGTGAAGAAATTTAAAGTACATGATGTTTCAAGATGAAATGCACTGAAAATCACATTGCTATAACATCAGCTTTTATATGCTATGGTATGAAATGTTTATCTAAATGGTAGCTGAAAATCTTTCAAACTTACAGTGTTCCTTTTCTCTTTCCAATAACAATATCACTGGAACTGAATTGGACTCTAGAAGTCCCATGTCTGTCCAAGGACATGGTACGGTTTTCAATTTCTTCAACAGGTGAGGCAGGGGCAACCTCTATTTCGTGAATGCTAATAGGTGCAGTTAAAAAGAAAATGTCAAGTTATACATGTGTAAGTATTAGTAGAGTGATAATTACAAGATATAAGTGTGTTAGGGCAAAAAAAAAAAAAAAAATCAGATTGAACTCTTTAATTGACATGAACATTAAAAAGGGGTCGAAAACATGGGTATCGCAGCAACACAGCGGCAGTGAAAATCACTTTGTGTTACCAGAAACTGATGAATGGTATCACATTGCTGTGTCACAGATTTTTCAATAAAATTAATATTTTTCAAGTTGACATACACAAAATTTTTCAGATATGCCATTCCAGAGAATCTCCTTGATGTTCTAATATTCTATGATTGTTTACAAATCTGAATGTAGTTACCAGCCACTTGGAACAGATGTCTTTTCTAATAAGATTTTAGCAGTGTGGGTTGGGGAAGGGTCATCATGTAAACAAGTACATGTAACAGTATTGTTTATTGTTTAACCCTTTCAACACAGAGTTCTGGAATAAGATTGTCGCATTATGTTCAAACATGTCCTAACAATTCTAAAATTAAAAATAAGTGCCCACTCCTGGCATTTTCAATTTTTACCCCCATTTTCTCCCAATACAGTACTCACCGTGGACTGGTCGTAATCCATGCATGGGCAGTGATATTCATACATGTGTTTAACAGGTAACAGAAATCATCATCAGCAAAATTTTAATTAATGAAGCACTATGCTGTAACCGATGCTTCATTAATTAAATTTTTGATAATTATTCCAATAATTAGTGTTTGGACTCCAATATTATTGTGTCCTTGGAAATATTGCCCTCGCGTAGAAAGTGAGAAGTTCCACCTCAAGCATTGGTGATTGGGTCCTATTTTACCAGTAAAAAAAGAGCTTGTTTACAACAGCGGCTACATGACACTTCGTCAAAAGACACTTCGTTGAATGGACACTGCGTCGAATGATCATTTAGTCGAATGAACTTTTGGTCGAATGAACACTTCGTCGAATGGACACCTGGTCGAATGGACATTTGGTCGAATACAATTTTCGTGAAGTTTTGTCGAATTTTCAACGAAAGTTATTTGAAACTTTTTATTCATGTTAATTTAATTTTTTTGCTAAACATTGTTGAGTGATTAGAGAATATGCACGGGAAATATATATATACTTTACACAAATAACTTTACTGGCAACAAAATTTGTGTTTTGGGGCTCTAAAAAATAAAAACAACTTTATAAAGAATTTTTTTTATTTTGTACTTTTTCAAAACTAGCATTTGCAGTATATTACGAAGAACAAAAAAAATCCCACAAAGAGACAAATGTAACAGTTTGCTTTGTTTTTTTTTTGTAACACACATAATTTAATGAATGACGCAAAAACAGTTCATTCTATGATAAAACCAAAATCTCACGTTTAGGGAACCAAGAATAGAATGAACCAAACTCTTGGTCAACTCCATATCAAGAAAAATAAATACAATAACGCTTACAAAAAGGTGGAAAAAATATAAAAAAAAAATTGAAATTTTAATTTCGACAAAATGGCCTAGTTTTTAGCAATGAAAATTCGACCAAATGTGCATTCAACCAAGTGTCCTTATGACCAAGACCATTCGACCGACTGTCCATATGACGAAGTGTCCATTCGACCAAGTGTCGTTTCAACCAAGTGTTGCTTTGACCAAATGTGCATTCGACCAAATATGTTTCGACGAAGTGTCGTGCTTCCACCACAGCTTCTCTTCCCAGTTATCCCATGGGTGTTTGCTAGCTGTACATCATTTTATTACTAACTAAATGGAAAGCTGAACCACCATAGTGGATTACAACCAACTTTATTCTGCTGTCAATATGCTCTATTCTTTAATACAGACCTGACAAAATCCACTGAGATAAAAGCCCCATTGACTCAAAAGACAAAGAAGACTCCCCACAACAAGAACTACATGTCGGTGTACATGTGGGGGAGGGAGATGTGGGTTCTTTCAACGTCCTTTATCTGATACAACCTTTTAAACAAGTAACGTAGGGATCACCGCACCTCTCAGCCCCATTTCTGATAAGAAAAAAACACTCACTTCCCTATTCTTTTCCGATGAGAGGACCACAGCACCCTCACAGCACCTTTAGCACAGTTTCCCATAAGAAAAACAAATTCCCCCCTCACCCACTCTTACGGTGAGTTAGACTGTCTCTCACTGGAAACAAGGCTCAGTGGTGTGGCGAGGGCAGGGTAAGTTTTTTTGCTAGTCTACTTGCCCCCTACCCACACCAACCCAATGATTTTTTCCATACTTCTACCTGAGTATCATTCATTTTTATTTTTCATATTGATTTCAGAGAACTGAAAAAATAAATTCAAAGATCTGATATGAAACTATCCTTATAACAAACCTAATATTTTCCTTTCCAAAAATTTCTGGAATTGCTTATCTTTCTTTTCTTTTTGTTAGTTAGTTGTCATCTTTGTCATAATTAAATTGATTAATTTATCTATTTACTTTCAAAGAGAAAAGCTACTGAAGTAAAGAGAGTGAATATATTATTTTGGGCAAGGTGCGATAATCTTTTCTTTGTTTCCGACTCATTGCCCACCTGCAATATTTTTACTAGATAGGGATTATCATCTAATCATCATCCAATTTTATTGCCAAACGAATCAACCCAGTGATTATTAATGTTGTGGCAATTAATATTTTCAAACAATGTAAACAATTTTTCATTATTATTCAATATGTGAAATAGACAGATGTCAAGATTACAATAAACTGAAAAAGCAGAAGAGTGTATCAGTGCTTGTCTAGTATTCTAAATGTTCTTTCTAAATGTGGACACACAGAAAAAAATTTGAAGACAGATTTGAACAGTATTCACACAGGAATGATTCAGCATCGTAGATTGGTCTTGGGCGTGAGGGGGTGGTACATGTGGGACCAGCGATGAAGGGAATGGGGGCAAGCTAACTTGGTACCACATGGACAGAGGGTCAATCCGGTCAGAATGTTCGAATTGGATACATGTCCCAAGGCCCATAGGTCACATTCACAAGGCTTTGTTCAATGAATGATTATCTCACTAAATTTCTTTTCATCCATTTTATATTAAGAAATCAAAGTATTATGCATAATCTTGATACTTTGAGGGTAAAAGTAAAAACAAGTACTCTTTTGAAAGTTTTTGAGGCTTTATTGGTGAATAGGCCTATTTCCAACTTGAAAGGAAAATTATAAATTCAAAGTAATTTGTATATTTTTTTCTTACTTACCAATGGCCCAGACTAGCTGGTGCTAACTCAAAATATCTAGGGCCAAACACAAATTTTGCCCCCCCCCAATCCTCAAAATTTGCATGCAAAACAGAAAATTCTAAGTCCTATCTGGCCCTCCATACATTTACTCTCTGCGCATGCGCAGCTGTCAGGAAGTGACCAGAATTGGCACCAATATCATTCTTTGTAGAAGAGAGTACTACATAATAATTCAGTGGGGAGGAATGAGTGCCCACTCATGGGAGGGCCATCTCCGTCTGGGCTATTGGTAAGTATAAAAATATACAAAGTACTTTGAATTTCTAATATTTTTATACTGTAACCCAATGGCCCAAACTAACTGAATCGTAAAAAGGTGGAGGGCCTAGGACTTCAGAATTAGTAGATCAACATAGTTCCAGTCCTGTAATCCAAGGTGAAAGGAAATTAAAATTATTAGGAATTACATGTATGTCTCTATATACAGTAATAGAGGAGACATATCCTAAATAAGGAGCCCAATTTAAGTAATTCCGTATTCTAAGCATGAAGACTATGCTAATTTGGATGTAACGAGTTCCCAATTTTTAAGGCTAGTCTGGACTAAACTCCAAAAATTAGGATGGCATATTTGAGAATGAGAGAATATCCCCCACAAACATACGCCATATACAATAAAACTCCAGCTGTATGAAGGATATAATTACGGACAAAACAGCTTCCTTCATAGTTACATACCTATCAAGCCAGAGGAGAGGTAAAAATCCACACCCCCCCCTCTTCTTTTGAAGGAATCTTCAAAAAGAAAGAGGGGAGTGCTCTGGAATCAGTAAAAGCGGTACCAAAAAACAATATAAATATTCGTCGAACAGGCATTCAGGTATTAATTTATAATTAATAAATGATGCTTAACGCCACTTCAGAAGTTAAGGCTATAGCGATAATACCGGTAATTAATATTGTCTACTAAATAACGTACACCGCAGACGGAGTACGCAGATATGTCCAAAACCGGTGATATAATATATAACATACACATGTCCAATCGAACCACAATGAACGATCTCTGGAGAGAAAACACATTTCTGAGGTAACCCACAGGCGACGCCATTCAGGTGTACAATAAATTCCAGTAACAACACTCCACGATGTGTACTATCCGATATCTATGACCGTATACACGTGTGAATATACGATTTGAGTATGGACATTAATAGAAACCTGGATCTAGAAATGGATGTAGGTATGATTAGCAGGCTCCGATACGGACCGCCCCCGAAATAATTCATAATTTCAAAGGTCCATAATATACAATAAAGCGTCAGCCTAATAATTATAATGCACGTGAGCATTCAAATCCTGCTTGTAATCATCTGAATACCAGTTAACTGTTTATGCAGCCTCCGAGGTACCCAAAGACTAGCAATTTAATTATGATGAAATATGCGCTCGTATATGACAAATAATCACAGGAAACTAATCAAACTAAAAAGTGGATGTGCCCATGAGGTCACCATAGAACACGATCCAGCCGCCAATCGAAAAGTGAAGAAATGCATTGCATGTATGTATTTAAACTTATACGAGGCTTGCGGGAAGAAAACTACGTCTTGCCCGGTAATCGCCTCTAAACACATTGGCAGTGTGTGTGTGTGGGGGAGGGGGGGGATTCAAAGACATATCAAAATCTCCTCACCCACATTACTTAATCGTTCCTGTGTTAGTCCTCAAGTAATATAGGAACCGCAATGGTTCCCTCACGGCTAACCGACTCCATTATTCCACTATGAGCGAAGAAGGACGTGAAGAACAAAAACTTCCCCTGATAAAGAAGGTCCTCTCTTGGAGGAAGCTTCCGGGGAGAGCCCAAGACAGACACTTGAGAAAACTGATCCAAGCTTTCTGTGATGACAGAGGTGCTACTATTAGGATTCACAACGAGACTGTTTGATCTAAAACATAATCTACTGAATCAAATGAATTGGAGGATACGCGTATCCTATCATCCATCCCCATGAGATTGGCAGAGCATCTACTGCATGCGCTCAATGGTCTGGGCATGGTGACATGAACGACGGTAACTGATTGTTCCGGTGGTCACAAACTGATCTATCATGGGGCGATCTCTCTTTTGGTAGCAAAACTGTCAAAATACTCGCTTGTTGAGTGTCCATTCCAATTGCAACAGGCGACCCTTCCGAGAGAGCGAGTCTGCCAGTACGTTCAGACGACCCGGTATATGACGGATAGAAAGATGAACATGATGATACATGACGTATTAGGAAAATCTTCTCCGTTAGGCATAATGGAAATGAATCGGTGCCACCCTGGTTCCTGATGTATGCTACTACTGTCGAGTTGTCCGACAATATCTGAACATGTGCGTCCGCTATGATGTGAATCCATTGTTGTAGCGCTAACCAAAATGACATAATTTCTTTGATGCTTATGTGTTTCTCCAAGAACCGAGGCTCCCAAAGACCCTGGCATTTCGAGTCCGTCGGGCTCAGGGTTGCACCCCAACCTGTTGACTCATATCCGTCATAATCATGAAAGCTGGATCTGGCAGCTGCAGCGGAACTCCCTGAGTTAACCACACTAAGCGAGCATAACAACTGACTAATTTCACTCTGGGTAATGGCAGACGAACCAGACTGTTGTGAGTCTCGAAGCTCATTCCCAAGTGAATGGACGACTTGGACGGAGCTAGATCTGGCTTCTTCTCGTTTATGATGAAGCCGAGACGACGGAGCAAGAGAAGCAGATTGAAGAATAGTTTGTTGTCATATCTTTGAAGAATGTCGTCCAAGTAAGTCGTCGTTACTGCAGACGAATGAGCTCAGAATTGAGACATTACCGAGTTCATTATTATTCGAGTGAACACCCAGGGTGATAGATTCAGACCGAAGCACATCACTCGGAACTGATATACTATCCCTTGAACGGCAAACTGTAGGTACTTTCTGAATGCCGGATTACCAGGACATGAAAGTACGCATCCTTTTGATCTATGCTTGCCGCAGCATATTCGTTCACTCGAATGCTCGCCATTACTGACCGAATGGTCTCCATATAGAACTTTGGAGCTACGATAAGTTTGTTTATCCAGCTCAAGTCTATTACCGGTCAGAACGAGCTGTCTGGCTTCTGTACGAGAAACGGGTGACTGTAGAATCCTAGATAATCTTGGTTCTCGACGACCTCTATTGCTTCCTTGCCAAGAGAGCCTTTACCTCCGATAGGAGAGACTCCCTTTTGCAAGGATTTGATGGAAGTTTTGTCCATCGCGGACATCGTGTTAGTGGCGGTTTCGCTCAGAAAGATAGCCATACGCCATCCGAGACCACACTTCTCGCCCACTGGTCTTCCGTAATTGTTATCCAGTTTGTTGCGAATCTTGATAACCTTCTGCCAACTGACAAGCAATAGAGGTCCTGACCATCACCTGTAGAACCTGAGGCTTATGGGAGGAGAAACCACGTACCCTTCGCGAAATGCCTCGACCCGCCGGCTTAGGGGAGTCTGACCGGTAAGCTCGATCAGACCTACGCTCTCTTCCCGGGTCGCTGTATTGACGATCCCTAGAGTAATTATAGGAGGGTTTCCTATACCCTCACTAGGAGTCCCCTTTAGATAATTTCTGTCTAGGACGTCCTCCCATACTCTTTTCTGATGCTGTTGCGGGTCGATTAGACGCCGACTTAAGGAGCAGAGTATTTGACGCTTTCTTTGTAGCTTGGTCATAAACCAATGAAAGCTTATCATCAAAAATTTTGTGTCCGGATACCAGAGCGACCCGTAGAGAGTTTTTCACCTTGTCATCTACTAAAGATGACGACACAAGGGCTCCGTCATGTCTGATTAACTCCAAATTAATCACTATTAAGGCAGAGTTATACATGGTAAACATAATAGACCTGGAAAGAACTCATAAAGAGGTACAAACGTCCTCAGATTCCTTTCCATTGAGACGTTGCACCACAGCTCTTGAAAGGTGATCTGCGTAATACCTAGCGTCTAAATTCGCTCTGTTGAATAAATTGCCGTCTCAATTGTGTCTGAGCATATAGTGAATGACAAAGGCAAGGATAGGTTTAGATCCTCTGCCTGCTCATCCAAACACAGAGGAACTCTCTGTACATCTTCCCCGACTGTTTTAAATGAATGTAATCCAACAAACGGTAAATTTACAGAAGATGATGACAAGAAACCGCCTTTCTTCTTCCCACTGGAAAGTTTGAATATGGCGCCATCTAAATGGCCGAAGGCCTGCGACACCTGTCTAGACTGAACTGGAACAGACAGGCCCCCCCCTTTGTATGAATAAAGTCCACATCCAACGATACCAGAGGTTTGTTCCTAGTAGTCGCAACATTCTAATTCGCTGGAACAAATTCAGGGTAGTGTTGATGGATTAAATCCATCGCAACCATGTGTTGTTCCGAAAGGGAAAGGTAATCCTCCTCCGCATCCCTTTCACCATCCGACTGAATCAGTTGAAATTCACGGTCAGCAGCATTTGAACTTGCAGATGACTGGACCGACCCAGCACCATCTGACAGCTCAGGTTCTGAGACTGCCGTAGGCTGCTTCTCCACTTGCTGGGATGCTGCGAAGAGCTGCGCAGTTGGTGACAGCGAGTCCATTACGAAGGCCTGAGGAGCAGCGGTCTTCTGTTTCTTGGCCACCGGCTGCTCCTGGGATGGTGTGTGCAAGATGGCTCTTTTCGCCGGACGTCCCGATAATTCACTGTCAGCGGCATCTGAACTTGCAGATGACTGGACCGACCCAGCACCATTCGACAGCTCAGGTTCTGAGACTGCCGTAGGCTGCTTCTCCACTTGCTGGGATGCTGCGATGAGCTGCGCAGTCGGTGACAGCGAGTCCATTATAAAGGCCTGAGGAGCAGCAGTCTTCTGTTTCTTGGCCACCGGCTGCTCCTGGGATGGTGTGTTCGAGATGGCTCTTTTCTCCGGACGTCCCAATAATTCACGGTCAGCGGCATCTGAACTTGCAGATGACTGGACTGACCCAGCACCATCCGACAGCTCAGGTTCTGAGATTGCCGTAGGCTGCTTCTGCACTTGCTGGGATGCTGTGATGAGCTGCGCAATCGACGACAGCAAGTCCGTTATGGAGGCCTGAGGAGCAGCGATCTTCTGTTTCTTGGCCGCCGGCTGCTCCTGGGACGGTGTGTCCGAGACAGCTCTTTTCTCCGGACGTCCCGATAAATGAGGCCTCGTCTCCTTAGCTACCGGATGTTCCGACTTCTTTGACAATGAGTGGTCCCTTCTCGGCGATGTAGGCTGGATATCTGAAGTCGCATAGCTAAGGTGCGGTCGTGTGTGCTTGGAAGATGCCGATGCAGAAGCCGATACTGTAGCCGACGCCGGCTGTGAACTGAACGGAGCGTCCCGGACGGGAGGTGCTGACTTATGCTCCAACTGACGCAAGTTCCTAATCACCACATCTGGCCCCAGATGTTGTTGTGAAAGAGATGGGGCTCTCTCGCTCGCGGTCCTTTCAGACCTCGCCGAGTTTCCCAATGAACTTGCCGGCTTCTTCTGTTCCGTCGTTGCTGGGTGAGCGTGTTTATATTTTAAGGTGCTCGCTCTACCCAATCCACTTCTTAGACCGCAATGGACACGCCCGGTGTCAAGGTACCCACGGATGGAGTAACTGCTTCACCGGACGGGCTAGCTGGCGACAAGGGACTGAAACCACCAGCCCGTGGTTTTTTGTCCTGTCCAATGTTCATGAGCACCTATGCCGCTAGCTCTGCTTGATCATCTGAATGCGACGGCGGCAGCACACTCTCTCTAGGCACCATGCAAACACGCAAACATCATCATGTCCTTGTTCCTCTGAAATAGAAACTAAGAAACTAGATTGACTTTGTGGCGAGAGGACCGGCAGTGGCCTCTCGCCGATAACAACGTACCGTGACACCCGTCTCCAACGTTTGTCATCCCGTCCACATGTTGAGCAAGAATTAGTGGGAGTACATCAACTACAAGCAAGGCAACCAGATGTAAATCAGAGGAAGACTTCCTCGCCTTGCATTTTGAGCAATAAGCTTTCATAATGAAGCAAAATAAAGTCGACAGTACTCCCACCAACCCCACAATAAATATATGAAAAAGATACATAATAAATAACATTCAAAATATAAATCGAAAAATAATTTACAAAAAAAAAAAATTTCAAAAAATTTTGACAAGAGCCCAAGTCCCCAAAGAGAACGATGAGCCCAAATGTATCCTGATAGAGCCTAAGTGTGGACAATTTTTTTTTTTATTATCCAAAAAATTAAATGCTACACTACTGGAATATTTAATGTATCTTACAACAGTCCTACCATGATAATAATAGGAAACTACATATATTAATAGAGCATTGTCAATGTAAACAACTTCAGAAGAAAAACCCGGAAACAAGACCTCAGGCACTGAATAAAAAGGCCTGAAACCAGTAACAGATTTTGAACTATCCGATGTAAAGCAAGATCTTCATCAGAAGAAAAAACAATACATCGGATGTATGATGCATGACCAAAAATGCCTAAACACCCCTAGGGTGAGAACGTAACCATGGGAATATACAGAATAAACATTCTGTGTAACACGTCAAACTCCCAAGAAATTTATAAAACAAGAGGCCCCACGGGGCCTGAAGCGCTCATCTTGTACAGAACACAATTTAAACAGAGTCCAAGAATGAGTCTACATTAAGCAAGCCATCTCCATAGGCTACACTGTCAATCCTTGAGTCCCTCAGGAGTGACAAAAATAATCTGGGCATCATGCCTTTTCTTCAGTTGATCATAAGTAAAATGTAGAGCTCCCCTATGAAGCCTCTTGATACAACCTATGTGGATTAATCTTAGTACCTCTAGAAGGTACTGAATACAAAATTTTTAATTCTTCAGCAAAATGGCCAATTCCGGCTCCCATTGAGAGCCCAAATATTAATCCAGGCTCTTGATTTGAACACAGTTAAATCTGACTTCCCTAGAGATGTTGTGTACCGAATATGAAAGCATTCTGACTGTTGGATCTGAAGAAGAGAAATTGTAAAGAAATTTCTCCGAATTGCACTAAGTTCACATTTGGGCTACCATAGCGAGCCCAAATATTGACCTATGGATCCGATTTGAACAAACTTGAATCTGACCCCCCTAGAGATGTTGTATACCAAATGTGAAAGCATTCTGACAAGTGAATCTGAAGAAGAAGATTTTTGAAGAAATTCCCTCATATTGTACTAAGTTAAATTTCATGTTCCCATATGGAGCCCAAATATTAACCTAGGCACTCGAATTGAACAACCTGGAATCTGACCCCCCTAGAGATGTTGTATACCAAATATAAAAGCATTCCGACTGGTGGATCTGAAGAAGAAGATTTTTAAAGAAATTTTCTCATATTGCACTAAGTAAAAATTTGGGCTACCATAGTGAGCCCAAATATATACCTAGGGATCTGATTTGAACAAACTTGAATCTGACCCCCATAGAGATGTTGCATACCAAATATCAAAGCATTCTGACTGATGGATCAGAAGAAGATTTTTTTAAATTACCCTCCATATTGAACAAAGATAAAATTTGGGCTTCCGTAGGAAGCCCAAATATTAACCTAGGGACTTGATTTGAACAATCTAGAATCTGACCCTCAAACGAATGATGTATACCAAATATTAAAAGATTCTGACTGGTGGTTCTGAAGAAGAAGATTTTTAAAGAATATTCCCCATATTACCCTATGTTAAAACTTCGGGCTCCTGTAGAGAGCCCAAATATGAACCAATGAGCTTTATTTCAACAAACTTTTATCTGACCCCCCTATGAATGCTGTATACCAAATATCAAAAGATTCTGATGATTGGTACTGGAGAAAAAATTTTTTAAAATTTTTGCAAATATGCTGACTCAGCATTTTTTTGATGCCCATTACAGAACACCCTAACATAACCGATGGCAATTTTTTTTTACCATTCAATTCTACTGGTCATAAGGATACTTCATACCAAATAAAAGCTCTCTGTTCCGTGGGGTTTGGGAAATATGGGCGTTTGAAAATATTTCTATTTTTAGCTCCCAGGGTTCCCATGGGGACGCAGGAATTTTTTTTTCTGCATGGGTCATGTACTTATGACCCAATAATACCACAAACCAAATTTGGTTCATACCGGACCATCGGTTCAGAAAATATAAATTTTGGGCGGGGCCAAAAATCTTACCCCTCCTATTACAAAGCCAAATATTACTTCACGAACTTTGTTTGAACAAACTTGATTCTACACCTCATATGGAAGCTCCATAGCAAATATCAAGTCATTGTACACACTGGTTCTTGAGAAGAAGATTTTTAAAATATTTTGGTGCATTTTCCCCCACTCCCTCCCTATGGGGCTGGGCATGCTGAGTTGAACAAAAATGAAATGCCCCTTTGGGACCATCACTCACACAAACTTTCACTTGAATTGGCCCAGTGGCTTTGGAGGAGAAGACCAAAACATGGTGTTGACGGACGACGGACGGGAAGCGATGAGATTAGCTCAGCTTGACTTTGTCAAGATGAGCTAAAAACTTTCAATAAAACAAGCCAAAAAGCTTGGGAGTTTAACTGGAGAGCTTCAAGGAAGGATAGGGAAGGAACACTTAACAAACAGTGGAAAAATCATTAGCAAGAATGATGACGTCAGGCCCATGTCCCAAAATTGGGGAACATGAAATAATTTTTATAAAAATTATAAAGTTACAGCCCTGAACATTCCAAATCACCGTTTCTTCCTTCCATCATCCAGTTGTGTCCTTGGATCCACCAAATTCACCATTTATTTGTGTCTGGCATCATTAAAAACTGAGATTTAAAAGCACAGATGTCAGTTTGTTGTTACTGACAGAAGGGCCAAACAAAGAATGATGTTGGCGCAAATTCCGGTCACTTCCTGACGCCTGCGTAGGCGCAGAGAGTAAATGTATGGAGGGCCAGATAGGAATTTTAATTTTCGGTTTTGCATACAAATATTGGGGATTGAGGGGCAAAATTTGTGTTTGGCCTTAGATATTTTTGAGTTAGCACCAGCTAGTCTGGGCCATTGGGTTGTAGTATAAAAATATAACAAATATTTCACTTTCGACATAATTAAGTTTTCTGACCAGTCTGAATGCTGGAAAGGTTTATTGTTTGTTTTGACCCAAGGGCATTTTGGCCTCAGTAATTTTAGTGACTTGTTTGCACCATATCCTGCTCTAGCTTCAAAAGTGGAAACTATCCGTTAGGTATTGGTTATGGCACACACAGCTAGACTGTTTATAATCATGGAGAGAGAAATAATCCCAGGGCAGTCAGTGATGGAATATACTCAAGACTTGATCTGAGCGAATCTTTGATGTTTTCAAAGTGAATTAAATACTTTTTTATTGGAATATCTGTGACTGGAGCACAGAATAATATCTGTACATCTTTGTTTCGAAAGGGCATCACCTTACATCTCTATCTGATGATCTCCATGCAAAAGTAAGTAATCAAACAGCCCATAGCAGCATCAAATTCCTTACAGAATTTGACTGGTGACCTCTGAGTGCTTGGTACAAAGGATTCCTACTCACTTTGAGGATTAGAAGACTTTTGATAACTTTTCTAGAAAATTTTTTAAGCTCTTTCCTGGACCTAAACCTAAAATGATATTAACTGTCTGAGTGATAAAAGCCACTATGATGGCTCCATTGAAAAGCATTTAAACCATTATAAATTGTTTGACCGAGCTCTATTAAACAAAATTCTGAGTTTAGAGAATTGATGAAAATCGGACAAATTTGAAAATCTCTGATAATTCAATACTTTTTAACTGGAAAAATTCATATTTAATTAACAATGTTCTACTATATTATACTGTAATACAAGGTGCAAACACATTTTAGGGTGTAAAATTCCAGTACTTTTCCAGTACTAAATGACAGAAATTTATGTAATTTCTATTGCATATGAATGTTATATTAAGTAGGTACAATACCATATTATCTTATAATCTGATGCCAATTAGTGATTAACAGAGGTAACCAAGCCTGAATATAAGCAATCTCATTTGCAGAATGAGGTCCCCAGAGGGTGAATTTGCTGATGCTGTCCCATACAGTGGGCCAATTAATCCTCTGGGTACATCTGTCTGTTTAGGTTTGAAACCTTGATTCAGATTGAAGTTCACATAGGGTAAATTTAGTGATGCTACCCGGCTGTGCTGGGTAGCATCACCGAATTCCCCCACTAGGGGACCTCATATTGCAGATGACAGTCTGTTTATTTTCAGGCTTGGTGGTAACCACACACTAAACTTTGGCTTTCCTAACCACAAATGTAAGTTGATGGCTTTTTAAATACAGGACATTCCTCACACTTTTAATTACGATATTCTCTGCAAGAGAACTCAAAATACACAGCTGGTTTGGTTTAATTGGTTTGGTTTAGCTGTAATACATAGAACTAATGTTATTATTGTCTTATCGTCCAAAACAAAAAGTACTATTTTTACTGACCCAAAAAGCAATTAGAAACATCACCTCAACATGGGCAACATAAGTAGAAAATTATGAACACAGACACCTAAAGATAGCAGTATTGTTGCCGAAAATATCTGAGGGCTCAGGGCTGGCACAGGCCAATGGAAGAGTAAACTGACAAACTACCAGAGCTCATGTTTGTCAGACATTATGAGAATAATTTGTTTATTTCTTTATTGGTGCTTAATATCACAAATTTCTGCACAATGCTAATCTTGGCCGCAACATGGATATAAAGTCAAGTCCAGACAATTAATTATATCCATGCTGCCCACTTTAGAGGAGTTCTACCCCAGGCTACCTGATTATCTGGATCAATTTTACCAGTAAAACAAAGCTTGTTTACCAAAGTAAACAACCAGTGTTTCACTTCCCAGGGTTCCAACAGGCGAGGTATTATCAGATACTAATTTTTTAGTGGCCTTGGATACTCAAGCAAAATATTTTGGAGCCCAACCTTTATGAAGTGGGAAAATGTGGAAAATGGTGTTTTTGGGACTCGATCAAACAAACTGATCACCTAGGTACAGCCTCGAGTTCTATCCTTCCTTGATGACATGAGTGCTGTATTGACAAACACATTGACAAACACATTCACACATCGTGGTATTCTGTATTTATTACATGCCTCTATGACACAGAATCCATTATTTTAAAATTTCAAACTTCAAAACTCTTTATTATTTATTGATCGTCAGCTTGAAGTAGAAATGAAAACAAAACTCAGTTGTGATTGGCAAACACATGTGACAGATCAATACGTAAACAAAAAGTATAAATGAAAACTGCATCCAAATAGGTTATCTATTCATATTTTTAAGAAATATGCTGCCATCAAAATCACTCCCCATTTATAGAACAAGTCTAATAAGTTTAAATATTTTTCAATGCTTTTGGTGGATTCATGGTGTCACGTGGAAAGATAGTATGTCAACAGATTCACATATGGAACACCTGTTCCATATGGATTTATGAAAATGGAACTGGAGGAAAAATAATAGGCATGTAATAATACTTCACACTATTGGGTTATTATCTTTCTGTTGCATACAAAAGTGGGGAGGACTGGAATAAAGCTGTTGTACCTCTCAGCATGAAAGAAACCGCAAAAAATATTATTCACAGGCTTGCTTATGAGTATTCAAAAGATAGCAGTGAATGTACAGGTTATACAATATTCATAATTACTGATATGAAAGAGATTGGTAGTGAAACATTGCTCTCTGATACAACTAAAACTACATAGTTTTATCTTGAGAAAGACAGAAAGAAGTTAGTGCTCAAGTGACAGGTGTATATATTCTCCATAGCAGAAATTTGTCCTTCTACCCATGAAATCAACAAAAAACAACCCAAACACTATGTATATTTGATATTTAATTTTTTATCTTTCTTTCTCAAATTCTGGTAGTAATTGAACAGCTAAACAATTTTGTTAAGCTTGGGTCATGAAGGGTCAACAGCTTTGTTTTAATAGAAATAATGAAGCGTTCAAAGTTCTTTAGAAATAGTTAACACTTAAGGGCCTGGAGATTTCTATACATTTTGTCTACATTAGGTGGTTTTGCAGTTGTTTCTTGGCAAGTCTTGACTGCAAATACAGGCAGGCAAGACTTGCCTAGAATCAACAGCCAAGATACTAAGAATGTAACTTTCAAAGTTACATGCAGTTGGCATGCTGGGGTAGCTGGTCTGTTGTATTAAAAGTTGCTCAAAGTTGGAACTAGGTCTTTAACACTCTGGGGGTATGTGCAGTACTGTGGAAATTCATGCGGGACCCGCATACTGGTGTCAAAATACTAAAATTTGAAGTATTAATTTTTCCCCATTACGCAACCAGGAATTTAACCAAATCTTGTTTGACGTCACACAATGGGCTCTTTCAAACAAGATCAGATTGGTTAAATTCCTAGTTGTATAAAAGGAAAAATTTGTAGCTTGAAATTTTAATATTTCAACATCGGTGCATGTGTGGGGGGGGAGGGGATTTCAGGGTTAAGAGGAATGTTATGCGAAACTTATGTTAGATAAAGAGTTAAACAAACTGTGGTGTAAAAACTGTTCAAACAAATGGATGAGTGTCATATTGCAGAATGCAGTGTGCCTTAAATACTAAAAATAAAAAAAAATTTCTTACCTGTCTCTTCGTTTACCATGCTGGCCACCATAAGATTTTGACCGTGAATGTGATGGTTTTTGGCTAAGACCAAGTTTTTCTCGTATTATTGAAGCCTGTCAAAATAAAAATGAACACAGAAAATGCTCATAGATATGTAAATAGATATGAGACAAAATCAAAAGAATAGTATGAATGTGGAACTGTGTGTGAAGTTTTGTATGAGGTGCTTCAGATTTCATACAATTTAACATGTCCATCACTCTCATACTCCCATAAAGTGGCAAATAATCATTTTCAATTCTTATAATTTAATTTAGAATGGTTGCTTTTATTATAATGCGCTCTGGGTTGAGTCTCTGCTACTTATATCATTACAGTCATATTAAACCTTAACATTATCCATGCTCTTACATGTAATCCATTTTGGATTATTTTGTTTTTTGAAAGCATTCCTTTGTGGATTCATGTGATCCAGTGTCATGCTGATGAGGCAATGAGATCAAAATAGCATCTTGAGGTGGAAAAATGTCAAATTACCAAAATCATGAAACTTTGCGATTGTGATGGTTCAATATTTTAATTTTGGATAAAAACACCTAAAACAAACTGAAAAATTGGTCAACTGCCCATCTCTAGAGACAACAATGTAAGTTAATAGAAAAGCATGTTCATGTTGGTCTCATAAAGTACTTCAATGTGCAGTCTTGACACAGTCTGAAGCTGTAAGAAATTATACAATGAAAGCCGACTTCACTTAAATACTCTCTACATTTATCTGCAGCCATGATTTGACTGGAAACAACTACTGATTTGTCTTGTACATTATAAAGTTAAATTCACTAAGCAAGTTTTGTCAATATTTAAAAAAAGATTACTCACTTTTTCTCCTTGTTTCTTCAGTCTATTAAATACATCCCTCTTGAAATCCTCAAATAACAGTGCTTTCAGTTCTTCAAGTTTTTTAACTTCTGATTCTATAATAGACTGAGATGCCTGCAGTTGTCTGAAAGGCAAATAGAGAAAAAGTTAAAAAATTTATAGTAATTTATATATTTTTTATACTTACCAATGACCCAGACATAGCTGGTGCTAACTCTTAAAATATAGGGCCAAACACAAATTTTGCCCCCCAATCCCCAAAATTTGCATCTAAAACTAAAGAAAACATGTCCTGAAAGGCCCTCCACACATCGCCCCTACTGCGCATGCGCAGTGTCAAGGACGTTCCGAAATTGGCGCCATTTATCATTCTAATAACCAGTGCCTGGTAAGCGCTATGTACTCAGCGGGGAGGCAAGAGTTCCCAACTCCTGGGAGGGCCATCCCCGTCTGGGTCATTGGTAAGTATAAAAAATATATAAATTACTATAAATTTTTTAACATTTTTATACTGTACCAATGACCCAGACATAGCTGAATAGTAAAAAGGCTGGAGGGCCAAGGACATAGAGCAAAATGGAATACGCTCAATAAAATAAAATAGAGTCATCCCCTGTAGGGGAAAGAAGTAATAGGCCTTACATGTATCTTTCTTATTTATGATAAATTAGAAAGATACAACACCTTCCAAAAATTGAGCTTCATACATCCATGTACTCTATTAATATCCAATAATCCTTATACTAATAATTTTTAAAGTAAGCCAATAATAAAGTAAGTCTAGAGAATAGAGACTCTTATACTCCTAAAAGTGTGTGAGAATTGCATAATCATGTCCGTTGACATATGCAATATTCAAAAGCTATACTTTAAAAACTAAGACTTGAATGAATTTTATAACTTAAACTTCTCACTAAACAACCATCCCAATAACAGCTCAGAATTACTAACTCCGGAGGAGGTATCCCCTTGTTTTCATAGTAAAAAACAGGTGACCCAAGGGAACACCCTCCCCCCCCCCCTTTTTCTTGCCCTGGGTCAAATAGCCCAGAGCGAAGAGGGCAGCCGAACGGAGACACTGCCGAAACAGACAGCCTACCTAGCTATAGTAGCAACTGTTAAGTGAATGACATTCTGAGCAGTAGAGAATAGACCTAACAATAGAGGCCTCCAGAAATGGACTCGATATTTCTGAGATAAAATTCATGAATGGATGGCTGAGCGCAATGAGCAGCCTTCAAAAATCTATAATAGCAACACTATTAATGTAAGCCCAAGAAGTAGAAGAACTCTTACTTCATGAGCCGAAATCTTAAGCACAACTGCTAAGTCAATGATATACCATAAGCAGTACGCTAGTTAATAGAATCCATTAACAATAAAATGGAGCGTAACGTCCTTCTACTAGACATCAAAGACAGAAGAAGCTTACGCCCTTGTAATAAACAGATATCTGTTTATAAATACATAAACTGTACCCGGAAAGAGTAAAGGCCTATGCCCATACGAAGACGGAAGGACCTTAAAATAATAGGTTCCGGATAATAGGAGCCTAACTCTTATGCAACAATCCAACCTAAATAGTAACGGAAGTATTGATTCCGAAACTATGAAAGTGAAAATCATCCATCGATAGTGCATGAAACTCACTGACTCTACAGTAAAAGAGAAACCAACAGGATTACTGTCTAAAAGGTCAGAATTTGAAAACTACTGTTTCCAGAGGCTCAAATGATTACTTAGCTAAATAAGAACCGAAGTTAAAATCCGTATAGGAATTTAATCTAAAGATTCTAAGTCTATTTATCAAAAAGTTACTAACTGACTTAGATAAAGAGACAAAAGACTCAAATGTAAACTATCGTAGAGTGCATAGGTATGAGGTAACATAAACCTATAACCTAAATAACAACAGGCTGCAGTAGATCTTGTGAAACAAGTATACTAAAAAATAGCAATGAGTAGTATGGAGGGATCAACCATATGAACATAATGATCCCTACACCACGACGGAAGAGCCTCCACTTTAGTCGCATAGAATAGCGAAGAAGAGGATCTCCTATAGTAAGAAATCGCGTCCAAAGCTCGTCCAGTACAGTGCTTACAATGCAATATGGACCACACAACGGAATACATGAAGGTTGCGACCTTGCTGGTTGTGATAAAGATGGCACGATTTACCCAGTGAAAAAAGATCCTCACATAGAGGAAGATTTCACGTTAAGATCCACAGTAGACAAGAGAGTAAATTACTCATGATCTCTGTGAAGATAGAGATGCTATCAACAGAAATGTATTGTGGTTGTTTATCTTAGCAATACCTACTAAAACAACAGCGCCGGAGGATACGCGTATCCTATCATTCCGTCCTATAGATCAATAGAGCGTTAACAGTATTAGCTCAGAGATCTGGACAAGCCAACACATACGTCTGCAATTGATTAGCAAGCTGTGTCATAAATAAAACATCATTGGGCGCTCCCATAGATAGCAAATCTGATTAAATACTTGTTTGTTGAGAGTCCATTCTGACAGCAACAAGCGACCCGTAAGAGAACGGGAGTGCAATAAAACAATCAGACGACCCAGAATATGACGGACCAAAACTGAACTTGGTGTAGTATAACCAACAGACGGATTCTTTCCATTAAATTGAATAACGGAAATGAAAGAGTGCCTCCCTGGTTCCGGAGATACGCCACTACTGTCGAATTAAAGGACAGGAATTTGGGCATGCGTTTCTGAATAATGTTCATGCAATGACATAAAGCAAGCCTAAAAAACATTATTCCGCGGAAGTTAAACTGATAGTAAAAAGACTGCGGAACCCAAAGACCCTGGCACTTCGAATCCGTAGGGATCAGTATATATCCCAATCTGTTTGACTGGCAACCGTCATAACAGCCACACTCGGGTCCGGCAACTGCGGCGGCACTCTCTGAGTCAACCACCGAATGTTTGCCCCAGTCTGAATCTCTTGTAACACTAGATAGACAAGAGAATGTATAAATCAAGCAATTCATGGATTGCCGGAGAGTTGCCGTCGAAGAGAAGCTCCTCCGAGAACGAAGCGACTCTGAGAGAGTTCTTAACCTACTATCCACGCGTGGATGTAGCTAGGGCTGCATCACGTCTAACCAACTCCAATCAGCCACTGAAGGGCGGAGTTATACGTGAACAAACTACTGCCCTCAAAAGAAATTACATTGAGAATAATATCCCGTAAATCTTTTCTTGAAGACGTAATGATAACGCCTCAGTAAGGCGGATTACGTATAATAAAGCGTCTAAGTTAAGTCTACTATACATAATGTCGTTCCCAACATTGAAATTGGAAAAGACATAACGGCGAAAAGAATATATGCAGTCTTTAATCACACCGTCTAGACGCATATGAACTCTCGGTATGCCCTGCTCTGCCAAAATAAACTATATGTAAAAAAGATAAAATGGCAGAAATGAGCCACGCGGACAAGAAACTAAACTATCATGCTTAGTAGCTGGCTTGTATATATATATAAATATATAGCATCGAAAAATAAAACACATGTTGTAATGACAATATTGGACTGCGTCGGTAAGTCAGGGACAAAGTCCCTGTACCGATCGAAAAATCCGAGTCCAATGACGCTATAAGTCTCTTATCCAAGATCGCAGCAATGAAGTCCGAAAAATAATCACTGGAAAAAATGCCAGAAGATATGAAAGGCATCTTCCGATACTACTAAAGGGAAAACTCGAAATCTTTCGAATCCCTTTCGCCATCCTGTCGGACCCTATAAAGCGTTCGGTCGTCCGTAGCTTGATGCAACCGCGGACCGCACCGACCCAGCGCCGTCGGATAATTCCTGATTCGACCGAGAAACCGTCAATTGCTGGGATGCTGCGAAACAACTGTGCTAACTCGGATAGCACGTCCGTGACTGAGGCCTGAGGAGCAGCGGTCTTACGATGCATTGCCGCAGGAAGCTCCGAGATCGTTACCCCGTGCATACTTCCAATATGCGAGCGAACGGAGTGTATAAGCCTCGTGTGCCTTGGCTACCGGATGGCGCGACCTATTCGCTGTGGAATCACTGAATGCCGAAACTGATCGGATACTCGAGGTCACGTAGCCAATGTGCGGTCGTGTGCCCTGCTGTGAGGATGAGGAAGCATTAAAGACAGTCTCTCGGACTGTCAATATAACGGAGCGTCCCGAGCAACGGACATATGCTCCGAATGTAAAATATCTGAACCACAACATGCGGTCCCCTATGTTGTCGGCTTCCTCCGATCTGTCCTCAATCTGCCGTCACTGGGTGAGTACTAAAGTAATTGAAGTGCTCGCATCACCCAAATCTCCTTCCTAGACCGCAACGGACGAACCCGGCAGCCGAACCATTCGATGAATGTACGCTACACCGGGTGAGCTAGCGAATGTCACTCCGTAAGCGATAGACATATTCCATGAGCACTTATTGCCGCTAACTCTTCATTAACTATGACGACAGAGGCACACTTTTGAAAGACATCTCCATAACTCTTCGAACAAGAAACCAGAAATGCTTGGATAGCAAGCATAAAATAATAATATATGTAGCGTCGTTCAATAATTCAAAAGTTTGTGTGACATTATTGGACTATGTCGGAACTGAGGGACGATGTCCCTGAACCGAACCAAAAATTTCTAAGTCCACCGACGCTATCAGTTTCTTATCCGGCATCGCAGCATATGTTGTTCCGAAAGGGAAAGCTTAAAATCCACCGAATCCCTTTCGGTATCCCATCGGACCGGATGAAACTTTCGGACGTCCGTACCCGCTTCCGCGGAGCGTCCCGACCCAGCATCGTCGGATAAAATATATGCGACAGATTCAGTTGATGCTGGGATGCTGCGATAAACTGTGCTATTAAGGAAAGCACATCCGTTCCCGAGGCCTGTGCAGTAGCGGACTTACGGTGCATTGCCGCTGGAAGCTCCGTGTACGTTGACTCCCGCACACTTCCTATGCGAACGTCCGGAGTCTGCAGGCCTCGAGTCCCCGGCTACCGACCCAGCGCTGTCGGATAATTCTCGATCCGACACCGTTTCTGTCGGCTGCTGGGATGCTGCGATAAGCTGTGCTATGTGCACAAGAATGTCCGGCGTCGAGACCTGCGGAGGCGCAGTCTATCGCTGCTTCGCCGAGGGCAGCTCCGCATCAGATGGCTCCCGCATACTTTTCCTATGCGAACGTCCGGAGTCCATCGGTCTCGAATCCCTGGCTGCCGGATGATGTGACCTGGTCGCCGAAGAATCCTTGATCGGCGAAGCTGGTAATATATCGGCGGTCACGCAGCCAAGGTGCGGTCGTGTGCGCTGACGAGAAGAGGAAGCCTTAGCAGTCTCAGCGGACTGCCTATACAACGGAGCGTCCCGAGCGACGGACGTATGCTCCGTTAACTACACATTTGTACCACAACATCTGGGGCCAGATGTTGTTGAACGAGAGAGGGGCCTCTCTCGCTTGCCGTCCGGATGGACCGGAACGAGCTATCAACCGGACTAAAAGGCTTCCTCCGTTCTCCCTCCGATCCGCCGTCACTGGGTGTGCATTAAGTTAATTTTATAGTGCTCGCATCACCCCAAAATTCCTTCTAGACCGCAACGGACGAACCCGGCTGCCGAACCATTCGGTGAATGGACGCTACACCGGGCGAGCTAGCGGACGTCAAAGGCCGTCGAACCTACTAGGGTCCTCTTAGGCAATTGGCGTATTACATGAGCACTTTTCCGCTAGCCCTTCATTAATTGTGACGACGGAGGCACACTGTTGGAAGACATCACAGATACATCACCCTAATCTTGATCGTCTGAAATAGAAATTGATAAAGTAGAGTGACCCTGCGGGGAAAGGACCGGAGTGTCCAAATCCCCAACAACATACCGTGACATACGCTTCCCATATTGTCATCGAAATCATACGATACAGAACAGGAGTTAATGCGAGTACACTGACCACATATAGAATGATAATAAGGTCAGAGGAAGACTTCCTCATAAAGCAATTGATCAATATCCTTTCAATGTGAAAAGAAAACAAGTCCTGGTACTCGCACTAACCCCTGGCAATCAAAATACATAATAATAATATGATCCATTAATATAGAAAAAATAATTGAAATCAAAATATTTTGAAAAAATATTTTTTCAGAACAGCCCAAGTTTCTGAAAAGTAACGTTGAGCCCCAATGGATCCCAAGCCTAAGTGTGGACAAAAATTTTAAAAATATTTTAAACAATTTTTTCAACACTTACGAATAATAATAATGTATCTAGTTACGATAAAAATAACATAAAGATATTATTATTTAGAAATCCCCCCCTCACACAGAGGGCTGTTGTAAATGTAAACAATGAGTGTAAAAACACTAAAATAAGACTCCAGGCACCCAGGCCCGAAATCAGTTACCAAAATACACCATCTGATGCAAAACAGAGACTTCCAGGGAAGAAACTGCAGAACATCAGATGGTAGATGCAGAACACAACGCCTAACCACCCGTAGGTGAAGACGTAAATATGGGGAAAGAACAGAATTCATTCTGTTATACAGCTAAAACTCCCAAGAAATTTTAGTAATAATAATTACAGAAACTATGCCAAAAGCATGGGAGAATAGCAAGGGGGAACTTAAAGGACAGGGAGAGAGGAAAAACACTTGAAAAACAGTGTAACTAAATAATCAGAATGACAACAAAATGGCTGCTGCCTTGAAAATAGGTAACTTAACATAATTTCATTAAAAAATTTTAAGTTACAGCCCTGATAAAATTCTGTCACACATTCTTTTCCTCTCCTCCTTTTCTATCCTCCTTAGAATCACCATTTCACTAATATTTATGTGTCTGGCATCATTTAAACTGAGATTTAAAAGCACAAAGATCAGTCAGATGTTAACTGATGAAGGGCCAAACTTAGAATGATAAATGGCGCCAATTTCGGAACGTCCTTGACACTGCGCATGCGCAGTAGGGGCGATGTGTGGAGGGCCTTTCAGGACATGTTTTCTTTAGTTTTAGATGCAAATTTTGGGGATTGGGGAGCAAAATTTGTGTTTGGCCCTATATTTTAAGAGTTAGCACCAGCTATGTCTGGGTCATTGGTACAGTATAAAAATATTCTCAAATCTTAGCTTCATATTAGCAAGCCTTTATTGTGATATGTCTCATGGAGTTTGGCCAAACAGGATATAATTGATTAAATGCCTTAATTGATTAATTATTCTTAGGCCAAAAAGGATTATAAACTAGGGGAATTTGGGGATTGTCAAGGTAATTTATTGACACATCATGAGATTTTTTATTCCATTAACAGGAGTTTACTTTAAAACCTACATGCAGTTAACAGGTCAAATTTGTAATGAAGGTATGGTAAAAGGTTTTGTGTTTGGATGTTATATTCAACTAGATGGAACTATTTTAGTGAACTAAAACACATGTCTCCCCTTTGATTAGTTCCATGCTTCCAACTTACGATAGAATGTGACACATCAGCCTGGCTGTTGCATTTATATGCCAATTATCATAAACCTAGCTGAACAATTCAATAATTTGACTTTGATGTCAAAGATCAAGGTCATCTGTCATCACAACAGTAATGATACAATGTTGTCTTATGTTGATACACCCATATGCCAAATATCATAAGCCTAGGTGAAAAGATAAAAAAAAATCAATTATTTGACATTGAGGTCCAAGGTCAAGGTAGGTAATGATAGTACATGACACATGGTCTTTTGGTGATACACCCACATGACAAAAATCATATGCTCAGGCCAAAAGATTTTTTTAAAAAGTCAATAATGTGATCTTGAGGTCAAAGGTCAAGGTCATATGTGGATCATGATCGTATGTGACACATCGTCTCATTGTGATACACCCACATGCCAAATATCATAAGCCTAGGTTAAAAGATTAAAAAAAATCAATAATTTTACATTGAGGTTAAAGGTCAAGGTAGGTCATGATTGTACATGACACATGGTCTTTTGGTGATACACTCATATGCCAAAAATCATATGCCTAGGTCAAAAGATTTTTTTTAAAAGTCAATAATGTGATCTTGAGGTCAAAGGTCAAGGTCATATGTGGATCATGATGGTATGTGACACATCGTCTCATTGTGATACACCCACATGCCAAATATCATAAGCCAAGGTTAAAAGATTAAAAAAAATCAATAATTTTACATTGAGGTCAAAGGTCAAGGTAGGTCATGATGGTACATGACACATGGTCTTTTGGTGATACACTCACATGCCAAAAATCATATGCCTAGGTCAAAAGATTTTTTTTAAAAGTCAATAATGTGACCTTGAGGTCAAAGGTCAAGGCCATATTTAGATCATGATGGTACGTGACACATCGTCTCATGGTGATACACCCACATGCCAAATATAAGCAGAGGTGAAAAAAAAAAATCAATAATTTGACACTGAGGTCAAAGGTCAAGGTAGGTTGTGATGGTACATGACACATGGTCTTTTGGTGATACACGCACATGCCAAAAATCATGCCTAGGTCAAAAGATTTTTTTAAAAAGTCAATAATGTGACCTTGATGTAAAAGGTCAAGGTCATATGTGGATCAAGATGGTATGTGACACATTGTCTCATGGTGATACACCCACATTCCTAATATCATAAACCCAGGTGAAAAGGTAAAAAAAGTTCTGGCCCGGACAAGCTTACTTGCCAAAAAAATCAGTAATTTGACCTTCAGGTCAAAGGTCAAAGTCATATATGGGTCATGAAGGTATGCGACACAACGTCTTATGGTGATACACTCGCATGTCAAATATCATAAGCCAAGATGAAAAGGTAAATAAGTTCTTGTCCGGACAAGCTTACATGCCAAAAAATCAATAATTTGACCTTGAGGTCAAAGGTCAATGTCATATGTGAGTCATGATGGTACATCATCTCATGGTGATACACCCACATGCCAAATATCATAAGCCTAGGTCAAAAGATAAAAAAAAACAATAATTTGACATTGTGGTCAAAGGTCAAGGTCATATGTGGGTCATGATAGTATGTGACACATCACCTCATGGTGATACACCCACATGTCAAATATCATAAGCCTAGGTCAAAAGATAAAAAAAATCAATAATTTGACCTTGAGGTCAAAGGTCAAGGTCATATGTGGGTTGAGGCCAAATGTCATTGTCATATGTGGGTCATGATGGTACATCGTCTCATGGTGATACACCCACATGCCAAATATCGTAAGCCTAGGTCAAAAGATTAAAAACAAATCAATAATTTCACCTTGAGGTCAAAGGTCAAGGTCATATGTGGGTCATGATAGTACGTGACCCATCATCTCATGATGATACACCCACATGCAAAATATAAGCCTAGGTCAAAAGATAAAAAAAAATTAATAATTTGACATTGAGGTCAAAGGTCAAGGTCATAGGTGGGTCAAGATCAAAGGTCAATGTCATGTGATACACCCGCATGCCAAATATCATAAGCCTAGGTAAAAAGGTAAATAAGTTCTGGCCCGGACAAGCTTACTTGCCAAAAAATCAGTAATTTCACCTTGAGGTCAAAGGTCAAGGTCATGTGTGGGTCATGATAGTACGCGGCACATCGTCCCATGGTGATACACCCACATGCCTAATATCATAAGACAAGGTGAAAAGGTAAATAAGTTTTTGCCCGGACAAGCTTACTTGCCAAAAAATCAGTAATTTGACCTTGAGGTTAAAGGTCAATGTAATATGTGGGTCATGATGGTACACGACACATCGTCTCATGGTGATACATCAACATGCCAAATATCATAAGCCGAGGTGAAATGATAAATAAGTTCTGACCTGGACAAGCTTACTTGCCAAAAAATCAGTAATTTCACTTTGAGGTCAAAGGTCAATGTCATATGTGGGTCATGATGGTACGCGACACATCGTCTCATGGTGATACACCCACATGCTAAATATCATAAGCCTAGGTCAAAAGATAAAAATGTTCTGGCCCAGACACGGTTGTATGAGAAGAAGAAGAACAAGAACAACGAGAAAGAGAGGAATTCAGGGTAAAACAATATGTCTCCCTTCGGTGAAGGGGAGACATAATTAACAGTGTTATTCAAGAGACATCTAATTAAGTGGACCAAACTGTAACACTTGAATGGATTATCAATAAACCACTTATGGACGGAAGTTTCCATCCAAACAAATAATTCATATTCTTTGAAAAGGCTTAAGAAACACAGACAAAGTTTCTTCTATTGGGCTTAATCAGGGGTATCTGTCCAATAACTGAAACTCCGTGCTTAAGTTTTTTCATATGGTTTGACAGTTACTGTCTGTGTGACACTCCACTCTATAGATTTTTTGAGTGTTAAACCAAGCTTGACATACTGTAGGGGAGCGCGGTGGCTCAGTAGGTAGAGGTGCAGGCTGCAAGCCGAGAGGTCCTCGGTTCGAATCCCACCTGCGGCAACCGCGTTGTGGCCTTGGGCAAGACACTTCATCTCCATTGCCCGCGTGGGGGCACGATGACGCCTTGTACTAAGGCGTACTGCACGTCGATGATATGCATGTCTTCAACCAATCTAACCCTGCCTGTGCTGCAGTGCGGAGTTACGATGTTGGGGAGCTGGCAGCTGCTCGTCGTTGCTCGGTGGTTCTCTCTGGGTACTGGTACTCCGGCTTCCTCCACCCGTAAAACTGTCACGGTCATGATTAGCCATTGTGCATAAATATGTGACCTTAAACATCAATAAATAAATAAATAAATTGACATACTGTATAGGAAAATTTAGTTATACAGTGTCAGCACATTGGACCTCAGAATGAAAGGCTGATAGTTAGATCCTGGCATCATGTGGTGAGTCCTTGAGCAAAGACACTTAATCCCAAGTACTGAGGCACACAATGCATCAATGGCACATTGTTCATTTTTTTTATTGGGGTTAAATAACACTTTCAACAATCAGGGTCATTTCGTGTCAGACAGTTTTACGAATGGAGGAGGATGGGGGCGTGGTGGCTCAGTTGGTAGAGGTGCAGGCTGCAAGCCGAGAGGTCCTCGGTTCGAATCCCACCTGCGGCAATCGCGTTGTGTCCTTGGGCAAGACACTTCACCCCCATTGCCCACGTGGGGGCACGGTGATGCTGTGTACTAAGGCGTACTGCACGTCGATGGTACACCTGTCTTCAACCAATGCTAACCCTGCTTGTGTGGAGTTAGTATGTTGGGGAGCTGACAGTTGCTCGCCGTTGCTCGGTGGTTCTCTCCGGGTACTCCGGCTTCCTCCACCCGTAAAACTGTCGTGGTCATGATTAGCCATTGTGCAGAAATGTTAAAAAATTTATAGTAATTTCTATATTTTTTATACTTACCAATGACCCAGACATAGCTGGTGCTAACTCTTAAAATATAGGGCCAAACACAAATTTTGCCCCCCAATCCCCAAAATTTGCATCTAAAACCAAAGAAAACATGTCCTGAAAGGCCCTCCACACTTCGCCTCTACTGCGCATGCGCAGTGTCAAGAACGTTCCGAAATTGGCGCCATTAATCATTCTAATAACCAGTGCCTGGTAAGCGCTATGTACTCAGCGGGGAGGCAAGAGTTCCCAACTCCTGGGAGGGCCATCCCCGTCTGGGTCATTGGTAAGTATAAAAAATATAGAAATTACTATAAATTTTTTAACATTTTTATACTGTACCAATGACCCAGACATAGCTGAATAGTAAAAAGGCTGGAGGGCCAAGGACATAGAGCAAAATGGAATACGCTCAATAATATAAAATAGAGTCATCCCCTGTAGGGAAAAAGAAGTAATAGGCCTTACATGCATCTTTCTTATTTAAGATAAATTAGAAAGATACAACACCTTCCAAAATTGAGCTTATACATCCATGTACTCTATTAATATCCAATATAATCCTTATACTAATAATTTTTAAAGTAAGCCAATAAATAAAGTAAGTCTAGAGAATAGAGACTCTTATAGTCCTAAAAGTGTCTGAGGATTGCATAATCATGTCCGTTGACATATGCAATAATCAAAAGCTATACTTTAAAAACTAAGACTTGAATGAATTTTAAAAACATAAACTTCTCACTAAATAACCATCCCAATAACAGCTCAGAATTACTAACTCCGGAGGAGGTATCCCCTTGTTTTCATAGTAAAACAGGTGACCCAAGGGAACACCCTCCCCCCCCCCCCCCCCCCTTTTTCTTGCCCTGGGTCAAATAGCCCAGAGCGAAGAGGGCAGCAGAACGGAGACACTGCCGAAACAGACAGCCTACCTAGCTATAGTAGCAACAGTTAAGTGAATGACATTCTGAGCAGTAGATAATAGACCTAACAATAGAGGCCTCCAGAAATGGACTCGATATTTCTGAGATAAAAATTCATGAATGTGGATGGCTGAGCGCAATGAGCAGCCTTCAAAAATCTATAATAGCGACACTATTAATGTAAGCCCAAGATGTAGAAGAACTCTTACTTCATGAGCCGAAATCTTAAGCACAACTGCTAAGTCAATGATATACCATAAGCAGTACCGATAGTTAATAGAATCCATTAACAATAGAATGGAGCGAAACGTCCTTCTACTAGGCATCAAAGACAGAAAAAGCTTACGCCCATAGTAATAAACAGATATCTGTTTATAAATACATAAACTCTACCCGGAAAGAGTAAAGGCCTATGCCCGTACGAAGACGGAAGGACCTTAATAACAATAGGTTCCGGAAATTAGGAGCCTAACTCTTATGCAAAAATCCAACCTAAATAGTAACGGAAGTAGTGATTCCGAAACTACGAAAGTGAAAATCATCCATCGATAGTGCATGAAACTCACTGACTCTACAGTAAAAGAGAAACCAACAGAATTACTGTCTAAAAGGTCAGAATTTGAAAACTACTGTTTCCAGAGGCTCAAATGATTACTTAGCTAAATAAGAACCGAAGTTAAAATCCATATAGGAATTTAATCTAAAGATTCTAAGTCTATATATCAAAAAGTTACTAACTGACTTAGATAAAGAGACATAAGACTCAATTGTAAACTATCGTAGAGTGCATAGGTATGAGGTAACATAAACCTATAACCTTACTAATAACAGGCTGCAGTAGATCTTGTGAAACAAGTATACTAAAAAATAGCAATGAGTAGTATGGAGGGATCAACAATATGAACATAATGATCCCTACACCAACGACGGAAGAGCCTCCACTTTAGCCGCATAGAATAGCGAAGAAGAGGATCTCCTATAGTAAGAAATCGCGTCCAAAGCTCGTCCAGTACAATGCTTACAATGCAATACGGACCACACAACGGAATACATGAAGGTTGCGACCTTGCAGGTTGTGATAAAGATGACACGATTTACCCAGTGAAAAAAGATCCTCACATTGAGGAAGATTTCACGTTAAGACCCACAGTAGATAAGAGAGTAAATTACTCATGATCTCTGTGAAGATAGAGATGCTATCAACAGAAATGTATTGTGGTTGTTTATCTTAGCAATACCTGCTGAAACAACAGCGCCGGAGGATACGCGTATCCTATCATTCCGTCCTATAGATCAATAGAGCGTTAACAACATTAGCTCAGAGATCTGGACAAGCCAACACATACGTCTGCAATTGATTAGCAAGCTGAGTCATAAATAAATCATCATTGGGCGCTCCCATAGATAGCAAATCTGATTGAATACTTGTTTGTTGAAAGTTCATTCTGACAGCAACAAGCGACCCGTAAGTAAACGGGAGTGCGGTAAAACAATCAGACGACCCGGAATATGACGGACCAAAACAGAACTTGGTGTACTATAACCAACAGACGGATTCTTTCCATTAAATTGAATAACGGAAACGAAAGAGTGCCTCCCTGGTTCCGGAGATACGCCACTACTGTCGAATTAACGGACAGGATTTGGGCATGCGTTTCTGAATAATGTTCATGCAATGACATAAAGCAAGCCTAAAAAACATTATTCCGCGGAAGAAAATTGGTTGCTAAGAGACTGCGGAACCCAAAGACCCTAGCACTTCGAATCCGTTGGGATCAGTATTATATCCCAATCTGTTTGACTGGCAACCATCATAACAGCCACACTCGGGTCCGGCAACTGCGGTGGCACTCTCTGAGTCAACCACCGAATGTTTGCCCCAGTCTGAATCTCTTGTAACACTAGATAGACAAGAGAACGTGTAAATCGAGCAATTCATGGATTGCCGAAAAGTTGCCGTCGAAGAGAAGCTCCTCCGAGAACGAAGCGACTCTGAGAGAGTTCTTAACCTTACTATCCACGCGTATGGATGTAGCTAGGGCTGCGTCATGTCTAACCAACTCCAATCAGCCACTGAAGGGCAGAGTTATACGTGAACAAACTACTGCCCTCAAAAGAAATTACATTGAGAATAATATCCCGTACATCTTTTCTTGAAAACGTAATGATAACGCCTCGGTAAGGCAGATTACGTATGAAAAGCATCTAAGTTAAGTCTACTATACATCATGTCGTTTCCAACATTGATGTTGGAAAATACATAAACGGCGAAAAAGAATATTTCCAGTCTTTAACCACACCGTCTAGACGCATATGAACTCTCGGTATGCCCTGCTCTGCCAAAATAAACTATTCGTATAAATGATAAAACGGCAGAAATAAGCAACGCGGACAAGAAACTAAACTATCATGCTTGGTAGCAGGCTTGTATGCATATATAGCATCGAAAAATAAAACACATGTTGTAATGACATTATTGGACTGCGTCGGTAAGTCAGGGACAATGTCCCTGAACCGATCGAAAAGTTAAAAAATTTATAGTAATTTATATATTTTTTTCCTTACCAATGACCCAGACATAGCTGGTGCTAACTCTAACAAAACCAGGGCCAAACACAAATTTTGCCCCCCAATCCCCAAAATTTGCATCCAAAACAAAAAGAAATCATGTCCTAAAGGACCTCCATACTACGCCTCTACTGCGCATGCGCAGTGACTCAGACGTCCCGAAATTGGCGCCAATTATCATTCTTACTGGCAGTGCCTGGTCAGCGCTATGTACTCAGCGGGGAGGCAAGAGTTCCCAACTCCAGGGAGGGCCATCCCCGTCTGGGTCATTGGTAAGTATAAAAAATATATAAATTACTATAAATTTTTTAACATTTTTATACTGTACCAATGACCCAGACTTAGCTGAATAGTAAACAGGCTGGAGGGCCTAGGACATAGAGGAAAATCCAATAAGCTCAACTATATAGTAAAGAGGTAACCCCTTAAGGAGAAAAGGAGTATTAGGCTTTACATGTATCTTTCTTATTTAATATTAAATTAGAAAGATACACTACCCTTAATAATTGAGCACAATAACATTCAGGTTCTCTATTAACATCCAGTATATCCCTTATACTAATTATTTTTAAAGCAAGCCAATAAATAAAGTAGTCCAGAGAATTGAGACTCTTTATAGTCATTTAAAAGTGTCCGAGTATTGTATATTAAAGCCCGTTTGACACTTGACATATACAAATGCTTCACACCGAGCTACACTTTAAAAATAAAACATGAATGAATTTTAACATTAATATTACACTTTAAAACCATCCCGGAAGCGACTCAGAAATACTGACTTGGAGGAGGCATTCCCTTGCTTTTCACTATAAAGCAGGTGACCTAAGGGAACACCCGCCCACCCCTCCCCCCCACTTCCCCTTGCCCTGGGTCAAATAGCCCAGAGCGAAGAGGGCAGCCGGACGGAGTCACTGCCAGAACAGAAAACCTGCATAACTATAGTTGCAACTGTTTAGTGGACGACATTCTGAGCAACAGATAACGGACCTAAACAATGCAGGTCTCCAGAAATGGACTCAATATTTCTGAGATAAAAATTCGTAAATGTGGATGGCTGAGACCAATAAGCAGCCTTCATTAAATCTGTAATAGCAACACTATTAGCATAAGCCCAGGAAGTAGAAAGAGATCTTACTTCATGAGCAGAAATCTTAAGCACAGACTGCTGAGAAGAAGATAAATTTTCATAAGCAGTACGGATAGTTAATTGAATCCATCTAGCAATAGAATGGACCGAAATGTCCTTTCTATTAGGCATCAAAGACAGAAAGAAACGTTTCCGTCCCTTTCTGATAAACTGAGATCTCTGTTTATAGATACATAATGCTCTAACAGGACAGAGTAAAGGCCTACGCCCGTCTGAAGATGGAAGAGCCTTAATAACAATAGGTTCCGGATATTTATTAGGAGCCTGATTCTTAGCTAAAAAACCCACATTAGTAGTGAAGGTGATAGTATTCCCAACACTACGATAGAGAGAATCATCCACCGACAGTGCATGAAGCTCACTGACTCTTCTAGCAGAAGAGAAAGCAAAGAGAAAAGCTGTCTTATAAGATAAGAATTTGAAATCTACTGTCCCAAGAGGTTCAAATGGCTTTTCCTTCAATTTAAGAAGAACCCAAGCTAAATTCCATTTAGGAATTAATCTAAGAGTTCTGGGTCTATTTATCGAAAAGTTTCTAACCAACTTAGATAAAGAGACATTAGATTCAATTTGTAAACTATCAGATAACATAGATCTATAACCCTTTATAGTAACAGGCTGCAGTTTGATTTCGTCAAACAAGTATACTAGAAAGTTTGCAATGTATGGTATAGAGGGATCGAATATATCTACAGAATGATCCCTACACCAACGACGAAAAACCTTCCACTTAGCCGCATAGTTTAGCGAAGAGGAGGTCCTCCTACAGTTAGAAATCGCGTCCACTGCTCGTCCTGTAAAGTGTTTGCCATGCAAGAAGGACCGCACAACGGAAAAACGTGAAGGTTGAGACCTTGCGGGTTGTGATGGAGTTGGCGCGATTTCCCCTGCGAAAGAAGATCCTCCCGTGGAGGAAGCTTTCGCGGTAGGTCCCACAACAGACACCTGAGTAGATTTATCCACGGTCTCTGTGGCAACAGAGATGCTACCAACAGAATCTTGCATTGAGATTGTTTTATCTTTAGCAATACTTGTTGAATTAACGGCGCTGGAGGATACGCATATCCTATCATTCCGTCCCAAGGGATCGACAGAGCGTCTACTGCAAATGCTCTTGGATCCGGACACGGAGACACATACGTCTGCAACTGATTGTTGAGATGTGTCACAAATAAGTCTATCATTGGCCGTTCCCATTGGTAGCAAATCTGATTGAATACTTGTTTGTTGAGAGTCCACTCCGACGGCAACAAGCGACCCTTTCGTGAAAGGGAGTCTGCTAGCACATTCAGACGACCCGGTATGTGACGGACCAAAAGAAGAACGTGATGTTCTAGCGCAAACAGAAGGATTCTTTCCGTTAGATTGAACAACGGAACTGAATGAGTGCCTCCCTGATTCCGTATATACGCCACTACTGTCGTATTGTCGGATAGGATTTGGACATGAGCATTGTGAATAATGTCCATCCAGTGACGTAACGCAAGCCAAATTGACATCATTTCCTTGATGTTTATGTGCTTGCACAGGAATTGCGGATCCCAAAGACCCTGGCATCTCGAATCCGCTGGGATTAATGATGCACCCCAACCTGTTTGACTGGCATCCGTCATAATAGTAAAACTCGGATCCGGCAACTGCAGCGGAACTCCCTGAGTTAACCACTGAATGTTTGCCCAAGTCTGAATCTCTTGTTTCACTTGATCTGACAAGAGAACGTCTACATCGAGCGAATGAATTTTCACACTCCAATTCTGAGTCAAGAAAATTTGAAGAGGACGAGTGCGTAACCGCCCCATCGGAATGAGATCCGCGGCGGCTCCGCACAGACCTATCAGTCTCATAAATTCTCTCGCCGTGACTTTGTCTGCGTGCAGACAATAGCGAGCGTAACAACTGACTAATTTCGCTCTGGTTAACGGCAGACGAACGAGATTGTTGTGCGTCTCGAAGCTCATTCCCAGATGAGTGAATGACTTGGACGGCACCAGATCCGACTTCTCCTCGTTTTATAAAACCGAGATGTCGGAGCAATAGAAGAAGATTCTGAACATCGTTCTGAAGCGTTAACTCGTTGCCGTACCTCTGAAGAATGTCGTCCAGGTAGGTCGACGTTACCGCAGACGAATGAGCTCGGAAATAGATCATTACCGAGTTCATTACCCGAGAGAAAGCCCAGGGTGCTAGATTCAATCCGAAGCACATCGCCCGGAATTGATACACCACTTCTAGGACTGCGAAGCGTAGGTACTTTCGGAATGTCGGATGTACCATGACGTGAAAGTAAGCATCTTTGAGATCTATGCTCGTTGCATAATCGTTCACCCGAATACTCGCTCTGACCGACCGAATCGTCTCCATATAAAACTTCGGAGCGACGATCAGCTTGTTTATCCAGCTCAAATCTATGACTGGACGGAACGAGCCGTCTGGTTTCGGAACCAGAAACAGATGGCTGTAGAAACCCGGAGATTCCTGGTTTTCTACGACCTCTACCGCGTTCTTCATTAAAAGAGACTGCACCTCTGATAACAGAGCGTCTCTTTTCTGCGGATTCGACGGAAGATGAGTCCACTTTGGACTTCGAGTTAATGGAGGCTTTCGTTTGAAGGATATCTTTAGACCTTCCAAAGTCACTCCTCTCACCCAAGGGTCGTCCGTAATCGACGCCCATTCTTGTGAAAAGCTCGACAACCTTCCGCCAACCGGTACGCGATAGAGGTTTAAGCCATCACCTCCTGGACCTGCGAGGCCTGCGGTAGGAGAAACCACGTCCTCCATGGCCCGCACCTCGCCCCGTCGACCTCGGGGCGTCCGACCGATTGTCCCGGCCTGAAGGACGTCCCGAATGAGAGTCGCTAACCTGACGGTCTCTCGAATAAGACCAAGAGGACGCACCGGAACCTCTATAGGAACCTCTCTTGGGCGCATTAGACCCAGAAGTGCCTGTCTTATTCGTGTCTGCTGTATCCGACTTCTTAGGAGCAGATTTGAACAACAGAGAATCCTTAGCTTTCTTTGTAATTTTATCATAAATAGCAGAAAGCTTGCCGTCAAAGAGAAGTTCTCCTGAGACCGAAGCGACTCTAAGAGAGTTCTTCACCTTAGTATCCACTAGTGTGGATGTAGCTAGGGCTGCGTCACGTCTAACCAACTCCAGATTTGCCACTGAAAGGGCAGAGTTACACGTGGAATAAGCTACTGCCCTTGAAAGAAGTCTTAAAGAGGATTGTATATCCTGAAACTCTTTCCCTTGAAGGCGCAGTGATAACGCCTTAGTAAGGTGATCTGCGTAAGATAAGGCATCTAAATTGGCTCTGTTAGACGCAATAGCTGTTTCCAACACCGCGGTTGGAATAGAAGCCGACGACGGTAATGATAGCTCTAAGTCTTCCGCCTCGTCGTCCATACGCAGAGGAACTCTCGGTATACCCTGTCCTGCCGTATCGAATTTATTCCTTGCATTAATGAAAGGCAGGTTGAGAGTATTAGCGGACAAGAAACCTGCTTTCCCCGTCTTGGAAGCAAGTTTAAATATAGCGTCGTTCAATAATTCAAATGTTCTTGCAACATTATTGGACTGTGACGGAAACTCGGGAGCGATGTCCCTGAACCGCTCAATGAGTCCAATGACGCTATAATCCTCTTGTCCGGAACCGCAGTAGTCTGGCCCGACGGAACAACTTGAGGGAGAAAGTGCCGGATGAAGTCCACGGCAGCTTTATGTTGTTCCGAAAGGGATAGCTCCAAGTCATCCGTATCCCTTTCACCATCCGGTCGGACCTCATGATGTTCCCGGTCGTCCGCCCCCGATGCTTCGGCGGAGCGTACCGACCCAGCGCCGTCGGATAATTCTCGATCCGACACCGTTTCTGTCGGCTGCTGGGATGCTGCGATAAGCTGTGCTATCTGCACAAGAATGTCCGGCGTCGAGACCTGCGGAGGCGCAGTCTTTCGCTGCTTCGCCGAGGGCAGCTCCGCATCAGATGGCTCCCGCATACTTTTCCTATGCGAACGTCCGGAGTCCATCGGTCTCGAATCCCTGGCTGCTGGATGGTGTGACCTGGTCGCCGAAGAATCCTTGATCGGCGAAGCTGGCAATATATCGGCGGTCACGCAGCCAAGGTGCGGTCGTGTGCGCTGACGAAAAGAGGAAGCCTTAACAGTCTCCGCGGACTGCTTATACAACGGAGCGTCCCGAGCGACGGACGTATGCTCCGCTAAAGACACATTCTGTATCACAACATCTGGTCCCAGATGTTGTTGTACGAGAGAGGGGCCTCTCTCGCTCGCGGCCCGGCTGGACCTGGACGAGCTAGGAACCGGACTCAAAGGCTTCCTCCGTTCTCGCTTACTATCCGCCGTCACTGGGTGTGCATCTATTATGTTTATAGTGCTCGCATCACCCAAAATTTCCTCCTGGACCGCATCGGACGAACCCGGCTGCCGAACCATTCGGTGAATGGACGCTACACCGGGCGAGCTAGCGGACGACATTTGTCTAATCTCCATGAGCACTTTTGCCGCTACCTCTGAATTCATTTGTGACGACGGACGCACACTTGTAGAAGATAACATGGAAACATCACCCTGTTCTTGTTCCTCTGAAATAGAAACTGAGAGGCATAGCCCTTTCTCCAGAAACAACATATCGTGACACACGTTTCCAATGTTTCTCATCCCAATATTCACATATAGGACAGGGATTAATGCGAGAACACTGACTACAATTAATACAATGATCATGAAAGTCAGAGGAAGATTTCTTCCTATTACAATTTGAACAAAGTCCCTTCATTGTGAAAGAACAACAAGTCCTAGTTACTCGCAAAAACCCCTGACACAAAGATACATAATAACATGATCCATTAATAAATGAAAAAACAATTACATATCAAAATAATTTTGAAAAAATATTTTTTCAGCGAAGCCCAAGTTGCTGAAAAGTAACGTTGAGCCCCGATGGATCCGATGGCAAAGTGTGGTCAAAAATTTTAAATTTATATTAAATAATTAATGAGACACTTACGGATAATATAAATGTATCTTATAATGATATAAACTACAGCAAAGGCAAACAGCCCCCCTCAAAAAAGGCTGTAGCCAATGAAAACAAACAGTGTAAAACACCAGAAAACATGACTCCAGGCACTGAAAAAACTGGCCCGGAATCAGTCATCAAATTACAGTCTATCTGATGCAAAACAGAGACTCCCAGGGGAGAATCTGCAGAACATCAGATGGAAGATGCAGAACACAAACGTTATACACCCATGGGTGAAAACGTAACTATGGGGAAAACAACAGAAAACATTCTGTAACCAAGCAACTCTCCCAGGAAATTTTAGAAATGAACTTTCTCAAAAATATGCCAAAAGCATGGGAGAATTGCAAGGGGGGACTTTAGAAGGCTAGGGGAGAGGAAACACTGAATAAGCAGTGCAACATTTAGCAAGAATGACAACAAGAGGCCCATGCCTCGAAAATAGGCAACTTAACATAATTTCATCAAAAAATTTTAAGTACAGCCCTGATTATTTTTTGTCACTTCTTTTTCCTCTCCTCCTTCTATCCTCCTTAGAATCACATTTTCTCCAAAAATTACGTGTCTGGCATCCTTTAAACTGAGATTTACAAGCACAAAGATCAGTGAGATGTTGACTGATGAAGGGCCAAACAGAGAATGATAATTGGCGCCAATTTCGGGACGTCTGCGTCACTGCGCATGCGCAGTAGAGGCGTAGTATGGAGGTCCTTTAGGACATGATTTCTTTTTGTTTTGGATGCAAATTTTGGGGATTGGGGGGCAAAATTTGTGTTTGGCCCTGGTTTTGTTAGAGTTAGCACCAGCTAAGTCTGGGTCATTGGTACAGTATAAAAAATCCGAGTCCAATGACGCTAGAAGTCTCTTATCCAAGATCGCAGCAATGAAGTCCGAAATAACAATCACTGGAAGATAATGCCAGAAGATATGAAAGGCAGCTTCCGATACTACTAAAGGGAAAACTCGAAATCTTTCGAATCCCTTTCGCCATCCTGTCGGACCCTATAAAGCGTTCGGTCGTCCGTACCTGATGCAACCGCGGACCGCACCGACCTAGCGCCGTCGGATAATTCCTGATTCGACCAAGAAACTGTCAATTGCTGGGATGCTGTGAAACAACTGTGCTAACTCGGATAGCACGTCCGTCACTGAGGCCTGAGGAGAAGCGGTCCTACAATGCATTGCCGCTGGAAGCTCCGTGATCGTTACCCCGTGCATACTACCAATATGCGAGCGAACGGAGTGTATAGGCCTCGTGTCCCTTGGCTACCGGATGGCGCGACCTATTCGCCGTGGAATCACTGAATGACGAAACTGATCGGATACTCGAGGTCACGTAGCCAATGTGCGGTCGTGTGCCCTGCTGTGAGGATGAGGAAGCATTAAGGACAGTCTCTTGGACTGTCAATATAACGGAGCGTCCCGACCGACAGACATATGCTCCGAATGTAAAATATCTGAACCACAACATGCGGTCCCCTATGTTGTTGGACGAGAGAGGGACCTCTCTCGCTCACAGCCCGGACGGACCTGGACAAGCCAGGAACCGGACTAACAGGCTTCCTCCGATCTGTCCTCAATCTGCTGTCACTGGGTGAGTACTAAACTAATTAAAGTGCTCGCATCACCCAAATCTCCTTCCTAGACCGCAACGGACGAACCCGGCAGCCAAACCATTCGATGAATGTACGCTACACCGGGTGAGCTAGCGAATGTCACTCCGTAGGCGATAGACATATTCCATGAGCACTTATTGCCGCTAGCTCTTCATTAACTATGACGACAGAGGCACACTTTTGAAAGACATCTCCGTAACTTTGCGAACAAGAAACCAGAAATGCTTGGTTATCGCAAGCATATAATAATAATATATAGCGTCGTTCAATAATTCGAAAGTTTGCGTGACATTATTGGACTATGTCGGAACTGAGGGACGATGTCCCTGAACCGAACCAAAAATTTCTAAGTCCACCGACGCTATCAGTTTCTTATCCGGCATCGCAGTGTTCTGGTCTGACAAAAGAAGCTGTAGAAGACCAAGTCAGATGACATACACAACAGCATATGTTGTTCCGAAAGGGAAAGCTCGAAATCCTCCAAATCCCTTTCGGTATCCCGTCGGACCGGATGAAATTTTTGGACGTCCGTACCCGCTTCCGCGGAGCGTCCCGACCCAGCATCGTCGGATAAAAAATATGCGACAGATTCAGTTGATGCTGGGATGCTGCGATAAACTGTGCTATTTAGGAAAGCACGTCCGTTCCCGAGGCCTGTGCAGTAGCGGTCTTGCGATGCATTGCCGCCGGAAGCTCCGTGTACGTTGACTCCCGCACACTTCCTATGCGAACATCCGGAGTCTGCAGGCCTCGTGTCCCTGGCTACTGGATGGTGTGACCTGGTCGCCGATGAATCTCTGACTGGCGAAGCTGACTGGATATCCATGGTCACGTAGCCAAGAGCGGTCGTGTGCGCAACTATGAGAATGAGGAAGCCTTATTGACAGTCTACTCCGGATTGACTACATGTCGGAGCGTCCTGAGCGACATTTTGTACCACAACATCTGGGGCCAGATGTTGTTGAACGAGAGAGGGGCCTCTCTCGCTTGCCGTCCGGATGGACCGGAACGAGCTATGAACCGGACTAAAAGGCTTCCTCCGTTCTCCCTCCGATCCGCCGTCACTGGGTGTGCATTAGGTTGATTTATAGTGCTCGCATCACCCCAAAATTCCTTCATTGCCGCCGGAAGCTCCGTGTACGTTGACTCCCGCACACTTCCTATGCGAACGATGGTCTGCTGCTTCATAATGATGAGTTGTATTGTGTATCTAATGTTCAGATCTGCCGTGCAGCCACTTCCAGTTTGCCGATACTTATTGCATGCAGCGATGCAGGTCCAGAATCGGTATTGGTCTTGGCTTGTTATTTTAATTATTGTTTTTTTTTCAAATTTTTCAAAAAATTTCATCAAAACCTTCTTGTGTGACACCTCACTGGAATGAGCTTGGTGAGCTTGTTCTGACAAGGGGTCACTTGATATGGTTTTAGTTAGGTAAAGGGTTAAAGCAGTTCAAAACCTGTTGAGCCGGTATGACCAAAGTGGAGCAGTACTCAAGTTAATTTTTCTGTCAGTCCCTCCGTCATTCTGTTCATGATCAAAGGTCTATTCAAGATCATTTGTTCACAATGGTCACAAATTTTTAATGACTGAAAGCTTAGTAGCTAAAGAGGTACTGTGGTCAGTCTGTCCATTTGTTTGTTAATTTATTTATCCATTCAATGCCTGTTCATGAACAAATGGCTGTATTGTATTATTCTCACTGTCTTGACCTAGGGGATATAATACAAAAACATATACAGGATGGTCACAGTTTTTTTTAAGTGTATATAGGAATTTTGGTGAAAAAAGGTTTGATTTTTAAAAAAAAAAAAAATTCCCTGCTATTGCCCAACAACTGCATCACTCCATATTTTCAATATCTATGAAAGACTTGATTCCATCCATTTTTCCACACTGCAAAAGCACTTTCACTTCTGAAAAAAGTTTGTTTTGTTTTCTTTAAAACAGTATATTACAGAACAATAATTTGTCATCACCTGAGAAGAAATATTGCTAATGAACTTTGAAAATCAGCTTTTCTCATATTATATTTAGTATTCAAATTCATATATTCCCCTCCCTCACTTCAACACACATATATTCATGATTAACTGTCAAGTGACCCTCAACAGGTAACTATAACTATAGAAGGAAGACTCACTTGAGATCTTGTACTATTCTGGCCTGTTCATTCATCTGTTTTTCAATGAGTCTCACCCTCTGTTTTGGATTCAACCTAGAATCTAATATCTCTGGAAGTAATGCTTCATCTATTATGCTCATTCGTCTAAGCAGGGGATCATACTGGAAAAAACCCAATAAATTTCAAATGACTGCATTGGCATGTTGAGTTTAACACAGCTTGAACAATGATAGGTCACAGCAATTCATTCTTGTAGATCTCCGGTCAGACGCATTCCAGTTTGAGCAAATGCCAATGGCTACAGTGTGAATACAAAACTCTTTTCTGAGATTTACTGTTAAATGCTTTAATTTGATGAGTATCCATTTTTGTACTTTGACAAAAAAAGACATTTTCAATGGTCGGTACATTTGAATGTAACAGCATAGTACACAAGAAAATTGATAGATGACAATACAAAAGAAGATCACAACATTGTCTGAGTAAGTCAATAAGTCGTTGTCAAATTAGTTGCCTGGCAGGCATTCTGCTATATCAGCATGCAACTCAGCACAGTAGGAAGAGAAACGCTGTTCATATAGTGAGGTCATCTGCAGTGGTTTAGATTTTTTTATTTCTGGTGGTGGAGTGAAACTACAAAATTTCTATCTGAAATTAGCATAGCAATGCAACGGCGCCTGCAATTGTAACCTTTTATATCTGGTTTTATGTCTGCATTTTTCATCGGGTTGTGAAATTCATAGTTGCAATGTACCACAAAACTTGGACTACAATGAATAAAAAGATATTTACAGTAACTGGTTGAGTGCTACAAGCCTATATTTGGGCTCTACTGAAGTGCTGATCAGATGCTTAAAAGAGCATGGTAATCTTTTTAAATGTACTTCATTTCAGTTAAAGATACAAATCCTTTGTCTATATGAATTTGTCTTGTTACAGTTTATTGAAGAATTCCTACAGGCACTCTCCAATAAACTGTAATAAAGCAAATCCAACTCTGATGACCAACAATAATTTAACACTCTACCAGTTAACTGGTAACAGTTCCTGAAGCCCACACCTGGGCTCCAGAAAATAGTGTAGGTGCTACAACAAAGTTCTTGCATTCATAACACAGGGATTCGTTTGGCTGTCTGCTGTAGCTGAATATGGCACCCTTTCTCAATGCCATTTTGGCATGATTTTTCCCAATTCAAACAAAAAATTTCCTAATCTCAGTCCTCATTCAAATGAAAAAATAATTCTTCTTTAACCCTTAGCGGCCTAATTTTGACTTTGATCACTTTTTACTGCAACTAAACAGGTGTCCCAACAGGCAGTTTTCAGAAACATTTGCAAGTTACATCCCAAGAATCTTGTCAGTTGTTTCTTGGCAAATCTTGGCTGCCTAATGTCTTTTTCTTCGTCAAATTATTCTTATTCAAATAACTTGTAGGTTCCAAATTTATAAAAGATTGCTGTGACACAGTGGAGTTGAACAAAGCCCGATGTTCTACAGTTTGAAGGGTTAACATGATGTTGGACACAAACAAGTCCCATCCCATGCTCTTTCTATGGCAAATTGTGCCCGGGCGCTACATTTTGTTCAGATTGGTCAAGGCAAAGAAGAGTCAAACTGTGCATGGCATTGCACTGGTTGAAGGATTAATGTGATGCCTAGTGCAACTGGGACTCATCTCATGCCACTTTCATGGTTATATGACCCCTTATGTGCTACATGTTGACTCAATAGGTCGAGGCACAGTGGGGCTACAAATAAATGTGGAGAGATAGTTGCAAACATTGACGGCTTAATGCTACATCATAAGTAACAGTGGAACTGTTAGTCCTGATAAAAAAATTACCGATTGGTACCAATTTCAATTCCATATCTCTGTAAAAATAGGAGTGCATACCGGTGATGTTCTGGTTGAAGAGTCAACACAACAATGCATGTAAAATTCACTCTGCCCATGCAGCTAAGGATAAAAAAAAATTCACCCTAAACAGCAAATATCAGCTTGATATCAGTAGGTGTCCATTATGGTATTGTTCTGGTTAAAGGGTCAATGGTAGAAGGTTCAATATTTATTTATTTATTTATTGGGGTTTAACAACACTTTTGATAGCCAGGGTGACCTCGTGTAAGACAGTGTTACGGGTGGAGGAAGCCAAAGTACCTAGAGAGAACCATTGAGCATCAGTAAGCAACTGTCAGACACCGCAACATACTATCTCAGCACAAGCAGGGTTGGCACTGGTTGAAGACAAGCGCACAATTGATGTGCAGTACATCTTAGTACACAGCGCCATCATGCTCCCCTCCCTCTTCCGCCCTTGTGGACAATCAGAATTAAATGCCTTGCCCAAGGACACAATGCAGTTTAATTTGTCCAACAAGTAATACTATAAACCAATGGCCCAGACTAGCTGAATCGTAAAAAGGCGGAGGGCCTTCAGAATTAGCAGACCAACATAATTCCCAAGCCTGCAATCCAAGGTAAAAGGAAATTAAATTTAAAAGGAATTACATGTATGTCTCTCTATACAATAATAGAGAAGACATATCATAAATAAGGAGCCAAATTCAAGTAAATCCATATTCTTAGCATGAATGACTATGCAAATTGGATGTAACGAGTTCCCAATTTTAAGGTTAGTCCAGACTAAGCCCTAAAAATTAGGATGGCGTATTTGAGAGTGAGAAGTTAACCCCCACAAACATACGCCATATACAATAATAAACAAGCTGTATCCAGGATATAATCTACAGACAAAACAGCTTCACTCATAGTTACACACTTATCAAGCCGGAGGAGATTTTAAAAATCCCCCCCCCCCTTTTTTTGAAGGAATCTTCTTCAAAAAGAAAGAGGGGATCGCTCTGGAATCAGTAAAAGCGATACGAAATAACAATATATATTCACCGAACAGGCACCCAGATATTAATTATTATTAATAAATTGGTGCTTAACGCCACTTCAGAAGCTAAGGCCTATAGCGGTAATTAATAGCGTCCGCTTGTAATGTATACCGGAGTCGGCATATGTAGATAGGTTGAAAACCGGTGATATAACATGCACAACATACACATGTCCAATAGAATCACAATGGATGATCTCTGGAGAGTAAACACACTTCCGAGGCAACCCACAGGCAACCCCATCCAGGTGTACAATAAATTCCAATAAATAACACTCCTAGACACCTGTGAATATACGAGAATGCATAGAAAAGTTATATTCGATTTGTGTACCGAAACTTATAGAAACCTGGATTTAGAAATGGAACGAGCTATGATTAACAGACTCGTCATGGACCGCCCCAAAATAATTCACTGTTTTTAAGGTCCATAACATACAATAATGCGCCTGCCTAATAATACACTTATTATGCATGCGAACATTGAAATCCTGCATGTAATCATCTGAATACCAGTTAACTGACTAGACAGCCTTACAGGTACCCAAAGGATAGCAATTTATTGATGATGAATCATATGCTTGTATATGACATACAAACAAACAACAATACGAAACAAACCAACTAAAAAGTGGATGTGCCCATGAGGTCACCATTGAACACGACCCAGCCACCAATTGAGAAGTCATGAAATGCATGTATATACTACAATGCATACGAGGCTTACGGGAAGAAAACTACGTCTTGCCCGGTAATCATCTCTTAACACATTGGCGGTGGGGGGGGGGGGATTCAAATTCATATCGAACCCCCCTCACCCACATTACTTGAATCATTCTTGTATTAGTCATCAAATAGTATAGGAACCGCAAGGCTCCCTCACATCTGACTGACTCCATAATGCCACTAAGGGCGGAGAAGGACGTGATGAACAAATACACCGCATTTACATAATAACTCACACCAAACCATACCGGTTTGAAGAGAGTAACCTCCTCTAACAAATGGTATCATGTCCGATAGGACAACGAACTCAGTCTAGCTGAAGCAGCTAAAGGTCTTCCTGTACGTGAAGACCATTAAAAGCTGATAACTGAGGCCCTAGAAGCTCACTAAGGAGACTTACAATGCTAGCTATAACGTATAAGTCTTCATCTTCGTGAAGACAGATATAACGGTGTAAGTTGCGACCCTGAAGGCTCATTTAACGGAGACTTACAATTATTGCCGTGCAAGGTAGGAAATGAAGAGCCGCTATATGAACAACCCTGAATCCCCAAAGAGACCGCAGTCCCAAGAGATAATAAATTCAGTTATGCCACTGCATAATACTGAAAAAATCTCGCTCATGGTTTAAGCTAGGTTACTATAGTGTAACAATAAGACTCAAGTCTATGACACCTAGGAAAAAACAAACCGAAAAGCACGGTATCTTTTTCGGTTTTATTCCCAAAAGACAGCGGACAGAGCCTAACCCAAGAGACCGCTGTAACTGAACAGAAGGCTACTATGGCGTCCACAATGACATAAACTGTCTTGAGGCCAAGGAATATCTCAGCCTATCTATGCACTATCCATCCGGATTCAGGACGAGAAACAGGTGATAATAAAAAACTGGAGAATAATTTTGACGACATCTAATGCTTTTCTTCAATAGGAAAGCTTGTACCTCCAGAAGGAAAGCCTCTCTTGGAACATTTGTCCAACAAGTAAACTTGTAAGTGGAGCTTGCTTGGGCTGATAGCTGCAGGCCTGCCGAGACTAAATTCTCATCCACTGATCTTCCACAATTTATCCACTTAATTTCGAGGCTGATAATCTATCACCAAGTGGAAAGCACCCGAAATCTATTCTCGACGACCTCAATTGTCCCCTTCAATAAGAGAGCCTTACCTCCACTAGGAGCGACTCTCTTTGAAAGGAACTTACATGAATAACATCTAGATTATGGTAAAGTTGATACCCTTCCGTCAGCTGGCAAGCAATAGAGGTCATGTCCATCACCTGTATGACTTACGATGCGTACAGGAGGAGAAACCAAGTCCTCCCCATAAAGAAGCTCATCTTGTCAATCTCAATTGTTTCCTTCAATAAGAGAGCCTTTACCTCCACTAGGAGCGACACTCTTTGAAAGAAACTTCCATGATTAACATCCAGTTTCTCGTGAAGATGATAACCTTCCATTAATCGTCGACCTAGGGGCATAATATCCATAGCCTTGATCAGACCTATGCCCCTTTTCCGAGTCGCAATAATGACAATTTCTGAAATAAATATAAGAAGGTTATTGTACCCTCATGAGACATTCTCTTGATGCTTTCTTAGAAGCAGAACGGCCTCGCTTACCCCGGTCTGCTGAAGAGGGTTGATGAGACACCGACTTCAATAACAGAGCATTAGAAGCTTTCTTGTAGCCTGCTCATATAGCAACGTAAGCTTGTCGTCAAATAGTATATTTCCGGTAACCCAAGCGACTCAGAGAGAGCTTTTCACCTTGTCATCTATAAGTGATGACGACATAAAGGCAGCATCACATCTTACCAACTCCAAATTTCACTGTTCGTGCGGAGTTGTACGTGGCATACATGACTGCCCTGGAAAGAACTGTTAGAGAGGAACCACGTCGATCATATTCCTTTCCATTGAGACGTTGCGCCATAGCTCTGGTAAAGTGATCTGCTTAGCATATTACGTCCAGATTAACTCTTTTGAATAAAATAGCACATTTCATTATTTCCGAGCATATATTAAATGATGCAGGTAGGGACAAATCTTCATCCCCGGCCTGCTCATCTAAACGCAGACTTCTATTCATTATGGAACAATATTCTAAGATCTTAAGACTGAAACTGCATAGTCCCTTCTGTGAGGGATGGAGAATCACACTCCATAGCCCTCTCACCATCAGCAAATATGGTTAACTCCATCCGACTGAACGGATGACTGGACCAACGCAGCATGAAGGTATGATTGTTTATGAGACATCTTAAATTGTTTTGATAAAAACAACGTGCCAGAACAAATAATGGGCAACTGTTGTTCAAAACTAATTAATAACACCAATAAAGGTTTATTTGAAGCAAAAACTAGAATTCTGTTACTGGAATCAGGGCCACTATCATAAATGAGAAATGGTTTAGGTTCCTCCTCTGCCGTTGTTGTCCAAGGCTCATTCAACTCAATCTCTTGCAAGGTTTTAGGCTCTGAAGGCCAAGTCCCCTGCTTTATGCATCTAATCTGGCTGCGAAATGTCCGTTTTTTGATTGAGCAGCATGGGGAAATGACCGATGGGGAAATGTCTGGCCTAAACTACATGGGGAAATGTCTGCATGGGGAAATGTCTGATTAGGAAATGTCCTAACCTATAGGAAACAAGAGGCCCCACGGGGCCTGAAGCGCGCATCTTGTACAGAACACAATTTAAACAGAGTCCAAGAATGAGTCTACATTAAGCATGCCATCTCCATAGGCTACACTGTCAATCCTTGAGTCCCTCAGGAGTGACAAAAATAATCTGGGCATCATGCCTTTTCTTCAGTTCATCATAAGTAAAATGTAGAGCTCCCCTATGAAGCCCCTTGATACAACCTATGTGGATCAATCTTAGTACCTCTAGAGGGTACTGAATACAAAATTTTTAATTCTTCAGCAAAATGGCCAATTCCGGCTCCCATAGAGAGCCCAAATATTAACCCAGGCTCTTGATTTGAACACAGTTAAATCTGACTTCTCTAGAGATGTTGTGTACCGAATATGAAAGCATTCTGACTGTTGGATCTGAAGAAGAGAAATTGTAAAGAAATTTCTTCGAATTGAACTAAGTTCAAATTTGGGCTACCATAGCGCGCCCAAATATTAACCTATGGATCCGATTTGAACAAACTTGAATCTGACCCCCCTAGAGATGTTGTATACCAAACGTGAAAGCATTCCGACAAGTGAATCTGAAGAAGAAGATTTTTGAAGAAATTCCCTCATATTGTACTAATTTAAATTTCATGTTCCCATATGGAGCCCAAATATTAACCTAGGCACTCGAATTGAACAACCTGGAATCTGACCCCCCTAGAGATGTTGTATACCAAATATAAAAGCATTCCGACTGGTGGATCTGAAGAAGAAGATTTTTAAAGAAATTTCCTCATATTGCACTAAGTAAAAATTTGGGCTACCATAGTGAGCCCAAATATACACCTAGGGATCCGATTTGAACAAACTTGAATCTGACCCCTATAGAGATGTTGCATACCAAATATCAAAGCATTCTGACTGATGGATCTGAAGAAGAAGATTTTTTTAAATTACCCTCCATATTGAACAAAGATAAAATTTGGGCTTCCGTAGGAAGCCCAAATATTAACCTAGGGACTTGATTTGAACAATCTAGAATCTGACCCTCAAACGAATGATGTATACCAAATATTAAAAGATTCTGACTGGTAGTTCTGAAGAAGAAGATTTTTAAAGAATATTCCCCATATTACCCTATGTTAAAACTTCGGGCTCCTGTAGAGAGCCCAAATATGAACCAATGAGCTTTATTTCCACAAACTTTTATCTGACCCCCCTATGAATGCTGTATACCAAATATCAAAAGATTCTGATGATTGGTTCTGGAGAAAAGATTTTTTTTAAATTTTTGCAAATTTGCTGACTCAGCATTTTTTCGATGCCCATTACAGAACACCCTAACATAACTGATGGCAATTTTTTTTTACCATTCAATTCTACTGGTCATAAGGATACTTCATACCAAATAAAAGCTCTCTGTTCCATGGGGTTTTGGAAATAGTTAAAAAATTTATAGTAATTTATATATTTTTTATACTTACCAATGACCCAGACATAGCTGGTGCTAACTCTTAAAATATAGGGCCAAACACAAATTTTGCCCCCCAATCCCCAAAATTTGCATCTAAAACTAAAGAAAACATGTCCTGAAAGGCCCTCCACACTTCGCCCCTACTGCGCATGCGCAGTGTCAAGGACGTTCCGAAATTGGCGCCATTAATCATTCTAATAACCAGTGCCTGGTAAGCGCTATGTACTCAGCGGGGAGGCAAGAGTTCCCAACTCCTGGGAGGGCCATCCCCGTCTGGGTCATTGGTAAGTATAAAAAATATATAAATTACTATAAATTTTTTAACATTTTTATACTGTACCAATGACCCAGACATAGCTGAATAGTAAAAAGGCTGGAGGGCCAAGGACATAGAGCAAAATGGAATACGCTCAATAAAATAAAATAGAGTCATCCCCTGTAGGGAAAAAGAAGTAATAGGCCTTACATGTATCTTTCTTATTTATGATAAATTAGAAAGATACAACACCTTCCAAAATTGAGCTTCATACATCCATGTACTCTATTAATATCCAATATAATCCTTATACTAATAATTTTTAAAGTAAGCCAATAAATAAAGTAAGTCTAGAGAATAGAGACTCTTATACTCCTAAAAGTGTCTGAGGATTGCATAATCATGTCCGTTGACATATGCAATATTCAAAAGCTATACTTTAAAAAACTAAGACTTGAATGAATTTTAAAAACCTAAACTTCTCACTAAACAACCATCCCAATAACAGCTCAGAATTACTAACTCCGGAGGAGGTATCCCCTTGTTTTCATAGTAAAACAGGTGACCCAAGGGAACACCCTCCCCCCCCCCCCCCCCCCTTTTTCTTGCCCTGGGTCAAATAGCCCAGAGCGAAGAGGGCAGCCGAACGGAGACACTGCCGAAACAGACAGCCTACCTAGCTATAGTAGCAACTGTTAAGTGAATGACATTCTGAGCAGTAGATAATAGACCTAACAATAGAGGCCTCCAGAAATGGACTCGATATTTCTAAGATAAAATTCATGAAAGTGGATGGCTGAGCGCAATGAGCGGCCTTCAAAAATCTATAATAGCGACACTATTAATGTAAGCCCAAGAAGTAGAAGAACTCTTACTTCATGAGCCGAAATCTTAAGCACAACTGCTAAGTCACTGATATACCATAAGCAGTACCGATAGTTAATAGAATCCATTAACAATAAAATGGAGCGTAACGTCCTTCTACTAGACATCAAAGACAGAAGAAGCTTACGCCCTTGTAATAAACAGATATCTGTTTATAAATACATAAACTGTACCCGGAAAGAGTAAAGGCCTATGCCCATACGAAGACGGAAGGACCTTAAAATAATAGGTTCCGGATAATAGGAGCCTAACTCTTATGCAACAATCCAACCTAAATAGTAACAGAAGTATTGATTCCGAAACTATGAAAGTGAAAATCATCCATCGATAGTGCATGAAACTCACTGACTCTACAGTAAAAGAGAAACCAACAGAATTACTGTCTAAAAGGTCAGAATTTGAAAACTACTGTTTCCAGAGGCTCAAATGATTACTTAGCTAAATAAGAACCGAAGTTAAAATCCGTATAGGAATTTAATCTAAAGATTCTAAGTCTATTTATCAAAAAGTTACTAACTGACTTAGATAAAGAGACAAAAGACTCAATTGTAAACTATCGTAGAGTGCATAGGTATGAGGTAACATAAACCTATAACCTAAATAATAACAGGCTGCAGTAGATCTTGTGAAACAAGTATACTAAAAAATAGCAATGAGTAGTATGGAGGGATCAACAATATGAACATAATGATCCCTACACCACGACAGAAGAGCCTCCACTTTAGCCGCATAGAATAGCGAAGAAGAGGATCTCCTATAGTAAGAAATCGCGTCCAAAGCTCGTCCAGTACAGTGCTTACAATGCAATACGGACCACACAACGGAATACATGAAGGTTGCGACCTTGCTGGTTGTGATAAAGATGACACGATTTACCCAGTGAAAAAGATCCTCACATAGAGGAAGATTTCACGTTAAGACCCACAGTAGACAAGAGAGTAAATTACTCATGATCTCTGTGAAGATAGAGATGCTATCAACAGAAATGTATTGTGGTTGTTTATCTTAGCAATACCTGCTAAAACAACAGCGCCGGAGGATACGCGTATCCTATCATTCCGTCCTATAGATCAATAGAGCGTTAACAATATTAGCTCAGAGATCTGGACAAGCCAACACATACGTCTGCAATTGATTAGCAAGCTGTGTCATAAATAAATCATCATTGGGCGCTCCCATAGATAGCAAATCTGATTGAATACTTGTTTGTTGAGAGTCCATTCTGACAGCAACAAGCGACCCGTAAGAGAACGGGAGTCCGATAAAACAATCAGACGACCCGGAATATGACGGACCAAAACTGAACTTGGTGTACTATAACCAACAGACGGATTCTTTCCATTAAATTGAATAACGGAAACGAAAGAGTGCCTCCCTGGTTCCGGAGATACGCCACTACTGTCGAATTAAAGGACAGGAATTTGGGCATGCGTTTCTGAATAATGTTCATGCAATGACATAAAGCAAGCCTAAAAACATTATTCCGCGGAAGTTAAACTGATTGCTAAAAGACTGCGGAACCCAAAGACCCTGGCACTTCGAATCCGTAGGGATCAGTATTATATCCCAATCTGTTTGACTGGCAACCGTCATAACAGCCACACTCGGGTCCGGCAACTGCGGCGGCACTCTCTGAGTCAACCACCGAATGTTTGCCCCAGTCTGAATCTCTTGTAACACTAGATAGACAAGAGAACGTGTAAATCAAGCAATTCATGGATTGCCGAAAAGTTGCCGTCAAAGAGAAGCTCCTCCGAGAACGAAGCGACTCTGAGAGAGTTCTTAACCTTACTATCCACGCGTGTGGATGTAGCTAGGGCTGCGTCACGTCTAACTAACTCCAATCAGCCACTGAAGGGCGGAGTTATACGTGAACAAACTACTGCCCTCAAAAGAAATTACATTGAGAATAATATCCCGTAAATCTTTTCTTGAAGACGTAATGATAACGCCTCAGTAAGGCGGATTACGTATAATAAAGCGTCTAAGTTAAGTCTACTATACATAATGTCGTTCCCAACATTGAAATTGGAAAAGACATAAACGGCGAAAAAGAATATATGCAGTCTTTAATCACACCGTCTAGATGCATATGAACTCTCGGTATGCCCTGCTCTGCCAAAATAAACTATTTGTATAAATGATAAAATGGCAGAAATGCGCAACGCGGACAAGAAACTAAACTATCATGCTTAGTAGCAGGCTTGTATATATATATATATAGCGTCGAAAAATAAAACACATGTTGTAATGACAATATTGGACTGCGTCGGTAAGTCAGGGACAATGTCCCTGAACCGATCGAAAAATCCGAGTCCAATGACGCTATAAGTCTCTTATCCAAGATCGCAGCAATGAAGTCCGAAATAATAATCACTGGAAGATAATGCCAGAAGATATGAAAGGCTTCTTCCGATACTACTAAAGGGAAAACTCGAAATCTTTCGAATCCCTTTCGCCATCCTGTCGGACCCTATAAAGCGTTCGGTCGTCCGTAGCTGATGCAACCGCGGACCGCACCGACCCAGCGCCGTCGGATAATTCCTGATTCGACCGAGAAACTGTCAATTGCTGGGATGCTGCGAAACAACTGTGCTAACTCGGATAGCACGTCCGTCACTGAGGCCTGAGGAGAAGCGGTCTTACGATGCATTGCCGCTGGAAGCTCCGTGATCGTTACCCCGTGCATACTACCAATATGCGAGCGAACGGAGTGTATAGGCCTCGTGTCCCTTGGCTACCGGATGGCGCGACCTATTCGCCGTGGAATCACTGAATGCCGAAACTGATCGGATACTCGAGGTCACGTAGCCAATGTGAGGTCGTGTGCCCTGCTGTGAGGATGAGGAAGCATTAAAGACAGTCTCTCGGACTGTCAATATAACGGAGCGTCCCGACCAACGGACATATGCTCCGAATGTAAAATATCTGAACCACAACATGCGGTCCCCTATGTTGTTGGGCGAGAGAAGAACCTCTCTCGCTCACAGCCCGGACGGACCTGGACAAGCCAGGAACCGTACTAACAGGCTTCCTGCGATCTGTCCTCAATCTGCCGTCACTGGGTGAGTACTAAAGTAATTAAAGTGCTCGCATCACCCAAATCTCCTTCCTAGACCGCAACGGACGAACCCGGCAGCCGAACCATTCGATGAATGTACGCTACACCGGGTGAGCTAGCGAATGTCACTCCGTAGGCGATAGACATATTCCATGAGCACTTATTGCCGCTAACTCTTCATTAACTATGACGACAGAGGCACACTTTTGAAAGACATCTCCATAACTCTTCGAACAAGAAACCAGAAATGCTTGGTTAGCAAGCATAAAATAATAATATATACAGCGTCATTCAATAATTCGAAAGTTTGTGTGACATTATTGGACTATGTCGGAACTGAGGGACGATGTCCCTGAACCGAACCAAAAAACGCTATCAGTTTCTTATCCGGCATCGCAGCATTCTGGTCCGACGAAAGAAGCTGTAGAAGACCAAGTCAGATGACATACACAACAGCATATGTTGTTCCGAAAGGGAAAGCTCGAAATCCTCCGAATCCCTTTCGGTATCCCGTCGGACCGGATGAAACTTTCGGACGTCCGTACCCACTTCTGCGGAGCGTCCCGACCCAGCATCGTCGGATAAAATATATGCGACAGATTCAGTTGATGCTGGGATGCTGCGATAAACTGTGCTATTAAGGAAAGCACGTCCGTTCCCGAGGCCTGTGCAGTAGCGGTCTTACGATGCATTGCCGCCGGAAGCTCCGTGTACGTTGACTCCCGCACACTTCCTATGCGAACGTCCGGAGTCTGCAGGCCTCGTGTCCCTGGCTACCGGATGGTGTGACCTGGTCGCCGAAGAATCCTTGATCGGCGAAGCTGGTAATATATCGGCGGTCACGCAGCCAAGGTGCGGTCGTGTGCGCTGACGAGAAGAGGAAGCCTTAGCAGTCTCAGCGGACTGCCTATACAACGGAGCGTCCCGAGCGATGGACGTATGCTCCGCTTGCGACACATTTTGTACCACAACATCTGGGGCCAGATGTTGTTGAACGAGAGAGGGGCCTCTCTCGCTTGCCGTCCGGATGGACCGGAACGAGCTATGAACCGGACTAAAAGGCTTCCTGCGTTCTCCCTCCGATCCGCCGTCACTGGGTGTGCATTAGGTTAATTTATAGTGCTCGCATCACCCCAAAATTCCTTCTAGACCGCAACGGACGAACCCGGCTGCCGAACCATTCGGTGAATGGACGCTACACCGGGCGAGCTAGCGGACGTCAAAGGCCGTCGAACCTACTAGGGTCCTCTTAGGCAATTGGCGTATTTACATGAGCACTTTTCTGCTAGCCCTTCATTAATTGTGACGACGGAGGCACACTGTTGGAAGACATCACAGATACATCACCCTAATCTTGATCGTCTGAAATAGAAATTGATAAAGTAGAGTGACCCTGCGGGGAAAGGACCGGAGTGTCCAAATCCCCAACAACATACCGTGACATACGCTTCCCATATTGTCATCGAAATCATACGATACAGAACAGGAGTTAATGCGAGTACACTGACCACATATAGAATGATAATAGAGTCAGAGGAAGACTTCCTCTTAAAACAATTGATCAATATCCTTTCAATGTGAAAAGAAAACAAGTCCTGGTACTCGCACTAACCCCTGGCAATCAAAATACATAATAATAATATGATCCATTAATATAGAAAAAATAATTGAAATCAAAATATTTTGAAAAAATATTTTTTCAGAACAGCCCAAGTTTCTGAAAAGTAACGTTGAGCCCCAATGGATCCCAAGCCTAAGTGTGGACAAAAATTTTAAAAATATTTTAAACAATTTATTCAACACTTACGAACAATAATAATGTATCTAGTTATGATTAAAATAACATCAAGATATTATTTTTTAGAAATCCCCCCCTCACACAGAGGGCTGTTGTAAATGTAAACAATGAGTGTAAAAACACTAAAATAAGACTCCAGGCACCCAGGCCCGAAATCAGTTACCAAAAATACACTATCTGATGCAAAACAGAGACTTCCAGGGAAGAAACTGCAGAACATCAGATGGTAGATGCAGAACACAACGCCTAACCACCCGTAGGTGAAGACGTAAACATGGGGAAAGAACAGAATTCATTCTGTTATTCAGCTAAAACTCCCAAGAAAATTTAGTAATAATAATTACAAAAACTATGCCAAAAGCATGGGAGAATAGCAAGGGGGAACTTAAAGGACAGGGAGAGAGGAAAACACTTAAAAAACAGTGTAACTAAATAATCAGAATGACAACAAAATGGCTGCTGCCTTGAAAATAGGTAACTTAACATAATTTCATTAAAAAATTTTAAGTTACAGCCCTGATAATATTCTGTCACACATTCTTTTCCTCTCCTCCTTCTCTATCCTCCTTAGAATCACCATTTCACTAATATTTATGTGTCTGGCATCATTTAAACTGAGATTTATAAGCACAAAGATCAGTCAGATGTTAACTGATGAAGGGCCAAACTTAGAATGATTAATGGCGCCAATTTCGGAACGTCCTTGACACTGCGCATGCGCAGTAGGGGCGAAGTGTGGAGGGCCTTTCAGGACATGTTTTCTTTAGTTTTAGATGCAAATTTTGGGGATTGGGGGGCAAAATTTGTGTTTGGCCCTATATTTTAAGAGTTAGCACCAGCTATGTCTGGGTCATTGGTACAGTATAAAAATATGTGCGTTTGAAAATATTTCTATTTTTAGCTCCCAGGGTTCCCATGGGAATGCGGGAATTTTTTTTTTTGCATGGGTCAAGTACTTATGACCCAATACTACCACAAAACAAATTTGGTTCATACCTGACCATCGGTTCAGAAAGTTAAAAAATTTATAGTAATTTATATATTTTTTATACTTACCAATGACCCAGACATAGCTGGTGCTAACTCTTAAAAATCTAGGGCCAAACACAAATTTTGCCCCCAATCCCCAAAATTTGCATCTAAAACCAAAGAAATCATGTCCTGAATGGCCCTCCATACTTTGCCTCTACTGCGCATGCGCAGTGTCAAGGACGTCCCGAAATTGGCGCCATTAATCATTCTTATAATCAGTGCCTGGTAAGCGCTATGTACTCAGCGGGGAGGTATGAGTTCCCAACTCCTGGGAGGGCCATCCCCGTCTGGGTCATTGGTAAGTATAAAAAATATATAAATTACTATAAATTTTTTAACATTTTTATACTGTACCAATGACCCAGACATAGCTGAATAGTAAAAAGGCTGGAGGGCCTAGGACATAGAGGAAAATCCAATAAGCTCAACTATATAAAATAGAGTCATCCCCTCGAGGAGAAAAGTATTAGGCTTTACATGTATCTTTCTTATTTATGATAAATTAGAAAGACACAACACCTTCCATAATCGAGCATCATAACATCCATTTTCTCTATTAACATCCAGTATAATCCTTATACTAATTATTTTTAAAGTAAGCCAATAAATAAAGTTAGTCCAGAGAATTGAGACTCTTTATACTCTTTAAAAGTGTCCGAGGATTGTATATTAACGCCCGTTTGACTCGTGACATATTCAAATGCTATACTTTAAGACTATGACATGAATGAATTTTTAAAACATAAACTTTTCACTTTAAAACCATCCCAGTAACAGCACAGAATTACTGACTCCGGAGGAGGTATCCCCTTGTTTTCATAATAAAACAGGCGACCCAAGGGAACACCCTCCCCCCCCCCCCTTCCCCTTGCCCTGGGTCAAATAGCCCAGAGCAAAGAGGGCAGCAGGACGGAGTCACTGCCAGAACAGAAAGCCTACATAACTATAGTTGCAACTGTTAAGTGAACAACATTCTGAGCAGCAGAAAATGGACCTAAACAATGCAGGCCTCCAGAAATGGACTCAATATTTCTGAGATAAAAATTCGTGAATGTGGATGGCTGAGACCAATATGCAGCCTTCATTAAATCTATAATAGCAACACTATTTGCGTAAGCCCAAGATGTAGAAAGAGCTCTTACTTCATGAGCCGAAATCTTAAGCACAGACTGCTTAGTTAAAGATAGATTATCATAAGCAGTACCGATAGTTAATTGAATCCAATTAGCAATAGAATGGACCGTAATGTCCTTTCTATTAGGCATCAGAGACAGAAGAAGCTTTACGTTCTTACTGATAAACTGAGATCTGTTTATAAATACATAAAGCTCTAACCGGAGTAAAGGCCTATGCCCGTTCGAAGACGGAAGGACCTTAATAACAATAGGTTCCGGATATTTATTAGGAGCCTGATTCTTAACCAAAAATCCAACATTAGTAGTAAAGGTAATAGTGTTTCCGATACTACGAAAGTGAGAATCGTCCACCGATAGTGCATGAAGCTCACTGACTCTTCAGCAGAAGAGAAGACTAAGAGAATTGCTGTCTAAAAAGGCCAGAATTTGAAATCTACTGTCTCAAGAGGCTCAAATGGTTACTTTAGTTTAATAAGAACCCAAGCTAAATTCCGTATAGGAATTAATCTAAGGATTCTAGGTCTATTTATCGAAAAGTTTCTAACTAACTTAGATAAAGAGACATTAGACTCAACTGTAAACTATCATGGAGTGCATAGGTATCAGATAACATAGACCTATAACCTATAAAAGTAACAGGCTGCAGTTGATCTCGTCAAACAAGTATACTAGAAAGTTTGCAATGTTTGGTATGGAGGGATCAAAAATATCAACATAATGATCCCTACACCAACGACGGAAGACCCTCCACTTTAGCCGCATAGTATAGCGAAGAGGAGGTCCTCCTACAGTTAGAAATCGCGTCCACTGCTCGTCCTGTACAATGCTTGCCGTGCAAGAAGGACCGCACAATGGAATACGTGAAGGTTGAGACCTTGTGGGTTGCGATGAAGTTGACACGATTTCCCCAGCGAAAGAAGATCCTCTCGTGGAGGAAGTTTTCGCGGTAAGTCCCACAGCAGACACCTGAGTAAATTTATCCACGGTCTCTGTGGAGACAGAGATGCTACCAACAGAATTGTATTGTGAATGTTTTATCTTAGCAATACTTGCTGAATCAACAGCGCTCGAGGATACGCATATCCTATCATTCCGTCCTACTAGATCGATAGAGCGTTAACTACATATGCTCGGGGATCCGGACATGGTGACACATACGTCTGCAATTGATTGGTGAGTTGTGTCGCAAATAAATTTATCATTGGGCGCTCCCATTGGTAGCAAATCTGATTGAATACCTGTTTGTTGAGAGTCCATTCTGACGGCAACAAGCGACCCTTACGTGAAAGGGAGTCTGCTAATACAATCAGACAACCCGGAATATGACGGACCGAAACAGAACTTGGTGTTCTAGAACAAACAGAAGGATTCTTTCCGTGAAATTGAATAACAGAACCGAATGAGTGCCTCCCTGGTTCCGGATATACGCAACTACTGTCATACTATCAGACAGGATTTGGACATGCGTTTCTGAATAATGTTCATCCAATGACGTAGTGCAAGCCAAAATAACATCATTTCTTGGAAGTTAAGTGCTTGCCTAGAAACTGCGGAACCCAAAGATCCTGGCACTTCGAATCCGTTGGGATCAATATTGTACCCAAACCTGTTTGACTGGCATCCGTCATAATCGTAAAACTCGGATCCGGCAACTGCAGTGGAACTCTCTGAGTCAACCACCGAATGTTTGCCCAAGTCTGAATCTCTTGTTACACTTGATTGACAAGAAAACGTGTATATCGAGCAATTCATAGATTGCTGAAAGGTTGCCGTCGAAGAGAAGCTTCTCCGAGACCGAAGCGACTCTGAGAGAGTTCTTCACCTTACTATCCACGCGCGTGGATGTAGCTAGGGCTACGTCACGTCTAACCAACTCCAGGTTGCTACTGAAGGGCAGAGTTATACGTGGAAAAACTACTGCCCTTGAAAGAAATCTCATTAAGGATCATATCCTGGAATTCTTTCTCTTGAAGACGTAATGATAACGCCTCAGTAAGGTGGTCTACGTATGATAAAGCGTCTAAGTTAATTCTATTAGACATCATTGTCGTTTCCAACGTCGTGGTTGGAATTGACATAGACGGCGAAAAAGACAATTCCCAGTCTTCAGCCTCGTCGTCTAGACGCAGAGGAACTCTCAGTATGCCCTGTCCTGCCATTTCAAATTTATTCCTAGAATTGATGAAAGGCAGATTTAGAGCATTTGCAGACAAGAAACTAGACTAGCGTGTTTTGGTAGCAAGCTTATATATAGCGTCGTTCAATAATTCGAATGTTCTAGTGACATTATTGGACTGTGTCGGCAACTCAGGGACGATGTCCCTGAACCGATCAAAAACTCTGTGTCCAATGACGCTATTAGTCTCTTATCCAGCATCGCAGCATTCTAGTCCGACGGAACAACCTCTGGAAGATAACGCCGGAAGAAATGTATGGCAGCTTCTGTTGTTCCGAAAAGGAAAGTTCAAAATCGTCCGAATCCCTTTCGCCATCCTGTCGGACCCTATGAAGTGTTCGGTCATCCGTACCGGATGCATCAGCGGAGCGAACCGGCCCAGCGTCGTCGGATTATTCCTGATCCGACAGAGATTCTGTCGTTTGCTGGGATGCTGCGATAAGCTGTGCTATTTTGGATAGCACGTCCGTCACTGAGGCCTGTGGAGAAGCGGTCTTACGATGCTTTGCCGCTGGAAGCTCCGTGTTCGTTACCCCGTGCATACTTCTATTATGCGAGCTACCGGAGTGTACAGGCCTCGTGTCCCTTGGCTACCGGATGGCATGACCTGTACGCCGTGGAATCACTGAATGACGAAGCTGGCAGGATACTCGAGGTCACATAGCCAAGGTGCGGTCGTGTGCGCTGCCGTGAGGATGAGGAAGCATTATCGACAGTCTCTCGGACTGTCTATATAACGGAGCGTCCCGAGCGGCGGACATATGCTCCGAATGCGAAACGTTTGTACCACAACATCCGGTCCCAGATGTTGTTGTACGAGAGAGGGACCTCTCTCGCTCGCAGCCCGGACGGACCTGGACGAGCTAGGAACCGAACTAACAGGCTTCCTCCTATCTCTCCTCTAATCCGTCGTCACTGGGTGTGTACTATTGTTTATTATAGTGCTTGCATCACCCAAATCTCCTTCCTAGACCGCAACGGACGAACCCGGCTGCCGAACCATTCGATGAATGGATGCTACACCGGGTGAGCTAGCGAATGTCAACGCCGTCGAACCTACTAGGGACCTCTTAGGCGATTGACGTATTTCCATGAGCACTTATTGCCGCTAGCTCTTCATTTAACTATGACGACAGAGGCACACTTTTGAAAGACATCTCAGTAACTTTGCGAACAAGAAAACAGACTTGCTCGTTAATAGCAAGCATATATATATAGCGTCGTTCAATAATTCGAAAGTTCCTGTGACATTATTGGACTGTGTCGGAACTGAGGGACGATGTCCCTGAACCGATCCAAAAATTCTTGTGTCTACCGACGCTATCAGTCTCTTATCATCCGGCATCGCAGCATTCTGGTCCGACGAAACAACCTCTAGAAGATAAAGCCGGATGACATATACAGCAGCTTATGTTGTTCCGAAAGGGAAAGCTCGAAATCCTCCGAATACCTTTCGCCATCCTGTCGGACACTATGAAGTTTTCGGACGTCCGTACCTGATGTTTCAGCGGAGCGTCCCAACCCAGCGTCGTCGGATATTACATGATGCGACAGAGATTCTGTCGTTGCTGGGATGCTGCGATAAGTTGTGCTATTTGGGATAGCACGTCCATCACTGAGGCCTGTGCAGTAGCGGTCTTACGATGCTTTGCCGCTGGAAGCTCCATGTACATTAACTCCTGCATACTTTTCTTATGCGAACGTCCGGAGTCTACAGGCCTCGTGTCCCTGGCTACCGGATGGCGTGACCTGGTTGCCGTGGATTCTCTGATTGGCGAAGTTGACTGGATATCCGAGGTCACGTAGACAAGGTGCGGTCGTGTGCGCTGCCATGAGGATGAGGAAGCCTTATTGACAGTCTCTCCGGACTGTCCATATAACGGAGCGTCCCGAGCGGCGGACGTATGCTCCGAATGCGAAACATTTTGTACCACAACATCTGGGGCCAGATGTTGTTGTACGAGAGAGGGACCTCTCTCGCTCGCAGCCCGGATGGACCTGGACGAGCTAGGAACTGGACTAATAGGCTTCCTCCGTTCTCTCCTCTAATCCGCCGTCACTGGGTGTGCACTTGGTTGATTTATAGTGCTCGCATCACCCAAAACTCCTTTCTGGACTGCAACGGACTACCTGGCTGCCGAACCATTTGATGAATGGACGCTACACCGGGCGAGCTAGCGGACGTCAAAGGCCGTCGATCCTACTAGGGACCTCTTAGGCAATTGACGTATTTCCATGAGCACTTTTCCGCTAGCTCTTCATTAATTGTGACGACGGAGGCACACTTTTGGAAGACATCACAGATACATCACCCTGTTCTTGATCGTCTGAAATAGAGATTGATAAACTAGAGTGACCCTGCGGGGAAAGGACCGGCGTGGCCATTTCCCCGCTAACATACCGTGACACACGCTTCCCATGTTGTCATCGAAATTAACACATACTGAACAGGAGTTAGTGCGAGTACACTGACTACATTTATAGAATGATCATGAAAGTCAGAGGAAGATTTCCTCTTATTACAATTGAACAATATCCTTTCATTGTGAAAAAAATACAAAGTCCTAGTACTCGCACCAACCCCTGAAAATCAAAATACATAATAACATGATCCATTAACATAGAAAAAATAATTGAAATCAAAAAATTTTTTGAAAAAATATTTTTTCAGAAAAGCCCAAGTTTCTGAAAAGTAACATTGAGCCCCAATGGATCCCAAGCCTAAGTGTGGACAAAAATTTTAAAAATATTTAAAAAAATTAATGCAACACTTACGAATACTAATAATGTATCTAGTTATGATTAAACTAACACCAAGACAAGAAATACCCCTCACACAGAGGCTGTTGTCAATGTAAACAAGAAGTGTAAAAACACCAGAAACATGACTCCAGGCACTGATAACCCTGGCCCGAAATCAGTTACCAATAATACACTATCTGATGCAAAACAGAGACTTCCAGGGAAGAAACTACAGAACATCAGATGGTAGATGCAGAACACTACGCCTAAACACCCATGGGTGAAGACGTAAACATGGGGAAAAGAACAGAATTCATTCTGTTATCCAGCTAAAACTCCCAAGAAATTTTAGTAATAATATTACAGAAAATATGCCAAAAGCATGGGAGAATAGCAAGGGGGGACTTAAAGGAAAGGGAGAGAGGAAAACACTGAACAAGCAGTGTAACTTTATAGCAAGAATGACCACAACAGGCCCTTGCCTCGAAAATAGGAAACTTAACATAATTTCATTAAACAATTTTAAGTTACAGCCCTGATTATTTTCTGTCACTCATTTTTCCTCTCCACCTTCTATTTCCTCCTTAGAACCACCATTTCTCTAATATTTATGTGTCTGGCATCATTTAAACTGAGATTTACAAGCACAAAGAAAAGTCAGATGTTAACTGATGAAGGGCCAAACAAAGAATGATTAATGGCGCCAATTTCGGGACGTCCTTGACACTGAGCATGCGCAGTAGAGGCGAAGTATGGAGGGCCATTCAGGACATGATTTCTTTGGTTTTAGATGCAAATTTTGGGGATTGGGGGGGAAAATTTGTGTTTGGCCCTAGATTTTTAAGAGTAAGCACCAGCTATGTCTGGGTCATTGGTACACTATAAAAATATAGAAATTTTGGGCGGGGCCAAAAATCTTACCCCTCCTATTACAAAGCCAAATATTACTTCACGAACTTCGTTTGAACAAACTTGATTCTACACCTCATATAGAAGCTCCACTGGTTCTTGAGAAGAAGATTTTAAAAATATTTTGGAGCATTTTCCCCCACTCCCTCCCTATGGGGCTGGGCATGCTGAGTTGAACAAAAATGAAATGCCCCTTTGGGACCATCACTCACACAAACTTTCACTTGAATTGGCCTAGTGGCTTTGGAGGAGAAGAGCAAAACATGGTGTTGATGGACGCCGGACGATGGACGACAGACAACGGACGACGGACGGAGAGCGATGAGAGAGATTAGCTCAGCTTGACTTTGTCAAGATGAGCTAAAAAGTGTTGTAATGCTTTCTTGGTTTTTACAACCCAAGTCATGTTCTTTACATCTTGACAGAATTTCTGCCAAAATATATAGCAGCAACTGATGCATGATCTCACCAAAGTGAGATTGCGCAGTAGTTGTTGCTATTTATTTTGACGGAAATTCTGTTAATTATCCAAAGTGGATAATGCCCATAAAATGTATTTTTTGAGGCTGGTGATCATTCTATGAATGTATACTTACAACCCATTTATATGTTCATGAATGGAACTGAGATGGAGTAACCTCAACCTTTATTTAAGTAAATGATTCTTTGCTGTCCAGTGATGTCGTGGGGTACACAAGAGATTTATTTACTAAATTTGTCATCGTTAAAGACGCAGGTTCATTCAAGTTGCCTTATTCATTTCACAATGTGAGTTTGGGGCATTGGATAGGGTCTTACTGGACAATATATGTTATTACAATAAATTGATGGTAACATGGTCTGAGGTTTGTTGCTCAGCGCATATGTTCAACCTTGACACTTCGTGTCTCGGTTAAACATAACCTCTGAGTTGCAAACCTCAGACTATGTTAGCGTCAATTCATCACAATAACTTATAATGTCATCCAGAACAACTTAACAAAAAACAGGATTTATATAACATCAAGGACAATATTATGAGAATAAGACTTAACCTTTTACCTAATATAATGGAAAACACGGCCAACAAATTGCAAATATCATTTTTTTCTTCAAGTTTTGCCTAAAAACATAGCTTGCTTATGACTCTGTACTGGAATGTACTCAAGGAGTTCATTTCAACAAGGGTTCATAAACTGTTTTTTTTAGGCAAAAACTAATATTTTTAATTTCTAATGAAATATTTTAGCATGTGGCCCCAAATCATGTTAGGTAAGGGTAAACTGACAACTGAAACAATTTTATTAAAATAAGACTTACATCTAAGTCATCTGAAGAGGAATCACTGACCAGATCATCGTCGTCACTCTCCGATTTATTCACTACTTCTTCTATCTCTGGTTCACCAGTAAATTCAGTCAGAGTCTGGCCAAGGAGGGACAGTTTCTTGCCAATTGATGTGTCTAAATCAATACCTATACCTTTCATCTCCCATGATACATTCAATATCCATTTGGCATTACTGTATGGATCTGCAATTTGAAAGACAGCCCTCAGAAAAAAGGTGATTCAATAAAAAGTAATGAAATGAGCTATGATGTCCTTGATTCTGTAAACAAGGTGTCTTCAGTTTTCAAGTTTTGTTTATTATAAATATGACAAAACATCTTATATTACATCTGATCATTAATTGATAAAGAGGGTAGGTGGATTGATGGATGGATGGAATTATGATGGGTGATTTGCCTTAGGGCAAACAGACCAGCCTGAGGGATGGGTGGATGGATTGGATGGATGTTTGTACATGAAAAGACAAATAGAAGAATATTCACAAAAATATATAAAATTGCTTAACCAAAACAGAGATTATGCACAAAATATTTACTTACCCATTTTCCATTCGCTTAACACATTTTTGTAGACTGAATTACATTTTTCTGCAATAACAATGATGATGAACAAAGCAATACAAACTGTCTCTGAGTGTAAGTTTATTATCTTAGCAGGCAGTAAGTCCGTGAAATATAATGAACATCACATGTTAAAGGTAACAAGTAATTGTAAGGACAAGTTGGAACAATCTGGAGAATTTGGATAGATATAGCAATAATTTTTGTTTGGCCATGCTTGAGCCCTGTAGTAACCACAGGTGCTTGCCACCTGCATTTGAGGCTGTGGTAGAGAAAATTCCCACAGTCTGTGTTAAACAACAAAGGTATGACACTCATAAAACTGGCAATCTATGGATAGTCAGGAAATTGCTTCACAAAAATTTGTATTATTATTACTTTCAACCCTTCACCCGACACACAGGATATCAAAATTTATTTTAATTATTGTTTTTTAAAATTGAAAAAAAAATTAAACAGTACAATGTGACCCCTCATAGGAATTATCTCGATGAGATCTTTCCAATGAGGGATCACATAAAATAGTGTTTTTTTCATCTGTCCACTTTGTAAATTATGGGGGTGGATATGGCTGATTCTTTAGGTAAAGGGTTAAATCCAATCATGGCAGATATGTTCTACCTTATCACTTACATCATTTTAATATTACTCTCTTTTCATTTCTGGACAGTTAAAGTTAAAACTAGAAGTCCTGTCATGAAATGCGCACAAATAGCACGTCGATCTGTGTGTTAATCTATGCGTTATGACCATAGTAACCCGGAGGTCCACTCGAAGAAACATTGCCTGTGTTTGCTATGAGTAACCAGGAGAACCTGCCATGCTTTGGATGCCATTCGATATGGCAATTGTGTGCAATTCCTATGCACAATTAAGCCTAGATAAGCGCACAGTTTGTGACAGGACTTCTAGTTTTCACTGTATATTGATCCCAAATAAGCACAAATAGGAGGATGTTAATTTCGCTGACATACTTCAATCTGCTTAGTTCTGGAAGCTGTAGATAAAGCTTCATTTCCAATTTGGATTTTCCTGAAATGAAACCTACTTACGTGGGCCAGCCTATCAGATCTCATCTTTAGAATCAATCTTCTAACATATGATAACTTCTGGAACTAAGCGTTTCGACGTGTATCATCCTTTTAAAAAACGGATTCTTTATTAAATTATGCTTTAGGCCCCATAAAGTAGATCTGTTTCTCAGGACATTTTTTGTAAAATTGCATGTGGGCAGGCGGTATTTTATTTTATTTTCTACTTTTGTAATTATTTCTTGGTCATCAAAAATTCCTGTTCTTGGATTGTCTAATGTTTTAGGCCTCATAATCTACAGAATAAAATGGGTGGTGGTGTATTTTGTTCCTTGAGTGCAAGAAGGCTTTGCAATGCTTTAGATGCACTCAGGAGACAAATTTATCAATTTTATTAACTTGAGTAAAATATCGGACATAAACCATTTCATTTTTATTTTTTTATGTTTGCATTGGTCAAAAACAGAGAGCATGTGGCAGCCAAAAGGACCATGCAGGAGGCCCTGGGAAACAGATTTTTAACTTTTTAGGCCTTAATGTGGCATATTAATTCTACGGAAATGGATAGATAGCAAAATTATGGAAAACTTGTTTTGCTCAGCATGGTTTACTTAGCCAACACTCTAACAAAAGGTGCATTTCTGAATTTTTTACAAACCTGCAGAGATCTGAAAGCAGTCTCTTCTGCAGTAACATTAAGTTGCTAAAGTCTTACCACAAGCTTGTTTGTTGATGGTTCGAGAACAAACTTCATATGTTCCATCTGGCACCTCACAAATATTCATCACCGGTCCAGCTTTGTCATCAGGTTTCCAGTCATCCCATGACGTCTCAAAGTCATCAGCCAAACGAAATGAAAAACCTTTAAAAAGTTAAAAAATTTATAGTAATTTATATATTTTTTATACTTACCAATGACCCAGACATAGCTGGTGCTAACTCTTAAAAATCTAGGGTCAAACACAAATTTTGCCCCCCAATCCCCAAAATTTGTATCTAAAACCAAAAGAAATCATGTCCTAAAGGACCTCCATACTTTGCCCCTCCCCTACTGCGCATGCGCAGTGTCAAGGACGTTCCGAAATTGGCGCCAATCATCATTCTTACTGGCAGTGCCTGGTCAGCGCTATGTACTCAGCGGGGAGGTATGAGTTCCCAACTCCTGGGAGGGCCATCCCCGTCTGGGTCATTGGTAAGTATAAAAAATATATAAATTACTAGAAATTTTTTAACATTTTTATACTGTACCAATGACCCAGACATAGCTGAATAGTAAAAAGGCTGGAGGGCCTAGGACATAGAGGAAAATCCAATAAGCTCAACTATATAATATAGAGTGAACTCCTCAAGGAGAAAAGGAGTATTAGGTTTTACATGTATCTTTCTTATTTTATATTAAATTAGAAAGATACAATACCCTTCATAATTGAGCACAATAACATTCATGTTCTCTATTAACATCCAGTATAACCCATTATACTAATTATTTTTAAAGTAAGCCAATAAATAAAGTTAGTCCAGAGAATTGAGACTCTTTATATTCTTTAAAAGTGTCCGAGGATTGTATATTAACGCCCGTTTGACACTTGACATATACAAATGCTTCACACCGAGCTACACTTTAAAAATATGACATGAATGAATTTTTAACATTAATATTACACTTTAAAACCATCCCGGAAACAACTCAGAATTACTGACTCCGGAGGAGGAATTCCCTTGCTTTTCATTATAAAGCAGGTGACCTAAGGGAACACCCTCCCCCCCCCCCCCTTCCCCTTGCCCTGGGTCAAATAGCCCAGAGCGAAGAGGGCAGCAGGACGGAGTCACTGCCGGAACAGAAAGCCTGCATAACTATAGTTGCAACTGTTTAGTGGACGACATTCTGAGCAACAGATAACGGACCTAAACAATGCAGGTCTCCAGAAATGGACTCAATATTTCTGAGATAAAAATTCGTGAATGTGGATGGCTGAGACCAATAAGCAGCCTTCATTAAATCTGTAATAGCCACACTATTTGCGTAAGCCCACGATGTAGAAAGAGCTCTTACTTCATGAGCCGAAATCTTAAGCACAGACTGCTGGGAAGAAGATAAATTTTCATAAGCAGTACGGATAGTTAATTGAATCCATCTAGCAATAGAATGGACCGAAATGTCCTTTCTATTAGGCATCAGAGACAGAAAGAAACGTTTTCGTCCCTTTCTGATAAACTGAGATCTCTGTTTATAAATGCGTAAAGCTCTAACAGGACAGAGTAAAGGCCTACGCCCGTCTGAAGACGGAAGAGCCTTAATAACAATAGGTTCCGGATATTTATTAGGAGCCTGATTCTTAGCTAAAAATCCAACATTAGTAGTGAAGGTGATAGTGTTCCCGACACTTCGATAGTGAGAATCGTCCACCGATAGTGCATGAAGCTCACTGACTCTTCTAGCAGAAGAAAAAGCTAAGAGAAAAGCTGTCTTATAAGACAAGAATTTGAAATCTACTGTCCCAAGAGGCTCAAATGGCTTATCCTTTAGTTTAAGAAGAACCCAAGCTAAATTCCACTTAGGAATTAATCTAAGAGTTCTGGGTCTATTTATCGAGAAGTTTCTAACTAACTTAGATAAAGAGACATTAGATCCAATTTGTAAACTATCGTGGTGTGCATAGGTATCAGATAACATAGACCTATAACCCTTAATAGTAACAGGCTGCAGTTTGATTTCGTCAAACAAGTATACTAGAAAGTTTGCAATGTCTGGTATGGAGGGATCAAAGATATCAACAGAATGATCCCTACACCAACGACGAAAAACCTTCCACTTAGCCGCATAGTTTAGCGAAGAGGAGGTCCTCCTACAGTTAGAAATCACGTCCACTGCTCATCCTGTAAAGTGCTTGCCATGCAAGAAGGACCGCACAACGGAAAAACGTGAAGGTTGAGACCTTGCGGGTTGTGATGAAGTTGACGCGGTTTCCCCTGCGAAAGAAGATCCTCCTGTGGAGGAAGCTTTCACGGTAGGTCCCAGGACAGACACCTGAGTAGATTTATCCATGGTCTCTGTGGAGACAGAGATGCTACCAACAGAATCTTGCATTGAGATTGTTTTATCTTTAGAAATACTTGCTGAATCAATGGCGCTGGAGGATACGCATATCCTATCATTCCGTCCCATGAGATCGATAGAGCGTCTACTGCAAATGCTCTTGGATCCGGGCACGGTGACACATACGTCTGCAACTGATTGTTGAGATGCGTCGCAAATAAGTCTATCATTGGCCGTTCCCACTGGTAGCAAATCTGATTGAATACTTGTTTGTTGAGAGTCCACTCCGACGGCAACAAGCGACCCTTCTGTGAAAGGGAGTCTGCTAGTACATTCAGACGACCCGGTATATGACGGACCGAAAGTAGAACTTGATGTTCTAGAGCAAACAGAAGGATTCTCTCCGTTAGATTGAATAACGGAACGGAATGAGTGCCTCCCTGGTTCCGTATATACGCCACTACTGTCGTATTGTCGGACAGGATTTGGACATGAGCTTTGTGAATAATGTCCATCCAATGACGTAACGCAAGCCAGATTGACATCATTTCCTTGATGTTTATGTGCTTGCTTAGGAACTGTGGATCCCAAAGACCCTGGCATCTCAAATCCGTTGGGATCAATGATGCACCCCAACCTGTTTGACTGGCATCCGTCATAATGGTAAAACTCAGATCCGGCAACTGCAGCGGAACTCCCTGAGTTAACCACTGAATGTTTGCCCAAGTCTGAATCTCTTGTTTCACTTGATCTGACAAGAGAACGTCTATGTCGAGCGAATGAATCTTCACACTCCAATTCGGAGTTAAGAAAATTTGGAGAGGACGAGTGTGTAACCGCCCCATCGGAATGAGATCCGCGGCGGCTCCGCACAGACCTATCAGTCTCATGAACTCCCTCGCTGTGACTTTGTCTGCATGAAGACAATAGCGAGCGTAACAACTGACTAATTTCGCTCTGGTTAACGGCAGACGAACGAGATTGTTGTGCGTCTCGAAGCTCATTCCCAGATGAGTGAATGACTTGGACAGCACCAGATCCAACTTCTCGTTTATAACAAAACCGAGACGTCGGAGCAATAGAAGCAGATTCTGCACATCGTTCTGAAGCGTTAACTCGTTGCCGTACCTCTGAAGAATGTCGTCCAGGTAGGCCGACGTTACCGCAGACGAATGAGCTTGGAAATACATCATTACCGAGTTCATTACCCGAGTGAAAGCCCAGGGTGCTAGGTTCAATCCGAAGCACATCGCCCGGAATTGATACACCACTCCTAGGACTGCGAAGCATAGATACTTTCTGAATGTCGGATGTACCATGACATGAAAGTATGCATCTTTGAGATCTATGCTTGTAGCATAATCGTTCACCCGAATACTCGCTCTGACCGACCGAATCGTCTCCATATAGAATTTCGGAGCGACGATCAGCTTGTTTATCCAGCTCAAATCTATGACTGGACGGAACGAGCCATCTGGTTTCGGAACCAGAAAGAGATGGCTGTAGAATCCCGGTGTTTCCTGGTCTTCTACGACCTCTACCGCGTTCTTCAGTAAAAGAGACTGCACCTCCGATAACAGAGCGTCTCTTTTCTGTGGATTTGACGGAAGTTGAGTCCATTTTGGACTTCGAGTTAAAGGAGGCTTTCGTTTGAAGGATATTTTTAGACCTTCCGAAATCACCCCTCCCTCTCACCCAAGGGTCGTCCGTAATCGACGCCCACTCTTCTGAAAAACTCGACAACCTTCCGCCAACCGGAACACGATAGAGGTTGAAGCCATCACCTCCTGGACCTGCGAGGCCTGCGGGAGGAGAAACCACGTCCTCCACGACCCGCACCTCGTCCCGTCGACCTCGGGGCGTCCGACCGATTGTCCCGGCCCGAAGGACGTCCCGCACGTGAGTCGCTGCCTTGACGGTCTCTTGAATAAGACCAAGAGGACGCACCGGAACCTCTATAGGAACCTTTCTTGGGCGCATTAGTCCCAGAAGTGCCTGCCTTATTCTTATCTGCCGTATCCGACTTCTTGGAAGCGGATTTAAACAGCAGAGAATCCGAAGCTTTCTTAGTAATTTTATCGTAGATTGCAGAAAGCTTGCCGTCAAATAGAAGTTCTCCGGAGACCGAAGCGACTCTGAGAGAGTTCTTCACCTTACTATCCATGCATGTGGATGTAGCTAGGGCTGCGTCACGTCTAACCAACTCCAGGTTTGCCACTGAGAGGGCAGAGGTATACGTGGAATAAGCCACTGCCCTTGAAAGAAGTCTTAAAGAGGATTGTATATCCTGGAATTCTTTCCCTTGAAGACGCAGTGATAACGCCTTAGTAAGGTGGTCTGCGTAAGATGAAGTGTCTAAACTGGCCCTGTTAGACGTGATTGTCGTATCCAACACCGCGGTTGGAACGGACATAGACGATGGTAATGACAATTCTAAGTCTTCCGCCTCGTCGTCAAGACGCAGAGGAACTCTCGGAATACCCTGTCCTGCCGTATCGAATTTATTCCTTGCATTAATGAAAGGCAGGTTAAGAGCATTGGAGGACAAGAAACCCGCTTTGCCTGTTTTTGAAGCAAGCTTAAATATAGCGTCGTTCAATAAATCAAATGTTCTTGTGACATTATTGCACTGAGACGGAAACTCAGGGACGATGTCTCGGAACCGCTCGAAAAATTCAGTGTCCAATGACGCTATCAGCCTCTTGTCCGGTACCGCAGCAGTCTGGCCCGACGGAACAACCTGAGGAAGGAAGTGCCGGATGAAATCCACGGCAGCTTTATGTTGTTCCGAAAGGGATAGCTCCAAGTCATCCGTATCCCTTTCACCATCCGGTCGGACCTCATGATGCTCCCGGTCGTCCGCACCCAATGCTTCGGCGGAGCGTACCGACCCAGCGCCGTCGGATAATTCCCGATCCGACACCGATTCTGTCGATTGCTGGGATGCTGCGATAATTTGTACTATCTGAGCAAGGACGTCCGTCATTGAGGCCTGCGGAGTAGCGGTCTTTCGCTGCTTAGCCGCGGGAAGCTCCGCATCAACTGACTCCCGCATACTCTTCCTATGCGAACGTCCGGAGTCTACCGGCCTCGTGTCCCTGGCTACCGGATGGCGTGACCTTGTCGCCGAAGAATCCCTTATCGGCGAAGCTGGTAGAATATCCGCGGTCACGTAGCCAAGGTGCGGTCGAGTGCGCTGGTGAGAGGATGAGGAAGCCTGAGCAGTCTCCAAGGACTGCCTATCCAACGGAGCGGCCCAAGCGACGGACGTGTGCTCCACTTGCGACACATTTTGTACCACAACATCAGGTCCCTGATGTTGTTGTAGGAGAGAGGGGCCTCTCTCGATCGCGGCCCGGCTGGACCTGGACGAGCTAGGAACCGGACTAGAAGGCTTCCTCCAATCTCTCCTATCATCCGCCGTCACTTGGTGTGCACCTTGTATGTTTATAGTGCTCGCATCACCCAACATTTCCTCTTGGACCGCAACGGACGAACCCGGCTGCCGAACCATTTGGTGAACGGACGCTACACCGGGCGAGCTAGCGGACGACAGTGCCGTCGATCCTACTCGGGACCTCTTAGGCAACTGTCGTATCTCCATGAGCACTTTTGCCGCTAGCTCCGCATTCAATTGTGACGACGGAAGCGCACTCTTGGAAGATAACATGGAAACATCACCCTGTTCTTGTTCCTCTGAAATAGAAACTGATAGACTAGAGTGACCCTGCGGAGAAAGGACCGGCATAGCCCTTTCTCCACTAACAACATACCGTGACACACGTTTCCAATGTTTGTCATCCCAATATTGACATATTGAACAGGAGTTAGTGCGAGTACACTGACTACAATTAATACAATGATCATGAAAGTCAGAGGAAGATTTCTTCCTATTACAATTTGAACAAAGTCCCTTCATTGTGAAAAGACGACAACAAGTCCTAGTACTTGCACAAACCCCTAAACACAAAGATACATAATAACATGATCCATTAACATTGAAAAAAGCAATTGAAATTCAAAATAATTTTTGAAAAATATTTTTTCAACGAAGCCCAAGTTTCTGAAAAGTAACGTTGAGCCCCAATGGATCCCAAGGGTAAGTGTGGTCAAAAATTTTAAAATTATTTTAAATAATTAATGCAATACTTATGGATAATAATAATGTATCTAGTAATGAGTAAACTACTCCAAAGGCAAAAAGCCCCCCTCAAAAGAGACTGTTGCCAATGTAAACAAGAAGTGTATAAACACCAGAAAACATGACTCCAGGCCCTGACAATACTGGCCCGAAATCAGTTATCAACAATACACACTATCTGATGCAAAACAGAGACTTCCAGAGAAAAATCTGCAGAACATCAGATGGTAGATGCAGAACGCAACGTCTAAACACCCATGGGTGAGAACGTAAACATGGGGAAAATAACAGAATTCATTCTGTAACCAAGCTAATTCTCCCAAGAAATTTTAGTAGTAATCTTACTCAAAAATATGCCAAAAGCATGGGAGAATAGCAAGGGGGGACTTACAGGATAAGGAGAGAGGAAACACTGAATAAGCAGTGCAACTTCAAAGCAAGAATGACAACAACAGGCCCATGCCTCGAAAATAGGCAACTTAACATAATTTCATTACAAAATTTTAAGTTACAGCCCTGAATATTTTCTGTCACTCCATTTTCCTCTCCTCCTTCTCTATCCTCCTTAGAATCACCATTTCTCCAATATTTATGTGTCTGGCATCATTTTAACTGAGATTTACAAGCACAAAGATCAGTGAGATGTTAACTGATGAAGGGCCAAACAAAGAAATGATGATTGGCGCCAATTTCGGAACGTCCTTGACACTGCGCATGCGCAGTAGGGGCAAAGTATGGAGGTCCTTTAGGACATGATTTCTTTTGGTTTTAGATGCAAATTTTGGGGATTGGGGGGCAAAATTTGTGTTTGGCCCTAGATTTTTAAGTGTTAGCACCAGCTATGTCTGGGTCATTGGTACAGTATAAAAATATGGAATGTTGATGTACATTTTATGTCACAACAGGTTAAAATTTTGAGTAAAATCCTGCTACACTATCACCTTGAGGTTGTATTTAACGGTCATTGCATAATATCGTGAGAGGCGAGATAATATTCTATTAAAGACTCTTTAATCCTTAAAGGCCTATTTCCAACTGTTATAATCTCAGAACAGGTGCCTGTTACATGCCATGATGAGGAGATTTTGCTGACAATAGGCACATTATCTAGGCAGTGGTTTCTAGTTACAGTCTTGGCTGCCTGTTAAGGCAGCCAAGATATAGCTAGAAATCACTGCTAAACATCTGAACATACAAAGGCTGGGGCTGCTGGGAATTCAGGACACATGTCCAGGCCCTTATGGGTTAAATACAAAAATCAGAAGGTTTCAGAGTGAACTACTGATCAATGGGTAGCACAGTGTGCATCTGCTTGAAGAAGTGGGATGGACACCGCTGATTTCTCTAGTCCCCTGAAAATTTTTTCGGGGGACAAATATAAAAAATATTGTAACCAACCATTATAACCTGAATAAAGTCAAGACATTTACCTTTTAACTTTGTGGGTTTTTATGTTGCCAACTGGAGGCGATGTCTAAAAAATTATTACAACTTCCTACATCAGGCCAATATTCAAATTCTTTGACCCTAAAAGTCCTGGAGAATCTGGCAGAAAATCCTCTTCACCAGAACCAACAAGTCTAGTGATCTAGTAATAAATTTCAGTTCAATATTGACCAGAATCTTTAAATTCACCTAAATAGCGATGGTAAACACTATTCTCAAATAATATAATTGCGTCCAAACTATGCGGTGTTCAAAGATTTTTAAAAAAAAAGTTTCAACCTGAAATAAAATATTGTTTTGACTAAAAAGTTTTACAGTGTTTCGGTCATATTCATTTTGGGCAAGTTTCCCCGGTGCAGACAATATAGTTTAAAGCCTATTGTTGAATCAAACAATGCAGCAGATAAGTCAGCTGCAATTAAGTCAGCATCAATAAAAAGTCAATTTCCGTCTGATCCATCATACATGTCCACTGAACATGCACAATAACCAGGAAGTGTCAATCCCTCCCACCAAAACGTCATTACTTTTTGAAAAGCTTGATAAAATAACCTTGTTTGCAGCGAGGTATGAGTAAGCAACCCACATGAGGGCACCGGTTTGGGTCAATTGTACAGAGTGATAAATAAAGAAATTACTTAAGATTTACTCACATTTATCCACCATTACCATTGCCCCAAACATACTTGAATAAATAAAAGGAAGGCGGGCATATAATAATCAGATAAGCAGGCCTGGAATTTTGAGGTGGGTGACAAAATTGCAATCCCATGTGGGAGAAAAAATGCTCATGCAAATCAGTCAATTCCCAATATGAAAGATTGTCAAATGACTCATGAGACCACAGTTCATTGGTATGTTGACCAACCGTCCCTAACTAATTGATACAAAGGGTTTGACTGCACTGCATTAAAATCAGTTATTGTCTCTGCCTTAATTGCTATCTGATGATTTCATTTTCTGCAAGTAAGATCAAAATTTTGTTGTTTATTTTGTCATCAATGGCACTCTTCACTGTTGCAATAACATTTCTTCACAAGTCTGAGCAGGGACCAGCCGTGAGGGCAACTAGGGCAATTCTAGAAAAATAGCTGGGGTGATTACAAGTCGCCCCTCTAAAAATTGGCCAAAATGATGAAAGGCTGAACTGAGTGATCCGAGGTTTACATAAAAACGATTATTTTCAAGAATCGAATGTGTTTGAGTGTGATAAATGGGCATTTTCATTCGTCAAATAAGCAACCATTTATTTGAAATCACACGACAATCAATTGTCCATTGTCGCTTTTTGCAGATTTTTTATTTCTATTTAGTTCCGTTTCAGTCGGAGCTTCAAATGTCGAAACAAAAATAGGTGACGCGACTCAACAAAATAACCCAGTTTGAAAGTAGGTTACCTCGCTTAGTATACACAATGGACATATTTTCTAACTCTGTATTTTTATTTCGTTTTGCTGACGACTGTTATCTGTTGGGCCGTCTATTCCCAGAAAAACATGAATGAAATTGAAACACATGAAAAAGGCTTTAGTGATGACAAGAAAAGATTTGTACAGGGCACAAGTGTGCACAAGAAGGATCTTGAAAAAAGGGTCCTCCTAAATACCGGAATGACACAGAATGACACCAGAATGCCATAAAAATGATACGGAATAACATTTATTTTACAAAATACTCGACCCCAGAATGTATTTTGTTAATAAAGTAACAAAGTACCTTCCAAGACACCTTCTTACATCTGGTACTGTTCACACTTTCAGACTTAGGAAATTATTAGCTTAGTTGACTTTGGTGAAAGGCAACCACAGGAGGGTGCTGGGAGGTTTGGCACGAAGAAGAGGGGAGGGGTCATGAAGGAGAGGGTAGCAGTGGGTGATTTTCAGTCAATAATTACTTTGTGATTTTTTAACCTGGCATAGATGCATCAAAGATAACTGGACCTGGATTAATCGGATGTTAATGGAGGACCACAAGCTGAAAGTATGAAGGGATGGTACATAAATATTCTTAATTTTCCCCACTTGCCTATGAAGTCTCCCGACTTGACTTTGCAGTCTCCCTATTTTTTTTGGAGGGAGAAATTCCCCCAGAGGCTGGTCCCTGAGTCTGAGTCAATTTTCTATACAAATTATTAGCCAATCGAAAATTATTAGTGTGAAATGAATTTGTTTTAGTGCAATTAGCTAAATTGACACCTAACAGCATGAACACGGCTAGAGCTGTAGAGCTGCACGATTTCGATTTTTCAGTTGTAGTTTCAGGAAAAAAACTCAGTTTTGGTTTGGTCTTTCAATGTGTTAAGAACAGGTAGTAAATAACACTTCAGACTCCCTAACTTGGAAAAAATCTGCAATAGTTTGTATGACACCACACACCATAAAAGCCCTGACTGTAAGTATCTCTACTGGGTCCAGCCTAACTCCCCTTTGATCATTCTCAGAGGTTCTGGATCAACTGCTAAGCCTATTCAGTCAGACAAAAATAAATAAATTGGGGAAACAAATGAATAAAATTCATCTCATCTATGTTGTGTTCTCATTGCCATATTTTCTCCCTTATTGACTCGTCTGGTGGACGAGTCAATTAGGGATAAAATGTGACAATTAGAACTTGACGTATTCGCCACTTTGCTGGATAGACCAAGTGATGAAAATCCATAGTGGTCATTAGTCCAGTTCCCTCCCAGTAAAGTTTGATGTGTTTAAGAACCAGAGGCTCAAGAGAGCCTAAAACACTCACCTGGACCAAGTTGTCCTAAACTGTAAGGGTTATGGGTATGGAGAAAAAGTAATCTGAATGAACCATATGACAGATTCGCCAGCAATTTTGTTGTCCAATTGTTTCAACTACTCAGAAGAAAGCTTCATACCAAATACAAAATCTCCAGTCCGTGCAGTTTGGGAAATATTGGACATTTCATTTTTTTTTCTATTTTTTGCACCAGGTGTTCCAACGGGGAACTGCAAAAAATTTTTGGGGAATAAATGAAGTACTTAGGGTCAACTAATGCTACATATAAAATTTGGTTCAAATCGCTCCATTGGTTTTTGAAATATAAATTTTCAGGGGAGCTCAAAAATGAGCCCATCCCCTGAAGAGCCCAAATATGGACCTATCAACTTTCTTTGAACAACTTTTAATCTTGAACACCAGAGGAAGTTTCATACCAAATATCAAAGCATTCCCACTTGTGGTTCATGAGAAGATGATTTTTAATGAATTTCACGATATTTGGGCATAAGCCCAAGCCCAAAAAGGGCAGCAACCCCATTTGAACAAAACTAAAACAGAATACCCCCAAGATGATGTGGCCCATATATATTTCAATTTGGGCCATTGGTTTGTGAGGAGAAGATATTTTTAAAAAGGTAAACATGTAATCTTTTTCCCATTGACTTCAGTGTTAAAAAATGCTGAGTCATCATATTTTCATAACACCAAAAACAGACCATAGGACAGATTCGCCAGCAATTTGTTTTGTCCAATTGTTTCAACTGCTCAGAAGAAAGCTTCATACCAAATACAAAATCTCTAGTCCGTGCAGTTTGGGAAATATTGGACATTTCATTTTTTTTCTATTTTTAGTGCCAGGTGTTCCCACGGGGAACCGCAAAAATTTTGGGGGGGCATGAATGAAGTACTTAGGGTCAACTAATGCCACACATAAAATTTGGTTCAAATCGCTCCATTGGTTCTTGAAATAGAAATTTTCAGGGGAGCTCAAAAGTGAGCCCATCCCCTGGAGAGCCCAAATATGGACCTATCAACTTTTTTTGAACAACTTTTAATCTTTAATACCAGAGGAAGTTTCATACCAAATATCAAAGCATTCTCCCTTGTGGTTCATGAGAAGATGATTTTTAATGAATTTCACGATATTTGGGCAAAAGCCCAAGCCCAAAAAGGACAGAGACCCCATTTGAACAAAACTAAAATAGAATACCCCCAAGATGATGTGGCCCATATATGTTTCAATTTGGGCCATTGGCTTGTGAGGAGAAGATTGTTTTGTAAAAGCTAACGTACGATGGTCGACGGATGCCAAGTGATGGCAATAGCTCACAATGACTTTCAGTCAGGTGAGCTAACAAACATAGTAAAACCATTTCGTCGTTTTTTGCTCGGTCTTGCAGTTTGTTTTTCCGGTTTGCCACAAAAACCGAAATCAAACTGGAAAACCCCCAAAACGCCCAGCTCTGTAGAGGTGCAACCAATAGTATGGTGGGTAAATATGAACTGAAATACCAGTGTTTATTTTTTATTATGTAGTAGGTCTACATTATGTAGTGGGATGAAGAGACATGCGAGAAGAGGAAGATTCCCATGAGAGATACGATCACTCCTATGCAGAGGTTCCACATGGCCTAGTTATGATTGGATAGTGTTTGGTTCCATCATCTCTTCGAATAAGTATATTCTACAAGTTCAACTCTGAGACATGAAATGGTATCATCTTATTCACAATTGCAAACAGGATATAATTTTTCAAACCTGTGTGCAACAGAAAAGTTGTAATATTCGATGAAAAGCAGATATTTCTTGCAGATTATCATTTATTTATTGGGTTTTAATGACACTTTTGACAGCCAGGGTCACCTCGTGTCAGACAGTTTTACGGGTGGAGAAAGCTGGAGTACACAGAGAGAACCACAGCAGTGAACAACGGTTAGACTCCCCAACATACTAACTCCACACACGCAGAGGAATCATTGCTTGATGACAAGTCTACCATCAACATGCAGTATGATGTGCAACACCATGCTCCCACATGGGCAATCAGGATTAAGAGCCATGCCCAAGGACAAAATGCAGTCACCCCTGGTGGGGATCGAACCGTGGACCTTTCAGTTTGAAGTCCAATGCCGTAAGCATTTCTTGCAGATTAACAATAACAAGAGTACAGGTACAGTGAAGCCCACTTGATTTTGTACCTTGTAACTGAATAATCCCCTTAAGTGTATATAACTTGCAAACACCAAACCATTTACCATACCTGCAGTAGAAAATTGACCTGTTAACTGCATATAAGGTTTTTGAATAAACTCCTGTTAAGAAGCCTATAATACCTTATTAGACTGATGGGTGACTCACTCTTGTAAAACTGGCAAACAGGGGGTAATTTAAGTGGTATTGAATCGCATTTTGCAATCAATTTTTTATGTTTAGTGATGCCCTACATCAGGAACACTAGCAAAAAAGAGAAACCAGCAATTCAACCCAAGCACAGTTTTAATCTTCTGTCAGTGAAAGTCATTCATTATTCAGTTGCCCGGCCTATTTGATTCTCATAATGATATACATATATATACATACATTTATACATATTCCACAACAAATACGAATCAGTTACAGATATAAACAATATCTACTATACTGGTAGTAGCATTGTTAAAAAAGGAAACAATTCTGACTGAAATTCCAAAATTCCATGGATAACATATTGTCCCTTCAGTGCAACAAGGTGCATTCTGCAATTATGTGTGGCAATTTGCTTTGCAAAACTTTAAAAGTAAATTACTTCCTGTCTGCAAACTGATGGACTTTTGTCTTTTTCTGTACAAACCCATAATCAACGCAGTTTTAGTTCTTTTTACCCTTAGGGCCTAGACAAATTTCTTGAATCCCCACTAGACTGCTACCTGTGCCTGTCTGGTGGCTAAGTAGTGAATTCTTTTCAAGCTCTGGCTACCTATTTAGGCAGCCAAGACTTGACCAGAAGCCACTGCCTTGGTAATATGTCTATTTTCATCAGGACCTCCTCATGATGGTAAGTTAAGGGTACCTATTATGAGGTTGTAAAAGTTGGAAATAGGCCATTAAGGGTTAATCTGTTATTTAAAAAGATTCTTTAAACCATTACCTTAACACAGTATTTTTAAAAAATAAACTAAATTTCACATTTTTTTAAAACAAATTTCACAATTTTTTAACTAGAAAGTGTTTTAGCACACTAAAACATATGTCTCCCCTTCCTTTTGAGATCAGAGGTCAAGGTCACATGCAGTTCATCAAAGTAGCGGACATGCGGTTTCATGGTGACACATCCACATGTCCAAAAAAAAAAAATTCTGGTCTGGACAATTACTCCCTATTTAAAGTACATAAATTTGAACTTGAGGTCAAGGTCACATGAAGGTCATGATGACATGTGGTCTCATTGTGATACATCCACATGTCAATCATCTAAGTCCTAGGTCAAAAAACAAAAAAGTTCTGATCTGGACAATTATTCCCTATTTGAAGTACATAAATTTGACCTTGAGGTCTGAGGTCAAGGTCACATGCAGTTCATCAAGGTAGCGGACATGCGGTTTCATGGTGACACATCCACATGTCCAAAAATAAAAAATCTGGTCTGGACAATTACTCCCTATTTAAAGTACATAAATTTGACCTTGAGGTGAAGGTCACATGAAGGTCATGATTACATGTGACATGCGGTCTAATTGCGATACATCCACATGTCAAATATCTAAGCCCTAGGTAAAAAAACAAAAAAGTTCTGGTCTGGATAATTATTCCCTTTTGAAGTACATAAATTTGACCTTTAGGTCAGAGGTCAAGGTCACATGTAGGTCATCGAGGTAGACGACATCCGGTCTCATGGTGACACATCCACATGTCAAATAACCAAGTCCTAAGACAAAAAACAAAAAAATTCTGGTCTGGACAATTACTCCCTATTTGAAGTACATAAATTTGACCTTGAGGTCAAAATCACATGAAGGTCACGACATGCGGTCTCATGGTGACACATCCACATGTCAAATAACCAAGTCCTAGGTCAAAATCAAAAAACAAAAAAATTCTGGTCTGGACAATTACTCCCTATTTGAAGTACAGAAATTTGACCTTGAGGTCAAGATCACATGAAGGTCACAATGGTATGCGACATACCGGCTCATGGTGATACATCCATGTGTCAAATATCTAAGGCCTGGCTCAAAAGACAAACAAGTTTTGGTCTGGACAAAGTTTCCTTAAAACACAAATCTGACCTTCAGATCAAAGGTCAAGGTCACATGAAGGTCACAATGGTACGCTACACACCGGCTCATGGTGATACATCCACATGCCAAATATCTAAAGCCTGACTCGAAATGCAAAAAAGTTCTGGTCCAGACAGTTTCCCTTAAAAAAGCGCATAAATCTGACCTTCAGGTCAAAGGTCAAGGTCACATGAAGGTCACTATGGAACACTGCACACCGGTTCATGGTGACACAGCCAGATGCCAAGTATCTAAGGTGTAGGTCAAAAGACAAAAAAGTTATGGCCCTGACAAAGTTTGTGTGATGTTTCCCTTAAAAAAACACATAAATCTGACCTTCAGGTCAAAGGTCAAGGTCACATGAAGGTCACTATGGTACACTGCACATCGGCTCATGGTGATACATCCACATGCCAAGTATCTAAGGTGTAGGTCAAAAGACAAAAAAGTTATGGCCCGGACAAAGTTTGTATGAGAAGAAGAAGAAGAAGGAGAAGAAGAAGAGAAGAATATGCACTAAAACAATATGTCTCCCTTCTGGGAAGGGGAGACATAATAAAACCATACAAATATGGATATGATTAGAACCTGCTCATTGAGCTGGTTCTAATTATATCCATATTTGTATGTTTTATTGACAAACTTCTGAGATATATTAGGTTGTGGTAGGCTTATTCTGGTTAATTTTCTGGCCGCTTTTGGCTGCTATGTTAGGTCAATGGTTACATAAATTCAATTTCAAATGCCTCCAGCCTCCACTCATATCATCCAATGCACTGCGCCTCCATTATCCACTCATATCATCCAATGCACTGCCACTGTGCCACAATTATTCATTTAGTACCCACAATTCCACAATGTACTTCCTCAACATGACTAATTTTACTACACAGTCATACCCAGCAAAAACAATTCTTCACTCTGACGAAGAAAAAAACAAATATCATATTTCACAGGTGAGAAGAGAAAAATGCACACTATATGTCTTCTGTGGCTATTCTGTACTTTGTGCAGGGAACTCTCTTTTTTCTTTAAGATATCTGTACTTTTCTTTCCATGCTCAATAAAACTGGGTTAAATTGACTCAGGCTGAGGTTGAGGTCAAATGACAGGGGTCATAACAACCCTTCACCACTATACACGAAAGCTAAAAGAAGATATCTTGCATTCACTCTACCTGTAAACTTTCCTTTGCTGACCAGAGAACCAGAAGAGCATGCCGTGATCTGTGTACTCTCTACTGTTAAAACAAGAGCAGCACACATATCATTTTCAGCCACTATACTTGTTTGCTGATTCTGAAATTAATAAAAAAAAAAGACAATCCTTGAATATATAAGAAGTCGCCTGGATGGTTGGGTGCTGGGAGCCCATATTTGCCTTTTATCTTAAAAGCAGGTACCACAACTTAAAGGCTTCATATTCTGTGGATGTGCGTAATATAATTTCTGAAGTGAACAAATTTTGTCTGTTTAGATGGATTTGACTTATTGAAATTTATGTGAGTGCCCATGGGCACACTCCAATAAACTGTAACCAGCAAAAATTCTCTGTCCGCATTCCTGCTCACAAAACTGTAAATTCTGTTGAAAAAGATATGCAAGAACATTGAATCTCAGGTGCTATTTTCTTTTCTTTTTCTTTATTCTGTCTTGACTTCACAATACTTTATTCAGGAAATTGCGACCAACTGGTGTAAGGGTGTCACAACCAGATGGTAATTTGAGACACTGACTGCTTTTGCAATCACTGTATGCTATTAATTGGTGTGTTGGGTATTGTATGAGCTCTGCACAAAAATATTGTGCCACCGAAAATATATGAAAATCTGCTTATTATCCTTTATTCACAATGCTAAAATTTCTGAGATGATATTAATTCATATGTAAGCCAGCTTAACTGGTAGAGTGCTAAATTATTTTTGGCCATCCAAATTTGTTCACATATCTCTGCCTTGTTAAAATTTATAGGGGAGTGCCCATAGGGAAGAGAAGTCCTTACAGACTAAATAATATCACTTCAAAGATAATATGAAGCACATCCACTGGGTATAAAGCCTTCAAGCTGCAGTACCTTCACCACAGAGTAAAGCCCAAATATGGACTTCCAGCACTCTACCAGTTAACAAATGAGGGGTTCTTATCCACAATTTTCAAAACAGAAAAGAACTAAAGTGATGTCACGCATACAGCCCGACTGTCCCAGAAAAGGCAATGCTTAGACACAAAATAGTTAGAGCCATTTTTTGTTAACCGTTTACCTAACGAATCTGCCATATCTGCACTCGTGGTGTACAAAATTTGCTATTCAAATTTTGTTTTTTCATTTCTCTACTCCAAAACATACCTCATGACCTATTAATGGAACAAGCTTGATGAGCTTAATAAGGACTAATAAGCCATAAATCTGATATTTCAGAAAAATAATTTGTAATGTTGGCTTCAACTTGTGTTAGGTAAAGGATTAAAGATGCAGTACATAAAGCAATGTTGGGCTATAGGAGTCAATTTTCTTTCTTGCATGTAATAACTCCCAATCCTTAAAAATGCATTTTGGGAATAATTGCCTAAGTGACATGAGTGTGTGTGTGTGGCGAGGGGGGGGGGGGGGGGGGGGTGGTGTTGTGGAACCTATATTCAAACCTGGCCTGTATTATAAATGCAAATAACTTCAACAATTTTCATTGGTTGGACCTTGTGGGAGGGGATAAAAAGTAATAAAGTATGTGGTAGAAGCCCAATTGGAAATTTAGAGAAACTAAGTTCGAAAAGCGTTGTGAAAAGGGTTAAATGAATGCCAATATTATTTGAAACCACTGTGTACAGCTTCAGTAGACCTTGACCGAAATGAAAAAAAGAAATGACATTGTAACAGAGTGTTTGGAGAATGAAAATGATTGGAAAATGGGGGTGGGGGGGAGGGGGTGGGGGTGGTGTTTGTCTGGATTTTTAACCACAAACTTTTAAGCAAAACTGTAAAAATGCATTTTTGACGAAAGAAAAAAAAAGTGCCTAATTGGCCCCCGGGGGAGGGGGGAGGGAGGGGGAGGGGAGAGGTATGTGAGTTTAAAAAAAAGTTACGCATGTAGTGACTATAAATAGTTCAAAATGCATATTGGAGGAAAGGAAGAAAAGAAAATGCCTAATTGGCGGGGGCTGGGCAGGACAAAAACTTCAACAATTTTCATTGGATGATTGTGGTCATCAAACTTGGCCTAGAGACATGTACTGAAAAGAATTGAAATCCGTTAACTTTTGTTTAAGTTATGGCATAAAGAAAGTTTGGACAGACAGATCGACTGATGAACAAACGGATGGACTGACAGATAGACAGACGGAGCAAGCTCTGTGCTATATCCCTCCCTTGTGGGAAGGGATAATGAAAGTGTCAATGACACTGTAGCTTAACTTGTCTGTGTGTTGTGTTGGATGAAAAGGATAATGTTCAATGTTTATGAAAGGATTATGAAATAAGACAAGAATTGTGATAATTGGGAATATGTTAGTTTCTGTTCCCTGTATGCTATGTTTTTAATAAAAATTATATGAGGTGTACATGGTACTAAAGAGCTGAGGGGTGGGTTAATATGATCTCACAGTTAATGAATGTGGCCCTCACAGTTAACGTATGTCAATGAAAGTTACCAAGTTACAGTGAAATTATTTCAAAATGAGTCATCCTATCAAGTTACTTTGAAATCCCTTCATAAAAATGGCCTGTAGACTATGCTGAAACTTTTCGTGCTTCAGGCCTGTGTAGCCATGATGGTAGACCGATTGCAACTAAAAGGGAACGTCCTCATCTCGACATTATACTGAGTCATTCTACTAAGTTACAATGAAATCCCTTCACAAATATGACTTGTAGTCTGTACTAAAGTTTTTGGCTCGGGAAGCCATCATGGTTGAATGATCGCGACCAAAAGTGGGCGTTGTCATCTGGGCATAATCTGGAGTGATCCTACAAAATTACAATGAAACCCCTTCATATATATCACCTGTAGACTGTGCTCAAGGTTTTCGAGCTTCGGGGCCCTGAAGCAATCACAGTTGACCAAACACAACCAAAAGGGAATGTCATCATCTGGGCATTATATGGAGTCAACCTAACAAGTTACAATGAAATCCTTCCATAAATATGACCTATAGACTATGCTAAAGGTTTTTGGGTTTTGAGCCCGGGAAGCCATCAAGGCAAGATGATCGCGACCAAAAGGGGACGTTCTCATCTAGACATTATTTGGAGTCATCCTACCAAGTTACATTGAAATCCCTTCATAAATATGACCTCTAGACCGTGCTTAAGGTTTTCGGGGTTTGGGCCCCTGTTGCCATCACAGTTGCCCAATTGCATCCAAAAGGAGATGTTTTCATCTAGACATTATATGAAGTCAACCTACCAAGTTACAATGCAATGAAATCCCTTCATAAATATGACCTGTAGACTGTGCTCAAGGTTTTCGGGCTTTGGGGCCCTGAAGCAATCACAGTTGACCAATCACGACCAAAAGGGAAAGTCATCATCTGGGCATTATATGAAGTCAACCTAACAAGTTACAATGAAATCCTTCCATAAATATGACCTATAGACTATGCTAAAGGTTTTTGGGTTTTGAGCCCGGGAAGCCATCAAGACAAAATGATCGTGACCAAAAGGGGACGTTCTCATCTAACCATTATTTGGAGTCATCCTACCAAGTTACATTGAAATCCCTTCATAAATATGACCTCTACACCGTGCTTAAGGTTTTCGGGCTTCGGGCCCCTGTTGCCATCACAGTTGCCCAATTGCATCCAAAAGGAGATGTTTTCATCTAGACATTATATGAAGTCAACCTACCAAGTTATAATGAAATCCCTTTATAAATATGACCTGTAGACTGTGCTATAGGTTTTTGGGCTTTGGGCTCAGGCAGCCATCATGGTTGAATGAGAACAACCAAAAGGGGACATTCTCATTTGGGCATCATCTGGAGTGATCCTACGAAGTTACAATGACATCCCTTCATAAATATGACATGTAGACTGTGCTCAAGGTTTTCAGGCTTCGGGCCCCTGTAGCGGTCTCAGTTGACCAATCATGACAAAAGGGGATGTCATCATCTAGGCATTATATGAAGTCAACCTAACAAGTTACAATGAAATCCTTCTATAAATATGACTTATAGACAATGCTAAAGGTTTTTGGGCTCGGGGAGCCATCAAAGCTGAATGATCGTGACCAAAACAGGATGTCATCATCTAGGCATTATATGGAGTCAACCTAACAAGTTACAATGAAATCCCTTCATAAATATGACCTGTAGACTGTGCTAAAGGTTTTCGGGCTTTGGGCCCCCTGTAGCCATCACACTTGCCCAATCATGTCCAAAAGGGGCTGTTCTCATCTAGACATTATATGAAGTCAACCTACCAAGTTACAATGAAATCCTTTCATAAATATGGTCTGAAGACTGTGGTAAAGGTTTTCGGGCATGGGCAGCCATCATGGTTGAATGATCGCAACCAAAAGGGGACATTCTTATCTGGGCATCATCTGGAGTGATTCTATGAAGTTGACCTGTAGACTGTGCTCAAGATTTTCGGGCTTCGGGTGCCTGTAGCCATCACAGTTGACCAATCACAACCAAAAGGTGATGTCATCATCTAGACATTATATGGAGTTAACCTAACAAGTTACAATAAAATCCCTTCATAAATATGACCTTTTGACTATGCAAAAGGTTTTTGGGCTCGAGCAGCCATGAAGGCTGAATGATCGAGATCAAAATGGGAAGTTCTCATCTAGACATTATTTGGAGTCATTTTATCAAGCTACAATGAAATCCCTTCATAAATATGACCTGTAGACGGTTCTAAAGGTTTTCGAGCTTCGGGCCCTTGTTGCCGTCACAGTTGCCCAATCATATCCTAAAGGGGACGTTCTCATCTAGACATTATATGAAGTCAACCTACCAAGTTACAATGAAATCCCTTCTTAAATATGACCTGTAGACTGTACTAAAGGTTTTTGGCCTTCGGGCTCGGACAGCCATCATGGTTGAATGAGCACAACCAAAAGGGGACATTCTCATTTGGGCATCATCTGGAGTGATCCTTCGAAGTTACAATGAAATCCCTTCATAAATATGACCTGCAGACTGTGCTCAAGGTTTTCAGGCTTCGGGCACATGTAGCCATCACAGTTGACCAATCACAACCAAAAGAGGATGTCATCATCTAGGCATTATATGGAGTCAACCTAACAAGTTACAATGAAATCCCTTCATAAATATGACCTTTTGACTATGCAAAAGGTTTTTGGGCTCGAGCAGCCATGAAGGCTGAATGATCGAGATCAAAATGGGAAGTTCTCATCTAGACATTATTTGGAGTCATTTTATCAAGGTACAATGAAATCCCTTCATAAATATGACCTGTAGACTGTGCTAAATGTTTTTGGGCTTCAGGCCCCTGTAGCCGTCACAGTTGCCCAATCACGTCCAAAAGGGGACTTTCTCATCTAGACATTATATGAAGTCAACCTATCAAGATACAATGAAATCCTTTCATAAATATGACCTGTAGACTGTGCTAAAGGTTTTCAGGTTTTGGGTTCGGGCAGTCATCACGGTTGACAGATCACACCCAAATGGGGAAATTCTCATCAAAACATCATACAGAATCATCGTAGCAAGTTACAATGAAATCCCTCCATATTAAACATGACCTGCAGACTGTGCTAAAAGTTTTTGGGTTTCGGGCTTGGGAAGCCATCACGGTTGACAGCTCATGCCCAAAAGGGGTCGTTCTCATCTAGGCATTATACAGAGGCATCCTACCAAGTTACAATGAAATCCCTTCATAAATACGACCTGTAGACTGTGCTAATGGTTTTCAGGTTTTGGGCTCGGGCAGCCATACTGGTTGATCGATCACAACCAAAAGGGGATGTTCTCATCTAGACATGACCCAAAACCTGCATATGAAATTTCGTGATGATCAGACAAGAACTACGGGGTGTAGCCTGTACTTGAAGGTTGAAGAAAAAACCTTAACCACAAACTTTAACCAAAACTCCAAATGTTAACTAAACAGGGAAAAAAAAAACCTCACTTGAACCTTCAATAAACAACTTTAACCACAAACTTTAACCAAAACTCTATAAATGTTAACAGACGGATGGATGGACGGATGGAGGACGGACGGACGGACGATGGATGGATGGATGGACGGACGGATGGACGGATGGATGGACGGATGGATGGACAGACAGACAGACGGATGGACAAAAGTCATGACTATAGCCCTCACTGTAAACAGTCGGGCTAACAATTATTAGGGCTCATACACTTTTTTGAGAAGCAATTTCCATGACTTTTCCCAAACTTTATACCCAATTCCATGACCTTTTCCCTCATTAGTATGACCACCACACTCTCTTTTAGTACGCTCTCTTTTTTTGTAATTTTTACATGCAATTTTCTGGGAAATGATGTACTGCATCGTTATCACAACGAATTTCCATGACTTTTCCAGACTAACGCAAAAAAACCCCACAAACTTCTAGGCCTGGAAAAAATATTTTCATTTTCCATGACTTTCCAAGATTCCATGACCCATATGCACCCCAAAATATTGTGACAATCTGATTGTTTTGTGATATTTTCAAAAAAGAAAAATTTGAGAACATTTCAGTGCTCTGCAGAAATCAAACAAGACAATATCAGTAGAACTGATGAATGCTTACCAATATGAGGTCAAAAGAGATGGGGCATGACCATGATAGTTTGTAATGCATGTCATGATAGGTGAACATGAACTTTAACCCTTAAGGGCTTGGACAACTGTCTTGAATTCACACCTGACTACCGTCTGTACACATCCAGTGACTTAGCAGTAATTTCTAGTCAAGTCTTGACTGCTTGTTAGGCAGCCAAGACTCGACTAGAAACCACTGCCTACGTCATTTCTCTATTGTTAGCAGGATTTCCTCATGATGGAATGTTTAGGGCATTTGTTTTGAGGTCATAAAACTCAGAAATAGGTCTTTAAGGTTTAAGTTATATCCTTGGTTCAAGGTCAAGGCACATTTCAGTCATGAGCAAATGCTGTGTAAGTATGAACAAAATTGGTCCACTAAATCAATTTTTCGGTACCAGACAAAGTTAGAACACACGTTCGGTCTGTGACCTTGGGTCAACGTCATGACACACCTTGAATTATAAGTATTCATTACGTGTAGTGTGATCCAGATCACTCCACTTAATAATTTTTTATGGACAACACAAAGTCAAAGGAGACAAACAAACACATGAACGGTCTAGGACATTTACCTTGGAGTAATGATTTTGGGTCAAGGTCATGATACATCCTTGCGACAAAAGCAATAATTATGCGGAGTATGAACAAGACTGGTCGATTGAATAATTTTTTATGGACCTTGCAAAGTTACAAGGAACAAACACACAAGACGTCTGTTAACTCATGACACATTCTTGAGTCATAAGCAATCATAGTGAGAAGTATAAAGAGGGGCAGTCCACTGAATAATCTTTATGGACCCGACCAAGTAGAAGGGAAGAACAAACACAGGAACGGTCTATGATCTTGATCTTGGAACTATGACATTGGGTCACATTATGACACACCCTCTAAAAATAAGATAAGTGATGAGCATTCATTGTGTGAAGTATGAACAAGATCAATCCATTGAATATTTTATGAACCAAACAAAGTTAGAGGAGAAAAACACATGAACAAAGTTCATGGATCGCTTAGTCTCAAGGATGTGCTATGACCCCCTTGGGTCAAGGTCATGACACATCCTTGAGACAAAAGCAATCATTGTGTGAAATATTATAAATTCAAAGTAATTTGTATATTTTTATAGTTACCAATGGCCCAGACTAGCTGGTGCTTAACTCAAAGTTATTAAGGGCCAAACAGAAATTTTGACCCCCCCACCCAATCCCCCAAATTTGCTTGCAAAACCGAAAATTAAACGTCCTATCTGGCCCTCCATATATTTACACTCTGCACATGCGCAGACATCAGGAAGTGACCAGAATTGGTGCCAACATCATTCTTTGTAGAAGAGAGTACTACATTTTAATTCAGCGGGGAGGTCTGAGTACCCACTCATAAATATACAAATTACTTTGAATTTATAATATTTTTACACTGTAATTCAAAGTCATATCGAACCCTCCTCACCTGCATTACTTTAATCGTTTTTGTATTAGTCATAAAATATTATAGGAACCACAATGGTTCCCTCACGCCCCTCTGGTAGCAAATCTGTCCAAATACTCGCTTGTTGAGCGTCCACTCCAACTGAAACAGGCATCCTTTTCGAGAGAGCGAGTCTGCTAGTACGTTCAGATGATCCGGTATATGACGGATAGAAAGATGAACATGATGATTCATGACGTATTAGGAAAATCTTCTCCGTTAGTTGGCATAACGGAAATGAATGGGTGCCGCCCTGGTTACTGATGTACTACTACTGTTGGGTTGTTCAACCAAATTGAACATGGAAGTCGCTTATTATGTGAATCCAATGTTGTAGCGCTAGCTATAATTAACATCATCTCGTTGATGTTTGTTTATGTGTTTCTCCTGGAACCGAGGGTCCCAAAAACCCTGACACTTCAAGTCTGCAGGACTTAGGGTCGCGCCCCAACCCGTCTGACTCACATCCGTCATACTCGTGAAAGCTGGATCCGGCAGTTGTAGCGTAATTCCCTGAGTTAACCACTGAATATCTGCCAAATATGAACCCTTGTTTTACTAGGTCAGTTAAAACAATAATGGTTCAAGTGAAAGCGTCTTCACACTCCAGTTCTGAGTAAAGAATATCTGGAGGGGACGTGTGTGCAGGCGGCCCATCGGAATGAGATCCACAGCCACTCCGCACAGCTCCAACAGTTGCATGAATTTCCTCACTATTAATGTGTCTTAGTGTAGACAAAAGCGAGCATAACAACTGACTAATTTTGCTCTGGGAAACGGCAGATGAACCAGATTGTTGTGAGTCTCAAAGCTCAATCCCAAGTGAATAGATGACTTGTATGGAGCTAGATCCAACTTTTTCTCATTTACGATGAAACCGAGACGTCGGAGTAATTGAAGCAGACTCTGAACATCGTTCTGAAGAATAATTCTGTTGCCGTATCCCTGTAGAAGGTCATCCAAGTAAGCCGACGTTACCGCAGACAAATGAGCTTGTAAGTAGGACATTACCGAGTTCATTATTCGATTGAAATGCCCAGGGGGCCAGATTCAGACCAAAGCATATTGTTCTGAACAGATACACCTTCCCTTGTATGGAGAACCGCAGGTACTTTTAGAATGCCGGATGTACCAGGACATGAAAGTACGGATCCTTAGATCTATGCTTGCCGCATAGTCGATCACTCGAACACTCGCTTTTACCAACTGAATGATTTCCATAAATAAACTTTTGGAGCCATGATAAGCTTGTTATCCAGCTCAAGTCTATTACCAGTCGGAACGAGCCATCTGGCTTCGGTAACAGGTGACTGTAAAATCTTGAGAATCCTGATTCTTGATGACCTGTATTGCTTCCTTTGATACGAGAGCTTATACCTCCGGTAGGAGAAACTCTCTTATGCAAGAATTTGATGGAAGATTTGTCCAACGCGGACAACTTGTTAGTGGTGTTTTTACTCAGAATGATAGCCATAAGCCATCCAAGACTACACTTCTCACCCACTGATCTTCTGTGATTGTTATCCAGTTTTTTACAGAGCTTGATAACCTTCTGCCAACTGGCCAGCAATAGAGGTCTAAACCATCACCTGTATGACCTGCGAGGCTTACAGGAGGAGGACCCACATCCTCCCCGAGAAAAACCTCGTCTCGTCAGCCTAGGGGCATCTGACCTATAGTCCCAATCAGACCTATTCCCCTTTCCCGAGTCGCTATACTGACAACCTCCAGAGTAATTATAAGAGGGTTTCTTGTACCCTCGTGAGGAGTTTCCTTTTGACGATTTTTGTCTGGAATGCCCTCCTTTACTCTTGTCTGCTGAAGCAGGTCGTCGATACGCCGACTTCAAAAGCAGAGCACTAGATGCTTTCTTAGTAGCCTGTTCATAGACTAACGAAAGCTAGTCGTCGAAAATAAAATGTCCGGAAACCAGAGCGTCTCAGAGAGAGCTTTTTAAGGGCAGCATCACGTCTGATTAACTCCAGATTAGCCACTGTTAGGGCAGAGTTATACGTGGTATACATAATTGCCCTGGAAAGAACTCTAAGAGAGGTATGAACGTCCTCAAATTCCTTTCCCTTGAGACGTTGCACCATAGCTCTTGTAAGGTGATCTGGGTAAGACATAACGTCCAAATTCACTCTATTTGAAGAAATTGCCGTCTCAATTGTGTCTGAGCGAATAGTGAATGATACAGGTAAGGATACCTCTAGATCCCCGGCCTGCTCATTCAAACGCAGAAGAACTCTCTGAACATCTTCACCAACCATTTTTTAAATGAACGTGGTCCAAAAAACGGTATGTATAAGGAAGATGAAGATAAGAAACCGCCTTCTTCCTCGCACTCAAGAGGATAATACGGCGGCGTCTATATGGCCAAAGGCCTGCGACACCTCTATAAACTGAACCGGAAAAGAAAGGACTTCCTCCTTTGTCCGGATAAAGTCTGCGGTTAACGACGCCAGCGGTTTCTCTCTTGTCGCTGCAGCATTCTGATTCGGCGGAACAAATCAGGGTAGTATTGATGGATGAAAGCCATCGCAACCATGTACTGTTCCAAAAGGGAAGGGTAATCCTCTTCCTTATCCCTTTCACCATCCGAGAGAATCAATTGCGAATCTCGGTCCATTGCATCTGAGTGAACAGACGACTGGACCGACCCAGCACCGTCCGACAGCTCAGATTCTGAGTCTGAGGGAGGCTGCATCTGCACTTGCTGGGATGCTGCGATCAGCTGCGATCAGCTGCGCAATCTGCGATAGCAAGTCCGTCATTGAGGCCTGAGGAGCAGCAGTTTTCCGTTCCTTAGCTGCATGCTGCTCCTGGGACGGAGTGTCGGAAGCGGATCCTTTCTCCAAACGTCCCGATGATCAAGGCCTCGTCTCCCTAGCTAGCGGATGGTCTGACTTCTCGGGCGAAGAGTAGTTCCTTCTTCGTGCAGCAGACTGGATATCCGAAGTCAGGTAGCTAGGATGTGGTCGTGTGTGCTTAAATAGCATCACGGAGGAAGCTGTGACTGAAGCCGACTCTGGCTGCAGACTAGACGGAACGTCCCGAGCGGCGGACAGACATATGCTCCATCTCGTGCAAGTTTCCAACCCGAAAACTTCATTTCGGCCTTGTGAAACGTTGGGGAGGAAGCCTTGACTGAAGCCAACCCCGGCTGCAGACTAAACAGAGCATCCTGAGTGGAGGGCGGACATATGCTCCGGCTTGTGCAAGTTTCTCAAAACAACATCTGACCCCATACGTTGCTAGATTAGAGAGGGGGCCTCTCCCACTCGCGGTCTATCAGATCTCGCTGAGTACAAGAACTTGCTGACTTCCTCCCTATTTCCGTTGTGGCTGGGTGAGCTATTTATATTGTAGTGCTCGCTCTACCCAATCCACTTCTTAGACTGCAACGGACTTACAGCACCCACAGACGGAGTACCGCTTCACCGGTTGAGCTAGCTGCTTGCAAGAGAAACCTTTAACAAAAGGCCCTAACTCTTGCAATAATGAGCACTGCAGCTAGCTCTATATGCTCCTTGGAATGTGACAACGGTAGCACACTTGGATGGGTGTCAGAATATCATCACCATGTTCATGTTCCTCTGAAATAGAAACTGACAGAATGAATTAAAATGCAGTGAGAGGCTCTGCTCCTCAGACCCTCACTGCCAACAACGTACCGTGACACCCGACTCCAACATCAGTCATCCCAGTGCAACACAAGAATGACAAGAGACCGCAGGAGTGTATCAACTAAAGTCAATATCAGTCCTCCAAACTCCACAACAATATATATATATAACTAGATACATGAATAATAGGAATGATAATTAAATTCAAAATACTTTTTGTAAACAAAAAATTTTGAAAAAATGCCCAAGTTCCCAAAGGGAACATAAAGAGCCCAAGGGCATCCCGATAGAGCCTAAGTGTGGACAAAATCCCAAGTTTTTGAGCTACACTACCGGAATAGCAATCCATGCATCCTACAGTATACTAATGTATACAATGTTAATGTAAACAAGACATCAGGCACATAAAAAGGTCCAAAGTCAGAACCAATTGAAATGCTATCAGATGCAAAGCTAGATCTTCATATGAAGAAAAAACGATACATTGGATAGACCCGTAGGGTGAGGACGTAACCCTGGGGAAGAAACAGAATAATATTCTGAAATAAATGTTAAACTCCCAGGAAATTTTAAACAAATTTCAATAAAAAATAGCCAAAAAGCTTAAGAGTTTAACAGGAAGGGTTCATGGAAGGATAGGGAAGGAATACTTAACAAACAGTGGAATAATCATTTTTAAAAATTATGACGTCAGGCATATATCCCAAAATTGGGAAACATAAAATAATTTTATAAATATTATAAAGTTACAGCCCTGAACGTCCAGAACCACCGTTGAACACTTCCTTCATCCAATATCCACCAATTCTTGCATTGATTTGTGCCTGGCATCCTCAAAAAAATGGCCGATGAAATCGTCAGATGTGTACCCATACGCGCAACTAGTAGAAAGCTGTATGACGGAGGGCCACCACGGATGCTGACATTATGTACACCATACATGGTATGGGTATATATAGAAATGGATTGGAGGAGTGTCTAATTTGATGGATAAGGGGTTAATATCTCCAGATCAAATTATCAGATTTACATAAAAAAAACTATACAGCACAGCACATCAGTAACCTGAATAAATATATAAAGTAACATGACAATCGGATTGATAATTTTTGAGTTATCTCAAGCCAAAGGGATTGGAGAAATTTTCAATTTGAAGGATAAAGGGTTAATATCTCAGGATCAAAATAACAGATTTACACCAAAAACTATACAGCTCAGTACATCAGTAACCTGAACACAAATATAAAGTAACTTGACAATCCAAGCAATATTTTTCAAGTTATCAAATGCCAAAGGGATTGGAGGAATTTTCAATTTGAAGGATAAAGGGTTAATATCTCAGGATTAAATTATCAGATTTACACCAACAACTATACAGCTCGGCACATCAGTAACCTGAACACAAATATAAAGTAACTTGACAATCCAAGCAATATTTTTCAAGTTATCGAATGCCAAAGGGATTGGAGGAATTTTCAATTTGAAGGATAAAGGGTTAATATCTCAAGATCAAAATAACAGATTCACACCAAAAACTATACAGCTCGGCACATCAGTAACCTGAACACAAATATAAAGTAACTTGACAATCCAAGCAATATTTTTCAATTATCAAATGCCAAAGGGACTGGAGGAATTTTCAATTTGAAGGATAAAGGGTTAATATCTCGGGATCAAATCATCAGATTTACACCAAAAACTATACAGCTCGGCAAATTAGTAACCTGAACACAAATATAAAGTAACTAGACAATCCAAGCAATATTTTTCAAGTTATCGAATGCCAAAGAGATTGGAGGAATTTTCTATTTGAAGGATAAAGGGTTAATATCTCAGGATAAAATTATCAGATTTACACCAAAAACTATACAGCTCGGCACGTCAGTAACCTGAACACAAATATAAAGTAACTTGACAATCCAAGCAATATTTTTCAAGTTATCAAATGACGAAGAAATGGATATGGACGCCGGACGGACAGATGGACAGATGGACAGGGGACGTGTGTGCAGGCGGCCCATCGGAATGAGATCCACAGCCACTCTGCACAGCTCCAACAGTTGCATGAATTTCCTCACTATTAATGTGTCTTAGTGTAGACAAAAGCGAGCATAACAACTGACTAATTTTGCTCTGGGAAACGGCAGATGAACCAGATTGTTGTGAGTCTCAAAGCTCAATCCCAAGTGAATAGATGACTTGTATGGAGCTAGATCCAACTTTTTCTCATTTACGATGAAACCGAGACGTCGGAGTAATTGAAGCAGACTCTGAACATCGTTCTGAAGAATAATTCTGTTGCCGTATCCCTGTAGAAGGTCATCCAAGTAAGCCGACGTTACCGCAGACAAATGAGCTTGTAAGTAGGACATTACCGAGTTCATTATTCGATTGAAATGCCCAGGGGGCCAGATTCAGACCAAAGCATATTGTTCTGAACAGATACACCTTCCCTTGTATGGAGAACCGCAGGTACTTTTAGAATGCCGGATGTACCAGGACATGAAAGTACGGATCCTTAGATCTATGCTTGCCGCATAGTCGATCACTCGAACACTCGCTTTTACCAACTGAATGATTTCCATAAATAAACTTTTGGAGCCATGATAAGCTTGTTATCCAGCTCAAGTCTATTACCAGTCGGAACGAGCCATCTGGCTTCGGTAACAGGTGACTGTAAAATCTTGAGAATCCTGATTCTTGATGACCTGTATTGCTTCCTTTGATACGAGAGCTTATACCTCCGGTAGGAGAAACTCTCTTATGCAAGAATTTGATGGAAGATTTGTCCAACGCGGACAACTTGTTAGTGGTGTTTTTACTCAGAATGATAGCCATAAGCCGTCCAAGACTACACTTCTCACCCACTGATCTTCTGTGATTGTTATCCAGTTTTTTACAGAGCTTGATAACCTTCTGCCAACTGGCCAGCAATAGAGGTCTAAACCATCACCTGTATGACCTGCGAGGCTTACAGGAGGAGGACCCACATCCTCCCCGAGAAAAACCTCGTCTCGTCAGCCTAGGGGCATCTGACCTATAGTCCCAATCAGACCTATTCCCCTTTCCCGAGTCGCTATACTGACAACCTCCAGAGTAATTATAAGAGGGTTTCTTGTACCCTCGTGAGGAGTTTCCTTTTGACGATTTTTGTCTGGAATGCCCTCCTTTACTCTTGTCTGCTGAAGCAGGTCGTCGATACGCCGACTTCAAAAGCAGAGCACTAGATGCTTTCTTAGTAGCCTGTTCATAGACTAACGAAAGCTAGTCGTCGAAAATAAAATGTCCGGAAACCAGAGCGTCTCAGAGAGAGCTTTTTAAGGGCAGCATCACGTCTGATTAACTCCAGATTAGCCACTGTTAGGGCAGAGTTATACGTGGTATACATAATTGCCCTGGAAAGAACTCTAAGAGAGGTATGAACGTCCTCAAATTCCTTTCCCTTGAGACGTTGCACCATAGCTCTTGTAAGGTGATCTGGGTAAGACATAACGTCCAAATTCACTCTATTTGAAGAAATTGCCGTCTCAATTGTGTCTGAGCGAATAGTGAATGATACAGGTAAGGATACCTCTAGATCCCCGGCCTGCTCATTCAAACGCAGAAGAACTCTCTGAACATCTTCACCAACCATTTTTTAAATGAACGTGGTCCAAAAAACGGTATGTATAAGGAAGATGAAGATAAGAAACCGCCTTCTTCCTCGCACTCAAGAGGATAATACGGCGGCGTCTATATGGCCAAAGGCCTGCGACACCTCTATAAACTGAACCGGAAAAGAAAGGACTTCCTCCTTTGTCCGGATAAAGTCTGCGGTTAACGACGCCAGCGGTTTCTCTCTTGTCGCTGCAGCATTCTGATTCGGCGGAACAAATCAGGGTAGTATTGATGGATGAAAGCCATCGCAACCATGTACTGTTCCAAAAGGGAAGGGTAATCCTCTTCCTTATCCCTTTCACCATCCGAGAGAATCAATTGCGAATCTCGGTCCATTGCATCTGAGTGAACAGACGACTGGACCGACCCAGCACCGTCCGACAGCTCAGATTCTGAGTCTGAGGGAGGCTGCATCTGCACTTGCTGGGATGCTGCGATCAGCTGCGCAATCTGCGATAGCAAGTCCGTCATTGAGGCCTGAGGAGCAGCAGTTTTCCGTTCCTTAGCTGCATGCTGCTCCTGGGACGGAGTGTCGGAAGCGGATCCTTTCTCCAAACGTCCCGATGATCAAGGCCTCGTCTCCCTAGCTAGCGGATGGTCTGACTTCTCGGGCGAAGAGTAGTTCCTTCTTCGTGCAGCAGACTGGATATCCGAAGTCAGGTAGCTAGGATGTGGTCGTGTGTGCTTAAATAGCATCACGGAGGAAGCTGTGACTGAAGCCGACTCTGGCTGCAGACTAGACGGAACGTCCCGAGCGGCGGACAGACATATGCTCCATCTCGTGCAAGTTTCCAACCCGAAAACTTCATTTCGGCCTTGTGAAACGTTGGGGAGGAAGCCTTGACTGAAGCCAACCCCGGCTGCAGACTAAACAGAGCATCCTGAGTGGAGGGCGGACATATGCTCCGGCTTGTGCAAGTTTCTCAAAACAACATCTGACCCCATACGTTGCTAGATTAGAGAGGGGGCCTCTCCCACTCGCGGTCTATCAGATCTCGCTGAGTACAAGAACTTGCTGACTTCCTCCCTATTTCCGTTGTGGCTGGGTGAGCTATTTATATTGTAGTGCTCGCTCTACCCAATCCACTTCTTAGACTGCAACGGACTTACAGCACCCACAGACGGAGTACCGCTTCACCGGTTGAGCTAGCTGCTTGCAAGAGAAACCTTTAACAAAAGGCCCTAACTCTTGCAATAATGAGCACTGCAGCTAGCTCTATATGCTCCTTGGAATGTGACAACGGTAGCACACTTGGATGGGTGTCAGAATATCATCACCATGTTCATGTTCCTCTGAAATAGAAACTGACAGAATGAATTAAAATGCGGTGAGAGGCTCTGCTCCTCAGACCCTCACTGCCAACAACGTACCGTGACACCCGACTCCAACATCAGTCATCCCAGTGCAACACAAGAATGACAAGAGACCGCAGGAGTGTATCAACTAAAGTCAATATCAGTCCTCCAAACTCCACAACAATATATATATATAACTAGATACATGAATAATAGGAATGATAATTAAATTCAAAATACTTTTTGTAAACAAAAAATTTTGAAAAAATGCCCAAGTTCCCAAAGGGAACATAAAGAGCCCAAGGGCATCCCGATAGAGCCTAAGTGTGGACAAAATCCCAAGTTTTTGAGCTACACTACCGGAATAGCAATCCATGCATCCTACAGTATACTAATGTATACAATGTTAATGTAAACAAGACATCAGGCACATAAAAAGGTCCAAAGTCAGAACCAATTGAAATGCTATCAGATGCAAAGCTAGATCTTCATATGAAGAAAAAACGATACATTGGATAGACCCGTAGGGTGAGGACGTAACCCTGGGGAAGAAACAGAATAATATTCTGAAATAAATGTTAAACTCCCAGGAAATTTTAAACAAATTTCAATAAAAAATAGCCAATAAAGCTTAAGAGTTTAACAGGAAGGGTTCATGGAAGGATAGGGAAGGAATACTTAACAAACAGTGGAATAATCATTTTTAAAAATTATGACGTCAGGCATATATCCCAAAATTGGGAAACATAAAATAATTTTATAAATATTATAAAGTTACAGCCCTGAACATCCAGAACCACCGTTGAACACTTCCTTCATCCAATATCCACCAATTCTTGCATTGATTTGTGCCTGGCATCCTCAAAAAAATGGCCGATGAAATCGTCAGATGTGTACCCATACGCGCAACTAGTAGAAAGCTGTATGACGGAGGGCCACCACGGATGCTGACATTATGTACACCATACATGGTATGGGTATATATAGAAATGGATTGGAGGAGTGTCTAATTTGATGGATAAGGGGTTAATATCTCCAGATCAAATTATCAGATTTACATAAAAAAAACTATACAGCACAGCACATCAGTAACCTGAATAAATATATAAAGTAACATGACAATCGGATTGATAATTTTTGAGTTATCTCAAGCCAAAGGGATTGGAGAAATTTTCAATTTGAAGGATAAAGGGTTAATATCTCAGGATCAAAATATCAGATTTACACCAAAAACTATACAGCTCAGTACATCAGTAACCTGAACACAAATATAAAGTAACTTGACAATCCAAGCAATATTTTTTAAGTTATCAAATGCCAAAGGGATTGGAGGAATTTTCAATTTGAAGGATAAAGGGTTAATATCTCAGGATTAAATTATCAGATTTACACCAACAACTATACAGCTCGGCACATCAGTAACCTGAACACAAATATAAAGTAACTTGACAATCCAAGCAATATTTTTCAAGTTATCGAATGCCAAAGGGATTGGAGGAATTTTCAATTTGAAGGATAAAGGGTTAATATCTCAAGATCAAAATGACAGATTCACACCAAAAACTATACAGCTCGGCACATCAGTAACCTGAACACAAATATAAAGTAACTTGACAATCCAAGCAATATTTTTCAATTATCAAATGCCAAAGGGACTGGAGGAATTTTCAATTTGAAGGATAAAGGGTTAATATCTCGGGATCAAATCATCAGATTTACACCAAAAACTATACAGCTCGGCAAATTAGTAACCTGAACACAAATATAAAGTAACTAGACAATCCAAGCAATATTTTTCAAGTTATCGAATGCCAAAGAGATTGGAGGAATTTTCTATTTGAAGGATAAAGGGTTAATATCTCAGGATAAAATTATCAGATTTACACCAAAAACTATACAGCTCGGCACGTCAGTAACCTGAACACAAATATAAAATAACTTGACAATCCAAGCAATATTTTTCAAGTTATCAAATGACGAAGAAATGGATATGGACGCCGGACGGACAGATGGACAGACGGACGGACAAAGGATGGACGAATGACGGATGGCCACCCCAGATGCCGGCATTATGTGTTCCATACATAGTATGGGTACACATAAAAAGGAGATTTTAAAGCACAGATGGCATTTCATTGTTGATGACTTTATGGCCAAACAAAGAATGATGTTGGAGTCAATTCTGGTCACTTCCTGACGTCTGCGCATGCACGGAGAGCAAATGTATGGAGGGCCAGATAGGACTTTTAATTTTTGGTTTTGCAAGCAAATTTTGGGGATTGAGGGGGTACAAAATTTGTGTTTGGCCCTTAATAACTTGGAGTTAAGCACCAGCTAGTCTGGGCCATTGGTTTACAGTGTAAAAATATGAATAAGATTGCTCCAGTGAAAATTTATGGATCTTGCAAAGTTAGAAGGGATGAATGAACACATGAATGGTCTGTTACCTTGGCCTTAGAGCTATGACCTTTGGTTAAGATCATGACACACCCTTGAGCCACAAGCAATCAAAGTGTGAAGTATAAAGATCACTCCACTGAATAATTTTTAAGGACAGGAAAAAAGTAGAAGGGAAGAACAAAAACATAAATGGTCTGTGACCGTGACCTTGGATCTACAACCTTAGGTCAAAGTCATGACACACCCTTTAGCATAAGCAATCACTGTGTGAATTTTGAACAAGATCAGTCAATTAAATAATGTTTTAAGGACCGCACAAGGTAGAATGGATGAACAAACACATGAATGGTCTGTAACATCGAAATTGCAGCTATGACCTGGAGTTAAGTTCATGACACACATTTGAGAAAAAGCCATCATTGTGAAAGTATGAACAAGATTGGTCCACTGAATATATTTTAGGAACTGGACAAAGTAGAACAGACAAAAAAACACATGAATGGTCTGTGGATTTGACCTTACAGCTATGAACATAGGTCATGATCATGAAACACTCTACAGACACAAGCAATCACTGTGTGAATTATGAACAAGATTGGTCCATTGAAAAAGATTTTATGGAGCAGACCAAGTTAGAATGAAAACAAGAGGCCAAACAAGGTAACACATGCACCCCCACCCCATCTGTGACCTTCACCTTGCAGATGCGGTGGAAAATATCATACGTGTCACACCTTTTGACTGTCCTTAACATTTGTAAAAATTTAACAATTGTACTATGATTCATTTCTGAGTTATGGCTGAGACACGAATATTGACCGATTTTTAGTGTGACCTTGAAATGTGACCTTGACCATGAATGTACAAACCCGGCTATGGTGTGTGACACTTCCTCCCACCGTCCTTTATAATTGTGTGAAGTTTGATGACTGTAGCCCTAATAGTTTTGGAGTTATGCTTGAGACACGATTTGTGACCCTGAACATATGAAGGTCAATTGTGACCTTCACATTGCACATGCGGCGGAAACTATTATATGCAACACACTTTCTGATTGTCCTTAACATTTGTAAAAAGTTTAACAATTGTACTATGATTCGTTTCTGAGTTATGTTTGAGACACGAATATTGACCGATTTTTAGTGTGACCTTGAAATGTGACCTTGGCCTTGAAGGTATAAACCCAGCTATGGTGTGTGACACATCCTCCCAGGGTCCTTTATAATTGTGTGAAGTTTGATGACTGTGGCCCTAACAGTTTTCGAGTTATTGGCTCGGACACACACACAGACACACGGACACTTCAATCACTATATGCCACCCGACTTTAGTCAAGAGGCATAAAAAGAAAGTTAGTATGAAATTTGAACTTCATGAACAGTGAAAGTGATTTTGAATATATTTAATTAAATTTCCATACTTTTTCCATACCATTTATATGACAACGTCATTTTCCATACCTTTTCCAGGCCTGGAAAATGTTTTTAAAAATTCCATACTTTTTCCAGACTTCCAAACTCGTGTATGAACCCTGTTTAGATCATTGTAACCCTAATTTTCCATTCAACTTCAACTGTGAATTTGAAACCAATTTTGGAGTTCACGCTTTCAAAATTACATGTAGAAATAAATATATTGGACAGTATAAATGAAGAGCAAGTGGCAAGTTCTAGTTGAGCAAAGGAAACTGCATTTGATAAACTGATGAACATTTTACAATGTTTCAGTTCACCGTTGGTATTGACAGGTCATGAATATTAATGAATATTGTGCTGAATTTCGTGTATTGATACTGAAAGCCCCAAATCTTTGCGGTCTTGAAAATGATAAATTTAAAATAATTTGTATATTTGTTATACTTACCAATTGCCCGGACTCAGCTGGTGCAAACTCTTTAATTTCCAGGGCCAAACACAAATTTTGAACCACACAATCCCCAAAATTTGCATACAAAATCGAAAAAGAAAAGTCCTAACTGGTCCTCCATACTTTAGCTTACTGCGCGTGCGCAGTAACCAGGAAGTGACTGAAACTGGTGCCAACATCATTCTTCCTAGTTATGCCTGTTAAATGTCATACATATCTATCAGCGGGGAGGCATGAGTGCCCACTCATGGGAAGGCCATCCCCGTCTGGACCATGGTAAGTATAAACTAGAAAAACTGTGAGCACTGCTCACTAAACTAGATATCACGGAGATGGAATCCATCTCTGCGGGCCCCGCAGCAACTAACCAATGTTAGGTATAAACTGATGTGAACCGTAATACTAAAATATTTCAAGCAATAGGTAAAATCTGATTAAAATCCCTTCCCGGACGCGAACTTGTCACTGCTTGTGGCAATGTTTTTTTCTCTTTTTTATGGAAATTCATAAATATACCCTAGGGGCAGAGAGTGCAAAAGGGATAAGTTAAGTTGCTACACAAATGCAGTAAGTTTAAATGCTGGTGAAAACAACAATCATTTTTTAAAGGAAATGAAAATAAATGCGACCTGTGAGGTGTTCCAAAGGAAATTGTGGATGTACGTACGTACGTACCATACGCACGTACGTACGTACGTACGTACGTACGTACGTACGTACGTACATGTACGTACATACGTACATACGAGAAGGGATGGCAATAGCTCAGCTTAACTTTGTCAAGTTGAGCTAATAAATGTGCCCTGTAGGGTGTGCCAAAGGGAAATATTGAGGTCTGACTAAACTAAGTTCTAAGAACGTTGGCAGCGGCAACATTTTTCGACGAAAATTGAAGAAAATCGATTGTTTCCATCTAGAGGTCTCCCCAAACAAGCAAACCCGGTTTCAAAGCAATGCAATCATAAATGTGCCCTGTAGGGTGTGCCAAAGGGATATATTGTGGTCTGACTAAACTAAGTTCTAAGAACGTTGGCTGAGGCAACATTTTTGATGGAAATTGAAGAAAATCGATAGCTCCCATCTAGAGGTCACCCTAAACAAGCATACCAGGTTTCAAAGCAATCCAATCATAAATGTGCCCTGTAGGGTGTGCCAAAGGGAAATATTGTGGTTTGACTAAACTAAGTTCTAAGAATGTTGGCAGCGGCAACATTTTTTGATGGAAATTGAAGAAAATCAATAACTCCCATCTAGAGGTCACCCCAAACAAGCATGCCAGGTTTCAAAGCAATCCGATCATAAATTTGCCCTGCAGGGTGTGACAAAGGGAAATATTGAGGTCTTCTGGCTAAACTAAGTTCTAAGAACATTGGCCGCGGCAACATTTTTTGACGGAAATTGAAGAAAATCGATAGCTCCCATCTAGAGGTCTCCCCAAACAAGCATACCAGGTTTCAAAGCAAGCCGATCATAAATGTGCCCTGTAGGGTGTGCCAAAGGGAAATATTGAGGCCTGACTAAACTAATTTCTAAGAACGTTGGTCGTGGCAACATTTTTTGACAGAAATTGAAGAAAATCGATAGCTCCCATCAAGAGGTCACCCTAAACAAGCATACCAGGTTTCAAGGCAATCCAATCATAAATGTGCCCTGTAGGGTGTGCCAAAGGGAAATATTGTGGTCTGACTAAACTAAGTTCTAAGAACGTTGGCCGCGGCAACATTTTTTGATGGAAATTGAAGAAAATCGACAGCTCCCATCTAGAGGTCACCCCAAACAAGCATACCAAGTTTCAAAGTGATCTGATCATAAATGCGACCTGTGAGGTGTGCCAAAGGAAATTGTGGACGTACATACTAATGTACTAACATACTAACATATTAACATACGTACGTACATACACTGACGGACGAGAAGTGATGGCAATAGCTCAGCTTGACTTTGTCAAGTTGAGCTAAAAATGAAAATATCTGAAAACAAAACAGGAGGTGCACATCTTCAATATATGTAACAGAAGGTCTGAAAGTTTCAATGAAATCTGTTCAATGGTTTAAGAGGAGTAGCGGATAGCAGATCTGTACAGAATGTCAACTGAATTTGACAAAGTTAATTTTTCAATATGGGAAACTGTAAAAAAGAAAATATCTGAAAACAAAATAGGTGGTGCACATCTTCAATGTATGTAAAAGAATGTCTGAGAGTTTCAATGAAATCCGTTCACTGGTTTAAGAGGAGTTGCGGATAGCAGATGTGTACCCCCCCCCCCCCCCAAAAAAAAAAAAATGTAACACCCCTATAGCATAATGGACGGACGTATGTTGGAATATGAAAATATCTGAGCTAAAAATAGGACATGCACATCTTCAGTGTATTTAAAAGAATGTCTGAGAGTTCCAATGGAGTTTGTTCAATGGTTTAAGAGGAGCAGCGGATAGCAGATCCATACCCCTCCCCACTAACACATGAATTGACAAAAAACCTTTTTGAATATGGGGAACTGTAAATATGAAAATATTTGAAAAGAAAATAGGAGGTGCACATCTGCAATGTATGTAAAAGAATGTCTGAAAGTTTCAATGAACTCTGTTCGATGGTTTAAGAGGAGTTGTGGATAGCAGATCTGTACAGAATGTCAATTGAAGTTGACAAAGTTCATTTTTCAATATGGGAAACTGTAAAAATGAAAATATCTGAAAAGAAAATAGGAGGTGCACATCTTCAATGTATGTAAAAGAATGTCAGAGAGTTTCAATGAAATCCGTTCACTGGTTTAGGAGGAGTGGCGGATAGCAGATGTGTACCCCCTAAAGTGTAATGGACAGATAGATGGACGGACGGACGGACAGATGGATGGATGGACGGATGGACGGACAGATGGATGTACCAAGTGAACACTATATACCTCCCACTTTTCAAGTGGATGGTATAAAAATATACAAATTACTTTAAATTTATCATATTTTTATACTAATAACCAATGGTCCAGACTTAGCTGAATCGTAAAAAGGCTGGAGGGCCTAGGACTTTTAGAAAACTGTAGTATCTCAATTACTCCATAACAAAGAATAGCTCCTACAGGAGAATAGGAGAAGACATAGGAATTACTCACGTCTATCTCTTTTTCCCAATAAAAAAAGAGAATGACACAACACCCAATATATATACTGGAGTAAGACATAATAATTTCTCCATTTAATGCCAGCATAACCTTTATGCTAATTCGGTGAAGGAAATCAATATAAGGAAGATCGAGAATGAGACACCTTGTACTCATTAAAAGTGTCAGAGGACTGTATATTAACGCTCGTATGACACGTAGCATATACAAATGCTTCACACTGAGCTACACTTTAAAAGCAATACATGAATGAGGCATAATTGTTGCTTCACACCGAGCTACACATTAAAACCACCCAGCACCAATGCTGGACTACTGACACTGGAGGGGCTATTCCCTTGCTTTTCAGTATAAAGCCAGATGATATTAAGGGATCCCCCCCCCCCTCCTTCCCCTTGTTCTGAAGGAGATTCCTCAGAATGAAGAGTGCAGCAGAACGGCATCAGTGCTCGAGTAGACTGCCTAATACATCACAAAGATGTAAAATTAATGGACGACATTCTGTGCGACAGAAAGAGGACCCAAGAACCTCAGTTCACCAGAGATAGACTCTAAATTTCTAAGATAGAACTTTGTAAATGAAGACGGTTGCATCCAGTAGGCTGCCTTCATTAAATCAGTAATAGCAAATCTATTTGAATAAGCCCAAGAAGAAGACAGTGCCCTAACTTCATGCTCTGAAATCTTATCGACAGAACGCTGATCCGCCGATAGATTCTCGTAAGTGATTCTTACTGCCAGCTGAATGCATCTAGAGACTGAATGAACAGAAATATCGTTTCTGTTAGGTATAAGAGAAAGGAAAAACCTCTTTCTTCCTTTTCTAATGAAGCTAGATCGACGTTTATATATGCGCATCGCTTTCACTGGACACAACAGCGGTCTATGGTTGTCCGAGGACGGTAAGACTTTAATGACAATAGGTTCCGACTGCTTATCCGGAATCTGATTCTTAGCCAAGAATCCTACTTCCGTAGTAAGAGTAATAGTATTACCCACACTACAGTAATGGGAATCTTCGACAGATACTGCATGGAGTTCACTAGCTCATCTGGCAGAAGCGAAGGCTAAGAGAAAATCTGTTTTACAAGTGAGGACTTTAAATTCAACATCATCTAATGGCTCAAAAGGAGCTTCTTGAAGCTTCAAAAGAACCCAAGCCAAATTCCACTTGGGGATTAATCTGAGAGTTCTAGGTCTATTGATAGAGAAATTTCTAACTAGCTTGGATAAGGAAGGATCTAATCCAATACTCAAGCTATCATGATGAGAATATGTGTCTGATAACATAGACCGATAGCCTTTAATGGTAACAGGCTGCAGTTTGAGTACATCAAACAAGTAGACCATAAAATTGCCAATCTGAGGAATAGATGGATTATAGATATCCACCGACTGGTCTGTACACCAACGAAAGAAAACCCTCCATTTCGCTGCATAATTCAGTGAAGAGAAGGACCTCCTACAGTTAGAAATTGCATCCACTGCTCATCCTGTAAATTGCATCCCGTGCAAGAAGGACCGCACAACGGAAAGACGTGAAGGTTGAAACCTTCCAGGTTGTGATGCAGTGTGTGGGACTTCCCCTGATACAGAAAGTTTTTGAGAGGAGGAAGCTTCCGGGGAATGTCCCATAACAGACACCTGATCAGGTTGATGGAGGGTTTCTGAGACAATAGAGGTGCTACTAACAAGATTTTGCAGTGAGACTGTTTGATTTTTAACAGAATCTGCTGAATCAGTGGAGTTGGAGGATATGCATATCCTATCATTCCGTCCCATGAGATTGATAGAGCGTCTACTGCATATGCTCGATGATCCGGACAATGTGAAATGAACGGTGGTAGCTGATTGTTTAGGTTCGTGGCAAAGAGATTTATCATGGGACGATCCCACTGGTAGCAAATCTGCCGGAATATTCGTTTGGTGAGAGTCCACTCTGATGGCAACAGGCGACCCTTCCTTGAGAGCAAGTCTGCTACTACATTCAGATGACCCGGAATAAGACGGACTGAGAGATGAACGTGATGAGTCAGACCAAATAGGAGAATTTTCTCTGTCAATTCGCATAGAGGAGTTGAATGTTGTACTAGCTACCAGATGACCCGACTTCAGAGGGGAAGACTAGGAGCCTTTTCGCATAACTGCTTGAATTTCCGAAGTTGGATTGCTAGTGATTGGTTACATAAGTTATCCATTGCATCAGTGCAAGTCAAATAGACATCATCTCTTTGATGTTTATGTGTTTTTGCAGGAACGAAGAGTCCCAAAGACCCAGGCACTTCAGGTCTGTAGGAATCAGGGACGCACCCCAACCTGTCAGACTCACATCCGTCATAATAGTAAAGACTGGATCCGTTACTTGAGTTAACCACTCGCGATCAGCCCAAATCTGAACTTTTTGTTTTATCAGATCTGTTAAAACAATCTGGTGTTTTAATGAACGCGTCTTGACACTCCAGTTCTGAGTAGTAAAGAATATCTGGTGAGGACGCATGTGTAAGCACCCCAGCGGAATCACGTCCACCGCAGCTCCGCACAGACCCTTTAGTAGCATGAACTCTCTCACCAGTACTGTTAGAGAGTTTAGACCGAAGCGAGCATAGCAACTGACCAATTTTGCTCGGGTTATCAGAAGGTGAACCAGATTGCAATGAGTCTCGAAGCTCATTCCCAAGTGATCGAATGACTTGGACGGAACTAAATCCAACTTCTTCTCATTTACTATGAAACAGAGACGTCGGAATAAGTGAAGCAGACTCTGCACATCGTTCTGAAGTGCATCTTTGTCGCCGTATCTCTGAAGAATGTCGTCGAGATAAGCCGACGTAACCACAACTAAATGAGCTTGGAAGTACAACATTACCGAGTTCATTATCCGAATGACCGCCAAAGGTGCAAGCTTCAAACTGAAACACATTGCTCTGAATTGGTAAACCTTCCCTTGGATGGCAAAGCGCAGGTACTTTCTGAAAGCCGGATGAACCAAGACACAAAAGTACGAGTCTTCTAGATCTATGCTTGCCGCAAAGTCGTTCACTCAAATGCTCGCTCTTACGGACCGAATGGTTTCCATATAAAACTTTGGAGCGATAATCCGTTTGTTTATCCAGCTCAAGTCTATGACCGGTCGAAACAAGCCATCTGGTTTCAGCACAAGGAACAGGTGACTGTAAAATCCTGGTGAGTTGGGATTTTCTACAACCTCTATTGCGTCTTTTAGCAGGAGGGACTTAACTTCTGCAAGAAGAGACTCCTTTTTTGAGGATTTGACAGAAGAACTGTCCAACTTCTTGTAAGTGGGGACTTGAACTGAATGATAGTTGGAGTCCCGATCCGACTAAATTTCTGACCCACTGATCTTCCGTTATATCTGTCCAGTTTTTCGCAAAGTTTGACAATCTTCCGCCAACTGGAGAGCAATAGAGGTTTTAACCATCACCTGTAAGACCTGCAAGGCCTTCAGGAGGAGAAACCACATCCTCTCCAAGAATCACCTTGTGCGTCGGGCCTGGGGGCGTCTGATTTATAGTCTCTGTAAGACTTACACCCCTTTCCAGTGTCGCTGTACTGCCGGTTTCCCGAATAATTGTATGAGGGTTTACTAGAACCCTGCAAGGAGCTTTTCTCCGCTGGCTGCGAACTGGAGTCCCCTCGCCTACCACGTCCAGCATATGGATGATGCTGGGAAACTGACCTCAGCAAAAGAGTGCTGATAGCTTTCTTGGTAGCTTCATCATACATCAAGGACAACTTGTCATCAAACAACGTATGTCCAGAAACCGGAGCGACTCTAAGAGAGCCGTTCACCCGATTGTCAATCAAAGAAGACAATGCCAAGGCTCCATCATGTCTTAATAATTCCATATTTACCACTGTATGGCAAATTCTTTCCCCACAAGAAGATGGTCTAAAGCCCTGGTGATATGATCTGCATAAGACATAGTGTCCACAACTGCCCGACTAGAATTAATTGTAGATTCGATCATATCTGAGCAGACACTGAATGATGCGGGTAATGATATGCCCATATCCGTAGCCCGATTATCCAAATGCAGAGGAGCTCTCTATACCTCTTTTCCAACCGTTTTTAATTTGCCTGGTCCAGGAAACGGTATGTGAATCGAAGATGCTGTTAAGAAAGGATATTTCTTTCTTGAACTTGCTAGGTTAAATAATGCATCGTCAACATGGTAGAAAACCTCTGACACATGGACCGACTGACCTGGGAAGGAAAGAACATCCTCTTTCCTCCGCAGGATATCCCTATCTTGGGATGAAAGCAATCTCTGCCTAGCAGACACAGCATGCTGACCAGAGGGAACTAATTCAGGAATAAACTGATGAATAAAATTCATCATTTCCATATGTTGTTCAGTATAGGTTGGAGAATCTTCCTCCACCTCTCTATCATCATCCGCTTGGTCAGGCTGTGAAATTCAGTTGGCTCCCTCTGAGTGAACGGATGACCATACCGACCCAGCACCGCCGGACAGCTCACTCACGGAGTCTGTTGACGGTCGCACTTATGTTTGCTGGGAAGCTGCAATAAGCTGCGCTATCTGCGACAGCACATCCGTAACTGAGGCTTGCAGAGCAGTGGTCTTATGCTTCTTTGCCACATGATGTTCTCGGGATGGCGATCTGTCCCCAGATCTTTTCGCCAGACATCCCAAATACTCTGCATATTCATGCCACGATGTACTAGCTACCAGATGACCCGACTTTGGAGGGGAAGACTGGGAGCCTCTTTGCATAACTGCTTGAATTTCCGAAGTCGGGTAGCTAGTGAGCGGTCCAATGTGCTTGGTACTTGATGAGGAAGAAGCCGTAACTGTCGCCGACACCGGCTGCAGTGTGGATGGAGCACCTTGATTGGTCAATGAGGGTGTTAACTCCGACTCAGTAAAGTTTTGTGACACTACAACAGTCTGCCCCAACTGCTGACGGGATGGTGAAGGCTCTCCCGCTTGCGGTCTGACCCCAAATCTCGCCGAACGTCCCGTAAAGAAACTTGCTGGCTTCTTCCCTTTTGCCATCATCACTGGGTGAGCTTTTAATTTTAAGGTGCTCGCTCTACCCAATTCTACACTCTCCTCGACCACTACAGACTTATCCAGTGATACGGCCCCAGCAGGCAGGGTTACCGCTCAACTGGTTGAGCTAGCTGCTTTTAATGGAATAAGAGGCCTTATTCTTTGTTTTATATTCAAGAGAACCTTTGCAGCTATGTACACATTTAAACATCTGAGCACGACGCACATTTTAGATGGGTATGACTGGCCCATCACCATATTCATGTTCCTTTGAAAGAAAGACTGAAAAGTTCAAAAATTTATAGTAATTTATATATTTTTTATACTTACCAATGACCCAGACTTAGCTGGTGCTAACTCTAAAAAATCCAGGGCCAAACACAAATTTTGCCCCCCAATCCCCAAAATTTGCATCTAAAACCAAAAGAAATCATGTCCTATAGGACCTCCATACTTTGCCCTTACTGCGCATGCGCAGTGTCAAGGACGTTCCGAAATTGGCGCCAATTATCATTCTTACTGGCAGTGCCTGGTCAGCGCTATGTACTCAGCGGGGAGGGCCATGCCCGTCTGGGTCATTGGTAAGTATAAAAAATATATAAATTACTATAAATTTTTTAACATTTTTATACTGTACCAATGACCCAGACTTAGCTGAATAGTAAAAAGGCTGGAGGGCCTAGGACATAGAGGAAAATCCAATAAGCTCAACTATATAATATAGAGGCAACCCCTCAAGGAGAAAAGGAGTATTAGGCTTTACATGTATCTTTCTTATTTTATGTTAAATTAGAAAGATACAATACCCTTCATAATTGAGCATAATAACATTCATGTTCTCTATTAACATCCAATATAACCCTTTATACTAATTATTTTTAAAGTAAGCCAATAAATAAAGTTAGTACAGAGAATTGAGACTCTTTATATTCTTTAAAAGTGTCCGGGGATTGTATATTAACGCCCGTTTGACACTTGACATATACAAATGCTTCACACCGAGCTACACTTTAAAAATATGACATGAATGAATTTTAACATTAATATTACACTTTAAAACCATCCCGGAAACGACTCAGAAATACTGACTTCGGAGGAGGCATTCCCTTGCTTTTCACTATAAAGCAGGTGACCTAAGGGAACACCCTCCCCCCCCCCAGTTCCCCTTGCCCTGGGTCAAATAGCCCAGAGCGAAGAGGGCAGCCGGACGGAGTCACTGCCGGAACAGAAAGCCTGCATAACTATAGTTGCAACTGTTTAGTGGACGACATTCTGAGCAACAGATAACGGACCTAAACAATGCAAGTCTCCAGAAATGGACTCAATATTTCTGAGATAAAAATTTGTGAATGTGGATGGCTGAGACCAATAAGCAGCCTTCATTAAATCTGTAATAGCAATACTATTAGCGTAAGCCCAAGAAGTAGCAAGAGCTCTTACTTCATGAGCCGAAATCTTAAGCACAGACTGCTGAGAAGAAGATAAATTCTCAAAAGCAGTACGGATAGTTAATTGAATCCATCTAGCAATAGAATGGACCGAAATGTCCTTTCTATTAGGCATCAGAGACAGAAAGAAACGTTTTCGTCCCTTTCTGATAAACTGAGATCTCTGTTTATAGATACGTAACGCTCTAACAGGACAGAGTAAAGGCCTACGCCCATCTAAGACGGAAGAGCCTTAATAACAATAGGTTCCGGATATTTATTAGGAGCCTGATTCTTAGCTAAAAAACCGACATTAGTAGTGAAGGTGATAGTGTTCCCGACACTACGATAGTGAGAATCATCCACCGACAGTGCATGAAGCTCACTGACTCTTCTAGCAGAAGAGAAAGCTAAGAGAAAAGCTGTCTTATAAGATAAGAATTTGAAATCTACTGTCCCAAGAGGTTCAAATGGCTTTTCCTTCAGTTTAAGAAGAACCCAAGCTAAATTCCATTTAGGAATTAACCTAAGAGTTCTGGGTCTATTTATCGAGAAGTTTCTAACCAACTTAGATAAAGAGACATTAGATCCAATTTGTAAACTATCATGATGTGCATAGGTATCAGATAACATAGACCTATAACCCTTAATAGTAACAGGCTGCAGTTTGATTTCGTCAAACAAGTATACTAGAAAGTTCGCAATGTCTGGTATGGAGGGATCAAAAATATCCACAGAATGATCCCTACACCAACGACGAAAAACCTTCCACTTAGCCGCATAGTTTAGCGAAGAGGAGGTCCTCCTACAGTTAGAAATCGCGTCCACTGCTCGTCCTGTAAAGTGCTTGCCATGCAAGAAGGACCGCACAACGGAAAAACGTGAAGGTTGAGACCTTGCGGGTTGTGATGAAGTTGACGCGATCTCCCCTGCGAAAGAAGATCCTCCCGTGGAGGAAGCTTTTGCGGTAGGTCCCACAACAGACACCTGAGTAGATTTATCCACGGTCTCTGTGGAGACAGAGATGCTACCAACAGAATCTTGCATTGAGATTGTTTTATCTTTAGCAATACTTGCTGAATTAACGGCGCTGGAGGATACGCATATCCTATCATTCCGTCCCAAGGGATCGACAGAGCGTCTACTGCAAATGCTCTTGGATCCGGACACGGAGACACATACGTCTGCAACTGATTGTTGAGATGTGTCGCAAATAAGTCTATCATTGGCCGTTCCCATTGGTAGCAAATCTGATTGAATACTTGTTTGTTGAGAGTCCACTCCGACGGCAACAAGCGACCCTTTCGTGAAAGGGAGTCTGCTAGTACATTCAGACGACCCGGTATATGACGGACCGAAAGAAGAACCTGATGTTCTAAAGCAAACAGAAGGATTCTTTCCGTTAGATTGAACAACGGAACTGAATGAGTGCCTCCCTGATTCCGTATATATGCCACTACTGTCGTATTGTCGGACAGGATTTGGACATGAGCATTGTGAATAATGTCCATCCAATGACGTAACGCAAGCCAAATTGACATCATTTCCTTGATGTTTATGTGCTTGCACAGGAATTGCGGATCCCAAAGACCCTGGCATCTCGAATCCGTTGGGATCAATGATGCACCCCAACCTGTTTGACTGGCATCCGTCATAATGGTAAAACTCGGATCCGGCAACTGCAGCGGAACTCCCTGAGTTAACCACTGAATGTTTGCCCAAGTCTGAATCTCTCGTTTCACTTGATCTGACAAGAGAACGTCTATGTCGAGCGAATGAATTTTCACACTCCAATTCTGAGTCAAGAAAATTTGGAGAGGACGCGTGCGTAACCGCCCCATCGGAATGAGATCCGCAACGGCTCTGCACAGACCTATCAGTCTCATAAATTCTCTCGCTGTGACTTTGTCTGCGTGCAGACAATAGCAAGCGTAACAACTGACTAATTTCGCTCTGGTTAACGGCAGACGAACGAGATTGTTGTGCGTCTCGAAGCTCATTCCCAGATGTGTGAATGACTTGGACGGCACCAGATCCGACTTCTCCTCGTTTATTATAAAACTGAGACGTCGGAGCAATAGAAGTAGATTCTGCACATCGTTCTGAAGCGTTAACTCGTTGCCGTACCTCTGAAGAAGGTCGTCCAGGTAGGCCGACGTTACCGCAGACGAATGAGCTCGGAAATACATCATTACCGAGTTCATTACCCGAGTGAAAGCCCAGGGTGCTAGATTCAATCCGAAGCACATCGCCCGGAATTGATACACCACTCCTAGGACTGCGAAGCGTAGATACTTTCTGAATGTCGGATGTACCATGACGTGAAAGTACGCATCTTTGAGATCTATGCTCGTTGCATAATCGTTCACCCGAATACTCGCTCTGACCGACCGAATCGTCTCCATATAAAACTTCGGAGCGACGATCAGCTTGTTTATCCAGCTCAAATCTATGACTGGACGGAACGAGCTGTCTGGTTTCGGAACCAGAAACAGACGGCTGTAGAATCCCGGAGTCTCCTGGTTTTCTACGACCTCTACCGCGTTCTTCATTAAAAGAGACTGCACCTCTGATAATAGAGCGTCTCTTTTCTGCGGATTTGACGGAAGTTGAGTCCATTTTGGACTTCGAGTTAAAGGAGGCTTTCGTTTGAAGGATATCTTTAGACCTTCCGAAATCACCCCTCTCACCCAAGGGTCGTCCGTAATCGATGCCCATTCTTGTGAAAAACTCGACAACCTTCCGCCAACCGGTACGCGATAGAGGTTGAAGCCATCACCTCCTGGACCTGCGAGGCCTGCGGTAGGAGAAACCACGTCCTCCACGACCCGCACCTCATCCCGTCGACCTCGGGGCATCTGACCGGTTGTCCCGGCCCGAAGGACGTCCCGAACTTGAGTCGCTACCTTGACGGTCTCTTGAATAAGACCAAGAGGACGCACCGGAACCTCTATAGGAACCTCTCTTGGGCGCATTAGACCCAGAAGTGCCTGTCTTACTCTTATCTGCCGTGTCCGACTTCTTAGAAGCAGATTTGAACAGCAGAGAATCCGAAGCTTTCTTTGTAATTTTATTGTAAATTGCAGAAAGCTTGCCGTCAAAGAGAAGTTCTCCGGAGACCGAAGCGACTCTGAGAGAGTTTTTCACCTTAGTATCCACGAGTGTGGATGTAGCTAGGGCTGCGTCACGTCTAACCAACTCCAGGTTTGCCACTGAAAGGGCGGAGTTACACGTGGAATAAGCTACTGCCCTTGAAAGAAGTCTTAAAGAGGATTGTATATCCTGAAATTCTTTCCCTTGAAGGTGCAGTGATAACACCTTAGTAAGGTGATCTGCGTAAGATAAGGCATCTAAACTGGCTCTGTTAGACGAAATAGTTGTTTCCAACACCGCGGTTGGAATAGACGCCGACGACGGTAATGATAGTTCTAAGTCTTCCGCCTCATCGTCCATACGCAGAGGAACTCTCGGGATACCCTGTCCTGCCGTGTCGAATTTATTCCTTGCATTAATGAAAGGCAGGTTGAGAGTATTGGCGGACAAGAAACCTGCTTTCCCCGTTTTGGAAGCAAGTTTGAATATAGCGTCGTTCAATAATTCAAATGTTCTTGCAACATTATTGGACTGAGATGGAAACTCGGGAGCGATGTTCCTGAACCGCTCAAAGAAATCAGAGTCCAATGACGCTATAATTCTCTTGTCCGGAATCGCAGCAGTCTGGCCCGATGGAACAACTTGAGGGAGAAAGTGCCGGATGAAGTCCACGGCAGCTTTATGTTGTTCCGAAAGGGATAGCTCCAAGTCATCCGTATCCCTTTCACCATCCGGTCGGACCTCATGATGCTCCCGGTCGTCCGCCCCCGATGCTTCGGCGGAGCGTACCGACCCAGCGCCGTCGGATAATTCCCGATCCGACACCGTTTCTGTCGGCTGCTGGGATGCTGCGATAAGTTGTGCTATCTGCACAAGTACGTCCGACATCGAGGCCTGCGGAGGCGCAGTCTTTCGCTGCTTCGCCGAGGGCAGCTCCGCATCTGATGACTCCCGCATACTCTTCCTATGCGAACGTCCGGAGTCGATCGGCCTCGTGTCCCTGGCTACCGGATGGTGTGACCTGGTCGCCGAAGAATCCCTGATCGGCGAAGCTGGTAAAATATCGGCGGTCACGTAGCCAAGGTGCGGTCGTGTGTGCTGACGAGAGGAAGAAGCCTGAGCAGTCTCCGCGGACTGCCTATACAACGGAGCGTCCCGAGCGACGGATGTGTGCTCCGCTTGCGACACATTTTGTACCACAACATCTGGTCCCAGATGTTGTTGTACGAGAGAGGGGCCTCTCTCGCTCGCGGCCCGGCTGGACCTGGACAAGCTAGGAACCGGACTCAAAGGCTTCCTCCGATCTCGCCTACTATCCGCCGTCACTGGGTGTGCACATTGAATGTTTATAGTGCTCGCATCACCCAACATTTCCTCCTGGACTGCATCGGACGAACCCGGCTGCTGAACCATTTGGTGAATGGACGCTACACCGGGCGAGCTAGCGGACGACATTTGTTTAATCTCCATGAGCACTTTTGCCGCTAGCTCTGTATTCATTTGTGACGACGGAAGCGCACTTGCGGAAGATAACATGGAAACATCACCCTGTTCTTGTTCCTCTGAAATAGAAACTGATAGAGTAGAGTAACCCTGCGGAGAAAGAGCCGGCATAGTCCTTTCTCCACTAACAACATATCGTGACACACGTTTCCAATGTTTGTCATCCCAATATTGACATATAGAACAGGGATTAGTGCGAGAACACTGACTACAATTAATGCAATGATCATGAAAGTCAGAGGAAGATTTCTTCCTATTACAATTTGAACAATATCCTTTCATTGTGAAAAGTCAACAACAAGTCCTAGTTACTCGCACAAACCCCTGACACAAAGATACATAATAACATGATCCATTAATAATGAAAAAACAATTGAAAATCAAAATAATTTTTGAAAAATATTTTTTCAGAGAAGCCCAAGTTTCTGAAAAGTAACGTTGAGCCCCAATGGATCCGATGGCTAAGTGTGGTCAAAAATTTTAAATTTATATTAAATAATTAATGCAACACTTACGGATAATAAAAATGTATCTTATAGTGAGATAAACTACTCCAAAGGCAAACAGCCCCCCTCAAAAGAGACTGTTGCCAATGTAAACAAACAGTGTAAAAACACCAGAAAACATGACTCCAGGCACTGACAAAATTGGCCCGAAATCAGTCATCAAAATTACACTCTATCTGATGCAAGACAGAGATTCCCAGGGGAGAATCTGCAGAACATCAGATGGAAGATGCAGAACACAACGTTTATACACCCATGGGTGAAAACGTAACTATGGGGAAAATAACAGAAAACATTCTGTAACCAAGCAACTCTCCCAAGAGAATTTAGAAATGATCTTTCTCAAAAATATGCCAAAAGCATGGGAGAATTGCAATGGGGGACTTAGAAGAGCAGGGGAGAGGAAACACTGAATAAGCAGTGCAACTTTTTAGCAAGAATGACAACAAGAGGCCCATGCCTCGAAAATAGGCAACTTAACATAATTTCATAAAAAATTTTAAGTACAGCCCTGATTATTTTTTGTCACTCCTTTTTCCTCTCCTCCTTCTATATCCTCCTTAGAATCACCATTTCTCCAATAATTACGTGTCTGGCATCCTTTAAACTGAGATTTACAAGCACAAAGATCAGTGAGATGTTGACTGATGAAGGGCCAAACAGAGAATGATAATTGGCGCCAATTTCGTAACGTCCTTGACACTGCGCATGCGCAGTAAGGGCAAAGTATGGAGGTCCTATAGGACATGATTTCTTTTGGTTTTAGATGCAAATTTTGGGGATTGGGGGGGCAAAATTTGTGTTTGGCCCTGGATTTTTTAGAGTTAGCACCAGCTAAGTCTGGGTCATTGGTACAGTATAAAAATACTAGAATTAGTGTACGGCGACAGCTCCGGCATCGGAACTTCGCAACATACAAAACAGGACACCCTCCTCCAACGTTTGGCATCCCAAATGATACAAGTAGCACATGTATTAGAAGGAGTGCAGCGAATGCAAGCAAGACAGCAAGTGTGTAAATCCAAGACAGATTTCCTCGCCTTACACTAAGTGCAACAAGATTTCAAAATAATATTAAGCCAAAGACTAAGTCTACTGCACACTTAAAGAATCAATAAATTATACATATTAAGGATACGGAAAATATACGGCAATCAAAACGTTCAGAAAAAAAATAAAAGCAAAATTGACAAAAACTAGCCTATGTGTGGACAAACACCAAACAATTTAAGCTACACTACCGGCATCATAAATACATGATCCTACTACAAATATGATAACTGTGCTACACTATAAAATAATAATACACTAATTTAAAGCATTGTCCAAGTGAAAGACAATGACAACAGGAAAAACCGGAAACTAAACAACAGGCTATACAATAAGCCCAAAGTCAGAAACCAGTCAATAACTACCTGATGCAAAGCTAGATCTTCCTGAGAAGAAAAAACAATACATCTGGTAGAAGATGCAAGACAACATACATCCTAACACCCCCAGGATGAGGACGTAACCATGGGTATAAACAGAATAAACATTCCGTAGATCTTGTTAAACTCCCAAGAAATTTAATAAAAAAATTTCAATAAAAAGCCAATAAGCATGGGAGTTTAACAGGAGGGTTCATGGGAAGAGAGGGAAGGAACATTTAACAAACTGTAGGTTTATCATTCGTAAGAAAGACAACGTTCAGGCCCATTCCCAAAAATGGGAAACATGAATAATTTTATAAAATTATTAATAAGTTACAGCCCTGAACGTCCAAAACCTCCGTAGTTCACTTCCAGCATCCTTTCAGTTCCTTGAATCCATCATAATCATGATTGATTCGTGTCTGGCATCTTCAGAAAAGAGTATTTGAAGCACAGATGTCAGTTCAGATGTTTCTGACTTTGGGCCAAACAGAAGAATTATGTTTGCGCCAGTTTTGGTCCCTTCCTGGTTACTGCACATGCGCAGTAAGCTAAAATATGGAGGACCAATTAGGACTTTTCTTTTTTGGTTTTGTATGCAAATTTTGGGGATGGGGGGTTCAATATTTGTGTTTGGCCCTGAATTATATCGAGTTTGCACCAGCTGAGTCTGGGCCATTGGTTATTAGTATAAAAATAAGTCATTGGTGCAAGTATAGTGTACAACAGTTTTGTTTTTTAATTCCATTCAAACCTGTTTAAATGTGTATATAGAAATTATTGACAGTGGCCAGCAGATGCATAGATCTTGCATTTAAGTGAATTGTAGTCATTTTGGTAATTTGATACTTCGTGCATTACCTTAAAATGCACTAGAATTTTAAAACCAAATTAGCAGTTGTATTTATTGGAGCATGGTTTTGATTTTTGGTCGTCTCACACCACTGATCCTGACCCATGTTTGCAGCTCTAATGGAGACATCATGTTCACATTTGGAAACAGAACAGGGGTGGATGTACAGGCATAAGTCCACATAGATGGAAATTTAAGTGGTTTTCATTTGTTGCATACCCCCTCCCCGACCACCTATGGACAATGTTTCTTTGTTTGTTTGTTGGAGGTTATTTATTTATTGGTGTTTAAGTTCACATATTTCTGCACATTGGCTAACCATGACTGCAACATGGAGACAAACTCAAGTTTAGTCAATCATTCATACCCATGTTGCCCGTTATAAAGGACTTCCACCCCAAGTATAGGTGACTGCTTCCTATTTTACCAGTAGATCAGAGCTTGTTTATCACAGTAAAGAAGCACTGCTTCACTTCCCAGGGTTCCCATTGGGTCATTTGGGGTTTAATGACACTTTCAACAGCCAGAGTCACATTCTGTCAGGCAGCTTTACAGGTGCTGGAAGCCAGAGTAACCAGAGATCAACTATCAGACTCTCAAACACACTAACACTAAAAATATTCTATGTTCTGGTTAAGTGATCTGAGGTCAAATACCAAATATAATATAAGATTTCAAAGAGGCACATATAATTTAAATAACATATGCCAATGTGTTATTAAACTAAAAAAAATGACTTCAGATGGACAAAAGACGGGAGGTTGTAGTAAATACAAATAACCTTTGAATGGTAATTTAAAAATATGAACCATTTTTGTCCTGGTTATACTGTAAAACAAACAATTTCATTTCACACAGTGATTGCAAACTGCTGTATCCTGTGTGCATTGGGTAATGGGTTAAAGAAATCTCTAGAATTTCAAGTGTAATAAAAATGCTTATACTTTTCAGTAAACATACACTGATTAAAACAAGCCCAAACAAAAGCAGGGCATAAGGCGACACAAAGTAAATCTTCTGTTTCTCAGGACATTTTTTTGTAAAATTGGATGTGGGTGGGCATTTTTTTTATTTCACTTTTCTTTGCCATCAAAAGTTCATGTTCTTGGTTTGTTTTATGTTTTAGGCCTCATAATCTACAGAATAGCAGGGGTGGTGGTGTATTTCATCCCTTGACTGCAAGAAGGCTTTGCAATGTTAGAGCATTGCAAAGCCTTGTTGCACTTATGGGACAAATTTATCAATTTTATTAACTTGGGTAAAATATCAGACATAAATCATTTGATTTTGATTTTTTTATTTATTTATTGGTGTTTAAGGTCACATATTTCTGCCAAATGACTAATCATGACCACAACAGTTGTAGGGGTGGAAGAAGCCGGAGTACCCGGAGAGAACCACCGTGCAACTGTCAGCTCTCCAGCATACTAATTTCACACAAGCAGGTTTAGCATTGGTTGAAGAAGACAGGGGCACCATTGACGTGCAGTACATCTTAGTACACAATGCCACCGTGCATCCACATGGGCAATGGGGTGAAGTGTCTTGCCCAAGGACACAACACGATTGCCGCAGGTGGGATTCGAACTGAGGACCTCTCTATCTAATAAAGCCACCAAGACCCCTTTTTATTTTTTAAAATTTGCATTGGTTATAAAGAGAGCATGCGACAGCCAAAAGGATCACCTGGAAGGGTCGGAGAAACAGATTTTTTACTTTTTTAGGCCTAACTAGTTTTATATTGGAATGAATATGTAAAAAAAATACTAAATATACCTGTGAACTGAAGGATCCAAGAGGTACACAGATACCAAGATCATCAACAGTTAACTGCAAAAATAATGTACTCAAAGCAGGACTTGATGATGTTAACTGAGGAAGTTTGTCAATAACCTGACGAGTTGCTGTTTGAACCTAAAAATGAAAAGTTTTCAGTAAATATCAGAGAACAGAAAGTACAGTACAGCCACCAAAGACTGGTCACTTTTCACTTGTATGCAATATATCCACTGACACAATAATATTAGATTCCAAACACTAATTATAGGAATAAACATCAAAAACTAATTATTGAAGCACCGGGTACAATCTGGTGCTTCATTAATCAAAATTTTGCCGATGATTATTTTTATTACCTTGTAAACACATGTGTGGACATCACTGCGCAAACATGGATTAAGACCAGTCTAGGGCGGTTGTACAGTATATGAATTGTTTGCCCACACATTGCAACCATGAAGTACTGAAAATTTCACCAGGAAAAGGTGTAATAAGATTATCACCTTTATTAAAGTAGAATGAAAGTGACAATGACACTGTAGCTTAAATTGACGGTGTGCTGTATTTGGTGGAAAGGATAATGCTTAATGTCTATGAAAGGATTCTGAAATAAAACAAGAATTGTGATAATGGAGAATATGTTAATTTCTGTTCCCTACATGCTATGTTTTCAATAAGAATAATTTGAGGTGCAGACTGTACTAAAGAACTGAGGCCTGGATTAATGTGGCATGCACAGTAAATGTATGTCTACCAAAGTTACCAAGTTACAGTAAAATCATTCCAAAATGAGTCACCCTAAGTTACAATGAAATCCCTTCATAAATATAATTTGTAGACTTTGCTAAAGGAATCTTGGTCACACCCGGTCCGGCAGTCATGGTGGACCGATCATGACTAAAATAGGAGTCTCATCTAAATATCGTACCAAGTTATCTTACCAAATTACAATGAAATCCATTCATAAAAACAATCTGTAGACATGCTAAAGGAATCTAGGTCACGTGACCAGGTGGCTGTAACGGCTGTCTGATCGTGATCAAAATATGAGTCTCATCTAGACATCATACTGAGTTACCCTTCCAAGTTAAAATGAAATTGCTTCATAAATATGAACTGTAGACTGTGCTAAACAAATCTAGGTCATGTGCCAAAATACGGCATTCTCATCTAGACATTATACCGAATCATCCTACCAATTTACAATGAAATCCCATCAAAAATGCAAGCTGTAGACTGCGCTAAAGGAATCTAGGTAACATGCCCCTGCGCACTGTCATGGTTCATTGAACCCGACCAAAATATGACGTTCTCATCTGGACATTATACAGAGTCATCCTACCAACTTACAATGAAATCCCTTCATAAATACAACTTGTAGACTGTGCTAAAGGTTTTCAGGTTTTGGGCCAGCACAGCCACCACAGCTGACGAATCATGACCAAAAGGGGATGTTCTCATCTAGACATTATACAGAGTCATCCTACCAACTTGCAATGAAATCCCTTCATAAATACAACTTGTAGACTGTGCTAAAGGTTTTCAGGTTTTGGGCCAGCACAGCCACCACGGCTGACCGATCATGACCAAACGGGGACGTTCTCATCTAGACATTATACAGAGTCATCCTACCAAGTTACAATGAAATCTCTTCATAAATACGACCTGTAGACTGTGCTAAAGGTTTTCAGGCTTGTGCAGCCATCATGGTTGACCGATCGCAACCAAAAGGGGATGTTCTCATCTAGACATGACATTGAACCTGCATATGAAATTTTGTAATGATTGGAAAAGAACTATGCAGTGTAGCCTGTGCTGAAGAAATTGTGAACGGACTGACAAATGTGTCTTCATTCGTGATAAAGCATTTATTAAAAATCATTCATAGTCAAGAGGTATAGACTAACTATTTTACATAGTCAGCTGACTTCCATCTTTAACTTTTAAGGGACTTATTTTGGACCACATTTGTGCCATATACATTCAGTGTAATTTTGATTAATTGAATCCATTGAGCACCTCATGATCTTCACTTTATCCACACTTTACATCACATCCCACTGACTGTTGGGAAAAAAACGGCGAGTAAACAATGCAATTTAATCAAAATATTATTATTTTTTATTGTATTCAAAAGTAATCAACAACTAACTGAAAGAAAGATTTACATTTTTTGTATATTTTTACCAAACTTTTTCACTCTAATACAAAATAATAACAATCAAAGCATATGATACCTGGAAATAATATGGCTGACTGCAGTTGTCAAAACACTGAAGTGATGTTCAATTTCTTCAGCATTCAGGACTGTAAAAACGAACAGGGGAGAATGGATTTAAATAAAAAACAACACACATCAGTATGTAATATCAATCTTTTATTCTTTTTATTAGGTTTAATTCTAAAAACTGAGAAGAAACTTATCTTTAATATTGGCAGTTCACTATTGGGCACCATTTTTCAAAAGACTGGACTGACTGGTAACAAACTGCCAGCGTGTCTCAAATTTTGGAGCATAAAAAAAAAATTTTTTCAGAAAAATGTGTCTCAAATGAAAGTGCATCTCAATAATTGGCAGAAATACAGAATTTTGACTTTTCCAATCTTAATTGTTTAAGAGCATGTATCCTCATAAATAGAGTCCTCAGTAAGTCTGCCATTACAAAAGTTCAAATACTTTTGTTGTGTTTTCCCGTAAAGTTTGGGCTGCCTATATAGATCCAACTACTGAACTAGAAGTGTAGAATGGTTTTACACTATTTAATGTATACTGGAATGTCTATGCTTTAGCATTTATACAACATTTGACAGGATACATCACTGGAAAGCGCTAATGGTATAGAACTGTAGAATGCAGTTATGCTAAGTAAAGTGGGCTGGAATGTCCAGGCTATAGCATACATATAGGTTTCCAATGAGGTGTATTGAAGTTGATGCCTAGTCTTTGGCATATATCAACAAGTCTGTTAGGACAAGTTGATATATGACTCAGAAGCAACGTCGAGACTTCATCTCAGAAACTTACTTAGTGCTAGTAACCAATTAATCTTACAATATTCCTCCCCTTTTAAACTTGTTTGAATGTATTTTGAATACCATTCAGCGTCTCTGAATTGCTTTTTTATGAATGAAAATCATGTCTGCATGATATTACGTTCTTGAGCTGTGCGTGACATAATCTCCCTTCATTGTTCCACTTGTACTGTAATTGCAAACGTTTATAGTAGTGTTTCAGCTGTGTGTTTCTTTTTTTTATTCTTCAGGTTTAAAGCATGGTAGGTCTATATAAAAATATCATCATAGCAAAATAATGAACTAGTTTAATTTATTTCACTGAGTTCATGATTTATTTCTCATTTAAGTACTGTTATCAAAATGGTGACCTTGACATGTGTAATCAGTTTTGGATGAGTGCAGGTAAAAATGTTTTGTTTCTGAATCAAATGATCTCATGTGTGGTTGCAAGCCTCAATACAGATTTGTATTTTGTCTACATGTTTTTACTTGTATACAACCTTCTTGTTGTAAGATAAAAGGGAGTATATAATAAATTCTGCCTATACCAGATTAGATGTAACTAACAGAATAAGGATTAACCCTTAAGGGCCTGGATAAGTATCCTGAATTCCTACAGGCCAACAGCTTTAAAATGTCTAGTAGCTTAGCAGTGTTTTCTAGTCAAGTCTTGGGTGCCTTAACAGGCAGCCAAGACTGTAACTAGAAACTACTGCCTGGATAACTTGCCTATTGTCAGCAGAATCTCCTCATGATGGCATGTTAAGGGCACCTGTTTTGAGGTTGTAAGAAGTCGGAAATAGGAGGAAAATTTTTAATAAGAAAATGTGTTTTAAACTTACTTCTTTGTTTAAAGCCATCCTTTGCTCTGTCCAGTATTCATATGCATTTTTGTAATTCAGCCATACAAGAACAGCTAAAAAATAATAATGTCATTATGCTTTCATTTGATAAAGTATATTAGTAACAGACTGCTGATATTGCTCATTTCAGCTACAATTTATCTTTACAACTTTCAACATTTTTCAGATACTGCATTTGACTTGACAAGGAAGAGAATCTGAAAAAAGAATTCAGGACATTGTGTGTCGGACATGTTGACTATCACAATTTTGGTGTGATCGAGTGTCAAAATATTGGGATCCTTCTGACACCCTCATGATCGTGGGGCTGATTCTCATAATTTCAGCTTTCGTTGGATTAAAGTTTTAATGTTGGGTTCTTCTGTGTTTTGAAATGTTATATTTTCTTTTTTCTCAACAGTCTATCATACATGACTCATTTTTGACAATGAAGTGGTGATTTTCTGCCATAAGCTTGCATCTGGTGCATCCATATTAGGTTGAGTGATCATTAATATCAAAACAAAGTGACACAAGTTACAACTTAACTGGTTGGATGCTAGAAGCCACTATCATGGCTCTATTGAAAAGTGCCAGGAACCACTTCACATCCAAGGTCACTGAAATTCTATATTTGTAGTTGATTTTATACAATATCTTGTGAATTATTGTTTGGAAAATAGTGTAATGAAGAAATTTCACTATTTTTTACCAAGCTCACAGATTTGAAAAAGAAATCTCACTATTTTTCTCAAGCTGAGCTTAACATGTGTTGCCATGTGTGAGTGGGTGAGATGAGGGGTGAGATGTTAATCAAATCTGAATGAGGTGGATGAGTACCAAACCACCCTCTGCATAATGAGTGAAAATGAAAGTGTCAATGACACTGTAGCTTAACTTGCGTGTTGTGTTTGATGAAAAGGATAATGTTCAATGTTTATGAAAGGATTATGAAATAAGACAAGAATTGTGATAATTGGGAATATGTTAATTTCTGTTCCCTGTATGCTATGTTTTTAATAAAAACTAGAGGCTCTACAGAGCCTGTAATCGCTCACCTGGAAATACATATAATGAAAGTGTCAATGACACTGTAGCTTAACTTGTGTGTTGTGTTTGATGAAAAGGATAATGTTCAATGTTTATGAAAGGATTATGAAATAAGACAAGAATTGTGATAATTGGGAATATGTTCATTTCTGTTCCCTGTATGCTATGTTTATGATAAAAATAATATGAGGTGTACACTGTACTAAAGATGTGAGGGGTGGGTTAATATGACCTCACAGTTAATATATGTGGCCCTCACAGTTAACGTATATCAACAAAAGTTACCAAGTTACAGTGAAATTATTCCAAAATGAGTCATCCTATCAAGTTACATTAAAATCCCTTCATAAATATGGCCTGTAGACTGTGCTAAAGGTTTTCAGGCTTCGGGCCCCTGTAGTCGTCAGTTTCCCAATTGCGTCCAAAGGGGACGTTCTCACCTAGACATTATATGAAGTCAACCTACCAAGTTACAATGAAATCCCTTAATAAATATGACCTGCAGACTGTGCTAAAGATTTTTGGGCTTTGGGCTCTGGCAGCCATCATGGTTGAATGATCGCAACCAAAAGGGGACATTCTCATCTGGGCATCATCTGGAGTGATCCTACAAAGTTACAATGAAATCCCTTCAAAAATATGACCTGTAGACTGTGATCAAGATTTTTGGGCTTCGGGCCCCTGAAGCTGTCACAGTTGACCAATCACGACCAAAAGGGGATGTCATCATCTAGGCATTATATGGAGTCAAACTTACTGGTTACAATGAAGTCCTTCCATAAATATGACCAATAGACTTTGCTAAAGGTTTTGGGGTTTGGGGTTCGGGCAGCCATCAAGGCTGAATGATTGCGACCAAAAGGGGACGTTTTCATCTAGACATTATTTAGAGTCATCCTACCAAGGTACAATGAAATCCCTTCATAATTATCACCTGTAGATTGTGCTAAAGATTTTCGGGCTTTGGGCCCCTGTAGCCAACACAGTTGCCTAATGGTGTCCAAAAGGGGCTGTTCTCATCTAGACATTACATGAAGTCAACCTACCAAGTTACAATGAAATCCCTTCATAAATATGACCTGAAGACTGTGCTAAAGGTTTTCAGGCTTTAGGCTTGGGCAGCCATCATAGTTGAATGATCGCAACCAAAAGGGAACATTCTCATCTGGACATCATCTGGAGTGATCCTATGAAGTTACAATGAAATCCCTTCATATATATGACCTGTAGACTGTGCTCAAGATTTTCGGGCTTCAGGCACCTGTAGCCATCATAGTTGACCAACCACGACCAAAAGGGGATGTCATCATCTAGGCATTATATGGAGTCAACCTAACAAGTTACAATGAAATCCTTCCATAAATACGACCTACAGACATGCTAAAGGTTTTTGGGCTCGGGCAGCCATCAAGGCTGAATGATCATGACCAAAAGGGGACGTTCTCATCTGGACACTATTTGGAGTCATCCTACCAAGCTACAATAAAATCCCTTCATAATTATGACCTGTAGACTGTTCTAAAGGTTTTCGGGCTTTGGGCCCCTGAAGCCGTCACAGTTGCCCAATCGTGTCCAAAAGGGGACGTTCTCATCTAGACATTATATGAAGTCAACCTACCAAGTTACAATGAAATCCCTTCATAAATATGACCTGTAGACTGTGCTAAAGGTTTTCGGGCTTTGGGCTCGGGCAGCCATCATGGTTGAATGATCGCAACCAAAGGGGACAATCTCAACTGGGCATCATCTGGAGTGATCCTGCGAAGTTACAATGAAATCCCTTCATAAATATGATCTGTAGACTGTGCTCAAGGTTTTCGGGCTTCGGGCACCTGTAGCCATCACAGTTGACCAATTGACCAATCACGACCAAAAGGGGATGCCATCATCTAGGCATTATATGGAGTCAACCTAACAATGTTACAATGAAATCCTTCTATAAATATAGCCTTTTGCCTATGCTAAAGGTTTTTGGGCTCAGGCACCCATCAAGGCTGAATGATCACGGCCAAAATGGGACGTTCTCATATAGACATTATTTGGAGTCAACCTACCAAGTTACAATGAAATCCCTTCATAAATATGACCTGTAGACAGTGCTAAAGGTTTTCGGGCTGCAGGCACCTTTAGCTGTCAAAGTTGCCCAATCATGTCCAAAAGGGGACGTTCTCATCTAGACATTATATGAAGTCAACCTACCAAGTTACAATGAAATCCCTTCATAAATATGACCTGTAGACTGTGCTTAAGGTTTTCGGGCTTCGGGCTTGGGCAGCCATCATGGTTGAATGATCACAACCAAAGGGGACAATCTCATCTGGGCATCATCTGGAGTGATCCTATGAAGTTACAATGAAATCCCTTCATAAATATGACCTGTAGACTGTGCTCAAGGTTTTTGGGCTTCGGGCACTTGTAGCCATCACAGCTGACCAATCACGACCAAAAGAGGATGTCATCATCTAGGCATTATATGGAGTCAACCTAATAGGTTACAATGAAATCCTTCCATAAATATGACCTTTTACCTATGCTAAAAGTTTTTGGGCTCGGGCACCCATCAAGGCTGAATGATCGTGATCAAAAGGGGACGTTCTTATCTAGACATTATTTGGAGTCATCCTACCAAGTTACAATGAAATCCCCTCATAAATATGACCTGTAGATTGTGCTAAAGGTTTTCGGGCACCTTTAGCCATCACAGTTGCCCAATCATGTCCAAAAGGGGAGGTTCTCATCTAGACATTATATGAAGTTAACCTACCAAGTTACAATGAAATCCCTTCATAAATATGACCTGTAGACTGTGCTAAAGGTTTTTGGGCTTCGGGCTTGGGCAGCCATCATGGGTGAATGATCGCAACCATAGGGGACAATCTCATCTGAGCATCATCTGGAGTGATCCTAAGAAGTTACAATGAAATCCCTTCATAAATATGACCTTTTGCCTATGCTAAAGGTTTTTGGGCTCGGGCACCCATCAAGACTGCACGATCGCAATCAAAATGGGATGTTCTCATCTAGATATTATTTGGAGTCACCCTGCCAAGTTACAATGAAATCCCTTCATAAAAATGACCTAGAGACTGTGCTAAAGGTTTTCGAGCTTCGGGCTCCTATAGCCGTCACAGTTGCCCAATCACGTCCAAAAGGGGACTTTCTCATCTAGACATTGTATGAAGTCAACCCACCAAGTTCCAATAAAATTCCTCAATAAATATGACCTGTAGACTGTGCTAAAGGTTTTCGGGTGTTGGGCTCGGGCAGTCGTCACGGTTGGCAGATCATGCCCAAATGGGGAAATTCTCATCTAGACATCATAAGGAGTCATCCTACCAAGATACAATGAAATCCCTCCTCATTAAACATGACCTGCAGACTGTGCTAAAAGTTTTTGGGTTTCGGGCTTGGGCAGCCATCACGGTTGATAGATCATGCCCAAAAGGGGACGTTCTCATCTAGGCATTATACAGAGGCATCCTACCAAAGTTACAATGAAATCCCTTCATAAATACGACCTGTAGACTGTGCTAATGGTTTTCAGGTTTTGGGCTCGGGCAGCCATACCGGTTGCCCGATCGCGACCAAAAGGGGACATTCTCATCTAGACTTGACCCCAAACCTGCATATGAAATTTCGTGATGATCAGACAAGAACTGCGGGGTGTAGCCCGTGCTAAAGGAAAATGTGAACAGACGTCACAGACTCACAGACTTCCGCACGCGTGATGGCAATAGTTTATCTTGACTTTGTCAAGTTAAGCTAAAAATGTGATTTCCAATAGGCTTTCCATGGTAACTTTGAGCTGCAATTGTGGCCATGTTTGCAACATTACATCAAAATTACATGAGGATCATTGGTAGGTGTCCCAGTCTTCAATCACGTGAAGTTTCAAAACATCTGAATCCATCAAACAGAATCATAGAATGTCTCTGGTGGCCATATTTTCCAGCCAATGGGAATAAAAAGAGGCTCGTTTGTAGAGGGCCTCCTATAGACCATTCTTGCCAAGTTTTGGTTCACGTCAGCTCAATAGTTCCAGTGAGAAGATGAAAATGTGATTTCCTATAGGTTTTTTCTATAGTAACTATAAACCGCAATTGTGGCCATATTTGCAAAACGATCAACATTAAAATGAAGAATGTTGGTGGAGGGTGTCCCAGTTATCAACCATGCAAAGTTTCAAAACATTTGGCCCTGTGGTTTCAGAGGAGAAGAGTTTTCAAAATTGACCAATCAGAATCAAAGAATGCTTCTGGCGGCCACGTTTTTTCACCCAACAGGAAAAAAATGAGTAACAGTTGTAGAGAACCTCTCATAGACAATGCCTGCCAAGTCTGGTTCACATTGGCTCAGTACTTTCAGTGAGGATGATGAAAATGTGATTTCCTATAGGGTTTCTACATTAACTATAAGCCACAATTGTAGCCATAATTGCAACCCGATGAAGATTAAAATAAGGATCATTGGTAGAGGGGGGTTACAGTCATCAGTCACACTAAGTTCTTTCAAACCATTTGGCCTTGTAGTTTCAAAGAGGATTTTCTTGAAAATGCTCACATTTATGAACTCTGTTTCAACAAAAAAAAATAAGTAAAAAAGGGTTAAAATATTTTGAAAATTACAATTTTTTCAGACAGTATTCTCTTTCAAAATAGCATTTGGACAGGTAAAGGGTTACAGGAATCTTAAAAGATATACAATAATTACTGTCATCTGAGCTGACATGATTGCAAGATAATAAAGAGAATTTACAATGCAACCTAGATTTTTCTTTGTCAACATCTGTCAAACATAATTAGATTACAGCTGAAGATATCAACCTGCAGTTGCACTTGTTTTACAGTACAAGTCACAATAAGTTGTGTAGGATAATCCTATAAACTATGTATCTTTTCTCTTCCTGCACTGATAAGACTAGAAGCTGACATCATTTTCTGGAAAGCTCTCATTGATAGCTCTTCCAGAACAAGAATTGTGATAATTGGGACTATGTTCATTTCTGTTCCCTGTAGGCTATGTTTTAAAGAGCTGAAGGGTGGGTTAATATGACCTCACAGTTAATGTATGTGGTTCTGACAGTTAACACATATCAACGAAAGTTACCAAGTTACAGTGAAATTATTCCAAAACGAGTCATCCTATCAAGTTACATTGCTCGGGCAGCCATCATGGTTGAATGATCACAACCAAAAGGGGTCATTCTCAACTGGGCATCATCTGGAGTGATCCAACAAAGTTACAATGAAATCCCTTCATAAATATGACCTGTAGACTGTGCTCAAGATTTTCGGGCTTCGGGAACCTGTAGCCATCACAGTTGACCAATCACAACCAAAAGGGGATGTCATCATCTAGGCATTATATGGAGTCAACCTAACAAGTTACAATAAAATCCTTCCATAAATACGACCTTTTGCCTATGCTAAAGGTTTTTGGGCTCGGGCACCCATCAAGGCTGAATGATCGCAATCAAAATGGGACGTTCTCATCTAGACATTATTTGGAGTCATCCTACCATGCTACAATGAAATCCCTTCATAATTATGACCTGTAGACTGTTCTAAAGGTTTTCGGGCTTCGGGCCCCTGTAGCCGTCATAGTTGCCCAATCGTGTCCAAAAGGGGATGTTCTCATCTAGACATTATATGAAGTCAACCTACCAAGTTACAATGAAATCCCTTCATAAATATGACCTGCAGACTGTGCTAAAGTTTTTCGGGCTTGGGCAGCCATCATGGTTGAATGATCGCAACCAAAGGGGACAATCTTATCTGGGCATCATCTGGAGTGATCCTACTAAGTTACACTGAAATCCCTTTATAAATATGACCTGTAGACTATGCTCAAGATATTCAGGCTTTGGGCACCTGTAGCCATTACAGTTGACCAATCACGACCAAAAGGGGATGTCATCATCTAGGCATTATATGGAGTCATCCTAACAAGTTACAATTAAATCCTTCCATAAATACGACCTACAGACATGCTAAAGGTTTTTGGGCTCGGGCAGCCATCAAGGCTGAATGATCGCGACCAAAAGGGGACGTTCTCATCTAGACATTATTTGGAGTCATCCTACCAAGCCACAATGAAATCCCTTCATAATTATGACCTGTAGACTGTTCTAAAGGTTTTCGGGCTTCGGGCCCCTGTAGCTGTCACAGTTGCCCAATTGTGTCCAAAAGGGTACGTTCTCATCTAGACATTATATAAAGTCAAACCTACCAAGTTACAATGAAATCTCTTCATGAATATGAACTGAAGACTGTGCTAAAGGTTTTCAGGCTTTGGGCTCGGGCAGCCATCATGGTTGAATGATCGCAACCAAAAGGGGACATACTCACGTGGGCATCATCTGGAGTGATCCTACTAAGTTACAATGAAATTCCTTCATAAATATGACCTGTAGACTGTGCTCAAGATTTTCGGGCTTCAGGCACCTGTAGCCATCACAGTTGACCAATCACAACCAAAAGGGGATGTCATCACCTAGGCATTATATGGAGTCAACCTAACAAGTTAGAATGAAATCCTTCCATAAATACGACCTACAGACTATGCTAAAGGTTTTTGGGCTCGGGCAGCCATCAAGGCTGAATGACCGAGACCAAAAGGGGATGTTCTCATCTAGACATTATTTGGAGTCATCCTACCAAGCTACAATGAAATCCCTTCATAATTATGACATGTAGACTGTTCTAAAGGTTTTTGGGCTTCGGGCCCCTGTAACTGTTACAGTTGCTCAATCGTGTCCAAAAGGGGACGTTCTCATCTTGACATTATATGAAGTCAAATCTATCAAGTTACAATGAAATCCCTTCATAAAAATGACCTGTAGACTGTGCTAAAGGTATTCAGGCTTTGGGCTTGGGCAGCCATAATGGTTGAATGACACAACCAAAATGGGACATTCTCATGTGGGCATCATCTGGCGTGATCCTACTAAGTTACAATGAAATCCCTTCATAAATATGACCTGTAGACTGTGCTCAAGATTTTCGGGCTTCGGGCACCTGTAGCCATCACAGTTGACCAATCACAACCAAAAGGGGATGTCATCATCTAGGCATTATATGGAGTCAACCTAATAGGTTACAATGAAATCCTTCCATAAATACAACCTTTTGCCTATGCTAAAGGTTTTTGGGCTCGGGCACCCATCAAGGCTGAATGATCGCAATCAAAATGGGACGTTCTTATCTAGACATTATTTGGAGTCATCCTACCAAGCTACAATGAAATCCCTTCATAATTATGACCTGTAGACTGTTCTAAAGGTTTTTGGGTATCGGGCCCCTGTAGCCATCATAGTTGCCCAATCGTGTCCAAAAGGGGACGTTCTCATCTAGACATTATATGAAGTCAACCTACCAAGTTACAATGAAATCCCTTCATAAATATGACCTGTAGACTTGCTAAAGTTTTTCGGGCTTTGGGCTTGGGCAGCCATCATGGTTGATGATCGCAACCAAAGGGGATAATCTTATCTGGGCATCATCTGGAGTGATCCTACTAAGTTACACTGAAATCCCTTTGTAAATATGACCTGTAGACTGTGCTCAAGGTTTTCAGGCTTCAGGCACCTGTAGTCATCACAGTTGACCAATCACAACCAAAAGGGGATGTCATCATCTAGGCATTATATGGAGTCAACCTAACAGGTTACAATGAAATCCTTCCATAAATATGACCTTTTGCCTATGCTAAAGGTTTTTGGGCTCGGGCACCCATCAAGGCTGAATGATCGCGATCAAAATGGGACGTTCTCATCTAGACATTATTTGGAGTCATCCTACCAAGTTACAATGAAATCCCTTCATAAATATGACCTGTAGACTATGCTAAAGGTTTTCAGTCTTTGGGCCCATGCAGCCGTCACAGTTGCCCAATCAGGACCAAAAGGTGACTTTCTCATCTAGACATTGTATGAAGTCAACCCACCAAGTTCCAATGAAATTCCTCAATAAATATTACCTGTAGACTGTGCTAAAGGTTTTCGGGTTTTGGGCTCGGGCAGTCGTCACAGTTGGCAGATCACACCCAAATGGGGAAATTCTCATCTAGAGATCATAAGGAGTCCTCCTACCAAGTTACAACGAAATCCCTTCATATTAAACATGACCTGCAGACTGTGCTAAAAGTTTTTGGGTTTCGGGCTTGGGCAGCCATCACGATTGATTGACCATGCCCAAAAGGGGACATTCTCATCTAGGCATTATACAGAGGCATCCTACCAAGTTACAATGAAATCCCTTCATAAATACGACCTGTAGACTGTGCTAATGGTTTTCGAGTTTTGGGCTCGGGAAGTCATTCCGGTTGCCCGATCGCGACCAAAAGGGGACGTTCTCATCTAGACATGACCCCAAACCTGCATATGAAATTTCGTGACGATCAGACAAGAACTGCGGGGTGTAGCCCGTGCTAAAGGAAAATGTGAACAGACTAAAAGACTTCCGCACGCGTGACGGCAATAGCTTATCTTGACTATGTCAAGTTAAGCTAATAAAGGAACCAACTTCAATAAGTATAACATACATATAAAGTATAAAATAGTCCACAAAATAACTGTAAACAAGAGTTTTGTCATGATATGACGTTCAGCTCACTGATATTTTTTAATATTCCATAGCACAGCATAAAACAAAGCTCACCTTTATCAAATGCCAGTGGCTGAGCTAAAATAATTGGCCTGGTAAGATTTATCAACAAAGCTTCCTGGTCTGGGGAGACTCCTGCTATCATTTCATCCTAAGAAAAAAATATAATATGGCCTTCAATTAACTATTTCATGCATACAAAGATGATAGTTTTGTACAATTAGCAAACACAGATGTACTGCAACAAGAGCAGAAAAATTGAGTTTAGTTAAGTACTTCACTGCTGAAAACCACTATCAATGAACTTCTGAAAGGTGCTGGACTCCACTGTTCTCATGCCTGTAGTTTGGAGTTGGGCTGATGACTACAGGTTCTTAAAAACAATTACTTGAAAAGACTATAGCTTGTAATTTTGATTATATGCTAGCCTGTGAATTATCGCAAATTATCTAAAAAATATTTCTCAATATCCATCGACTTGATGGATAGTGAGATATATCCCTCAGTAGCTTCCTAAATGATGTCATGCTTCGGTGCAAAACTTTGCCTTTGCTATTGTTACAAGCAATTCAGTGCCAGCTTAACAAGAAGTACTAGATGTCACGTTATTCCAAGCTGTTCTGATGATTCTATGACTGAAAAATTAGATGTATAATAATAATAAAATAATAAAGTAAAATAATTAGATGTACAGAAAGTGACTCAGAGAGTGATATTGAGTCTGGAACTGGGTAACTTTTCTGAAAAACATTGTTGATCGATTTGCCCAGGAAGGTTTTTTTTGGATGAGTCGGTGTACTCAATTCCAAATTCCTTGTAAAATGACATTTAAAATGCTTTAAAAATTAACATTAATGAAAAATATGAGAATATTCTCATTTGTAATATTTTAATTAAATTTCATCTGAGAGTAGAACAATTAGTTGGTTAAATTATGGTGGGAAAGTTGGACTATTTTTTTTTGTTTGAGTGATTTGGCTAGTACAAGCTTGAAAGAACGATCAGTTGATCTTTGTTGTTGTTTTGAAATATATATGTTTGCAATCAAAATGGGTTGAATATTGCAGAGTAAAATGTCACGTGACAAATAATAAAAAGAAAATGTACGATATTTTAATGAATATTGGGAATTTTCTCATTTGTGTGGACTTTAAATAAAACTTTTAGGTCCACTCTCATGAGATAATTCACGATATTCACTAAAATAGCTTAGGTATCCTCTACATCTTTTATCCAAGATGAAAGTGACGAGATAAACTGCCAAGACTTCAATTAACTGGTAGAGTGCTAGAAGCCACTATCAGGGCCTTATTGAAAAGTGCTGAAAGCCACTACAGTGGCTTTAAAACACTATGCAATAGCTTGATGCTTTCTCGACAGAACAAAAAATGTCTATATAAAATTGTTTTGTTACAATTTATTGGAGAGTACCAATAGGCACCCTCCAATAAATTATAACAAATCAATTATTTATGAACAAAATTATGCTAAACCAAGGCTCCCCTTGCTGGTACCAATAGAATTAAAAAAAAGTTAAAAAATTTATAGTAATTTATATATTTTTTATACTTACCAATCACCCAGACTTAGCTGGTGCTAACTCTAACAAAACCAGGGCCAAACACAAATTTTGCCCCCCAATCCCCAAAATTTGCATCCAAAACAAAAAGAAATCATGTCCTAAAGGACCTCCATACTACGCCTCTACTGCGCATGCGCAGTGACGCAGACGTCCCGAAATTGGCGCCAATTATCATTCTTACTGGCAGTGCCTGGTCAGCGCTATGTACTCAGCGGGGAGGCAAGAGTTCCCAACTCCAGGGAGGGCCATCCCCGTCTGGGTCATTGGTAAGTATAAAAAATATATAAATTACTATAAATTTTTTAACATTTTTATACTGTACCAATGACCCAGACTTAGCTGAATAGTAAACAGGCTGGAGGGCCTAGGACATAGAGGAAAATCCAATAAGCTCAACTATATAGTAAAGAGGTAACCCCTTAAGGAGAAAAGGAGTATTAGGCTTTACATGTATCTTTCTTATTTAATATTAAATTAGAAAGATACACTACCCTTAATAATTGAGCACAATAACATTCATGTTCTCTATTAACATCCAGTATAACCTTTATACTAATTATTTTTAAAGCAAGCCAATAAATAAAGTAGTCCAGAGAATTGAGACTCTTTATAGTCATTTAAAAGTGTCCGAGTATTGTATATTAAAGCCCGTTTGACACTTGACATATACAAATGCTTCACACCGAGCTACACTTTAAAAATAAGACATGAATGAATTTAAACATTAATATTACACTTTAAAACCATCCCGGAAGCGACTCAGAAATACTGACTTGGAGGAGGCATTCCCTTGCTTTTCACTATAAAGCAGGTGACCTAAGGGAACACCCGCCCCCCCCCCCCCCCTTCCCCTTGCCCTGGGTCAAATAGCCCAGAGCGAAGAGGGCAGCCGGACGGAGTCACTGCCGGAACAGAAAGCCTGCATAACTATAGTTGCAACTGTTTAGTGGACGACATTCTGAGCAACAGATAACGGACCTAAACAATGCAGGTCTACAGAAATGGACTCAATATTTCTGAGATAAAAATTTGTAAATGTGGATGGCCGAGACCAATAAGCAGCCTTCATTAAATCTGTAATAGCAACACTATTAGCATAAGCCCAGGAAGTAGAAAGAGCTCTTACTTCATGAGCAGAAATCTTAAGCACAGACTGCTGAGAAGAAGATAAATCTTCATAAGCAGTACGGATAGTTAACTGAATCCATCTAGCAATAGAATGGACTGAAATGTCCTTTCTATTAGGCATCAAAGACAGAAAGAAACGTTTCCGTCCCTTTCTGATAAACTGAGATCTCTGTTTATAGATACGTAGTGCTCTAACAGGACAGAGTAAAGGCCTACGCCCGTCTGAAGACGGAAGAGCCTTAATAACAATAGGTTCCGGATATTTATTAGGAGCCTGATTCTTAGCTAAAAAACCCACATTAGTAGTGAAGGTGATAGTGTTCCCAACACTACGATAATGAGAATCATCCACCGATAGTGCATGAAGCTCACTGACTCTTCTAGCAGAAGAGAAAGCTAAGAGAAAAGCTGTCTTATAAGATAAGAATTTGAAATCTACTGTCCCAAGAGGTTCAAATGGCTTTTCCTTCAATTTAAGGAGAACCCAAGCTAAATTCCACTTAGGAATTAATCTAAGAGTTCTGGGTCTATTTATCGAAAAGTTTCTAACCAACTTCGATAAAGAGACATTAGATCCAATTTGTAAACTATCATGATGTGCATAGGTATCAGATAACATAGATCTATAACCCTTTATAGTAACAGGCTGCAGTTTGATTTCGTCAAACAAGTATACTAGAAAGTTTGCAATGTCTGGTATAGAGGGATCGAATATATCTACAGAATGATCCCTACACCAACGACGAAAAACCTTCCACTTAGCCGCATAGTTTAGCGAAGAGGAGGTCCTCCTACAGTTAGAAATCGCGTCCACTGCTCGTCCTGTAAAGTGCTTGCCATGCAAGAAGGACCGCACAACGGAAAAACGTGAAGGTTGAGACCTTGCGGGTTGTGATGGAGTTGGCGCGATTTCCCCTGCGAAAGAAGATCCTCCCATGGAGGAAGCTTCCGCGGTAGGTCCCACAACAGACACCTGAGTAGATTTATCCACGGTCTCTGTGGCGACAGAGATGCTACCAACAGAATCTTGCATTGAGATTGTTTTATCTTTAGCAATACTTGTTGAATTAACGGCGCTGAAGGATACGCATATCCTATCATTCCGTCCCAAGGGATCGACAGAGCGTCTTCTGCAAATGCTCTTGGATCCGGACACGGAGACACATACGTCTGCAACTGATTGTTGAGATGTGTCGCAAATAAGTCTATCATTGGCCGTTCCCATTGGTAGCAAATCTAATTGAATACTTGTTTGTTGAGAGTCCACTCCGACGGCAACAAGCGACCCTTTCGTGAAAGGGAGTCTGCTAGCACATTCAGACGACCCGGTATGTGACGTACCGAAAGAAGAACGTGATGTTCTAACGCAAACAGAAGGATTCTTTCCGTTAGATTGAACAACGGAACTGAATGAGTGCCTCCCTGATTCCGTATATACGCCACTACTGTCGTATTGTCGGATAGGATTTGGACATGAGCATCGTGAATAATGTCCATCCAGTGACGTAACGCAAGCCAAATTGACATCATTTCCTTGATGTTTATGTGCTTGCACAGGAATTGCGGATCCCAAAGACCCTGGCATCTCGAATCCGTTGGGATTAATGATGCACCCCAACCTGTTTGACTGGCATCCGTCATAATGGTAAAACTCGGATCCGGCAACTGCAGCGGAACTCCTTGAGTTAACCACTGAATGTTTGCCCAAGTCTGAATCTCTTGTTTCACTTGATCTGACAAGAGAACGTCTACATCGAGCAACTGAATTTTCACACTCCAATTCTGAGTCAGAAAAATTTGAAGAGGACGTGTGCGTAACCGCCCCATCGGAATGAGATCCGCGGCGGCTCCGCACAGACCTATCAGTCTCATAAATTCTCTCGCCGTGACTTTGTCTGCGTGCAGACAATAGCGAGCGTAACAACTGACTAATTTCGCTCTGGTTAACGGCAGACGAACGAGATTGTTGTGTGTCTCGAAGCTCATTCCCAGATGAGTGAATGACTTGGACGGCACCAGATCCGACTTCTCCTCGTTTACTATAAAACCGAGACGTCGGAGCAATAGAAGAAGATTCTGAACATCGTTCTGAAGCGTTAACTCGTTGCCGTACCTCTGAAGAATGTCGTCCAGGTAGGCCGACGTTACCGCAGACGAATGAGCTCGGAAGTAGATCATTACCGAGTTCATTACCCGAGTGAAAGCCCAGGGTGCTAGATTCAATCCGAAGCACATCGCCCGGAATTGATACACCACTCCTAGGACTGCGAAGCGTAGATACTTTCGGAATGTCGGATGTACCATGACATGAAAGTACGCATCTTTGAGATCTATGCTTGTTGCATAATCGTTCACCCGAATACTCGCTCTGACCGATCGAATCGTCTCCATATAAAACTTCGGATCGACGATCAGCTTGTTTATCCAGCTCAAATCTATGACTGGACGGAACGAGCCGTCTGGTTTCGGAACCAGAAACAGATGGCTGTAGAATCCCGGAGATTGCTGGTTTTCTACGACCTCTACCGCGTTCTTCATTAAAAGAGACTGCACTTCTGATAACAGAGCGTCTCTTTTCTGTGCATTTGACGGAAGATGAGTCCACTTTGGACTTCGAGTTAATGGAGGCTTTCGTTTGAAGGATATCTTTAGACCTTCCGAAGTCACTCCTCTCACCCAAGAGTCGTCTGTAATCGACGCCCACTCTTGTGAAAAGCTCGACAACCTTCCGCCAACCGGAACGCGATAGAGGTTTAAGCCATCACCTCCTGGACCTGCGAGGCCTGCGGTAGGAGAAACCACGTCTTCCACGACCCGCACCTCGCCTCGTCGACTTCGGGGCGTCCGACCGATTGTCCCGGCCTGAAGGACGTCCCGAACGAGAGTCGCTATCCTGACGATCTCTCGAATAAGACCAAGAGGACGCACCGGAACCTCTATAGGAACCTCTCTTGGGCGCATTAGACCCAGAAGTGCCTGTCTTATTCGTGTCTGCTGTATCCGACTTCTTAGGAGCAGATCTGAACAACAGAGAATCATTAGCTTTCTTTTTAATTTTATCATAAATAGTGGAAAGCTTGCCGTCAAAGAGAAGTTCTCCTGAGACCGAAGCGACTCTAAGAGAGTTCTTCACCTTAGAATCCACTAGTGTGGATGTAGCTAGGGCTGCGTCACGTCTAACCAACTCCAGATTTGCCACTGAAAGGGCGGAGTTACACGTGGAATAAGCTACTGCCCTTGAAAGAAGTCTTAAAGAGGATTGTATATCCTGAAACTCTTTCCCCTGAAGGCGCAGTGATAACGCCTTAGTAAGGTGATCTGCGTAAGATAAGGCATCTAAATTGGCTCTGTTAGACGCAATAGCTGTTTCCAACACCGCGGTTGGAATAGAAGCTGACAACGGTAATGATAGCTCTAAGTCTTCCGCCTCGTCGTCCATACGCAGAGGAACTCTCGGTATACCCTGTCCTGCCGTATCGAATTTATTCCTTGCATTAATGAAAGGCAGGTTGAGAGTATTAGCGGACAAGAAACCTGCTTTCCCCGTCCTGGAAGCAAGTTTAAATATAGCGTCGTTCAATAATTCAAATGTTCTTGCAACATTATTGGACTGCGACGGAAACTCGGGAGCGATGTCCCTAAACCGCTCAAAAAATTCAGAGTCCAATGACGCTATAATTCTCTTGTCCGGAAGCGCAGCAGTCTGGCCCGACAGAACAACTTGAGGGAGAAAGTGCCGGATGAAGTCCACGGCAGCTTTATGTTGTTCCGAAAGGGATAGCTCCAAGTCATCCGTATCCCTTTCACCATCCGGTCGGACCTCATGATGTTCCCGGTCGTCCGCCCCCGATGCTTCGGCGGAGCGTACCGACCCAGCGCCGTCGGATAATTCTCGATCCGACACCGTTTCTGTCGGCTGCTGGGATGCTGCGATAAGCTGTGCTATCTGCACAAGAATGTCCGGCGTCGAGACCTGCGGAGGCGCAGTCTTTCGCTGCTTCGCCGAGGGCAGCTCCGCATCAGATGGCTCCCGCATACTTTTCCTATGCGGATGTCCAAAGTCCATCGGTCTCGAGTCCCTGGCTGCCGGATGGTGTGACCTGGTCGCCGAAGAATCCTTCATCGGCGAAGCTGGTAATATATCGGCGGTCACGCAGCCAAGGTGCGGTCGTGTGCGCTGACGAGAAGAGGAAGCCTTAACAGTCTCTGCGGACTGCTTATACAACGGAGTGTCCCGAGCGACGGACGTATGCTCCGCTAAAGACACATTTTGTACCACAACATCTGGTCCCAGATGTTGTTGTATGAGAGAGGGGCCTCTCTCGCTCGCGGCCCGGCTGGACCTGGACGAGCTAGGAACCGGACTCAAAGGCTTCCTCCGTTCTCGCTTACTATCCGCCGTCACTGGGTGTGCATCTATTATGTTTATAGTGCTCGCATCACCCAAAATTTCCTCTTGGACCGCATCGGACGAACCCGGCTGCCGAACCATTCGGTGAATGGACGCTACACCGGGCGAGCTAGCGGACGACATTTGTCTAATCTCCATGAGCACTTTTGCCGCTAGCTCTGAATTCATTTGTGACGACGGACGCACACTTGAAGAAGATAACATGGAAACATCACCCTGTTCTGGTTCCTCTGAAATAGAAACTGAGAGAGTAGAGTGACCTTGCGGAGAAAGAGCCGGAATCGCTCTTTCTCCAGAAACAACATATCGTGACACACGTTTCCAATGTTTCTCATCCCAATGTTCACATATAGGACAGGGATTAATGCGAGAACACTGACTACAATTAATACAATGATCATGAAAGTCAGAGGAAGATTTCTTCCTATTACAATTTGAACAACGTCCCTTCATTGTGAAAGAACAACAATAAGTCCTAGTTACTCGCAAAAACCCCTGACACAAAGATACATAATAACATGATCCATTAATAAATGAAAAAACAATTGCAAAACAAAATAATTTTGAAAAAATATTTTTTCAGCGAAACCCAAGTTGCTGAAAAGTAACGTTGAGCCCCGATGGATCCGATGGCAAAGTGTGGTCAAAAATTTTAAATTTATATTAAATAATTAATGAGACGCTTTCGGATAATATAAATGTATCTTATAGTGAGATAAACTACAGCAAAGGCAAACAGCCCCCCTCAAAAAAGGCTGTTGCCAATGAAAACAAACAGTGTAAAAACACCAGAAAACATGACTCCAGGCACTGAAAAAACTGGCCCGGAATCAGTCATCAATTACACTCTATCTGATGCAAAACAGAGACTCCCAGGGGAGAATCTGTAGAACATCAGATGGAAGATGCAGAACACAAACGTTATACACCCATGGGTGAAAACGTAACTATGGGGAAAATAACAGAAAACATTCTGTAACCAAGCAACTCTCCCAGGAAATTTTAGAAATGAAATTTCTCAAAAATATGCCAAAAGCATGGGAGAATTGCAAGGGGGGACTTTAGAAGGCTAGGGGAGAGGAAACACTGAATAAGCAGTGCAAGAATTAGCAAGAATGACAACAAGAGGCCCATGCCTCGAAAATAGGCAACTTAACATAATTTCATCAAAAAATTTTAAGTACAGCCCTGATTATTTTTGTCACTTCTTTTTCCTCTCCTCCTTCTATCCTCCTTAGAATCACATTTTCTCCAAAAATTACGTGTCTGGCATCCTTTAAACTGAGATTTACAAGCACAAAGATCAGTGAGATGTTGACTGATGAAGGGCCAAACAGAGAATGATAATTGGCGCCAATTTCGGGACGTCTGCGTCACTGCGCATGCGCAGTAGAGGCGTAGTATGGAGGTCCTTTAGGACATGATTTCTTTTTGTTTTGGATGCAAATTTTGGGGATTGGGGGGCAAAATTTGTGTTTGGCCCTGGTTTTGTTAGAGTTAGCACCAGCTAAGTCTGGGTCATTGGTACAGTATAAAAATATACTTGTGTAAAAATCACTTTTGAAAAATAATTCAGCATTCTACCAGTCAAGAATGCCACCTAAAATGTTAGTCTTTATCTGGAAGACCAAACAAGATGCATACTAATCAAGCAAATGGAATAAAATTACTTCTTAATTTTTTAAAGAATCTTCCTCATATTCCACTAAGTTGTAATTCAGTTGTAATTCAGGCTCTCATAAGGAGCCCCAGAATCAGGGACTTGATTTGAACAAATCTGAATCTGCCCCTTAAAAAGAGGCTCTACCGAGCCTGCAATCGTTCACCTGGAAATACATGTACATATAAAAATGTGATTTCCCATAGGCTTTCCATGGTAACTATGAGCTGCAATTGTGGCCATGTTTGCAACATTACATCAAAATTACATGAGGATCATTGGAAGAAGGTGTCCCAGTCTTCAATCACGTGAAGTTTCAAGACATTTGAATCCATCAAACAGAATCACAGAATGTCTTTGGTGGGCATATTTTCCAGCAAACGGGAACAAAAAGAAGATTGTTTGTAGTGGGCCTCCTATAGACCATTCTTGCCAAGTTTTGGTTCAAGTCAGCTCAATAGTTCCAGAGAGAAGATGAAAATGTGATTTTCTATAGGTTTTTTCTATAGTAACTATAAACCACAATTGTGCAATACGATCAACATTAAAATGAGGAACGTTGGTGGAGGGTGTCCCAGTTATCAACCATGCAAAGTTTCAAAACATTTGGCCCTGTGGTTTCAGAGGAGAAGAGTTTTCAAAATTGACCAATCAGAATCAAAGAATGCTTCTGGCGGCCACGTTTTTTCACCCAACAGGAAAAAAATGAGTAACAGTTGTAGAGAACCTCTCATAGACAATGCCTGCCAAGTCTGGTTCAAATTGGCTCAGTACTTTCAGTGAAGATGATGAAAATGTGATTTCCTATAGGGTTTCTACAGTAACTATAAGCCACAATTGCAGCCATAATTGTAACCCGATGAAAATTAAAATGAGGATCATTGGTAGAGAGGGTTACAGTCATCAGTCACACTAAGTTTTCAAACCATTTGGCCTTGTAGTTTCAAAGAAGATTTTCTTGAAAATGCACACATTTATGAATTCTGTTTTCAACAAAAAAATCAGTAAAAGGTTAAATATTTTCGAAAAATAACAACTTTTTTCAGACATTATCCTCTTTTCAAAATAGCTTTGGATAAGTAAAAGGGTTACAGGAAACACATTAATCCAATTTTTGTCAAATCTTAAAAGATATACAATAATTACTGTCATCTAAGATGACACGATTGCAAGAGAATGTTAGCAAAAACTTCTCCTGTTTTTCCAAACACTTGTCAACAATCAAGATTTTCTGATACCGGGGTAAGTAACGTGAGTAATGAGCATATATCAGCATCCATGTACAGTTGCAATGGTTTACAGTTAGGTCAAAATAAGTTGTAGGACAATCCTATAAACTACCTTTTTCTCTTCCTACACTGATAAGACCAGAAGATGACATCATTTTCTGGAAAGCTCTCACTGATAGCTTTCCAGAAAATGTCAGATTCTGATCTTGTCAGGGCAGGAGCAGCAGTTTACTTAAGTTTATTGCAGTTATGCTACAGCTTATTTTGACTTGTACTGTATACACAATATTTTGGGTTTTTTTTCCCAGTTCTCAGTGGAGAAAACTGGAACCAACCCTTACCAGATTCTCAAAAAGCAAGTATTTTGCTGACAGTACCGATCTTGATGCATTACATAATGAAGCAAACTAAGTCGATCATACTCGCACCAACTCCACATTAAATAATATAAAAAGATACATAACAAACAAGAGGCCCCAGGGGTCCTTAGGCACTCACCGAATGTTCCATACTGTTAAGACACAAATTTTAACAAAAGCTATTCTTAAGGTTCTACAGAGTAAATCTATACTCTCTGTGGAGCTAAAACATCAACAGGACTGAATGGGACAATGCTGCTGATCAAATATCAAAAGATTCTGCATGATGGTTCTGAAGATGATTTTTAAAGAATTTTCCTTGAATTGCACAAAGTAAACATTCACGCCCCCATATTGAGCCCCAATATTGATCAACAGACTCAATTTGAACAAACGTGAATCCAACCCATACCAAGATGCTGCATACCAAATATCTAATGATTCTGCCCACTGGTTCTGGTGAAGAAGATTGTTAAAGATTTTTTCTTAAATTGCACTAAGTAAAAATTCACACCCCATAGTGACCGCCAATATTGAACGGGGGATTCAATTTGAACAAACTTGAATCAGACCCATACCAAGATGCTATATACCAAATATCAAAAGATTCTGCCGATCGGTTCCATAAAAGAAGATTTTTAAAGAAATTTTCTTAAATTGCACTAAGTAAATATTCACACCCCTTTAGTGAGCCCCAATATTGATCGAGGGACTCAATTTGAACAAACTTGAATCAGACCCATACCAAGATGCTGTATACCAAATATCAAAAGATCCTGCCCATTGGTTCTGGAGAAGATTTTTAAATTTTTTTTCTTAAATTGCACTAAGTAAAAATTCAGGTCCCCAGAGTGAGCCCCAAAATTGATCAAGTGACTCCATTTGAACAAACTTGAATCAGATCCATACCAAGATGCTGTATACCAAATATCAAAAGATTCTGCCCACTGGTTCTGGAGAAGAAGATTTTTCCTTAAATTGCACTAAGGAAAAATCCATGCCCCTATAGGGAGTCCCAATATTGATCAAGGGACTCAATTTGAACAAACTTGAATCAGACCCATACCAAGATGCTGCATACCAAATATCAAAAGATTCTGCCCATTGATTCTGGAGAAGAAGATTTTTAAAGAATTTTTCTTAAATTGCACTAAGTAAAAATTCACGCCTCCATAGTGAGCTCCAATATTGGTTGAGGGACTCAATTTGAACAAACTTGAACCAGACCCATACCAAGATGCTGCATACCAAGTATCAAAAGATTCTGCCCACTGGTTCTGGAGAAGAAGATTTTTTAATAATTGTTTTACAATTCATATGGTGCTATCAAGAGTTATGCGCCATACAGAGCCCCCAAGGGACGTGGCTGTTTCATTTGAACAAACATGAATTGCCATATAGTAATGAACCTCTACATGAAGTTTCGTGAAAATCGGACCATAGGTTTCAGAGGAGAAGTCGTTTGAAAAATGTTCACGACTATGGACGACGGACAGCAAGTGATAAGTTGAGCTCCCTTTGGTGAGCTAAAAATTTCTCATATTGACAAATTTATAAATCGGGCTCCCACAGTGCACCCGAACATGGACCCAGGGACTTGGCTTTAACAAACTTGAATCTTACCCTCCCCCCTCCCCACTGCCCCCCACCCATCCCCCCCCCCACCCCCTAAGGATGCTACACACCACATATCAAAAAATTCCGACTGCTGGATCTGAAGAAGAAGAAGATTTTTTAAGAAAATTCCTCATTTCAAACTAAGTTACAATTCAAGCTCTCGCAGTGAACCCAAATATGGACCTAGGGGCATGGTTTGAACAAACTTGAAACTCACCCCCCTAAGGATGCTGCATTCCAAATATCAAAACATTCGGACTGCTGGATCTGAAGAAGAAGATTTTTAAAGAAAATTCCTTATTTTGAACTAAGTTATCATTCGGGCTACCACAGTGAGCGCGAATATGAACCCAGGGACTTTTCTTTAACAAACTTGAATCCCCCCCCCCCCCCCCCAAGCATGCTGCATACCCAATATCAAAAGATTCTGCCTGCTGAATCTTGAGAAGAACATTTTTAAAGAAATTTGCCTGAAATGCACAGAGTTCGAATTTGGGCTTCTATACTGAGCCCAAATATGAATTCAGGGAGCCGATTTGAACAAACTTGAATCAGTTCCACCCCACTATGTTGCATACCAAATATCAAAAGATTCTGCCTGCTGGATCTCGAGAAGAAGATTTTTCAAGAAATTTGCCTGAAATGCACCAAGTTGAAATTCAGGCTCCTATACTGAGCCCAAATATGAACCCAGGAGGCCAATTTGTACAAACTTGAATCAGATCCAGCCCACAATATTGCATACCAAATATTAAAAGATTCTGCCTGCTGGATCTGGAGAAGAAGATTTTTCAAGAAATTTGCCTGAAATGCACTAAGTTCAAATTCGGGCTTCTATAGTGAGCCCAAATATGAACCCAGGGAGCCAATTTGAACAAACTTGAATCTGATCCCCCCCTCCCCCCCCCCCCCCCCCCCCCCCCCCCCCCCCCCCCCCCCTAGAGATGATGTATACCAAATAAGAAAGAATTCTGCCTGGTGGATCTGAAGAAGATTTTTTTTAATTTTGGAAAGAAATTCATGGGTGCTATCAGAGTTATATCCCTTGTGGTGCCCCCTGTGGGTGCGGCAAGTTTATTTGTACAAGTTTGAATTGACATATGGTAGGGAACATGCACACCAAATTTGGTTCAATTTGATCCAGTAGTTTGGGAGGAGTAGAAGTTCACGACGGACGATGACGACGGACAGCTAGTGATAAGTTAAGCTCCCTTCGGTGAGCTAATAAAAAAATTTCGAAAAATTTTGACAAGAGCCCAAGTTCCCAAAGGGAACGAAGTGCCCAAATGTATCCCAAAAGAGCCCAAGTGTAGACAAAAATTAATTTTTCTATCCAAAAAATTAACTGCTACACTACGAGACTGATAAATGTGTCTTACAACAGACCTACCATATAATAAATAGGAAATACATATAATAAAGAGCGTTGCTAATGTAAACAACGGCAGACTGAAAACCGGAAATGGGACCCCAGGCAACACGGCCTGAAGATAGTAACAGACTTTTGAACTATCCGATCTAAGGCAAGATCTTCATCAGAAGAAAAAACAATACATTGAATGTATGATGCATGACTAAAAATGCCTAAACACCCAAAGGGTGAGGACGTAACCCTGGGGATATAAACTTTCTGTGAAACACGTTAAACTCCCAAGAAATCTGATAAAAAAATGTCCATAAAACAAGCCAAAAAGCTTGGGAGTTTAACTGGGGGGGGGGGGGGGGGGGGGATCAAGGGAGGGTACGGAAGGAATACTTAACCAACAGTGGAAAAATCATTATCAACAATGATGACGTTAGGCCCATGTCCCGAA